>JAPDVR010000022.1:32186907-32797442 GCA_026230005.1 Gila orcuttii | reverse complement strand
ATTAGGCTTTGGCGGGACAAAGCGGACTATTTGACGGTTTTAGAAGATTAACAACCTGAAACTAAAAAACAGACTAGAGTAGGCCAACTTTCTGGAGGTATACTGCCCCCATTTGGTATGGAATATGTGGAGTATGAATTGATTTTTTGACATAAGGCACCTTTAAAGTAGTGTTTCATTTTTTTCTTGTTGTTCAAATTCAAAATTGTTTTCAAATATTATTTGTCACTTAATCTTAAAGATTTTTAATATTGTATGTTTGTTCCCACCAATCGCTGCTCAAGTTAAGGATACGTATGGTGACGTAAGCACGTTAGTGCGAGCCCTCCCGGAACCCATAGAGAATCCATTGCAGTGCCTGCAGTTCGAAAAAAAAACATCTTTGAATGTAAGTCTATGGGAACACTCTGGGCGATTCTCAGCCAGAGTGAAATCGCCCAAAAAGAGGCGGTACTCCACAGAACGTGACATGACGCTGATTGGACTATATCCAGAGGCACAGTGACGGCTAGTGTAACTCTGTGGTGAATGAGATTGTGAATGTGATTGAAAAAGTCCCTTTCACACTTTGGTGGTGTGTCGCCCAATCGCCCTAATGAAGAAACCGCCCCTGGTTAATAGTATGTCTAAAATGGACTATCGAAATAAAGTGTAACCCAGTTATCTATATCTTTTGCTGTAGTGATTCAGTAGGAAATATCAGTTTACATGTTCAAACATTCGTTCTGCCATTAATTGTAATAATCCAGTGAAATTTTTGTATGCACAAGGAGTCTGACAACAACAGCCAGTGCTCCACACAGAGATCTGATCTCACCATCATTGTGTCCATCTGTGATTACATGAAGAAACAGAAAAAACTGAGACGGACTAAATCCAGAAGAACTGTGGCAATGTCTCCAAG
This sequence comes from Gila orcuttii, assembly GCA_026230005.1. Lineage (NCBI taxonomy): Eukaryota > Metazoa > Chordata > Actinopteri > Cypriniformes > Leuciscidae > Gila > Gila orcuttii. The sequence continues at coordinate 32,796,538 of JAPDVR010000022.1, read as the reverse complement.
ACGCCTTACTCACTTACTCCAGCTCTGGCTCTTGCTGATGTTGATTGGTTTTAAGATAGTCTTTTTGCTGTCTAATTAATCTTGGGTTTGTGACTGAAAGATTTTCTGGAAAAAAGTCTTTTTTTTTTTTTGTCAGACAAGCGTCTCCATGTGTACTTTCATGACACATTGACTTGGGTTGAGTAAATAGGCCTGTCAGGTTTATGATTGCGGTGTTTCCTTGTATTCATCGTACAGTCTGCTCGAGAGGAAGGAAGAAAAAAAGTGCAGCATGTTGGATTCACGATTTGCGTCTAAATTGTAGCTGAGAGCAGAATGTGACCACATAGCAGCTGCTCTAGAATGGTAGGAAGGGCTCGGTCCAGAGTTGGGTTTCCCCTTTCCGTGGTGTGTTGTACGGGTGCGGGGGACTGATAAGATCAGGGAGCAGTGACACCCGTCTGTCTAACACACACTCACACACTTTCCCTGTTTTCTGCCATGCTGCCTCCCTGCTGCCCTATTGTTGAGGTGACCACACCAGCATGGCACTGGTTTCCTCCCTGCTGTCCCTTCTAAGCAGGTTCTAAAACCTAGTGAGCTACCTTCTAAAGGCCCACATACACTCACAGCAAAGTTTTTTTTTTTAAGATACACTAACTGACTTTTGCTCATATTTGTGCCCCAATTTGCAGTCTAGGCCCTGTTTACACCTGGTATTAAGATTCGGGTTGATCTGATCACAAGTAGATGAGGGAGACATACCTGTTTACACCAGGTGTTTTAATCCGTCTCTTTTGTCCACTTTCAACCCCTTCTGTCCTGATTTCTTTGAGGGGAGGGTCTATGAGCGGGTCTATATAAGCAGCCATATCACCCTATAGCCCAAGACTGGTTGCCCACTGAAGCTAAGCAGGGCCGAGCCTGGTTAGTACCTGGATGGGAGACATACCTGTTTACACCAGGTGTTTTAATCCGTCTCTTTTGTCCACTTTCAACCCCTTCTGTCCTGATTTCTTTGAGGGGAGGGTCTATGAGCGGGTCTATATAAGCAGCCATATCACCCTATAGCCCAAGACTGGTTGCCCACTGAAGCTAAGCAGGGCCGAGCCTGGTTAGTACCTGGATGGGAGACCTTCTGAGAAAACCAGGTTGCTGCTGGAAGAGGTGTTAGTGAGGCCAGCAGGGGGTGCTATCCCTGTGGTCTGTGTGGGTCCTAACACCCCAGTATAGTGATGGGGACACTATACTGTCAAAATAGCACCGTCCTTCGGATGAGACGTTAAACCGAGGTCCTGACTCACTGTGGTCATTAAAAATCCCAGGATGTCTTTCGAAAGAGTAGGGGTGTAACCCCGGCATCCTGGCCAAATTTGCCCCTTGGCCTCTGTCCATCATGGCCTCCTAATCATCCCCATATATACTGATTGGCTTCATCACTGTCTCCTCTCCACCAGTAAGCTGGTGTGTGGTGAGCGTTCTGGCGCAATATGGCTGCCGTCGCATCATCCAAGTGGATGCTGCACATTGGTTGTGGTTGAGGAGATTCCCCCCCTTCTATGTAAAGCGCTTTGAGTGTCCAGAAAAGCGCTATATAAATGTAATGAATTATTATTATTATATTATATAATCCAATGGACAAAATAAGCTTGTGCAATTTTTCATATGAACCCGCCTAAAGACAACAGAAAAGCATACGGAGAGCAGCAGCTTTCTTTTCTGCTCTGACAGCCGTAAGACCACTTTGAACGCTATGAGTGTGTTAGAAATCAGGAATGGTGAGAGAACATTGTGATTTTTGTCTTCAAACCAAACTTGGGTCTTCAGCCAACAAAGTTTAAATCCTGTCTGGTTAGCGCAGAGAAGGTGGTCTTTTGTGGCGGTTCGAACACATTCGAATGCGTTTGACTACCTCTGGAAGTGGTCAAAAGTGGACAAGCACAAAATTGTATTAGACCCTGTTTATACCTGTATTGTTGCCCTAGATGAGTCAACAATAGTTGCCGATAGCGATATCGTAGTGTATGATGCGTCGCTACTGAAACCGAAGCTGTCCTTTATTTACCAGTGTTGCAATAAAATGCAATAAAAAAGTAAATTAACAGAACGCGCGTAACAAATTAGCCTCAATATTTGACTCATCAGGACAGATAAAACAACTGACTGCACCACTGACCTCTAACTTCTGTTGTAATCTATAAGTCCACACACTCACTGCATCTATCCACCCAAGACCGCATTCAAATGCGCTTTCCGTTGTGACTCAGCACAACAAGTCGTTACAACAACTACTGCGGTCATCTCCTGCACATCCATGCTCTTTTCATCTGTCATGCGTCTTCTAGCAATGAGGTGCGTTTTTTCTGTGTGAGTTTGTTGTGTTCGGAACGATTTAAAGTCTTGGAGTGTATTATCCTCAGTGTATGATGCCCAGTTTTTCTCTAACCATTTTCAAAGTCAGCAAGTGTATGATGTCTAGCGTTTTAATATCTGTTCAGATTTCAGCCTTTAGGGGTAAAAAGAACTTTGAAATACCTTGTATTTCACAATAGTGTTAGCGAACAGCCCGACACCGCCCGCAGAAAGTGGCGTTTAGAAGAATATGTGAATATGTGCTGCTGGTAAAGAAGCAGCAGATAAGATCATTTATTTAAGTTTGACATTATACGCCACCACTTCCAGGTCAAACACCAAACGGTACTACAATACACACACATTGTGATGTAATACTACTGAAAAATCCTAACCTTTATCTCCATACTGAAATCCCTGATTGCCAGTCAGTTTTTAAAGCTTAGCTTAAATGTGTGAAACAAGTAGAGGCTTGGACCCGGAAACAGTATTCCATATGTCATGACAAACGGATAGCAATGTGCAAGTCATGATTATTTATATACCATTTTATACAATATATTCTCAGTGTCGCATTCAATTAGAATTACTACTTCAGTTTCTACTATAAAGCGGCTCTCCGGTGTGTTCATGTTTTATCTGAATTCGACGGACACATGGAGAATTTGGAGGATACACGTTCTTAACTCAAAATAATGCCACAATGCATCTTAAATTATTTTTTTATTTTCATTTTAGGGTGAAATACTTGGGCATGTTCTTGACAAGCTTTATGAGATTCACCCTTACAAAAGATAATGGTGAATAAATATAGTGTAAATGGTAGGTTACGTAAAACTTTTATAACATTGCCAAGACTTTGGCTGGTGGTTTGTAATGAGAATGGCGGATTGGCCAGTTTGTCTAATGATTATGTGATCTGGAAAGAGCCTCTTGAATGACTGACACCAGTGTTTTTCGACGATCCCCAACTCCTTTCTCAGCAAACAGATTTGGTTACACACACATGCACAAGGACGCTGTACATTCCTGTCACTCTTCAAGACAACTGCAATCGCACAGGCATGAAATTCAACCATTAATCTCTTTCATCCTCAGTGTTTTTTTGTTTGAGTGCTGAACTTAATCTGTTCCACAGCTTCACTCCACATATAGAAAGTGTTTGCGTCCAAGGTCCAAAATGAATGCCCTGTAAGAACCAGTTAAGAATAAAAAATACTTTAGTGAGCAAAGAAACGTTCCAGTTGGGTGTGGTTTGATTTTGATTTGTAAGAATAATAGTTTGACCTTCGCTAATGTAAATAACGTAAGCAGTTTGAAAAGTCAAACTGTAAAAAGTCTGCTGAAAACATCACAACTTGGATGTCTTTGAAAAAAAAATTCCTCTGTGGAGAATATTCACAGTATGCCTGAATCATGTTTATTATTATTTGTTTTAAGTCTATAATTGCGTGACATAATTCTCAAATTAAGGCACAAACATAAAAATATGAGCAGGGTTGGTTCTAATGTGAAACTAAGGTGAAAGAAAATACTTTTAAATATTTAAATAGCAAATTCATCAACCATTGGTAGGCAAAATTACATTTTGGACCCTAGAAATCTCATTCTGTTTAGAGGGACATTTTTAATTGTGTTTGTTTGTCAAATTGCCGACTGGTTTGACAGCTGTTGTCTGGCTCTCAGACTCTCAGCATGGTTCTCAGCTGTAGTGCTCAGGATCGTGACTCACAGGAAGTTCTTCTCCGAGTGTTTGTGTTTATGATGCACATGATTGTGTGTCATCTCAGGTCAGCTGGTGGTCAATACAAAGCAATGGTATAACAGCTGTTGTTGGGCCTCACACAATCCTTACTGCACTACGCACACACTTAGCGTGTGATCTCTGTGTGTGTGTGTGTGCAGGAGCGCAGCAGTCATCTAGCCAGGACTGAAGATCAGGATGGAGAAGGAAGACCTGAAGATTGTCAACAGGGGTTTGGAGGATGAGATGGTATATATTCTTTTTGTTTCTCTTTCCTTTTTATGCTTTTTTTTTTTCCTTCTCTTATATAGCTCATTGATTTTCTTTGTGCAGGAGTTGAGCGGGTATCTGCTGTGCCGATGGAAGCTGGTTCTGGTGGGTTTAGGTGGTCTCTGTACAGGCGGTTTTCTTTTCCTGCTGCTCTATTGGATGCCTGAATGGTGTGTGAAGGCCACCTGCACACGGACCACTGTCAGAGACGCAGAAGTCGCCCTCTTACGAAGCACTGTATGTCTTAAACCTCTACAAAACTTTACAAAACCTTACATTATCTTGCGTTTTGAATCTGGATTGTATCTGGAAATTCTTAGATATTCTAGATTGCATTTATCTAAAATATTTATTGTATACAATACATACTATAAACGTTATTAAATATTAAAATGTTATTTTATTAAGACAGAAATGCACCTACAGAAATACACAATAAATAAGTGATGAATATTAAACCTAGAGACATTTATTGACTTATTAATCTTAGTTTGTTAATTTCAACATTTACTAATACATTATTAAAATGATCAGAAGTTGTAATGTTTACATTAATGTACCTTAAACTAACATAAACATTTTTAACAATTATTTTTATTTAATGTTGACAAAGATGAATAAATACTGTAACAAATGTATTGCTCATTGTTACTTCATGTTAGTTAATACATTAATGTTAACAAATAAGACCTTATTGTAAAGTGTTACTGCTTTATCTATGCACGTGCCTTTATGCAGAGGAGTTTATGAACACTAAACATTTCAAATACTTCAACTTGATAGTTTTTAACATAATTATGAATTACAGAATGTTTCAGACGTCATGTTCTTCAGTGGTAGATAACACTCAACTCTGAGTCAGCTGAAAGGCTGCCGGTCATAATTCTAGTGTGTCGGTGTTCTGTAAAGTAAACATTGGTAATCAAGTACATCACTTGTTAAAGTGAAACATCATTGATCATTCCCACATTTTTTACTAAAATGACCTTGGGTTTCTTTAATGTAATGTCACATTCCTTTTTTCATTTTTAGCCTTTGAGAAGTTGCTTGTAAATGTTTTTTATGTTCATTATGATTACAATTTGGTTTAGTTGTTGCCTATTTGTAATCGAAAATGCCATGTGTGTTTGGGTATAATCTGTTTGTTTGTCCATAGGATGAGTTTAAGCGCTGGTTTCGAGCGAGGGTTCGGATAATGTTGGCCCCTGGCAAGAACCCTTACGACAACCTGGCCTCTCAGACCGCCTCCCCTCAGGCCAATGACCACGCCCACAACCCATCTGACTCCGCCCCTGAGAAAATCACCAGGAATCAAGAAGACCAGCATGTGCAGGTATTATATGCACAAAATTTTATTTTTTAGTCTTATCCTTCCTACACAAATTCTGCAATTCCACAAATTCTAGTTTTTACAAACTAAACGATATAGTTCATTGGTTACTGAATAAGTGTCTTTTCTTTTTGTATTACAGATACGTTATTTTACCCTCCACAGCACTAAGTATTTTTGGAGTGACACCATACACAACTTTGAAGTATTGAAGTAAGGGAGCATGTCTGATTATAGTTCCTGAATCTTTAATGGGTAGCTCAGCCAAAAATGAAAATTCTGTCATCATTTACTCACCCAAATTATTCCAAACCCATAAGACTTTTGTTCATCATCTGAAACGCAAATGATGATATCTTTAATTAAATCTGGGAGATTTCTCTCCTTCTATTGAAAGTCTATTCAGATGCTTCAGTACGTTTCTAAAGAGATCGTAATATAAATCCATAAGGATCGAGTGTTAATCTAAAGCCGCTTTTCCAACATTGATCAGCAAACAATGTTCACAGAATTCAAATTTGGTCACAGAAGCTCAAGCACATTCACTTGACTTGCGAGAACCAATGAGGTTCATTCTCGTGTTACGCAGCATGTTTAAAGGTATAGCGGAGGATCTTTCCGAATTTTAGAGAAGACCCGCCCTCTCCAATTTTACCGTGTCTACTCGGTGCATGACTTGTGCCAGGGCTAGCATCGCTAATCATAGCTTACATTAACTTTTACTAGCAGTGATTTTAAATGGATTTCTCCAAATAGCATGACAAACTTTCCCTGTCTAGTAGAATCTTCGCGACTGCGGCATCAGTGGGAAGCCCAACCTGGGCTTTTAGCGCACGCCAGTGTGTGAAATATTCACCCAAAATCACTCTGGTCTTGTTTCTATATTCTGCGGCCTTTCTCTTCTTATCATACACTTCGTATACATTTTTTCTCTTTCGACCCTCAGCCATTTTCAAAGGAATGGCTGAAACCGTAACTCATCACACATAATACACCTGAAAGTGTGCATGCGCAGAAAGCAAAAACTACATAGGGACGAGCACGTACGACGGCCTTACGTAAACATATCACCAGAATGATTGACACTTAGGTGGACCAATAGTATAGGCTACCCACCCGGAAAAAGAAAATCCTCCGCTATACCTTTAAGCTTCCACAAGAACCAATGAGGCGCTGATCAATGAGCTGATCAGGCTGAGTAATTGACAGAATGTTCAATTTTGTGTGAACTATCCCTTTAAGATTGGTGAAAATGTTACTCTGTGAATCCCTGATACTGTTGTTAAAACTATTATCTCCTCTGTTCTGCAGAGGCCTGGAGGATCTGAGCATGACCTGCTCATCCGTTCACTCGAAGCACAGTGTCGGGCTCAACAAAAACCAGCAGGAGTACAGGTGAAACCTTTGGCTGAATTTGTCATTTATGGAGGTAAAGGCTCAGCAAAAAGGTTGTCCTGTCAAGGTCACCAATGTTAAGTTGGCCAACATAGATGAGGTTTTGTCGAAATTACCAAAGTAATTGGGATGGACTTGGAAGCATAATTTTAGATGGATGGAAACATTATAAACAAATCACAATATGCCATTATTTTCTAGCAATAGTTTTTAAAAATCCACTATTTTGTATAATATTTTGGTAAAACTTTACAATAAGGTCTCATTTGTTAACATAAGTTAATGCAACTAATAATACATGAACTAATAATGATCAATATATTGGTTACACTTTATTTTAAGGTGTCCTTGTTATGGTGTAATACTGCAATTAAGTACTGAGTGATATTAATTAACAACATGTACTTTAGAGTTAGGAGTTGGGTTTGGGTTAGTTGCTTGTAATTATTTATGCATAAGTTACTGTTATTACCATAGTAAGTACATGCAATGTTCCCTCTAAGCTGCGCGCGTGCGCAGAAAAGAAAAAAATGCCACGCAGAGGACTGACGCGAAATGTGTGGGGAAATCCATTTGATTGTAGTTTAAGTGAGAAATAATTTCAGTGCTCTGGTCAACCGCTATAGAGTGAAAACTGGTGAATGCAGTTTACAGGTTTCATAGAAAGAGAATGATGTGAGCACGTGTGATTGGCAGTGAGTCTTGTCTGCGGACCAAATAGCTCAATACGAGAGGCAACGAGAAACGCAGACATGTGAAATAAAATCACATCATAATGTTTTAAAGAAGAGTGGTTTGATTAAAGTGGTGGAAATAACTGTTGATGGACACAGAACGGTAACAATTACACACCCACCCTCGTGCAAATTCAAAATACATCATTAGTTTAAATAGATGTTTTTGTGTGTGGGGGAGTTTCAGGCATGTTTAGATTACTATAAAAGAGTTCACATATTCACTTTTCTTGAAAATATTTAGCTATTCGATCTATTTAAATGCTTCAGTTTGTTTTCATATTATAATAATATAATATGTAAACAAATTGAAGCATTTAAACTGATATATTATATCACTTCAAATACTTCAATTCGTTTTTTTATATTATATTATATTATATTATGCCTATATTGTATTATATTATAAGCCTAAATAAAGAATCTCACAAGGGTATTGTTTAGTTTATATAAGGCCTATATTTTATTATATAATAATTCATAAGCAATAAACAATCAATTAACTTTGATGGTTTAATGCTTCCTGTACACAATTAACTGACTGTACAAAAACACTTTATGGTTTTCCCAAACCATCTCAGTGTAACAGCTTACTTTTCTTTCATACTATATTGTATTATTGTAAAGAATTGAACTGTCCTGCAGAAGATTTTGTAAATTATTTTTCATAGTTTCTTGGTAAAGACTGTACAGTTAACACTGTAAAAAAAAATATCGGCACATATAAAATGTGCTTCATATAGTGACTTCTTAATTAGCTTGTTTTTCAAAAATATGATTTAATACCAAGAAGTTACATCAAGGGTCAAATAAAATAGAAATGGCACATTCAAGTTAAAATTTACAACTGAATGTTGAAACTATTGGGTTTCTACGTATGCTGTACAGGTCAGGAATAAAGAATAGTTTTGCTCAGGTGGCGAAAAATGTCCGCCCAATAGAAAAAAAGTTTTGCTCAGCAAGAAAAAAAATTAGAGGGAACATTGAGTACATGTAACATTTAACAAGGACACTGTAAAATAAAGTGTAAACATTTTATTACAGCATTTATTAACCTTTGTTAATGTTTGTTAATAAAAATGTTCAAATTCGCGTTAGTTCGCAGTGCATTAACTAATGTTAATAGGTACTTTTGATCTGAAAAAGTATTAGTAAATTCTGAGATTATTGTAAAGCGTTACCAATATTTCTAAAATATATTTCCCCACATAAAAAGATGTCACTAATAATGAAATGAAATGTTTTGTGGTGAGGCCATCCTAATTATTGAGCCCTGAACTGGATTGCACTGACTGTACAAATCTCACTTAGTCCTTTTCTTCTCTATTTTAGGAGATTTTTTTTCGGACTAAATGAAATAGACGTGAAAGTGCCTTCTCTTTTCAAGCTGCTAATTAAGGAGGTACGAGTGACATGTGAAACTGACCCAGGCCAGAGAACGGCATGACACAGCACCGCTGACTCTGCTGTTTAGAATGTCTTCTCGGGAAATAAGTGAACTGAAACTTCTCCATCTCTTTTGCAGGTCCTCAATCCTTTCTACATCTTCCAGCTCTTCAGTGTTATCCTGTGGTGTACCGATGAATATTATTACTACGCAATGGCCATAGTCGTCATGTCTGTCATATCAATAGCTACCTCTCTCTACACTATTAAAAAGGTAAGCAGGCTTGAAAAACAGTTTGAAACAGCATTTAAATATAAGAGTGAGGGAGTGAGTGACATAGGGCAGAACTTGATTTAAAATTTTGGGATCATTGTGTCATCACCAAGTCAGTAATTATTTTCAGGTTTTGGCCATTAACTAAAAAAATCAAATGGATCATTAGAATTCTATGCTATACAAAATAATTATTTTGTATATATTTATAAATAAATACAAAATAATTATTTTGTATATATTTATATTTAGAAATAATTAAAATATTTATATAATATTTTTATATAAAATATTTACATGCTGTTTTGTATTATTTTATATATATATATATATATATATATATATATATATATGTGTGTGTGTGTGTGTGTATTAAATTGTATTATGTTTTTTTATTAAAGACAAAAATGCCTGAATAAAAAAAAAATGAGTCTAGAATTTTAATATTGACCATTATAGGTTATTTTGTATAAAATGCAACATATTTATTGTACTATATACATACAATAAATGTTGTACTCTATACTATTTTAAATGTAATATTATTAAATATTTAAATACTTTTTTTTTTTAAACACTGGAATGCCCCTAAAAATAAGTAAATAAACTAATGCTAATTTAAATATTTCATTTTCATTAAAGACAAAAATTCCCCAATAAACAAACAAACAGAAATTTGTCATTTTACAAAGCTTTTTCATTTTAAGATTTGTTTTTTGTAGAATAACAAACACTGACGAATCATGCATATTAAAACTAGACATTTATTGTAATGTAACATTAATGTAACAATTTGATTACTCTAATAGATCAGTATGAAGTTGGATTTTAGAGATATCAAGCTTAGCTGTTAGTCACAGGGTCTATCCAAGGTTAGAGTTGATGCTAATTTTCTAATTGCATAACTGAGATATGCTAACAGTTAATGTATTTTATATGCCTATTAGATTTACTGTGCTGCCTGGACACGCAAATCTTTATTTGTTCTTCACTGGAACATTTTCTTTTGTTTTACAGCAATATGTAATGCTACACGACATGGTGGCAACACACAGTACTGTTCGAGTTACGGTCTACAGGGGCGAAAACGGTACGGCTCAGATGTTCTGAAAAAGCATTTTCTTTACTCTAAGTATATTTGTAATGAAGTACACTGCTGCAGGCCTGGGTTACCTGCTTCAGCGAGTCTGATGTAGTGGCCAAAGTCACGATGACTCAGCACTCTGCCTCCTGCGCAAGGAAGCATGGGTAATAAGTGATGTGCTGAGACAGACTGGTTTTATTTCACTGCTCACTCTTCCCCACCCTCCCTCTCTTTGCCTTCTGTTTTTGCTGTACAGAAACGGAGGAAGCCCTGTCCACAGACTTGGTCCCTGGTGATGTCATCGTCATCCCCAGCAACGGCATCATCATGCCCTGTGACGCAGTGCTCATCTGTGGAACCTGCATTGTTAATGAGAGCATGCTCACAGGTGATTGGCTGCATCCAAATGTGATGTCATAACAACCGAGCCCACTAGAGTGGGGCAATATAGCTTAAATTTTATGTATATTAACTAACTATAAACCAAATTTGCTACTGAAGTTTACATTGGAGACGCTAATAAACATCTGTATATAAATGATATGGTAACCCTTTACAATACGTTTGCATTAGATAACTTTAGTTAATGCATTAATTAACAATGAGCAATACATTTGTTGTTGTATTTATTATTCTCTGTTATTGTAAGGTAATACATTTACAACTGTTCATTGTTAGTTCATGATAGTTAAGATCCATTAAATAATATTAACCGATACATCTTTTGATTTTAAAATGTGTTAGTAATTGTTCAAATGACATTAACTAAGATGAATTAATGCTCTAGAAGTATTTTTAATTGTTAGTTCATGTTAACTAAAATGGGTATCTAATGTTAACTAATCTAACCTTATTGAAGTTTTATTAAAATTTTAATAAATGTTTGAATTAAAATAATAATAATGTTATTGTGATTAAGATTAAGTTAATGTAAATAATTTCCAGTAAAAGTTTATTTACTTTAGTTGTCTTTTCTGATTTTTTTTTGGATTTTATGTGATAATAAAAATCATGAGCATCATGCTAATTAACTTTAAATGGTGTTACAGATTTCATTTGAAATTCTGTCTATTATTAATGGGTAATATTATCATTTGTAACAGTTATTTCTTAATTGATCATACTGTTTATTATTTGTGAGTAAAATAAAGTGTTATAGTGTCATTGTTACATGTACTTACCATAGTAATAACGGTACATGCAACAAAACCAAACCTAATCCTAACCCTATAGTAAGTACATGTTGTTAATTAATATTACTCAGTACTTAAATATATAATAGCAGTGGAACAATGACGCCTTCAAATAAAGTGTAACCAAAGTATGTTTATTTCCATGTTCTCCTGTCTCAGGTGAGAGTGTTCCGGTCACCAAGACGGACCTTCCGAACCCTCAGCAGGACAAGAAGGGTGGGGATGGTGTAACGATCTACAGCACGGAGGAACACAAGAGACACACGCTCTTCTGCGGCACCAATGTCATACAGACCCGCTACTACACGGGAGAAATGGTTAAAGCTGTGGTAGTGCGGACAGGTTAGAAACCAGAATTACTACAATGTTTTGTGGGATATATCAGATGCAGCCTTAAATTTGGTACCTTAGTAGACAGCATAATTGTGTTGCCTATCTGATGCTTAAAATGCAGTTTCTTGATGTTTTATTTTTCTTTTCTAGGTTTCAGCACCGCTAAAGGGCAGCTCATTCGGTCTATACTGTACCCCAAACCCACAGACTTTAAGCTGTACCGGGACGCCTACCTGTTCCTGCTGTGCCTGGTGGCTGTTGCCAGCATCGTCTTTGTCTATTCTTTAGTCATGAAAATCATAAATCAGGTTTTTATCCATCTTTACTGTCTTAAAAAGAGCAGCATCACATTGTTGTGATGTCAGTCCCTCTTAGTTGTAGGATATTTAACAGAATTTGTGTAAATAGGATGCTGCTTTGAGCAGAATTTTAAATGTAAATGCTAGGAAAATATGAGCTGTTTAATGAATTAATTAGTAAATAAAGTTTGGAAAAGCGCACCTCCCCATTATGATGTGTACTCTGCAGGAACCAGTAAAGGAAATCATAGTCAAGTCTCTGGACATTATTACCATCACGGTGCCGCCTGCGCTGCCGGCAGCCATGACAGCGGGCATCGTCTATGCTCAGCGGCGTCTCAAGAAAGTGGGGATATTCTCCATCAGTCCTCAAAGAATTAACATCTGTGGGCAGCTGAACCTGGTGTGCTTTGACAAGGTAAATGTGGGAAACTGAAGTCCTTTTTGTGTTTGGTGAAACCTGAAATAGTGGAAATTAAATAAAAGTCAGCTAATTCTTCTTTAACACACTCATTACCATTTAATCATAAACCATATAACCATTTTTTTTTATAAAACTAAGGTTAATTTAAGTAAATTGAGATGACATTTTGGCACCTCAGTGCCTAATAATAAACTGTTACTTTTCACAATTTGTTTTTTACAATACATACCGTTTCTATATTACATAGTGATCTGTTATCAGAGGTGACTGTCAAAGTAATGTCCATATTTCCAAAATGTACAGTTCTAAAATAATACAAATCATACAGTTAGATAATATCATTTCCACAAGTTGTGGACATGAGTAAAATACTCGGTTTAATTATTTATTTGATAAATTATTATTCTTATACTTAATAGTTATCTAATAATTTAATATTTATCTAATAATTTCATTAAAGTTTACTATTAATAAAAATTTTTTTTAAATAAACTTACTTTTTATATTATTATTACTACTGGTAATTGCAAATTGCAATAAGGTCTCATTTGTTAACTTTAGTTAATAAATTACTAACTAACAATAAGCAATGCATTTGTTACCGTATTAATTTATCTTTGTTAATGTTAGTTAAAAACAGTTGCTCATGTTTATTCGCAGTGCATTAACTAATGTAGTTATCTAATGTTAAAAATTGTAAAGTGTTACCATTTAAACTGTTATTTATTTATTAGTGCTATTGATATCAATAATATCAACATCAATAATATCAATACAATAATGATGATAATAATAATAAGAAGAAATTATTTATATACAAAAACAATTACTTTTTAGACATTTTAAATATTGTATTATTCTGTATAATTTCAGACAGGCACCCTCACAGAAGATGGTCTGGACATGTGGGGAATTCAACGAACAGAAGATGGCAGGTAAGATAAACTGGATAAACCAGAACATTCTCAGTTGGTTTTTAAATTAACATGGAGGAACCTTTAATTGTCTTTTTTTGACCAAAGAATCTCTCTTCCCTAGATTCCTCCATTCAGAAGAAAAAGCAGATGATAAGAGTTTAGTAACAACAAAGTTTGTCTCATGCATGGCCACGTGTCACTCCCTCACTAAGATTGAGGGTCAGCTCTCTGGAGATCCACTCGACCTCAAGATGTTCGAGGCCACAGGCTGGGTCAGTGTCTGCTGTGACAGGAGAACAGATTGTTATATCCTCATTCAAGTTTTGAAACAAGTTGTACTTGTTTTTACATTTTTTTGGGTGTCACTCTGTCTATCTATGGTCTTCAGATCTTGGTGGAAGCCACAGAGGAGGAGACGGCTCAACACGACCGCATTGAACTCACTTACGTAAAACCGCCAAATCAGCTTCTACCGCCACCAGTAATATCACCTGAACAGGACATGGTGAGCATTTAAAAATCTCATTTATTCCTGTGATGGCAAAGCTGAGTTTTTGACTGTCACTACTTAAGTCTCAATTCAATTCAATCAACTTTATTAATCCCACAAGGGGCAATTAGTTAAGAGCAGCGTGTTTGCATTAGTACATAACACAAATCACACACATTATTCACAACATACAAGCAGTCAGTATGTGCACATTTAAAAACCCCAAAGAACCCGACACAGAGTTTAAGAGTTTGGTCGCAGAAGGGATGAAAGATTTAGAGTGGCGGTTCGTCTAACACACAGGAAGCGCGCATAACGACACCCAGAAGGCAACAGAGAAAATTCACCTGCCAAAGCATGTCCCGGAGAGGCTAGGATACTCGCTGCCTTCCGAACTATTTGTTGGTTGCAGAAGACATTAAGGTCTCTCTGTTTCACACCGATGATTTTAGAACAGATTTTTACAATGTTGTTCAGGCTATTCCTGTCTTTAACTGTCAGATTATGAAACCAACAGATAAAAAAACCAACAGTCTTCAGTGTCTCATGATCTTTCAGAAATTATTATTATTAATATTATCAATGTTGAAAATGGTTGTGAAACCTTGACAATAGACATATTTTTTGACATCATAAATGTCTTAACTGTCACTTTTGATGAATTTTCTAAAGGTATATTTTTGGGTGTTTTTGCCTTAATTGGATAGTAGTCAAGGTGAGACAGGAATCTATAGGGGAGGAGAAGAGGGGCACAGGATCAGGGAAAAGACCACGAGTCTGGACTCTAACTCGGGTCTCCCGAAGCACTGTTGCACTATATGTCAGAGCTCTGCCCACAAGGCTATGGCTCTGTAGGGCCCCATGATTTCTGAAATGCAGGTTTGCCGAAGACTATATAACGCGGAATTTCACATAATTTGTCAAATTTTTTAAGAATAAAGAAAAGCAGGTCAATACTTGAATCAAGTCGTGATATAGACTAGTGTCTGTGAATATTAAACTGCAAAAAGACTATTTAAATAAAATATTCTGTGTGTATAAATGGTTTAATTTACCACACAGACTGAAGCACTCGTGACGCTTGCAGTGTTTTCAGCCTCTGCCGCCTCACTATATGAGGACATGAATGCATGAACTTCATTTCCAGAGCCTTTATCTCCAGCAGCCTGTCAAAATAAAAGTTCTGTTTAACGTGAAGAAATTGTGATATTACATTGAGACGTAGCTAAATTCTACTAATACGAACACTAATAATGATAAATTATTATTAAAGCTATATATTTTTAAGGAATAATCACAATTGTTCTTCCATGTTTTAAATTTAACTGTAAAGCTCTGTTGTGCAGTACTTTGTTGGACAAAAAGTTTAATTTCATATGATTAAAAGATAAATTAAATTGTTTTATGCCTTCATTTGATTGCCAGAGAAATTAAAATACACACCAGAATTTCTGGGGGGGGGGAAATTTTATAGAAATAATAAAAAAAAGTTTAATAAATTGTTGTTTTTAAGAATTCAATTAATTAGACATGCTTTTTATTTATTAAAATTTAATCAAACCATTAAAATGTAACCGAAAACAGAATTTGGTCAAAATAAAACGAAATTAAAACGGAATCCAGAAAAATTAAAACGGTAAAAAAGGAATATGAAAAAAATAAATAAATTGATTTCATAGGGTCCAGCTCTGACACTTTTGATCAATTTAATGCATCCTTGCTGAATAAAAATATTTATTAAAAAAAAAAATCGTACTGACCCGAAGTTTTTGAATGGTAATGC
Organism: Gila orcuttii; assembly: GCA_026230005.1. Lineage (NCBI taxonomy): Eukaryota > Metazoa > Chordata > Actinopteri > Cypriniformes > Leuciscidae > Gila > Gila orcuttii. Next base: position 32,780,551 of record JAPDVR010000022.1, on the reverse strand, counting down.
ACATTTTCTGCCCACAAAGCTAGATATAATAAATGTTTTACGCATGTTTAGTGAGCATTTCTCTGCTTATTATGGTCTAAAGTATTTATTTAAAAATATCAGTGTATTTACAACATTGTTCTGATCTCTTGTGGTTTCCTTTCAGGAACTGTCAGAACTCTATGAGCTCTCGGTATGTACAAAGGCTATTATTATATGAATTTATGAATTTCATTATGATTGTATATGGGTCTGTACATGCTTTCTGTCGTGTCTCATGCAGGCGTCCTATATGATCGGTATTGTGCGGCAGTTCTCCTTCTCCTCCGCCCTGCAAAGAATGAGCGTGGTCGTTCGTCAGATTGGAGAGAGACGCATGGATGCGTATCTGAAAGGAGCACCGGAGGTTGTGGCAAGCCTGTGTAAGAAAGAGTCAGGTGAGTGGAAGTTCCGCCCATTATTATCATCTTTTTCTGAATTTCAAATCAACATTGGATTTTTTTTTTTCTCACAAAACACCACAGTACCAGAGGATTTTGCAGAGGTTCTGGAGGACTACACCAAACAGGGTTTTCGGGTCATTGCGCTGGCACACAGACGACTAGAATCCAAACTTACATTTCACAAAGTGCAGAACATTAACAGGTAAAGTTTAAACTTCATTAAACTCTTTACTAAGGTCTTTTTTTTGCACTGTTATGCTGTGACTTTTATCATGTTGTGCCACTATGTGTTTAATGGCAAGTTGTATTTGGTTTCTCTTCTACAGGGATCAAATTGAGAAAAATATGGATTTTCTGGGTTTGATTATCATGCAGAACAAGCTGAAAACAGAAACTCCAGGTGTTCTTGAAGATCTACGACGTGCCAACATACGCACCGTTATGGTCACAGGTAAACAAGACTTTTTCCTGGCTTGTTGCAACTGTGTAATTTTTTAATTTATTGTTTAATACAGTTCCTGAATATTCTTTTCAAAAGGTCATTTTAAACATGGTTATTCACATACATTTTATAGAATACCGTTCGAAGGTTTGGGGTCAGTGAGATTTTTGAAAAGTCTCTAATGCTCGCCAAGGCTGAATTTCTTTGATCAAAAATACAGTGAAAGCAGTGATATTGTAAAATATTATTACATTTTAAAATAATTGTTTCCATTTTAAAAAAGCAGAATTTTCAGGATCATTACTCCAGTATTCAGTGACACATGTTTCTTGATTTGATGCTCGAGAAACATTTCTTATTATTATCAATGTTGAAAACAGTTGTGCTGCTTAATATTTTTGTGTAAACGGTCATACATTGTTTTTTTCAGGATTCTTTAAAGAATTTAAAAGAACAGCATTTATTTGAAATAGAAATCTTTTGTAACATTATAAATGTCTTAATTGTCACTTTTGATCAATTTAATACATTTTTTTCTGAATAAGAGTATTAATTCCTTTAAAAAAAAAATCTTGCTGACGCCAATACCTTTTGAACGGTAATTTGCATGAAGCTAGATATACTGTAATAAATAATTTGTCGCAGTTGTGCTTGGGACCTTTCTGACAGGATATTCTGGTTCAGTTACTTACTGCTTACCTTATTTGTGTTAGTTTACTTGATTAGCTTATCTAAAGTAGAATATGCCCATGTTGTTTGAAGATGGCAGGGCGTTTAGAATGACCAGCCGTGGCCAGACAGACAGGAGTCTGGGAGCTTTGAAGCTTAATTCATTAGGTATTTCTGGAATCTGATCTAATTAGGTTCTCAGCTCTCCAGATTACCAGCCAAGCGCTCCAAAGTTCAGATGAGGCTGAATGCAGCATTGTGAACGTAAGCAGATTGAGTTTGTACATGACCCACGCTTACAATCATGAGGAACACTGGGTCATTGCCAGATATCAGCCATCATCACTGTTCACTAACAAAAAAGTACCATTATACAAGTATAATGGATGTGTACCAAGTTCCAAAAGAATGGCGTTTAAAAATTACACCTTTAGTGTATTGCTTAGTAACGGTTTCTTTCTTATTTTCTTCATCTTTTTTTCTCTTGTGCAGGGGACAACATGCTGACGGCCATCTCTGTGGCACGAGACTGCGGCATGATTCAGCCGCAAGACCGGGTCATTATTGCCGACGCTCTGCCCCCTAAAGACGGCCAGGCTGCTAAGATCAACTGGCACTACGCCGACAAACCCGGCAAACCCTCGAACAAGCCCACCAAACTAGAGGTCAGTGTGCCATCTACTGGCCAGAACCTGTCACAGGAATGTTACATGTGAAGCTCTATCAACATGTTGCATGTTGACAGTCACTTTTACAGTAGGACACTTACAATGAAAGTACTCAATGAAGTCTGCATGAAACGGAAGTCTTTTCTTCTCTATTGTGATGTATATGCGACTTCTTGAATAAGAGAAAATGTAGGGTGAGACTCGATTTTGTACATTGGTAATTGATTGGATGGTTTTGGTTTGCTATTGCTGTGATGTCATGTAAGTGACAGGTTCTCGCGCCAGTAAACACGTCATCAGAGAAGAGAAGACATGCTGTAAGAGGGAGGGGAAGTTATTTTGATGAAAGATTTTGAGGGCACACAAGTTTAAAAAACGGATGAATTATTTGTGGAAAATGCTGCAGTATTTGCAGTATGCAGTATCAAAAATGTTATCGATAAAGCTTTAGCTTCAGCATCTCTCTGTACTTGTGTTCTCTGATAGCAGGAGATGGAAATTATTATGGAAGATGAACATTCTGAGACGAGACCACAGGAAGAGTATCACTTTGCCATGAGCGGAAAATCTTTTGCTGTAATTATTGAGCATTTCCAGGACCTGCTACAGAAGGTTGGCTGAAAGCATAGTTGCGTTTTATACCATATTTACACATAATACACTCATTACACTCATAATATTTTATATGATATCTATGGTGTTTTTATGGTTGTTGTAGCTGGTGCTTCATGGAACAGTATTTGCAAGGATGGCGCCTGACCAGAAGACTCAGCTTGTTGAAACATTGGAAAGTGTAGAGTGAGTATTAAACACACACGGAAAGTGTAGTGAGTATTAAACACACACACACCATGATGGCTTATTATCTATTCATATCTAATTTACACAAACCCCCATACCATGTTAAGTGTGTAACTCGTCCCACCCCTTTTTTTTGCGACCAACCTAAAAGCAGGGTTCCAACAGTCATGAAAAACAGATTTTATAATGGTGATTTTAATGCTTGGAAATGAACAAACTTTTAAAAAAGTCATGAATATGAATAATGAATATACACTACTGTTAAAAAGTTTGGGGTTAGTAAGATTTTATTTGAGATATATATATATATATATATATATATATATATATATAATATATAAATGTAAAAAAAAAAATTGAGATTTTATTTGATATATATGTGTGTGTATATGTATGTGTATATATATATATATATATATATATATATATACAATTGTGACAATGAGTTTTGCCCAGCCAAGTACCACCCACTTTCTCAACAAGAAAAAGTAAAAATCTTGCTAAACTTTTTTTCTTTCTACGCTCTGCTGCAGCTATTTTGTAGGAATGTGTGGAGATGGAGCGAACGACTGTGGGGTGAGAGACTTTAAAAATCTGTTGTAAAAGCTTTTCAATGGTGTGTCTTTTACACCTGTCATATGTTCTGAAAGTGTCATGTGTAGCTGCTGACGTCTGTCTGTTTCTTGCTCAGGCACTGAAGAGAGCTCATGCTGGGATCTCCCTATCAGAGCTGGAGGCTTCAGTGGCATCTCCCTTCACCTCCACAACTCCCAGCATCACCTGTGTGCCCAATCTGATCAGGTCTCCTAACTGCACCACAGCACGGCTCTGTTTTAATGAGAAATCAAAACTTTCAGTATCTTTTGAAACCGTTCATTGTTCTACAACAAGCTGTAAGTTTTAGTACTCAAAACATCTTCAGTCCGAAAACGGCATATATTTGAACTGCAAAAATTTGGCTTCTGACCTCAGAAACGCAAAAATCCATGACGTTTCGCATTTACACATCAACGGTACCTTTGACTAGGGTAGCACAATGAATAAAAATGAATTTTCAATAAATGCTGCTCCACACAAACGTATCTCTGCATGTGCTTTGAGTTTGGTTTTGGATTGAGAACTTGAAGCGCATATAAAGCAGCTGTTAACAAAAAAGAAGATTTAAGGGCTTCCTGAAATTAAAATAGCCATACATATTTGTATTGTAAGTTTACAGTTGTGTTGTAAAATGAAATGATTATAATATTATTTTTCCTGGATTCTTCATTATTACAATGGTAATATTACTTATAATTTATCATTATTATTATTGTATGACACTTTTTTTTTTGTCGTTTTTAATCACAATCGCAATTTTAAATTTATTTATTTACAGGAACTTACATAGGAAAATACAGCCTGTTTAATTCTAAGAGCCAGAAAAAGAGTAGATATAAAATGACTCTTGGGTTTGATATAACTTTTTAATAATTTTTTATTAAAGTATTTGTCTTGAAGGTGCAGTAAGTGATTTCTGAGAAACAGTGTTGATATTTGAAATCGACATCCAAACAAACACACCCCTATCTGGATGAAACACTCTCTCCCTTCATTGCTCCGCCCCCAAAATAATAAACACGCTGTTTAACACAGGCTACGACTAGCTGGCGCATCAGACAGCTCGTGCAGATATGGATGAATTCATCAACAGCATATAAATACTGCATATAGTAGCAGGTTCTATAAAACAATGCTACTCGCATATATCGAGCAGAAACAAAGCAACCTGAGAAGCTCTCTGATGTCTCTCCAGCGCTGGAAAGCTTTTCTAATATTAACGCTGGTCCTAGCTCTTGCCTGATCATAACCCTTCTTTTTCCAATAATATTTCCTCTTTGGTAATATCTCAGCTATCTCTCTTTCTACAGTCTTTCTGCAAATGCCACTCTTGCTCACTCTCTCTCCTCCCCCATCATGAGCGGATACGCCCCCTATGTCTGATTGGCTTAAAGATTGTTTTGTGGTCAGTGCATTGGTCCAATCCATTTTGTTTTTCTCCTATTTACACAACCAGTACTATGTAAAAACACTTATTTTTCAGCAAACACAGAACAGAAATCTATCAAATGTTCAAAGAACTGTTTGTTTGGTTGTTGATTTCAATTTCCAACAGCGTTTCTGAACCACAATGAGTTGATGAGGGTGCCTGTTTTGGCCTTCAACATTGCAGACCGTTTTACCCAATGATAAATGTTTTTTTGTACAAAATGTCTTGTTTGCAGAGTCTCACTTTTTGTTTCTCCACAGGGAAGGACGAGCGGCTCTCATCACATCCTTCTGTGTGTTTAAGTTCATGGCTCTGTACAGTATTATTCAGTGCCTCAGTGTCGCCCTTCTCTACTCCGTAAGTTTCCCTGTCATGATTTCAACCACAACAATTGACTGAACTGTAGTTAATATACATCTTCTGTTGCATCCGAAATCTTATACCTCCCTACAGTATGTGACAAAAGAAGTATGTCCGAATTCAGAGTAATCATAAAAGTGTAGGCAAGTGTACCCGGATGACCTACTTCTTCTGGAGAGATTCTGAAGTGTGCATACGATGGGCTCTTTACTATCCCATGAGGCCACAGGAGAGGATTTATGAAAGGCAGTGAAGCGACGTAACTGGCGCTGGTTGGTCACGTGACAGTGACAACATGGCAAATGTAGTATGTCCAGATTACATTCATACTACACAGTCATACTATATAGAACATACTTTTTTAGAGGTCGTGAAGTAATTACTTAGAGTATGCGATTTCGGATGCAGCCTTTTACTTGGTTTTCTGTGATTGAAGACAGATTGTGAGTTACCAAAGATCATTAGTTCTCGCTGAGATTGCTTATACAACCCTGATCCATTAATAATGCATTTCAGATTGGCAGTAACCTTGGCGACTTCCAGTTTCTCTTCATCGACATAGCCATCATTCTTCTTATTGTCTTCACCAGTGAGTGTCATCTGTAATGTCTTTCTTGTTCAGCTCAAATTTATCTTAGCATTGCCTGTTGTGTTTGCCTGTTCTATCTTTTTAGTTTTTATGAATTATGCAGTAAAGCAAACTAGTATTTGTAATACGGATTAGTGGATTCTGATCATCTGGTTTGAACCTTTTAACCTCCTCAATGCATTTCTCATTGCATTGAACTCACCAAATGTGAAATAGAGGTACACAGAAAATTCAATTAGGAAATAATGTAGGACTGTTCTGTATAGTATCCATCATGATTACATTGCATCATAAGATCAGGGAAATAAATAGAGTAATTAGCCAATTTGGATTTTATGTTGTCAGTGTAAAAGTACAGATACCCTAATAAAATAGTACTGCAGTAAAAGTAGAGTAAAACTACAAAAGTAGATTTTAAATGTACTCAAGTATTAAAAGTATACAGCTCTGATGGATGAACCATGTTTATTATTTATTCTAGGCAGTACTAGTCATTATCAGCAATCATAAGAAAGGGTTACACAGTGTAATTTACATTTTAAGTACTGAGTAATAAAAATCAACTAACTGTCATGTACTTGCTATAGGGTTAGGTTTAGCGTTAGTTCCATGTAATTAAGTTCAGTGTAGTAATTACTATAGTAGTTACATGTAACGTGTAACAAAGGCACTGTAAAATAAAGTGTTACCTGAGAAAGTTTAGTGCAGATATTTAATATATTGTTCTGCAAATAAACATTTTATTTTATTTTAGTACTAAAACATATACATTATGGTTTTTGTAATACTACTTATACATATTTATAGCTGACAGTCATGACGTAAATATGATTTTTCATCTACAATAATCAATACAAAAATAGTAAAAAGTAAATTACTTTTCATGGAATTCAAGCTATTACATTATCCCAGTTCCCAATTCATTTTGTCCCTATTATTGAATTGGTGAGCTGTTTGACTCAAGAACAGCCGCAATCGAATCAGTCCGATTTGTGAATGAATCTTTCAGTTCATTGGAAAAAATTGCCACGTTCATGAATCCAGTGGCGATTTCTTCTAAATAAACAAGAAACGGTATGTTTTTATGAAATGTAGTGGAGTAAAAAGTATGATATTATGCTTTGGAATCAAGTGGTAGAAGTTTCCAAACAAAAAGAAATACTCAGTTACTGCACTTAAATACATTTTTCAAGAATTTTACTTTATCAAAGTAAAACTTTTTAATTACCGTCCACCACTGATTGTAAGTACATTATTGATTCTCTTTTTTGCTTTCCCCACCCACCCCTAGTGAGTTTGAACTCCGCATGGAAGGAGCTCGTCGCCCAAAGACCTCCCTCCGGTCTCGTCTCAGCTCCTCTCCTCTTCTCAGTTCTGACCCAGATTCTCATTTGCCTGGGTTTCCAGATCATGGGCTTTCTCTTGATCCAAAAACTCAACTGGTACTCCAAGCCAGAGTGAGTATGATGCACTGCCTCCAATGCAGAACAACTGATGTTGTTTGCCCTAACCTTATAGTTGCATTAAAAAACAATCTAATAATCTGACTGCAGCTCGAGTTCATTGTTTTTATTTTTATTTGCTTGTTCCTTAATTTACAGTTTCTACAACTGCTCTGCTCCTCATCACATGGATAACTCCCCGAACTCCTCCGAGACCAAAGAAGAAAATATCACGAACGATGTGAATACCACACTCTTCTTCGTCTCCTCGTTTCAGTATCTTATTGTTGCCGTTGTTTTCTCCAAAGGAAAACCTTTCCGCCAGCCCAGCTACAGGAACTGTAAGGATGAACATTTTTCAACTTCATGCATTATTAAGAATAGTGTAATAGACAAATCACAAGGCAGAAATTTTTTGAAATAATTGTTTTGATATAATTTATAATTGCATGTTTTTATATTCTTTTTCTCCCAACTTTAAAATAATATATGCATAAATAAGTTTGAGTACTTTCCAATTGACTTAAATGTCTAAAAGTAGTGATATTGTAATATTGAATTTGAATTGATTTGACAGAGGAAAGGCAAATCTAGTTCTCAGTTACTGTTCATTGACTGTGTTTCTGGTTGTCTGTTTTGTTTCTTTTAGGGCCGTTTGTTCTTTCTGCTTTAATTCTGACCATTTTCCTGTTTTTCATCATGTTTGTCCCAATCTCTGGAATCTATCAATTTTTGGAGGTATGGTTGTTTCTTAATCGATTCCTTTAGATAATATATATCCTGTTGTTTGAATAATTATTCAATTATTTCAATACCTTTTACAATTCAATTATTTATTAATAATTTTAATATATTTTAAAATGTGATTTATTAATTCATTACCTCAGTCTTCAGTGTCACATGATACTTCAGCAATCATTCTAATATGCTGATTAGCTGCTCAGGAAACATTTCTTATTATTATCAATGTTGAAGACAGTTGTGCTGCTTCATATTTTTGTTAAAACCACGCATTTATTTGAAATATAAATATATTGTAACATTATAAATGTCTTTAATGTAAGATTGGATCATTTGAATGCACCTTTCCTGAATAAAAGTACTGTATTAATTTCTTTCAAAATAAATGTTTACTGATCTTACTGCATGTTTTAAGAAGTTCTCTACATTGTCTCCATTCTCCTCAGCTCGTCTGTGTTCCTTTGAGCTGGCGTGTGGCCATAGTGCTTATCGTGCTGGGCAACACCTTAGTGAGTGTGTTCATCGAGGTAAGTGGGAACATCAGACTCTTACATCTCCCACATTATTTGTTCTGGATATTTACATATGAAAAGTAAAAAAAAATTCTATTGCTAGCTCAGATACAGTACTTAGGGAAGATTGAGTTGACCCCTCAGCCAGGGTCAATAACAAACTGTTCTTGCTGTAACCCAATTAAACACTCAGTTGTACTTTATGGCATATACACTGCTACAGAAAAAGACAAAAATAGGGTTGGGAATCAAGAGCTGGTTCTTATTCAGAACTGGTTTCATTTTTATATAACATGAGATTTTTTTTTTAGTTCAAGTACTACATGTAAACACAAGTTCTTATATATAAATATACACTGCCCTGCCAAAAGAAATAAAGTCGCTGTTTGGATTTAAATGGGAAAATTCTTAAGAGTCTATGATTGGATCATTATTGCTGTGATTATGCTAATTTTTTTAGAAGGACCTGTATAACATGCTAGAAACATAATGTGATAAAGTTCATTATTTTCCATAATGTAATGATAAAAATTAAACTTTCATATATTTTAGATTCATTGCACACCAACTGAAATATTTCAGGTCTTTTATTGTTTTAATACTGATGATTTTGGCATACAGCTCATGAAAACCCAAAATTCCTATCTCAAAAAATTTGCATATCATGAAAAGGTTCTCTAAACGAGCTATTAACCTAATCATCTAAATCAACTGATTAACTCTAAACACCTGCAAAAGATTCCTGAGGCTTTTAAAAACTCCCAGCCTGTTTCATTACTCAAAACCGCAATCATGGGTAAGACTGCCGACCTGACTGCTGTCCAGAAGGCCATCATTGACACCCTCAAGCAAGAGGGTAAGACACAGAAAGAAATTTCTGAACAAATAGGCTGTTCCCAGAGTGCTGTATCAAGGCACCTCAGTGGGAAGTCTGTGGGACGGAAAAAGTGTGGCAAAAAACGCTGCACAACGAGAAGAGGTGACCGGACCCTGAGGATGATTGTGGAGAAGGACCGATTCCAGACCTTGGGGGACCTGCGTAAGCAGTGGACTGAGTCTGAAGTAGAAACATCTAGAGCCACCGTGCACAGGCGTGTGCAGGAAATGGGCTACAGGTGCCGCATTCCCCAGGTCAAGCCACTTTTGAACCAGAAACAGCGGCAGAAGCGCCTGACCTGGGCTACAGATAAGCAACTCTGGATGAGCTTAAGGCCGCTATCGAAGCATCCTGGGCCTCCATAACACCTCAGCAGTGCCACAGGCTGATTGCCTCCATGCCACGCCGCAATTTCTTTCTGTGTCTTACCCTCTTTCTTGAGGGTGTCAATGATGGCCTTCTGGACAGCAGTCAGGTCGGCAGTCTTACCCATGATTGTGGTTTTGAGTAATGAAACAGGCTGGGAGTTTTTAGAAGCCTCAGGAATCTTTTGCAGGTGTTTAGAGTTAATTAGTTGATTCAGATGATTAAGTTAATAGCTCGTTTAGAGAACCTTTTCATGATATGCTAATTTTTTTAGATAGGAATTTTGGGTTTTCATGAGCTGTATGCCAAAATCATCAGTATTAAAACAATAAAAGACCTGAAATATTTCAGTTGGTGTGCAATGAATCTAAAATATATGAAAGTTTAATTTTTATCATTACATTATGGAAATTAATGAACTTTATCACAATATGCTAATTTTTTTAGAAGGACCTGTATGTTTGGCGACAGTTCTTTTAACCCTAATTAATGGAGTGTGTTGAACAGCGATGTAGGAAGACACATCATGGCCATATTCCAGGATGACAATGTCAAGTTTCATCAGGCTCACTTTACTTTAAATAACATCAGAACATTTATTTCAATCAAGAGTTGCATACATTTTTGGTCAAGATCTTGTATTGACAATGCAAGAGTCCAGCACTCTCTAAAGTCTTCTCCTGCACATCACAAAGAATTTCAATAAATTTAAGGTCTGGACTCAGAAGTGCCAATTCATGTGTGAAAATGATTCTTCATGCTTCCTCCCAACCATTCTTTCACAATTTGAGCCTGATGAATCTTGACATTGTCATCCTGTAATATGGCCATGATGTGTCTTCCTACATGGTTGTTCAAGAAATGAAAAGCTACACACTCCATTCATTAGGATTAGAAGAACTGTTTCCAAACATATAACATGCTAGAAACATAATAATCACTGCAATAATGATCCAATCATAGACTCTTAAGCATTTTCCTATTTAAATCCAAACAGTCACTTTTTTGGGGGCAGGGCAGTATTTAATTCTTTCTATAGTCACAACAAATTACTCTAAAAACATCAGTTTTTAGCTTCTAACTCATTCGTCTAAAATAGCTTGATCATGGAAGTATTTGGGACAATTTGCAATTAATTTAATTAATAAGAATTTCAAGTAATTAAATAAATTACAAAAAATATAATTGCCTATATATATATATATATATATATATATATATATATATATATATATATATATATATATATATATATATATGATAAATGTTATAACAGTATTAGGATCAGTAATTTGGTGCTTTTTGAAAAGCACTAAAAGAATCATTAATGAATTGAAGGAGCAATTCCCATCCCTATACTAAAGTAAATTCCATCTGCTCTGCTTAGGCTGATTCACGGGATAAGGAAACAGAAGTTATATTTTAAGCTATATAGCCAGCTAGGCCATGAATTGTACAGCGTGTCTGATTCCATCAGCAGCTCCTGCCTCTGAATCAAATTAATTACTCTGTCCTTTTTGGGCAAACTCCTCACGCTTATTAAGAAATGCCAGCAATCATCATAGTGGTATATAGCGGCTGTTTGCTTCGCCTCTAGATCCCGCCGTCTTCCTGGTGCGGACTACAGGTCACGCTCCTTCTCAGAAATTCTCTCGCACCTTTCAATCATAGAACACTAGACTTCATCAGCCAATCAGTGGGACCCGATCCTGTGATCTCGCTGGATGTTCATTGCCAATAAACTGATTATTTTTAGGGCAGAATAAAATAATTCTCTTGCATCCCTCTATTTCTCTTTAACTAACACAATCCCCAAAAAAAAAACACTGCCCTTTCAAGTAAAAATGTTTTTAGTTTTGCTCTTGACAAGGAAAAAGCAGAAACAATTGATGACCATAAATCTTTTGCTAGCCATGTGATCCGTAGCTCTCTTCATTCTTTCCGCCCTACTGCGATATTCTTTAGACCGTCGTGCTTGACGTCATCTTATGGAAGCATGTGTTCAGCAGAGACAAGCAGGGAAGCTATGGCGTCTCCCCTGCAGGCCCGACACCACAGGTTGGGAAAAATCTGACACTTCTGTTCACCGTTGCCTTTTCACTTCCTGGTGTCCACTCCGCCCTATTTCCCACTCACACTCTTTTCCCTTTCTCTCTCACACTCTTTTCTCTCTCTCTCTCTCTCTCTCTCTCTCTCTCTCTCTCTCTCTCTCTCTCTCTCTCTCTCTCTCTCTCTCTCTCTCTCTCTCTCTCTCTCTCTCTCTCTCTCTCTCTCTCTCTCTCTCTCTCTCTCTCTCTCTCTCTACACCCTGTTTTAACTTTTGGCCTTGCATGCGCCAACTTGATTTTTTTTTCTGAACGCTCTCTAGTGCCCCCTGTGGGGACTCTTGTTTTGTCATGCTCCGGGGGCTTACGATTACCCCTCCTCCCCCTCCCCCCATTTTCCTCTAATGCTCCTTCTGTAGTGGCAATTACTGCATACGTGTGTAAGCTATGCGTCTTTTTAACCCGTGTTTGGAATGACGGTGCAGGTATGAGCCAAACAGAGCACTATTTTAACATCTAACATAATGAATTGCAAAACTTGCACTAAAGTTCTGATTTGCACTAAAGTTCTGACTTGCACTAAAGTGTGTTTTGTGTGTTTATAAAGCATCTGGTTTGGTTAAAGGAATATTCTGGGTTGTTTGCAACTTAATGTCTGTGGACAGTTTTTCTACTTCTGGTTTTGCTTAACTAATTTATAGTTTGCAGTGCCATGTTAACTAGTCCTTGATAAAGAAAAAACAACCAGGTTTACTTTTTTAGACTACACTACTATGGGGGTAGAATTGTTCCATTATTCCAAATAAATAGATTATGATCCACAAATAAATTTAAAGAGATTCACAAAAATATATCAAATTCACAAATAAATAGATTAAGATTCACAAATAAATGTAAAGAGTTTCACAAAAAAATATAAAACTCACAAATAAATAAAATTAGCTTTGCGAATAAAAATATATATTTACAAATGTGTTTTATGCCACAAACACAACACTTGGCCCGGCATTTATTCGTGCATTTGTAAATCCCCTCACGCATTTGTGAATCAGTTCCTGTGCATTTGTAAATCCCCTCACAGCATTTGTGAATCGGTTCCTGTGCATTTGTAAATCCCCTCACGCATTTGTGAATCAGTTCCTGTGCATTTGTAAATCCCCTCACAGCATTTGTGAATCGGTTCCTGTGCATTTGTAAATCCCCTCACAGCATTTGTGAATCGGTTCCTGTGCATTTGTAAATCTCCTCACGTATTTGTGGATTTTGAAACACTTCTAGCGTCGACATGCAGACAAATCCACAAATAAGTGGACTCCACCCACCCTTTACCTAAGCCAATCAGATAACGGCCACATTGTGCTGACCAATCGTAGCACGTTCTCGCTACAACCAGTCACGTTAGGCTTTACACTCGGGGCGAGAACTGGTTCTGATTAATTTTGCAGATAATGACACCCCTGAAAGCAGCTGTAATGGGAGCTTCATTCAAATTAGCTGTTTGTGTGGTTAAAACACCCCTTTTTCAAAAGATTGTTGGAGTTTAAGGCTTCTTTATATTAATTATTCTTTATTATTAACTCAGGATTACACACAAAGGATCATCACAGATCCCGAGCATCATAACACCCTCTCTACTGGAGTCAAGCGGCGCGTCAAAAGCAAATAGCTGATTATCTTCCCTGCCGTAGCAGTTTCAAATCATGTAAAACTAACATGTTTGCAATGTTAACACATTTTGCCCATGACGTCTGTTTTCTTACCTGAAGATATATGACGTAAATCTTCTTTATTGACTATGCTGGCTACATGAAAATTCGTAATTCGTGATAGTGTCTACACTGGACGCGGCGCAGGGCGATACGATGATTCACTGATAGTAAACGGATGCCCGTTCTTCTTCTTCTGTAGCGGCTACTACACACAACTACGGAGGACACATCATTTGCACATTTGCTCCTTTGTCCAATGTAGAAAGCCTCGCACGGGGTAGACACGATGTAATAAATTACAAAACGGATGATTTTGTCTTTTAAAGCACATTCGTTGTGACAAATAGCTAGCTATAGGACATTAATATTGTGTAGAATACAAAATATCCGCCCAAATGACCATCATTGAAGATGTAACAGCGTGTAGGCTAATGGGGTTTTGAGTGGATAAATAATGCAATGCTGAAAAAATACATATTTGCATTTATATTGGATGCTGTAAATAACTTTTACAATACAATATTATTAAGTCTGATTCATATGAAATATTATTTGTGTGATCAAGTGTTTTAACGGATAAATTCAAATCGCTTGTCTGCTGGGCATTTCACTTTTAAATGCATGTTATAGCCTATATTTAATCATTAGATCCACGGACCTGCTATTTAAAACTTGACCGAAGAAGTGGGGAAAGCTGTTGTGACAGTAATTTTCCCAATATTAGCCTACACAAACTTGCGCATTTATCACGAGGTTGAATCCAGTTATTCATTAGTCAGCAACATATTGATGCTTTTCTTTTTTATCATGAATAACGTGACGCTTCCATAACTCGTTGTTCCCATAACGTAAGCGCTGTTTCTCTGGCATTTTCAAAGGCTCATAACAATGTGTCTTGGCTTGATACACAGTCTCATGGTCTAACTTTAACGAAATCCAAATTTTAAACATATTTTACTGAAGCAATATTATGGGTCTTAGCCTACACTTCCTATTTGAGCCAATGCAGATGAACGAGCAAAGTTATTTCAGGGCAAGACCACTCTGATTGTAAAGCCTAACGTGACTGGTTTTAGCGAGAACGTGCTGCGATTGGTCAGCTCAATGTGGCCGTTATCTGATTGGCTTAGGTAAAGGGTGGGTGGTGTCCACTTATTTGTGGATTTGTCTGCATGTCGACGCTAGAAGTGTTTCAAAATCCACAAATGCGTGAGGGAATTTACAAATGCACAGGAACTGGTTCACAAATGCATGAGGGGGTTTACAAATGCACAAAAAACAGTTCACAAATAAATGCCAGGCAGAGTTGTGTTTGTGGTATAAACAACATTTGTAAATATATTTTTTATTTGCAAATCTCATTCTATTTATTTGTGAGATTTATAATTCTTTGTGAAACTCTTTACATTTATTTGTGGATCTTAATCTATTTATTTGGAATAATGGAACAATTCTACCCCCATACACTACTGTTCAAAATACTTTTCAGCAAGGATGCTTTAAATTGCTTTAAATGTTACAAAAATATATTTAAAAAAAAATACTGTTGTTTTGAACATTCTATTCATCAAAGAATCCTGAAAAAAAAAAGATCACTGTTTCCACTAAAATATCAAGCAGAACAGCGGTTTTCAACATTGGTGATAATAATAAGAAATGTTTCTTGAGCAGCAAATCAGCATATTAGAATGAGAATTGAAAACTGGAGTAATGGAATAAATTCGAGCTGTAAAGGCACAAGCGCTATTCTAAATGCGGGGGGTGGAGAGCAGCAGCTCATTTGCATTCAAAGATGCATGCATGAAAACAGCATGTTTTTGCTTCCACTCAAAAATTGGTATTTACAACATGTTATAATAAACGATCTGTGGGGTATTTTGAGCTGAAACTTCAGACTCATTCTGGGGACACCTGAGACTTGCATTACATCTTGTAAAAGGGGCATAATGGGTCCTGTTTAAAGTGTAAATAACTCAGAATATTCCTTTAAATGAATGCTCTGGGTTCAGAACGAGTCTGTGGCCTGCTGTCGATGATCACAGACAAATCATTTATACTTGTATCATCCTTTTAAACTATATGGGACTATTTTGTTGGTGGATGAACTTCAAGTTACCAATTTGTATGGTGTACTCATGCAGACATGGAGTAGTGTTATTTTAGTATTATATTTAGTATTTTAGGATTACATACTTTTTACTCATAATTTTAGTTTTAATTCACTAATTATTTCTGTTTAAGTAATTTTAGTTGTTTAATTTAAGTTTTAAACTTTTTAGTTGAAGTTTTTCATAATTTTTTTTCCAGCTTCATTTTTTTACATATTTTTTTATTTCAAAGACATGCAATTGTTTGTACAGCGATTGTATTTTTTACACTTTCAATCTCACCCCAACCAACCCAAAACAACCTGCCTTAATTTTATTATGACCTGTTAATTAAACAGTGATACAAAAGAAGGAAAACATAGTTTTTTAATAGTTGTAGTTAAGAATAATAACACTGATACTGAGAAATTAACCAGGTTGACCTTTTTTTTTAGCTTTTCAATTAGTTATAATATATAATAATAGATTGCAAATAACCTGGAATATTCTTTTAAAGGAATGTCCCGGGTTTAAAAGGAGCTCTATTGACAGTATCTGCGGCCTGCCTTCGATTTAAAAAAAATATAATAATTTTGAGCCCTTAGATTAAAGCAAGCAAATATTGTCTACAGTAAGTCCATGAAGCAACCCTTCAGAATGATTTTAAAGATGAAATGCTGTACACTCATATTTTAGTTTTTCACTTATTTTAATGCTTCTACACCAAAATATGTCAACAGGTGGATGAACTGCAGTTTATGCTTTACTAATATGATTCCTGTGTGTGGATTTTTCTCTGTGCGCATATTGTATAAAATTAGAGGGCTCAGAAATGTTATACATCTTTAAACGCATTAGTTTAGTGAGTGGTTTTGTCTTACTAGTTCCATTTTAACTCTTTGAGTAAGTCTTTTAAAACCGAACCTTTATCACAATGCAGTGTCCTTCCCCATATACTTACTATTTGTATTTTGCATTGAGAGCACATTACATTGATGACAAGTCAAAGTTATTTTCTGTGGTAACTGACAGCATGCCATGGATTTGAACCCGGAACATTCTTTTTAATACCATTTGAGCTTAGCTAAAGCAAAAATGTATATTTCATTGAAATTTTGGTATTCATTTGGAATAAAAATTCATTACCCTTGCATGTGCTCAGAGGCATGACATACTCTACAGACAGACCAAAGGCTCTGATATTGTTTCTGCAGATGAATATGAATATCTCATTTCATTTTGTTGTAGTTTACAGCGGTTCCATTACAGGTTTCAATTCTGTCTTTTGAAGAAAAGGATAAGAACCGATTTCTTATCTTCACCTTCCCCTGTGTTCCTCTCTGGCCGATGTGTGTGTGTGTATGTGTGTCTATAGGAAGGAATAGACCTGTATGGAACTAAATGCCTCTCCTGGCTGTGCTGCCAACGGAGAAAAGTACCCAAGGCTCGGTACATGCACCTGGCCCAAGAGCTGAGCGTGGATCCCGACTGGCCTCCCAAACCTAAGAGCACTACTGAAGCCAAACCCGGCCCTCATCCGGACGACTGCTTCTACCAGATCGAGGCTGTTTCCTAGCATTTCCACCCGCTCACACTCCGTATTGCACATCCAAACCACCAGGGAGATCCCTAAACACGGTCAAATTTAACGGTTTTGTTCAAACCGATACGAAAAAAGACCAAAAACAAAACCCTGCAACGAAGAGTTTTTAATAACACTTCGAAGATATTTCAAGGTTCTGCTCTCCCATTTGATTTTTTGTTTTGTTTGTTTGTTTCTGCTGCACAAGATGATTTTTTTTTTTTAATGGGCGGGGTTCACAGGCTGGGAACTGTGTAAGCCCCTCCCACTCAGGCGTGCGGTTTGTCAACACGTCACCGATATCCCCTTAAGACATCATGTAGACCGCAAAGTCATTGAACTCATTACCAAATGTGGCTCTTTAGATCACCTTCTCCATGATTTCAGACACCGTGGTCCTGGTGGCTCTCCTACAGATATCGAGGAGGCTCTTCACTGGATTTCAAGCATCGTCCTGTTACTGTAGTCTGTAGTGCATCATCTCTAAGGCTCTGCGGCAGGGGCTGCATGCCAACGCTTTGGAAACCGTCGCGGCATGCGGAACAAACCAAACTCTAGTGGCTCACAGAATCTAAGATACAGCTTCATTTCAGCCAGCTCGTTTTTAAAAAAATATATCGACGTAGATATATAATTATACTTGATGTTTACTTTTCATATCTCTTCCCATGGAAGAATCGAGGTGGGATTCACTTGTGGAAGGCCAAATTTGTAAAAGTTTGTGTTTTGTTCACTTTTCCTGACGCAGCATTTGCGATTGGTTTTGATTTGATCCATCCTGAAACTTTTTACCGATTTTGTTGAAAACGGTGTCTGAAGTCAAGTCCTGATTTAACTAAAAACCCGGCATCACAGTTTTTGCAATGAAACATTGCTGGGAATTGCATTTGGTATCAACAGGGAAGAGGGAAGGGGCTTAGGTGTACGTCGAGAAATTTAGGGCACATTAGGAAAAAGTACAAATGATAGTTTTAAACTGGAGTCCTTTAAGTTGTGTATCTGACAATTGTATGTTCAAATTTTGCAATCCAAATCAAAGCAGGTTGCTGATAAAATCATTCTCAATTGGCCAGTTAACAGTATTATTTGTGCATGACTTATTAACGGTTTTGCTGCTAATCTAGGAAACAAAACAACATTTTTCATCCTAAGTGATCATTTGAAGGTTCGAAATCTGTTGTAGATGATCCCTCCCCCTTTTCCAGATGTGATGTATTTGCATAATTTATACAATGCAGTTTAACTATTCTCAACTTGCAGGTTTGCATCTTTTGGTATTATTTGTTTTTTTGAAGAAAAAACAAAACAATAACAGGTTTTTCATATAATAATTTTTACATGTGGCGTTCCTGAAAAGAACCACGAAGCAGTATCAGGTGATCACAGTTGTTTTTTCATTACACTGAAATTTGTTTGTATTGTTGCTCATCTGAAAATCCAAGCCATTTATAGTGTATTTTGAAGAGTTTTGGTCAGTCATTTCACTGAGGTAAGTTTCATGCCTTTTTATGTTGTTGTTTTTTTTTTTTTTTTGCCAACTTTTCATGTTATCAAAAGTCTCAAGTGGGAAATATTATGTACTATTAAAAATGGAAAATATCAGTTCCATGTATTTTGGACAGCACTTAATTTAATAATGAATTACTATGTGAGGTAACAGAATTTGTAAACATATTAAAGATCTACATGGACCTTGGAATGAAATGTTCTTTGAATACGAATGAACAAGACGTGCAAACATTGAAGTTCAAACAGTAATCCAACAATCTAATCACGAATTTTCCTACATGTTTGCATTTATTTATTGTTTGGTTTTCAAGTTCTTGTTGATTTGGTTTGCTGTATATGGGGCATTTTTAATTCTTCAGATTAATCTGAAAAAGGGCTGAATCTGTCTGTCTTGTTTTTGCTCCGTTTCTGCAATACTTTGGTACTGTTTGATGTTTGAAATGGTATTGATCATCTGCCATATTTGCAATGTGTTCTTTTCAACCGTATGTCCAATGTCGTATCTGTATGTTTTGTTTATAACATAAACGCGTGTTTGCTGGGCATTCCTTGAGCGAGGCAACAACAAATCACCTTGCTGTTATTGACCTGGGTGACACGATCAATTATATGATGTATAAGTTTTAAAAACAACATCTCAAAGTATCTACTCGCACCATCTACTGAGCCCGGATAGTTAAACAGATATGCCTATTATTTTATTATTATTTTTTTTTTTTTTTTTTTTTTGTAACATGTATGTCCTTAGCAAATGTGAATGCAATGCTTTTGGGATTGGGGAATGTTAAATTATTAAAATTGTATTATTGGTATTGTTAATTCTAAAGTAATTTTTTTTAATTTAAATTGTTTGTCTTGATCTGAACTGTGTGGTGTGGCAATCAGTTTCTCTTCCTCTAGGAGGCAGTAGGTTGCTGCTAGGACTTGGAGAACATCATCACAATAACAGCCCTTATGCACATTTTTGTTAGTTTTGTTCACTTTTACCCCTGCATATGAATACTGAAAGGTATAGTTCATCCAAAAAATTAAAATTCTTTCATATACTCTTTTATCATGAAAGTTTCTATGTTCTGTTGAACACAAAAGAGAGGATGTTTTGAAGAATGTGGGTAACCAAACAGTTGCTGGTCCCCATTGACTTCCATAGTATGGTGGGAAAAAATACAATGGAAGTTAATGGGAACCAGCGACTTGGTTGAGTAAATTATGACAGAACTTTTATTTTGGGATGAACTATCGCTTTAAGTTCCATAGCAATCATGTATGTGCTGAAAAAAATGTGTTTTTCAAAACTGAGGCCATGTTCACGTCATCTTTGTCATATCTGCAGTTCTCTAGGATACAAACGCACAGGAAAACGAGTGTTTGATTACTGGAGGTCATTCAATACACAGTTACTCCTTCTGCATAATTAATTTTGTACCGTATGTCATATTCATTCAATATTCACTCATTGTGTGAGAACGAAGGTGTTATCAAACATGAGCAAAAGTTCAGCCACTGGTTCTGTTAAAGCTGGAGTGGTTAATTTCCTCAGGGAAATCTGTGTATTTGTAATGATTAATGCTGAATAAATACATATGGAAAAAGTCACATGGGTCAGTGTTCTTGGTGACGTTCAGTAGATATTATCCCGCCACGCTTTATATTTTAATAATTAATTTAATTATTTTTATTTTATTTGCTTTGCTTTAATATTGAGTTTTCTTTTGCTTTTTTTTTCCCCCACTTACCGCTCTGCAAAATGGGATTCCTTCAGATTTCAGTGCATGTATAGCTGACTTATTTTCTATTTGAATATATAATAAAATGTAATTTATTTCTATAAAACAACGCTGAATTTTCAGCGTCATTACTCTAGTCTTTAGTGTCACATGATCCTTCAGAAATCATTCTAATGCTGATTTGCGATTTCTTGTTGAAGATATTGTGCTGCTTAATGTTTTTTTTTTTTTTTTATTAAATTTTCCTTTTTTTGATTAATGGAAAGTGCAAAAGAAGAGCTTTTTTATTTTTAAAATGTAGCTAAATCTAATCAATTTAATGTGTCCTTGCTAAATAAAAGTATTAATTTCTTTCAAAGAAAACAAATCTTACACCAACGATAGTGCAAGTAAAAAGTTACAAATATAGTAGTTACTAATTAGGTTATTAAAAAGTAACCTAAGTAAGAGATACTGAATTAATTTAGTGTGACTCATTAAGAGTAGCCTATGAGGTATGTCTGTGATTTTACTGAATTACTTAACTTGACGTTAATATCTTCACTTTTTTTGGCTTTTAGCAGGTGACACACAGAATAGAATAGGAAGCTGCTTGGAAACCACTGAGAAAAGGACACAATTTTCAATTAGCGTGAGCAATCCTTTAATAATGTCATCAGATAGGCCTACTAGGATTGTCCACTGTTTTCAACCATACTTCCTTAATTCTATCATTTTAGACACACCTGCTTGTGTGTCTTGGAGCATGTGGTGTGTTTTACTTGTGCTTGCACAGAAATTTGCCTATTAACCGAACTTCAGCCCCATTAAACTTACAACACCCTTTGACCTGAAGCTCTGTCTCTGAGATATCGATTTGTTTCTTTATCAGGCCTTCTGGTCGGGCTCCAAGTGATGTTCTGTGACTGTTTGAGGATGCTGGTTCCACAAGAACACAGCGAAAGCAAAAATCAGTTCTTAGGCCTATATAATCTAGAGTTACACTCCCTGAAAGACTCTCTTAATGAAAATTAGTGACTTACGGTTTGATAATGGATAAAAATGGCAAAAAGGACACCCGAACACAAAAGCCAAAATGCGCTTGTTTTAATCTGATGTTACATTTGACCATTTAATGGAGTCTTGAAAATGAGGGTTGCATTTAAATGTTCTTCATTTTGATATTGTGCTTGTGACGTCTTGGCTTGTCTCAATTTCAAAATGTATTTGCTTTTTGCATTTAGAATGTTTTTAGTTTCTACACAGTTAATGCCACATGACCTTGTCGTGGCATGCCCCCTGACCATCGTGAGATGCCATTGGCTGTTCCTGTTAAACTTTAAGAGGGTAAGAACATATGGACTTGTAAATATTTACCTGTCCATAAACGTATATGGTACCATTAGAGTAGAAGCTAAAGTAAAAAAAAAAAAAAAAATCTAAATTCATTCACCCTTTGGACATGAGACAAACAAGCACCTTATCAAATTGCAGAACACTTAAATAATCCTCATTTTCAAGACTCCATTAAATGGCCAAATGTAGCCTGGACAACAAGTACATATGGCTTTTTGGCAACTTTGACAGGTTTTTATTTTTTTATCCATAATCAAACCCTCCAAGTCTAATCTTACAGTGGGAGGTTTTTGGGGATCATAACAAGATGGGCCAATCATAATCAAGTTTCAATGGAATTTTATTGATTTGTTTATTTTTATGAAAAATTCAATTTAATGTTTACATTTGAAAAAGGCAGGCTTTGTCACATGATTCAATTAGACATTATAAAAGTCTACATTTTAGTATCATTGCGATACGATTATAGTTTGTATTCATATTTTGAATTAGTTTTTACTTTTTTTTTATAATTTTTCATTTTGAATTTTAAAGTTTTAGTAATTTTTGTTGTTTAGTTTTGTAATTTTTATTATAGTTTTTTTATTATATAGTACATTTATTTTATTAGCTATTTTAGTACATCATTAAACTAAATGAAAATGAGAAACGTTGCTTTGACATCTAGTTGAAATAAAAGTTTTTTAGATTTTATTTTATTTCAGTTTGTTTATTTTTACCGTTTATTTTTTGTGGTTTTAGTTTGTTTTAATTAACTAGCAACCCTGGTTTAAATGGCTTGATTTAAAAAATAAATAATAAACAATCACATTGTAATCTGTGGATACAAACACACTCACATGCCTACCTTGAATCCTGTTTGGATAGGCAGGGTTTGGCAATCCAGCATTTGATTGGACATTGTAAACCTTTAAATGCTTCACTTTGCAATGAAACACCCAGAACCTTGTGATAACCTTCAGTCAACATTGAGAAGATCAATTCCTGTTGGACTTTTTGAGGAAAAACATGAGTGGATGTCCATTTTTTGAAAGAAAGCATCAGTGAGTTTTATATTATTTTAGAATTAGTTTTTTAACTAAATGTTTTTGTTTGTTTTTATTTATTTATGTTTTTAATTATTATCAAAATCAAATGAAATGAAATACAATGTAATCAACATAAGATGCAATGTTTTATTTTTTTTACCCAAACAAAATTAAAAAAACTTTTTTTTTAATCTCAAAATTAGATTGTTTACCAGTAAGCCCAGTACAGCAGAGGAAGAGGATGAATCCCAAAAGGGCATCAACAAAGCCACTAAAGGAGGAATCATCTATGGAGAATACCTAGAGGTAATTAACTCAAAGTCATCAACCTTTATCGATATTTGTACTGATATTAATTAATCAGTTATCCAAATATTAATTATTCATATCTAACATTTCAGTCTATTTTGCGGCAAATGATTTAGCAAGAAAAGCTGATGTAATAACGTCAGTCTGTTTGCTGTTAGCTTGACAAGGTGCTGAACGCTCAAGTTTTGCAGAGTGAACTGAAAGGCAACAAAATCCATGATGAGCATCTCTTCATCATTACCCACCAAGGTAATCTATTTATATGTATTCATAATGTATCTGTTAGCTCTTACATAGCATTAAAAAATATTTTGCATTCTAAGGTTCCATTTTCACAGATCCTAACTGTATTATCCTGCTTTCCTTTAGCTTACGAGTTGTGGTTTAAGCAGATATTGTGGGAGCTCGATTCAGTTCGGGACCTATTCATTAAAAACCATGTGAGTTAAACTAAATATTGAGTTGAATATTGAGTTAAATAAGTGTAACTTTAAAGAGAAGTGTTGACTTTACCTCAAGCATTATGACTTTATTTTGTGATGAAGTTAAAAACTATATAATAATGTGGACGTCGCCCACAGGTTCGGGATGAGAGAAACATGCTGAAGGTGGTGAGCAGGATCCACAGGGTCACCATGATCTTCAAACTGCTGGTGGAACAGTTTGCTGTCCTGGAGACCATGACTGCCCTGGACTTCTTCGACTTTAGGTAACAGCCTCAGTCAATATAACTCAGGTTCACTCGGCTCAAACAACCATAAACAACTGGCCTCAATTGTACAAAGAATTTGTGTAAGAAGTTGTGAAATTAAAAATCTTGCTGATACATCCACCCTAGAACATCTATTTCCAGTGAGCTTGCTGCTGGCAATTTGTGAATGAATCAGGTTATGTTGTGAACGTGTTGTAGGGAGTATCTGTCCCCAGCCTCGGGGTTCCAGAGTCTTCAGTTCCGTCTTCTGGAGGGTAAGATTGGTGTGGCGGATCATTTAAGAGTCCCGTACAACCGTCGACACTACAGAGATAACTTCCACGAACATGAGAGTGAGACACTGCTGAGTTCAGAGCAGGAACCCTCTCTCCTTCAGCTGGTGGAGGTAAAACCTCTCATCTTCAGG
This sequence comes from Gila orcuttii, assembly GCA_026230005.1. Taxonomy (NCBI): domain Eukaryota; kingdom Metazoa; phylum Chordata; class Actinopteri; order Cypriniformes; family Leuciscidae; genus Gila; species Gila orcuttii. The sequence goes on along the minus strand of JAPDVR010000022.1, from coordinate 32,756,187 downwards.
TTCAAAAGAAATAGAAATTTGGCCACTATTGTTTTTTCCGTAATTAGAATGCGATGTCAAAGTGATATGCGATTATGTGTTTTGTAGCAATGGCTGGAGAGGACTCCTGGACTGGAAAGTGATGGATTTAATTTCTGGGGAACACTGCAAGCCAACATCGAAGAGGGTTTCAAGATGGAGAAGCAGAAACTGGAAGTTCGTTCTGCTCTCATTTCCAATCACAATTATTTTTTTCCAGTCATGTTACTGAGCTTAAGGTTAACGTATTGCTTTCACCGATAGAAACTGGAAGATTCTGAGGTAAAGCAGGAGCTTCTAGAGGATCGAAACAAACAGACTGAGGTCTTCACTGCCCTATTTGACCCAAAACGCCATGAGCATCTTTTAAGCAAAGGTGAGGACCGGCCCACAATGCTTTGCCACTACCCGCTAAGGTAGTATAGACTAAGTAGGGTTAGTAGGATTATTAACTAAAACTATGGACTCTTTTTTTGGACTATGGACTCCCTTGGGGGTGGGGTGTGTGTGTGTGTGGGGGGGTGTCACAGGCACCTTAGCACCTTGTTTTGTGGTTGGGTGAGGCTGTTTGCTGGATTATTCAGTAAATAGAATGAATAATTGTGTGTCTGTTTGGTCCATCCGCTACAGTAATAGGCCTACACATTTATAACGCTATACTTTGTTATATTACCTTGGCAGTTAATGACAAAAAATTAATTAACACTGCTGCGATTTTAATCTTTTTCCAAAAGGTGAACGTCGACTTTCTTACAAGGCCCTTCAAGGAGCTCTAATGATCAATTTCTATAGGTATGCATTTCATGTAATATCCACTAAATTCATGTAAATATTACTTTTGTTCATTACACAATGGAGACAGACCTTAATTTTTCCCCTTCCAGGGAAGAGCCTCGCTTCCAGGTGCCCTTCCAGCTCCTGACTGCGCTGATGGAGATCGATACGCTTATGACCAAGTGGAGATGTAAGCCTTGGATTCTGAGCTCTTATTCAGAAATCTACAGCCATATCCCACATTTAACATAATAAAACCTTTTCTCTAGATAACCATGTCTGTATGGTGCACAGAATGATTGGTAGTAAGGCAGGTACAGGTGGATCTTCAGGATACCATTACCTGCGCTCGACTGTCAGGTGTGTGTCTCAGTTTTGTCTGAAATACTAAACTTTCTGTGGTGGTTTGGTCATCATCTTACTAATGGTGGCGTGATTACAGCTCATTTACACAATGGTTCTTATGGTGTGCATCTCAATCAAATGTCTAAACAGCATAAAAAAACAATGCCTTATTTTTCAATGATTCAACGATATTACAAACTTTTGCAGGTGTTTTACACTGCACGTTTTAAAAAATCTTTCTGTTTTTATCATTTTTAGTGAGATTATTTGGTAGAGTCAGAATTGTATGTGGGAGGTGGGCCGTGGGCGGTGCCAATTATTTTTGAAGGGGGGTGTGACCCAAAATGTTTGAGAACCGCTCCATGGAAGCTTGTTTCCGCCACAGAATAAAAAATCAAAAAGGTAATTGCAACTTTTTATCTAACAATTCTGATTTTTTCTCTCTCGCATATGCGAGTTTATATCACGCAATACTGTGAAAAAAATCTGAATTGTGAAAGTCGCAATTGCATGTTGTAAACTCATAATTCTGAGAACAAAAGTCAAATCTTTTTTTCCCTCAGAACTGGACTTAATAACTCGTAATTGCGAGATTATATCTCACAATTCTGAGAAAAGATGTCAACTGCGAGAAAAAAGGTCAAAAAGAGATTACATCTCGCAATTGTCAGAACAAAAGTTGGAATTGTGAGATAAAAAGTCGCAATTATCTTTTAAATTGTTGTATTCTGTGGCAGAAACAAGCTTCCATATTTTTAGATGTGTTTGAAGATGATAAAAGGCTTTTATTCGCATTTTAATGCATTTATGGGAGTTTTACACAGTGATAAACAGTAACACTTTAACCTCAGAAAAGTGCTTAAAAATATGAAGGTTTGCCATAAATCAATGATGCGTCATTCTCTCATCTTTCAGTGACCGTTACAAAGTGTTTGTGGATTTGTTCAACCTGGCATCATTCCTGGTACCTCGTGCCTGGGTACCCAAACTGAACCCAAACATCCATAAGTTCCCCTACATGGCCGAGTGTTACGACAGCTCCTACAACTCATGCAGCGGTGAGGATTCAGATTAGAAAGATCAGACTTGTTTGTCCATGCTGATGAAATGTAATGATGTCCAAGAATTCGGGAATAATGCCAAGTACTCTGTATTGATCAGCTAAAGTTTGTGCTTTTTGCACCATTTATGTAATCTACTAGATATCGAACAACTAGAAACTTCTCTCCTGATGATATAGGCTAGATAAAGGAAGTTTAATGATGAAGTAATTGTGTATATACAAACAAATCAAGAAATCTTGTACATACTATTTATATTTGAAACATGTATGTAAAAAATGTCTTTTGTACCAATAAAAGGATATTTTTGAATGCGGCTCATTGATTACACACACACACACACACACACACACACACACACACACACACACACACACACACACACACACACACACACACACACACACACACACACACACACACACACACACACACACACACTATTATATAAAATATAATTTGGACTGTAGTTGAGAAGCAAATTGTATGCTGAAGTTTTAAGTGAAGATACTGTGCACCCCATCAATAAACAAATGTTTTCATCACTACTTGTAAAATAAACAATTTTTTTTCCAGAATTTTCTCCAACCCAGTTCACCAGTTTCTGATGGTAAATATTTGTGACCGCTGTTTTGAATTAGAGAACATCTTAACTGAATAAGCAATTGAACTGCTCCAAATCAGTGGAAATGGACAAAAAATACTTTTTTTTTTTCATCATTTAAAATGATGCCATTGTGCTAATGTAATGTTTTGAGATTGTTTTCATTCATGTTTGTGTTTATTAGTTTTCCGACTGTTTTAGTTTGTTTTTGCTTCTAGTCTGTTAAGATCTCTAGTGTTCCACAAACTGCGCAGCATTAACCCTGACAGACTCCAAACAATACCTTCAAATATGATTGAATCACTGCCGGGAGGATCTCAGACCAATTTCAGAGAGAATCCCAACAGCAAAAAGAGTACAACAGTTTTTATAGAATAGGAACATGGCAAAGGTGACATGGTTCATTACATAATTTTTCTATGATGATCATTACATCATGGTTCTTAATATGTATAATAATTCAGCAAACCCGTTTGTTACTAGGTAAAAGCAAATCTGGATTTCTTGATTAGTTCACTTTGTTACTTAAAAGTCATGAGTTTAGACATCTGTCTAGTTTAATTTCCCATTTTTGTTATATTCAGATATGATTCAGACACACTTTGACCCAAGTGTTGGGGACATTTTATTTTCAAAAGCATATAGATAGAATCCTGCTAGAAAAAGAAATGTCAGCTATTTTTAGATTTCTATTTTTACATTTTTTTTTATTATGATTCATTAAAAAAATCCCCAACTAACAATAGTTACAGATTGATTAGAGTTTCAGTTCAGGTGTATGTGATATTTGCAACTGGATTGTGACAGCTAATGCCATAAGAATTATTAGTAACACGTTACAAGTTTTAATTTGTTAACATTAGTTATCTACATTAGTTAACAACATGAACTAACATTGAACAATACTTCTAAAGCATTTATTAATCTTAATATCAATACTAATACATTTAAAACAAAATGTCATTGTGGTAATATCTTCTTATACGTTCTAAGAAATTTTGGTAATGCTTTACAATAAGGTTTCATCTCTTAACCTTAGTTATATTAATATCAATACTAATACATTTTTTAAAATGAAAATTTCAAAATACTTCGCTATGAACTAACATTAATTAACAAAGACTAATAAATTGTGTAGAAATATATTCCTCATTGTTAGCTTGTGTTAGATAACGCAATTAATGGTAACAAATGAGGACACATTGTAATGTTATGGTTTTTTTTTTTCATAAAAAAGAAACATAAAACTATAAAAATCGGGTGACGACCCTATAAGATTCTCTCTCTCATGATAAACACTTTGACCCTTTCTGTAACTCTGATTTACAGTATACTGTCATACATGTCTAGTTAGTCATCTAAGACAAAGACATGTCTGTAAATCCTCTATAATTTTTAAGAGATAGATACAGTCCTTTAAATGTGTTTTTAAAACATATAGGTTTTGACAGCTATTTTCATGCATTTTAGTATTTGTCATGCATATTTAGTATTTTGTTGATCCTGGAACGACATTTATGCCCGAAAAATTTGTCCTACCCCTAAACCTAACCCTACCCATAACTTACCCCTAAAATCAGAGGGAAATGATAGGTGAATTACACTGATGTCGAAGCATCTAAACCTTGCTGTGAACCTAAACTTGACATAAACTCTTAACTTGTCCCTGAAATCTGATTGGTTGATTGGAATGTTGTTCCAGGATCAACAAAGATGTTGATCCAGGAACATGATGTACTTGGTGAAATCACGTTCCCCAAATCGGACCTAAAATGTATTCACAACTCTTCAAATATGACCAAATTGATATTTCTACTGAACTGTCTTAAAACGAACGAGGCACAATCGATTAGTTGTCTATTTGTTTTTGTACATCACGTCGTCTTTAGCATTCATTCACAAACTCTTTCAAGATCATTCAGTTGCCCTGTATAGTACACTTTGTCTCTACACATAAAGCTTGTGTAAGTTGTGTGGCCATACATGTGTGTAATATGTAGGAGGGAAACAACGTGAGTTCTGTTAAAAAATTAACTGCACTGTCCACAATCAGATGTACAGAGGGCATGAACCTGCCCTAATGGAGTGTTTTCATAGAAAATAACAGAAGTGCAGTCATTGGGTCTGATAGAAAGAGCAAAAGTTAAGAGCTCAAGTTTGCAGTAGATGACAATAAATTCCCACTATAAATGTAGCATAGGCTACTATATACTATATTTTATAGAATGCTATACATTTGTAGTGCACATAATTATCTTATTGTAGGCCTGAATATTGTATTTATTTAGAAAGGGCTTTTCCAGGGACATAATTACCAGTTTCAATTCATAAATAGATAGATGATAGATAGATAGATAGATAGATAGATAGATAGATAGATAGATAGATAGAGAGACAGACAGACAGACAGACAGACAGACAGACAGACAGACAGACAGACAGACAGACAGACAGACAGACAGACAGACAGACAGACAGACAGACAGACAGACAGACAGACGATGCTTCAGTTGTCCACTAGAGGACAGAATGCATCCAACAACAGTAAATGGAGAGGTTGTTCTAGCCAGGGCAGCGTCAAATGACAATGTAGAAAATTTCTGAAAATCTTCTGTTGTAAAGCTTGGTAAAATTAACCAAATCAACCAATAAAATTAAAATCTATATGCACGCCATGTGCTTGACATTTTTGGCAACAACGAAGTGAAGGAGATATTGGAACATATTATGTCACATGCTGTCAATGGAATGTATAATTGTACATCCAAATGTGTTTTCTAAAGTTTTTAATGCACTTTTTGTCAAATGTAATAACTCAAAGACCAAATTTGTTTTTATCTGTGTGTTGTTTCAAAAATGTCAATGTCCTTTTTTTGGATACATATTTTCTGTTTAGCTGGCACTATTGTTCATTACTGGCAGGCAGTATAATAGCCTTTTGGTACATTATCCTATGCCAGTTTGGAAAGTGTGATCCATAGGCCTAGCCTACTACATAGCCTACCGGGCGGAAGCTGAGAGTGAGACATGTTCACTGGATTGGACTCCAGGAAACCGGTCTCATTTTAGATATCCAATTAGTTTTCCATTATCCCCCTCCTCCAAGTATTTCCTGCAGTTATCTCCAATCAGAAGCTGTCAACACGGCTGCTGGACCACTGAGGAAAAGAGAAACATAAACACAGAACCGATAGGGGAGCGATATAGTGTCAAGAAAACTTGCTCTTTGCCATATAATTCATCATAAATGTTGCTTTTCCTGTCAAAATGTTTCTATGGAAGGTAGTTTTGGGATGTTATCATTAATCTGCCATGTGCTGTGTTGTAGATATTGGCAGTCCAGTGTCTTTTCTGGGGAAGTTGACGTGATTCAGCTGCACAACGTTTCTTTGGAAGTCTCAATACATGCTGCTTTTTAATGCAGCCCCTCTCGGATCAAATATTTTTTCGGTCAGCACTGTGCTCTTATATCCCAGCGTTTGGAAGCAAAGTTACTTCACTAAATTTCTCCATCTGTTTGGCAGACTGCACTTTAAGATTAATGGCGATATCACTGCGCTCAGGGACTTTTCTGGTCTGTGTTTAATTAGCTGCGCGAGACCTTGATGACTGCTCCAAATTGATCCTCAGAGAGGTATTTGTAGAGTGAATTTAGAGTCAGTAATTCGAGTAAAATCACAGGCTTTGTTTATCCCGAACGAATGCGCCACACGAAATTCAGATGTGGGTGGGTAATTTCTAATTCACACGAGGTTCACAGATAATACTAATCCAGTGCGAATAGGGCTATAGGCTCTTGTGGTGAGAAGAACTCTCTGTTTCAGTCCTATTACACCATCAGGAGGTGATTAAATTAAGTGCTGCTTCATATAAGCACTTTTCAGTTTTCCATGACACACTTGTGGCATTATACCTTACCGTGCTGGACAAGCACAGATTGGGCACGGAAAAACATCTGGTTTCCCATTCACAATTTTCCCATATTTTACTTTCTCTTTTAATAAGATAAGCCTGATGGTTTCACAGACAGGGTTTAGATTAAGCCAGGATTGGGCCTTAGTTCAATTGGGGCATTTTGTAGCTTTTATAAACATGCCTTTGATATGTCAGTGCAAGTTGCTTTCAGTTAAATCAGCTCAAACATGCATTGAGTCTGGGACTAGGCTCAAGTCTCGTCTGTGAAACCGGGTGATAAAGTACTAAAATGACAATGCTCATTTTTTTTTTTTCTCCCCCAACACTAATATTCATGCGGGGACACAAACGAAATATAGTTTATTTTGTTGTGTTGGATCACATTTTATTTACACTTTTAAAATGATCATTATATTATCAATTCACTTACGATGGGATAATATATATGCTTGCAGCTTTACAAATATATATTTTATTTTTGAATACAGATCATGCAAATTTTTATACTGTAGGTAAGTCACATTTAAGTATAAGGTAAGTATATAGCACTTTTCACAACGGACATTGTTTCAAAGCAGTCTCCTCACAGGTTTTTTTGTAGTGATTTGTTTTCCAGACTTTACAACACTGTAATTGGGTGGGTGCCTCATTCTGTCACATGATCACATGATTTGAAAAACGGTTTCGTATTGTTTTTTGCTGAAGCATAAACCAGGGGAAAGACACTAGTGTACATCTGTGCAGTCTGAGAACAGTTTGTTTTCTCATGAACATGACCACATACCACCTGAATTAACCTATCCTTGCCCCCAGAACATGAGAAACAGGCGATCTAACCTCTGCAAAACCATGTGACAACATCTGTTCACCATCACAAAGTCTTACATCCCTAGAGGAAATGGGGCAGAATTATTCTTGTGCAATATAAATAATGATCTTATCCACATCGATTACTCACTTTACATTCTGTTTCATGCACATGCTGTAAAAGTTTTCATAATTCTAATGAAATTGACATCTGTATTCAAATGTGCTTGCAGCAGTTCTCAAGATCTTATGATCTCATCCCATGGAAATCTCACAGGCTTTCCTATTTGGATCCAGATCTGGTAAGGATGGCCAGGGTATTCATTTGGTGAAAATTGGGATTTTTCCCAAAGCCCATGCAGACAAAATCCTTCAGTGATGAATTATTCAAGCAGAAGGTCAAAACACATGGATTATTATCTTTTGCAGATCAATGCCTTCGTCTTTCTCTCCCTTACTATAGAAAAAAACCTCCCAGAATTCCAGAGTCCATCACACCATAGCTGGAAAAATTATGTCATATAGATAACATAAAAGTATGTAAAGTGTGTCCCTAAAGGCACATTAACCCAAATATTGGAATACTGTGAAAATATCATATATATATTCTGTAATTAAAAAAATAATATAATAAATTTAATGAATGTTTCTTGAGCAACAAATCAGAAGATTAAAATGATTTCTGAAGGATCATCCACTGAAGACTGGAGTAATGATGTTGAAAATTCAGCTTTGAATCACAGGAATAAATTACATTTTACAGTTTTTTACAATCACTTTGTTACTATTTTCAGAACCTTGATGTCATTTTTCACAACTCTAGACACAAAACTCACAACCAATTATCAAAATGCACATTTTTCAAAACTCTAACCATTTTCTCAATTGTTTGGATACAATACACATAAAACTTAGATCATTTGTTCATTCAACAAAAATCACTTGTTCAATATGACACAACTTAACATCAAAGTACTACTATTTCAAAAGGCAATTCACACATTACATTTCAAATGAATGTCTATTCATTTCCTTACACTGATCTAACTATCAATTGATACAACTGCTCAAAATGATAAGTAACTGTTGCGTTACTCTTAATGTATAGTTGTATGGAAACAGACAAACAATCTTCCATGTTTACAGTAAATCATGAAAGTTTCAAGATAACGAGATTCATTGTCACCAATTAGCGTGGAGCATGAACCAATTAGACTACAATATCCATGGATGTAGCCTAATATTTTATATCATACTGTAATGCTTCATCAGACACTGTGTCTATGGTCCCAAATACTGTACCACCTTTTCAGACTATTTAAAGTATTGACAGTACTGCACTGTAGAGATGCAGGCCCTTGGAATTGCTTGTCCAATTCTGCCAACTCGTTACTGATGATTGAGGGCACATTGTGGAATGAGTATATAAAGAGTTGATTGGGATCCAATTGCAAGAGCATAGTGATATGTAACATGGAGCCAGCAGGTGATCCAGGTCACAATGGAGGTCAAGCAGTGGTGGGAGGAAGACGAGGAAGACGTGTTGGTCAAAGGAATGGTAGGGGACAGGCAGCCCTTCTGAGAGGTGGTCGTGGGCCTCGTTTGAGAGGTGTGGGGGAACGTGGTAGAGGACAGGCACCCCTTCTGAGAGGTGGTCGTGGGCCTCGTTTGAGAGGTGTGGGGGAACGTGGTAGAGGACAGGCACCCCTTCTGAGAGGTGGTCGTGGGCCTCGTTTGAGAGGTGTGGGGGAACGTGGTAGAGGACAGGCACCCCTTCTGAGAGGTGGTCGTGGGCCTCGTTTGAGAGGTGTGGGGGAACGTGGTAGAGGACAAGGCCACGGACCAAGACAGCGGCAGCAACAGCATAGAGTGTCCAATGAAATTCGGGCAATAGTTGTAGACCATGTCATAAATCATGGCATGACAATGACTGAGGCGGCTACAATGATACAACCAAACCTGAGAAGGTCAACCGTGGCCTCAATAATCAGAACTTTCCGCAATGAGAACCGGTAAGTTATCAGCATGCACTAAACATTATGCTACTCTCAATTGTCAAATGACTGCATACCAATGTGTATCACAGAATAGGTGATGTGACCAAGTGTCTTCTTACTCTAATGTTCCCTGTAGAATTGTGACTAGGCCAAATAGTGGAGGCAGAGGCAAAATTCTAACTGACCAGCAAGAGCAGGCTGTGGTCGATTTGGTTCGGGCCAGAAATGATATTCGCCTTACAGAAATTCGCCAGCATATCTTGGACAATGAAGACATGTTCAACAATGTGGGATCCATAAGTTTGCCGACCATTGCACGCATACTGAAAAGGCACCAGGTATCTATAAAACAACTATACCATGTGCCTTTCGAAAGAAATGCAGACAGAGTGAAACAAATGAGGACTGAGTATGTTCAGGTAAGTTCAGTTTCAAGACGGCTGTTGTAAAAACATTCCCAAAAATTCTACATTGTACGGTAATCTCTAAATCTCTTTCCAAAATGTATTTTTAGAGGGTGATGGAGCTGGATGCTGATGACGACCATCACAAATTCATATATTTGGATGAGGCAGGTTTTAATCTGGCCAAGACAAGGAGGAGAGGTCGGAATTTCATTGGCCAGCGGGCAACCATCCAAGTACCTGGACAACGTGGGGCCAACATTACCATGTGTGCGGCTATATCAGAAGATGGTGTGGTGGGACGCAGACCTCATATTGGACCATATAATGCAGCTCTCCTTGTCACCTTTCTTGATGAGCTCGAACAGGTTTGTAGAGCTGAAGGTGTGACCTATGTCATTGTCTGGGACAATGTCAGGTTCCATCATGCTCATGTGGTGCAAGCATGGTTTCAGGCCCATGCACAATTTACCACCCTGTATTTACCCCCATACTCCCCCTTCCTTAACCCGATTGAGGAATTTTTCTCCGCATGGAGATGGAAGGTTCATGATAGGCACCCTCATGAACAAGTCACTTTTCTCCAGGCCATGGATGACGCCTGCAATGACATCACAGCAGACCAGTGTCAGGCCTGGATTCGCCATGCCCGAAGGTTTTTTCCAAGATGTTTGGCTAATGAAAACATCCATTGTGATGTAGATGAGAACCTGTGGCCAAATCCACAACACAGAGTTGATGACAATGTAGAAGTACAGTAATCACTGCTGTTTTATTTCTTACAGTGCAAGCAAGTTGAGGAACACTGCATTTGATGGTTTACAGTACTGTCTTTTCTTTTCTATTTCATTGCATTTGATGGTTTACAGTACTGTCTTTTCTTTTCTATTTCATAGCTAATTACTGTATTTTTGCTTTGATTAAAATAAACCAATGTTGTGATTGTACTGTAGTGTTTTGCATCAATATATTACAAACTTTGTTCAATGATTCCACTTTGTCTGTATTCTCTCTACTACTGCAGTACTTTACAGTAACAGAGGTATTTACTGTACATGTAGTACCATAATGAAACCTGTATCACCTATTTTGTTCTACAATAGTTAATGATTGTACGAACAATGACAGAGTGAAACTATCGGTTGCTTGTGTGTGGGTGATCTATAGTTGTGTTTCAATGGTATTTCACAGTAAATTTGTTTTTTGAACCAATGATTGTGCAAGTGCAAGATTTCTTTAAAGATGTGAATGCACAATGCAATGTTTTGAACATTAGACAACCTGTGTTACAAGTGATAACCGTTTTGAGTTTTGTGTCTAGAGTTTTGAAAAATGACATCAAGGTTCTGAAAATAGTAGCAAAGTGATTGTAAAAAACTGTAAATGTCAGATTAAAGTTATTTAAAAAAAAATTTTTATTCCATAAATATTCCTCGAATATTTGAAGAATATAACTGGTTTCACTGCATTTTGCATAAAAGAAATGCCGTTTTGGTGATGGTATATAGATATTCTTCAAGGTGTGTGTGTGTGTGCGTGTGTGTGTGTGCGTGTGTGCGTGTGTGCGTGCGTGTGTGCGTGTGTGTGTGTGCGTGTGTGCGTGTGTGCGTGTGTGCGTGTGTGCGTGTGTGTGTGTGTGTGTGTGTGTGTGTGTGTGTGTGTGTGTGTGTGTGTGTGTGTGTGTGTGTGTGTGTGTGTGTGTGTGTGTGTGTGTGCGTGTGTGCGTGTGTGCGTGTGTGCGTGTGTGCGTGTGTGCGTGCGTGCGTGTGTGTGTGTGTGTGTGTGTGTGTGTGTGTGTGTGTGTGTGTGCGTTTTATTTTCAGATAGTGTTTGGAGTTGGGGCGTTTATGTTACCTGCTGTTTTGTGATAGTAATCTAAACCTTTGAGGATCCCTAAGCAACCTAGGTCAAATTTAACCCCTGCCTCTTTTTTAAACATATCAGCATGGCATTTACTTTAGGGGCCATGAACTTTGACTTGTCAGTCTGCCTCTTACTTTGAACTTTCTTCTTGTCTGTTCTGCTTCAGCAAATGCTCTTAAATCTCCCGTATATTTTTAGAGCTCAGCATTCTCACAGTATCCTTCTCTCTCGCACATAATAGAGAAGATTCCTGATGTCATTCACCTCGATGAAGTCCCCATCCTGCTGGCCAGGCCAAATGAACCAACGCAGCTGTCAGATTCTTTGCAGATTTACAGTAAGCCTCCACTATTAAATCCTGATTATTACCAGATGCTTCCCCCCCTTTTTCCTCTCAGTCTTAGGGTGCAAAATGATTTTTTTCTTTCTTTCATGGAAGAAAAAAAGAAAAGCGAATGAGATCAGTGGAAAAAGCTTGCTGAGCTCTGGCCAAACATTGGTCTCTTGTAATAGAATTTTCAAGCAGAAATGAATCCTTTCTTCAGGGGGAAAAACACACCCATTTCCCTTCAGTTGCCACCAAGCAACTATTTTGATCCAAAGCATAAACATCCCAATTCACATCTCTCTGAAGCATCATGTATCATGATATTACCACATAGTACCTTATATCATGTAAACATAATTTATTACCATGGTACCACCACAGTATTACAGTATTTAGTTTTTTTGTAAAGAACCATGACTAGGTTTATCCAGAGACCACCGTGATCTCCCCCTCCGCGTCTCTGTGATGTTCCAGCTCATGCCGTGTTCATTACAAACCGAAAGAGGAAAAAAGATTCCTCTATTAGTGAACCATACTGCTTTTCCCCCTCCTCTAATTTACGCAACACTGGATGTACAATGAATGTAGTGTCTTCACTTTGCTGACTTTGCCGTCACTCTTTCCCATTCAAATGTTCTGTAGCTGCTCTCGCTTGGACTTTCTCAAAAGCAGTTCGATGTTTTCTCATCCTCTCACATGCTCATGCATGTATGCGATTCTGTTGTTGTGTACGCGAATGAATAATGATGACGTTCTTCACTCAAGATGTTTGAGTGTCAGGTTGAATTTACTGTTGTGCTAATGGGAGACATTAACCCAGACACAAAGCATTGTTCATTAACTCCATATTCCACTGTGATCCTGTCATTGTTTCAGGAAAATGATGGGTAGGCTATATATGTCATAATTTATCTCTATTAATGACATAATTTGGTGTGCTGATTTACAGCAGCTTCATGTTAAACAGACCAGAGTCTGTTTGACTGCATTAGGCCTGTAACCAATATAGACTATATCTCGTCCCAGCCATGATTCAGATTAGTGGTCAACCAATATGTTTTTTAACAGCTAATTGTTTAAGTAACACATGTGTAACCAGCCTTGCTTATTCAATTTTAACGCTCAAATGCCAGAAGACTTTATAGGTGTCATGTGTCAGTGTTTGTTTGTATTTTCATTAGTCACGTCTTCCTTTGTTCTGTTTTCCCGCCTCTCATTTGTTTCCATGGTAACCCTCAATAGTTCATCTGTCTCAGCTGTTACCTCATCTATGTCACCTGTGTTCATATTTAGTTTCATTCTATTCAGTCAGTCTTGGTCAGATCTTCGTCCTACTAAGTGTGTGTGAACCCGTCTGCACCTGTTTGAGTGATATTGTTAGTAAAAGTTTGCATCTGAACTTTTTATTCTCCCTTGTCTTCTTCTGCCTGCACCACACTGTGACAATAGGAGAGTCATTCAATGCCTTTTCTAATATTCAGTAACAAGGTCGACAGTTAATGTTGATATTACAAATATCCACTTATCAATGTTTACTGTACAAAAGTTACGTAAAATATCAAAAATTTGGAGTCTGTAAGATTTTATCTTTTGGAAAAAAGTCTCTTATGGTCATCAAGGCTGCATTTATTGATTTATTTATTTTTAAATACAGTAAAAACTAATATTGAGAAATATTATTGCAATTTAAAATAACTTTAAAATGTAGTTTATTCCTGTGATTTTTCAGCTTAATTACTCCAGTCTTTAGTGTCAGCATCATTACTCCAGTCTCTTCAGTGTCACATTATCCTTCAGAAATCATTCTAATATGATGATTTGCTGCTCAAGAAACATTTCTTATTGATTTCAATGTTGAAAACATTGATGAAAGTTCAAAAGAAAAGCATTTATTTGAAATAGAAATCTTTTGTAACATTATAAAAGTCTTTACTCTCCTTGATTAATTTAATGTCTTTGGTGAATAAAAGTATTAATTTTCATTAAAAAAATGTTTACTGACCTCAAACTTTTTAACAATAGTAGGCCTGTTTATATGAGGGACACAATTGGCCCATTTTTGTAGAAGGAATGAATTGCACAAGTTATTCAGTCATACAGAAGTATGAAAACTCATCACTGTGATTAGTTCTGGGGTTAGTTGATGACTGACCTAATTAAGATCTAAGTGAGCCAATAGTGAGCAAGCCTATATGGTCTCATGTTCTACACAGAAATGCGCACATGGGTGGCGCTGTTTCTCTTTCAAAGACAGAGACATGCATGAGGGAGTGGCATTCTTTTTTGCTTTTCATATGTTGCTCTTCATTCTTTCTTTTTTTTTTTTGAGAATCCACGAGATGCAGATGTAAAAAGACATTACCCTCCCCCTCAGAGAAATGACATTGTCAGATGTCTCATTTATTCTCTCTCTCAAACTCTTCACCTCTCAGCTATTGACAGCTGTTTACCTTTGAGTCTCTCTCTCTCTCTCTCTCTCTCTCTCTCTCTCTCTCTCTCTCTCTCTCTCTCTCACACACACACACACACGGATCACATCACACCCCTCCTGACAACACGACTCTGCTGCATAACCTCATCGTCTCATTCTCTCCTGTTGTTCCTTCAGGACAACTCAACACAGAGCATCTTTCTGCTTCTGCCCAACCAAACCGCAGTGCTCCATCATGTCACATGCACATTTAGCCTACTCACAAACATGTTTCCAAGGTAACTAAACTTTGTGCAAAAATGTCTACAATTATTAATGCTGGAATAAACCTGGGAATTTGGTATTAGCACCTAATCACTGAATAAATAACATGACAAAGATTCTGAAGCATTCTTTCACTAATTAAAGAAGGTTACAATTCAGTGTATTATGTTTTTGCAATATAACAATAGTTTTTTTTTTGTGCAATAAGAAAAAAAGTGATACTTTGGTAGTTTTCATTAAGATTTTTTTTTTATTTTTTTATTATTTATCTAATTATTAATACAAATATTTTTATATACATTCAAATATCAAGACATACATTTGTTTCATGATATTTGAGACTATTGGACTGTATTACAATGGGCCTATAATATTATATCAAGTAATAACGCGTAGATTAACCATGAAGCGCATGTGTTAAAATGCCATGCATTTAGTCATTATGTAGCAACGCAACTTTAAAAGTCATACAGTTTATTGGGCGCATTAAACAAGCATGGTAAATGTTGATTATCAATATACTTATGTTATGTTTCAGGGCCTAACATCGTTGTATACCAGAGATGAAGCACTGAAGTAGACATAAGTGGACCGAACTCCTCCTCCTCCTCTCTCCTGATGTAAGGCGTTTCATTCTGCTGTGCGCTCTGAGCGGACGCGCCACCGTGCCACTGTCAGTTACTTAATCTCACCCGAACCTGTTTTCATATTTCATCTGAAATCATATCACTCCTTCTGTTCTGTGTGTTCCTCAACGTCATTTTGCACGGTTAACGTGCAGTTAAATCAGGATCTATGGCGCTTAATGGATATATATTGACCGCTCTGTGCGCACTTTTGGCAGGAATCTTAGCTCAGGATGTCCCAAGATCCTCCGTCAGAGGTAATTATAAATATTTTTTCCGTCCTAGTTGTATTGATCATTTCTTATTTGCAATGGATATATATGTTTAGCATGTTGTCCCGTGTGCGTAAAAGTCGGTTATTAATTACAGCTGCAAGTAAACACTGGACATATAACATACTACCTATATGGATTCTTAACTTATGGTACGTTTGCTCTTTTGTTATAATAAACATAGCAAAGTTATAATGGTATTAGGTAGTATTATTATGGTATTATAATGGTAATGGTAATAGATGTATTAGGCTATTGTGTAGCCTATCGGCAATAGTAGCCTATTGACTGGGATGGTAGGTAGTATATTGAGTTGTAGTATAGCCTAATAAGTGAGTTATTGAGTTACAATAGTAGCAACTTACAGAATGAATGACATTATTTGATCCCTTGCAAAATTACGTAGCCTATACATCTATCCAGAGAGGCATGATGATGTTTGAGTTGGGATGCTGCTTGTTTTACAGTATATGCAGCAGATAATTATGCTTTAATGCATCAAAAAATATGCTTCAGTGTGACTGAAATCGGGATAGTGAGTTATGGTTCAGCAGATTCTCTGGAATTGATGATTTGTTGAGTGCAACTTGTTTTTGAAGAAACCGTGTGCCTCTATGCATGAAAGGCCTTGGTTTAGGCCACATTCGTGGATTCTTCATATTAACTGTGCTTAATTCGGTAAATATAAGATGAAATAATTAATTTAATGTTTATCTGAAGTTGGACTGTCCCAAGGAGATTGATTTTAAAGTTTGAAGATTTGATTAGGTAAACAGTTTATCATGGCATTGTTGCAGTTACACACACCATACATCTGGATAGATCTGTACATACCTGTATACTGTATCTCAGATACTACCATATTCAAATGACCTGTAATGTCACATGACTGCATGGTTTAGGTCAGGTGATGCAAATTTCTCACATGTCCAAAATTGACGATGGAGCGTCAAGTTTATCATCCACCAATAGGGGGAGCTCATCATTATTTTCCCCAAACTAACCATACATGTAATTATCACGATTAGGAAATAAAAGTGAGTAAACAATGAAAGTTCATTTATGATGTTACACCCATTCACGCCCTATAACAAAATGTATTGTATTTGTATGTACTTTATTTTACCTCACAATGCAGCATAGTGAACACGAGAATGCATTGCTACTGTTTACAGAAACATTTATATGCACATTCACATTTAAGCATTTGATACTGAAGTCATGACTGTAAATTTGATAGCCTAGACCTGTAAAGCACATACAGTAAGAGCATTGATTTTTGAACCACAGGTGATTTTGTGATTCTACTTCTGTCTTCCTGCAGAGTGTCCTGTGGATTTGTTCTTTGTGTTGGACACATCTGAAAGTGTGGCTCTCAGAGCCAAACCTCCAGAGTTCTACATCAACCAGATCAAGACCTTCACTAAGCTCTTCATCGATGAGCTGAAAAACCTGTATGCTATGTCTTGACCAAGATATTTTATATTTTTTATTATATCTATCTTTTATCATATATTTATCATATATTATCACATATTTGATCATATCTTATATTTGCCATATCTATATTCGTTTAAAGTGGTCCTATTATGCTTTTTTAATTATTTTTTTTACATTTTTAACTTTTATTTAGTGTGTTATGTTGCTGTTTGAGCATGAAAAAGGTTTGCAAAGTTACAAAGCACAAATTCCATTTCAAAGGGAGTTATTCTCTATATCAGTGCACATTAGGGGTGGAAGAACGGTACACAGAAGTCACGGTTCGGTTCAGACATCACAGTTTGGTACGAGTTCGGTACAATGGAGGGAAAAGCAAAACAAAAATGCAGAAGGCGATTTTTTTTTTTTTTTTAATTGTGCATGTCTCTGGCTGTACCACCTAGTGTATGACTACATTTCTGTCTCTCTCTCTCTGTGTGGGTGTGGGGGGGAAATTCAAGGAAAATAAATGCCTTAAACCTTGAAGTTTTATTAATAAAGTAAAGGCATAGAACCAGTTTATTTGTAGTGCATTGACAAAATTTTACATGATTAGTTTATTCATTAAATTAATAAAAAGACCTTGAGATGTTTGGTATTGTACCTGAATTAATTTAAAATTAATTTGATATTTCAGATCAATATTTTTGTTTTCCTTAAAATTTTAATTAACACTAACTTTATTCTCATCTGAATTATAAAAAAAATATTTCTGTATAAAATAATACTACCATTAAAAACACATTTGATTTTCTTTTTTAATCAATGTAGAATGTGTAACTTAAAAATATACAGATTAGTGCTCCGTTTGAGGACAAGAAATGAAAATCAGTGCAATATTAATGTCCAAAAGACGGCACTCACAGACTGTTTTTAAATGAGTTGGATAAATAGATACGATAACAGCTGTCATGACTCATGAATGTTTTGCTGGTCAAACGGAAAAGATATATAGTTCAGATTTTTCCCCTCCTGTTTATCTACAGCTCAGATCTAGAATTCTAAAGTGAAATAAAGTAGCACTGTAATAATTTTTTTATGAATTAACCAGAGAAAGTGAGAGAGAGCCAGAGAGAGAGAGAGAGAGAGAGAGAGTGTGCGGCTGCGCGCGCGCGCAAGTGAGTAACCTAATATTGAAGCTTGTTGGTTTAATTAATTGTAACTTACTGGGAAACGATACTCGGTTACTAACGTAACCTCGGTTCTCTTACGAGAGGTTCTCTCGTATTGCGTAAGTTTAGCTTACGCTACGGGAAAGATTCATCTTCTCGAGATACTGAAGCCAAAAAATTATCCTTAATTTTTGTATACCTTGTCAACGCAGTGCAGCAGCTAGCAGACCTAGAGCAGGCTATCTTGCGTGCTCATTGGCTGCCCTGCGGGCAACTGCTGCAGCCTACCAGTGAGCCGGGCGTGACATCACGCCCAATGAAGGGCGCCCGCGCCTTCATAGCGTCACAGCCCGCCAGAATGGGCGTGGCTTTAGCCTATAAAGGAATGGGATGTAGGCTGCTTCCCTGGTTTTTGTCGACTGAAGCGAAGTCGCTCGTGGCGCGAGCACGGCCGGTTACGCAATACTCGTTCCCTCTCTAGAGAGAACCGAGGTTACGTTAGTAACCGAGTATCGTTCTCTTATGAGAGGTTCTCTCGTATTGCGTAAGTTTAGCTTACGCTACGGGAACACTTTGTCAACGCTGTGCGCGCCAAGCATCCACATGAGACCCCGAACTTTAGGGGGAACCCCATAAGTGGAAGAATAAGGTGGCCGGCCATTTCGCGGGCCATCACTTGTACGTAAGCACACATAGGGAATACAGAGCAGCGCGGGGTCTGTATAGGCACATGGCATAATCCCTTTAGTGCAGCTCAACCAGGAGAGCTGAGTCATGTGAGAGTGATCTGAGCAGGAGATCTGGGCAGAATACATCTCTCGTTCAGACTGACAGCAGTTTAGCCTGCAAGGCGGGAACTTCTAGGTTATAGAACCTGACAAAGGTAGACGGGGAGCTCCAGCCCGCCGCTACACATATGTCGTGGATAGAAATCCCACTGGACCATTCCCACGAAGAGGCCACGCCTCTCGTGGAATGAGCCCTGATGCCCAGAGGGCATTGCAGATCCTTCGACGCATAAGCGGCCGCTATAGCGTCTACTATCCATCTGGACAGGCTCTGTTTCGAGGAGGCGAAACCCTTGGTGCGCCCACCAAACGAAACAAAAAGCTGTTCCGAGCGCCTGAAGGAGGCGGTGCGCGTAATGTAGACCCTCAGCGCTCTGACGGGGCAGAGGAGGTTCACATCACTTTCACTGTCAGATGCTGTGAGAGCAGACAGTGAAATAACTTGCGCTCTGAATGGAGTGCCCATCACTTTAGGGACATAGCCGTGTCTAGGTCTGAGGATGACTTTAGAGTCATTTGGTCCAAACTCAAGACACGACGCGCTAGATCCCCTACGCATTTTACTGATGACAGCGCAGTCAGAAAAAACGTTTTCAGTGATAGATATTCCAACCCCACGGAGTCTAGTGGTTCGAAAGGAAAAGCTTTCAGGGCCTCGAGGACCAATGAAAGATCCCACATAGGAACCGACGGGGGGCGCGGCGGATTCATCCTTCTAGCTCCTCTAAGGAAGCGGATGACCAACTCATGTTTCCCCAGTGACTGGCCGTGCGTTGGTTCTGCAAACGCTGCCACGGCCGCCACGTACACTTTGAGCGTGGAAGGGGACCTTCCCTTATCCAACAGCTCTTGTAGGAAAGTGAGCAGATGCGCCACCCCGCATGTCCGCGGGTCCAGACCTCTGTCGGTGCACCAACCGGAGAACACCGACCATTTAGACGCGTAGAGCCTTCTCGTGGAAGGGGCTCTAGACTGCGTGATCGTGTTCATCACTCCTTCTGGCAGGGTAATGAGTACCCGTTGATCAGCCATGCATGCAGCGACCAGCGCTCTGGATGGGGATGCCAGATCGTGCCGCGAGCCTGAGAGAGGAGATCTGCCCTCACCGGAATTGGCCACGGAGCTGTAAGTGACAGCTGTGCTAGTTCCGGGAACCAAATCTGATTCTCCCAACGCGGGGCTATGAGGAGCACCGAGTGGCGCGTTTCCCTGATTCTCTTGATCACCTGTGGTAACAGAGAGACCGGAGGGAAAGCATATAGCGGGAGGCTGGGCCAAACCTGGGCCAGCGCGTCCTCGTCCTTCGAGAAGAACATTGGGCATTGAGCGTTGTCTTTTGACGCAAATAGGTCGACTTCCGTTCTGCCGAATAGGCGCCACAGTTTCTGGACCGTTTGGGGGTGCAAGGACCATTCCCCTGGGGGGACATTGTCTCTGGACAGTCTGTCTGGGCCGTCGTTCAGATGGCCAGGCACATGCGCCGGCCTCAGCGAGCGCGGGTGTATCTGAGACCAAATAAGGAGGCGTTCCGTCAGATTGCAGAGATTTCTGGATCTGACACCGCCCTGACGGTTTATATAGGAAACCACAGATGTGTTGTCCGAACGGACAAGAACATGCTGGCCCTGTATGAACGGGAGGAAGCACTGCAGTGCGTTCTCGACCGCCATCATTTCCAGACAGTTTTCTGTGAAACTCCTTCTCCCGGTCTGACCACTGGCCAAAGGCCGGTCTGCCCTCGAACAGCGCTCCCCAACCTGAGTTGGACGCGTCTGTTGAGATGACTTTCCGGTGAGAGACGGTTCCCATCGTTACTCCCTGCTGGAACCAGCTGGCCGCTAACCAGGGCTGCAGAGCTGCTATGCAGGCCTGAGTTACTCTGATTTTCCGACCGCCAGACACCCAGGCTCGGGGGGGGGGGGGGGGGGGGGGTACGCGAGCATTCAGCCAGCGTTGGAGCGGGCGCATGCGCAGTAGGCCCAGCTGGAGCACCGCTGCAGCTGATGCCATGCAGCCCAACATCCTCTGAAAATTTTTCAGAGGGAGGAAGCTGCCCTTCTGGAAAGAAGCGGCCAGGTGGCGAACACGGCGGCGCGCGCGCTGTGTCAACGGCTGTAAAATCCTGACTCGCTTAGAGAAGGCGGTACCCTTTCTATAGCCCCTTTGCACAGCAGCTTTGCTATTTCTGCGTGAAGTAGGTGTGCTACTTCCGCATTCACTATTGTCGCGGTCCGGGCTCGAAAGCGCGGGGGACGGCGAATGAATTGTAGTGTATAGCCCTGCTTTATTGTAATCAATACCCATTCTGAAATCCCTGGGATGTTCTCCCACGCGGCTATGTGAGCCGCTAGAGGGCGAATGGCCTCCGGGTTCAGACCGCCATTTGCTGGCTTGTGAAACTGAACCGGAGCCGAGAGCACGGCGCGCGCGCTCTCGGTTCTGGGCAATGGCGGCTCGCTGTCAGCCGAAACCGGCTGATTTATGTGAGATGTCCCGATCATAGGGGATGGGGAACAAACTTTTACCACATTTTGACGCGCGAGCAGCGCTCTGGGTGAAAGAGCTCTCTGTAAGCGTGAGCGCGTGGACGCGGGCACGAGACTTACAACTGTATCTAACGCCCCGGTCATAATAGACGGGGAGCGTTTTATTAACGCTCTGCGTTTTGTGATAACGCTTAAGCGCGCGGGCGGGGCCCGGGGAAAGGTTTGTGTTAGTAAGCGTGAGCGCTCTCTGGCGGGCACGAGACTTACGTTTATAACCTGTTTGTTTGACCGTGTAACAGAGCGGGCAGATAGTGGGCACAGACTTGTGGACACATTTCTTACATGCAACACTCGAGCGGCTTTTCTGCGCTTTATGAGAGTGTGCTCTGTGAGTGACACAGAATTTTGAGTGCTTATGTGTAGGGGTGAGCACTGGGGCGTGGGCACTTTCACTACACTTAAAACATTAACGGCATGTGACGGCTGTCTGAGCGCGATCTAGGGCGGCCGCCCTGACGTCGCTGCGAAGGCTGTTTGAAACTGACCCGGAGCCGAAAACGCGGCGCGCGCGCTCTCGGTTCTGGGCAATGGCTGCTCGCTGAAAACCGAAAACCGGCTGATTTATGCGAGATGTCCCAATCATAAGGGATGGGGAACATTCTTTTTTCACTTTTTTGACCCGCGAGCAGCGCTCCGGGCGAAAAAAACTTCTTGTAAGCGTGAGCGCGTGCGCGGGCACTAGACTTACAAGTGTATTTGACGTCCCGATCATAATGGATGGGGAGCGTTTCTGCGAGATTCGGAGTGCTTATGTGTAGGGGTGAACACTGGGGGCATGGGCACTTCACTACACTTACAACACCGACGGCATGAGCCGGACCAGACATTATACTCTTTTTGAGATTTTTCTGGGTCGCTGTGAAGACGGCGTTTGTGTGCAGGCGAGAGGGTAAACAAACTGGCTCGTTGGCTGCTAATTGAACCACTGCAGTAGCCTGTTTGAAGGGGACTGACAGAGAATAAACTTTGACGGCGGTCCGGCCTTAGCGGGAAGCGCGCGTATTTTCGGAGGCGATGTGTCTATTAGTAAGAATGAGCGCTCGTAAGCGGGCACGTAACTTACATTCTTAACCTCATATGCGGGGTAGCTCTCTTGTAACGTAAAGAGAGCTAGCCGCGTGCTCGTTGGTCGAGCAGAACTGGAACAGTGTTTGTACGAGGGCGCGCGCACGAGTAGTGGGCACGGGACCTACATTAACACAGATGATGCCCGTCCGGGTCATGCAGAGAGCTCGAGAGGGCTCTGCATGACGCGCGAACGGGGACACGAGGGCGGGGTAGCTCTCTTATAACGCAAAGAGAGCTAGCCGCGTGCTAGTACGTGTCCCTCGGCCTCATCCTCAGATGCGACGGCAGTGAGGCTCGTGAGCGGCAGCTGCGCGTCGGTGAGGAGGGGCGGGGGGTTGAAGGCTTCGAGTCGAGCCCGCAGGGTCGACAGCGGAAGCGCTTTACAGAGCTCGCAGACCCCGGAAGCGAGGGCGAGCTCTGCGTGTTCCAGGCCCAGGCAGAGAGCGCAGAACAGGTGGCGGTCTCCGGCGCTGAGCGGTGCTCTACACGAGCCGCAGGAAGTGCGAGGCATCTTGAAAAAGACGCTCGCTGCTCTTTTAGAAAATAATCTAAATAGCAAGGCAAAAAGGATACGTCGCCGGATAGCGTAGCTCGCACGGATGGCTGAAGGTGGCGAAGACGGCCGGCTTCCTCAGCGCTGTCCTAAGCTGGCTGTTCGCTGTTCGACGGCGGCGGTGGCTTCTCTCAGATCCAGCGATGCGAAGAGCTCGCTGAAGAGACAAAAATCAGGGAAGCAGCCTACAGCCCATTCCTTTATAGGCTAAAGCCACGCCCATTCTGGCGGGCTGTGACGCTATGAAGGCGCGGGCGCCCTTCATTGGGCGTGATGACACGCCCGACTCACTGGTAGGCTGCAGCAGTTGCCCGCAGGGCAGCCAATGAGCACGCAAGATAGCCTGCTCTAGGTCTGCTAGCTGCTGCACTGCGTTGACAAGGTATACAAAAATTAAGGATAATATTTTGGCTTCAGTATCTCGAGAAGATGAATCTTTCCCGTAGCGTAAGCTAAACTTACGCAATACGAGAGAACCTCTCGTAAGAGAACCGAAGTTTTCCTAAACTTGCGATCTTAAAGAGGGCGGCGGGTCCTCTAACTCTTGTGGGTCGCCACCACTCGCCATACTCGTCCTTAGTGCTGCTATCTCTGACTCACTCACTGACTGGACCGTCGACCTGACAAAAAACTGCTTAAGGCGGGGCTACAGATTATGTGTCCCTAAAGAACCCGCGTATGTAACAGTAGTTCCGCATTACATTAATTAATTTGCACGCGAGTTATTTATTTTTATACCGTGTATTCTCCGTGTAAATGCATGCACCGAACTGTGACCCCCGTACCGTTTCGGTTCAATATGAATACATGTACCGTTCCACATTGCACTAGGGGTGTAGTCTTGAGTTTTCATCCGGGAACATATACGTCACAATATTCCTCATTAAAATAATCCCTGCCCAAGGCATTCTCAAACTAAAGGGGCAAGGCCTGGTTGAGTTGTGTTAGAAGTGTGTTGTTGTAAGGGGTGTGACATTTCAGAAACATGCTCTAAGCGGTTAACCAATCACAACACACTGGTCCAGCCGAGCAATCAGAGAACATTGCTCTTTTCGGAAGGAGGGGCTTCATGGACACTAGATGAGTTCGACTTGAAGCGGTGCTGTGTAGACTGATCGGTGTGTGACATCAAAGTACCACAAGAGCGATTGGAGACCAGACGGTTCCGTATGTTTTCCAATCACTCTCATGATACTTTGATGTCATCATACACCGATCAGTCTGTGCAGCGCAAGTCGAACACACCTAGGAACTAAACAGAGCGTTACTGACATTTTATACATGAGTGGAGCCTCCCTATGGCGGCTGCCATATTGAGATCACATGACCAGGCCAAATCATATCATGTACTTTTTTGTAAGTGCATTGAAACCAATAACTGAATTTCTTTAAATTGCGTGCACCTTTATCAATAAGTTTACATATATTTTTACTTGAATGCTTTGCTACAAATGTAATTTGATTATGTTGTTGACAGGCGACAGCCTTGTGATCGTGATGTGACGTGGAACTCAGGAGCCCTGCACTACAGTGACGACACCGAGCTGGTGATGGAATTAGTTGACCTGAACACAAAACGCGCTGAGCTGAAGGCTGCCATAGACAAAATCAATTACATAGGCAAAGGAACGTACACCGACTGTGCCATCAAGGATGGTATCGCTGAGCTGCTTCGAGCGTATGTTCATTTTGGCATTATTTGAAACTGCATATACATTTTAAAATACATACATACAAACATTTATACATACATACATACATCTGCTTGCAGGGGCTCCCACTATCATGAGAATAAGTACATTGTGGTGGTCACGGATGGTCACCCTGTGACCGGCTACAAGGAGCCATGTGGTGGGATCCAGGAGGCTGCCAATGAAGCACGACAACACGCCATCAAAGTGTTTGCGGTGGCCATCTCACCTGACCAGGAGGTACTGTACATAAAAGAAATGCTACTTCAATCTGAAGTGCATTGCAATATGTTTTTTAACTTACATATAATTGATGCAAACAAAGACTTTTTAAGTAGATACTGTATGACTTTTACTTGAAAACCATGGTCCATGAAAGTATCCTCCAAACTGCCTGATTTATATTATACTCAATCAGGCAAGTGCTCTTTCAAAATGGCAAGCTTCAATCTGATTGGGTGGATTTAAAATTTCAGGGAATGAATGTGCACTTCACTTAAACACATTTTTTTTATTACATATAAAAAAAGGTTGCATTTAATTTGTAGTTCCTACAATAAGTGCGTAGACTACCATTTTTGCCAAAGTTTACAAGGTGCATGCCATTTAATGTTTGAAAAATATTTAAGATTTTGGTTACACTTTATTTTGATAGTCCACTTTAGACATTCTACTAACTTTGCAACTACATGCTAGCTAACTCTTATTAAATAATTAGTAGACTGTTAAGTTAGGGTTAGTAGACATATACTTGCAATGTCAGTAGAATGTCTGTTGGGGGACCAAAAGAAAAGGTTAGCAGATATTATACAGACAAACTATTCTACTGATTGGTAGTTGACATGTACTGTAGTTGCAATGCTACTTATAGTTAGTAGAATGTCTAAAGTGGACTTAAGTGTTACCAAGGAAACAATATAAAAAACGTCACTTAGCAGTAAATCATAAGTATTTTTCCTGTGTAAGTGGGCACCAATAATAAGCAGCAATGTGGAGTTGTTTATGCCGATGGCCAAAAGTCTGACCACAAAAGACTTACATATAAAGTGATGCTTTTTGTGAGAAAGAGACATTTTTTTCTCATGCAGATGTATTTGGATAAGTCATAATGTTTCCCTTTTCTTTCAACTCTATTCTTCCCAGGACACCAGACTGTCTGTAATTGCCACAGATGTGAACTACAGACAGAACTTCACCGCTGCAGACAACTCCCGCTCTACACAACTGAGCTCTATACGCTCCATCATCAACATGATTGTGAGTGTCATTACACAAACCCACCACAACGAGGATGTTTATGTGGTTTTCCTGTGGATTTATGAGTCAGACTGGCCAAAACACATATAGAATTGGTTTTGCATAATGAAAAATAATTCAGAATCTGCTTGAAATTGCATGATCAAATATTTATTTGAGAAAAGTTGCATTGGCATTGACCTGTTTGTACATTGTGTGCCTTGAGCTATATACACTATACCATTCAAAGTTTGAGGTTAGTCATTTAAAAAATTTTTTTTTAGAAAACAGTTATTTTAAATTGTAATGATGTTTCACTATATTAAAAGTTTTTCTGTATTTTTGGTCAAATAAATGCAGCCTTGATGAGCATAATATACTTTTTTTTCACCCACAGTGTTTCAACTCAAGTGTATATTACTAAAATAAATTCTACTTAATGGCTTAATGCATTTATTTGTTTATTAATACAGATTTCTTTAAACACATGAGCTCAGCACAGGGAATTCCAACCCACTGAACTTCCTTTATCTGTGCACCATCAATAATGGCTGCCATTGTAACATTTGAGCTCATGCCAATTGTGTGTAGATGTTTCTAATGTTGTCCTCTTCCCTTTTTTTCTTTTCATTCTAGACAAATGAAACAAAGGATGTGGTATGTTGCTTTCCCATAGCTTTTGCACGTTTGTATAGAATACCTTTATTTTGTACATTACTAAATTAATTTTGTTTTATAAATCTTTCCTTCAGTGCTGCTCATTTGACTGCAACGTAAGTGGTATTACTTGTCTAACCCATTTAAACAAGTTGTTATGGATATTTTCTGTTTCTAACTGTTTCATACAATATTTTCACAGGCCCCTGGAGGCCCTCAGGGACCCGCTGGAGACCCAGGACAAAAAGTGAGTATTAATAAAAATGTTGCCTCTCCATCCATCTACATATATTCATGTTTAATTCACTCTCAGCATGCACAGGGGTCTGTGGCCTAACCTTTCCTTTTCCTGCAGGGAGAGACTGGAAGACTAGGCATGCCGGGAGAGAAAGGAGATGTTGGCTCTCCGGTAAGCATCAGCTATCTGCTTTTGCTAGATAAATGCCCTTTTAGAAGTAATAGTGGGTGTTTGTAGGCGTAAGTCAAGTCAAGTGAGCTTTATTTTCATTCTGCTATATTTAGAGACATACTAAATGTCATGCTTTACAAGACCATGTTACATATAACATAAATACACATAGCCTATAAAAAAAGGTGAATCTGTGTGACCAACAATATATTTATATATATATTTATATATATTTATATATATATATTTAATTGCAGAATGTACATAACAAGACAGGGAACAGTCAACAATGTAAGATACTTCCATTGAGACTAACACAGAGTTCGAGTTTTTTAAAAAAAGAAAAAAAAGAGGAGCAAGGATGAAGACAAACAGGTAGCCGATGTAGACATCAAAGAAAAAAATACTAAAATAGTACATATTTTGACAGAGAAAAAAAGAGAGTTTCAGATTTTCCATTATGTTTTTTGTTACATTTGAAACAAACTCACATACAATAGAAATATATTAAAGGAGGGCTTAAATTTTTTTCCATTTACAAGTATGGATATGATATTTACCTATCAATAAAACAAAGTTTGCAACATCAAAGAAGGGTGAATTTAAATCACACTTAAAAAAGAGCACATCTTGTTGGGTTATAGGAGGAATTGTCTCCATTTTTACTGACAACCAGCTATGTATATCAAACCAAAATTTAGAAGTAACCTCACAGTAAAATAATAGGTGATCAATTGTTTCAGGAAAAGTGGATTCAGATATTACACTATTGAAATGACTAGATTCCCCCCGCATAAATTCGCTGAAGAACAGTAAATGTGACCGCACCTTAAGTCAAAATATACAGCTGTCATTTAAAAAGTCCATTGTATGTGCCAATTAACGTGCTGATTAATACTTTTCACATGGCTATGAGATCATTGTGTCTAATAAATGTTCCATGTGTCCCCGGATCTCTTTGTGGAGAATCCAAACAAAGCAAAACCCTCGACTGACCCCGAGGTCCAGCATCTTTCATCTTCTGCAGTTTTTTCTCTGAATTTGCTGGTGGACTTCCTGTCTGCCACATGCTCAAAATTTTTCTGTTTGTAAGGATGTTTTTAGATATTTGGCCCTCATAAGTATCATAAAACAAGCACACACACTGGAAAACATCCAGCTAAGCTATTAAACAGCATATGGTGACTGAGCCAGCTATTCTATTATTTTACAGTGAATGCTGATTTTGTAGACAAAACAATAATTACAGCATACAGTTGACTCTAAAAGGCCCTGTAGGAATTGTTTCCTGAAGATACGATCTTGATTACTTTATCCCAACCTTTTCCATTGTTTATTCTCACGTCAGGTCTGTTAATATGGCCACTAGTAGTTTGAGGGGATCTTAATAGGGGTTGAGGGAGCATCCAAATGTCTCTCGATTAGTTATTTATATGCCACCACATTGCAAAACTCTTTTTGGCATTCTCTCTGATCTTTGCTCTACTTCTCCTATTAGGGAAATGCTGGTGATCCCGGGCCAGTCGGTTACCAAGGAATGAAGGTCAGTCTTCCGCTCTCTCTCACAAATATTTACATTCTGTTTATATTACAGTTGATTTGTGCATTCTTGCTGAAGTGATAATCTATACTATTTTCCTTTCCTTCCAGGGAGACCAAGGAATAAGAGGTGATAAGGTAAAAGAGACAGAGCTTCCTTGCTGATTCAATGGACATTTTTATTAAAAGCACATTCCAACAGTCTACAGTTGATTATTTTATCTCATAATTCATTCTAGAACTGCAAACCCGCACAACTGCTAATGCACTCTTGTTTTATCTGCAGGGAGATAGAGGTCATAAAGGCTTCAAGGTGAGCTTATTTATTACTCTCTTTAATTATGTAGTTTTGCCAATCAGAAGTTGTATACCATGCTGAATTGAATCCCAATCCTACTTTTAGGGAGACAAAGGTTACAGTGGTCTTGATGGCATCGATGGACGTAAGGTAAGTGCTCATGTCCTCTTCTTATGTGATTCAAATCATTATTTTAAAGGGGAAATTCTGTATCCTTTACCAATGGAACACATAAGGAGAAATTTTGTACAATGTTTGCCGCTGTTGAGTTTAGAACCGTCAAGGTCCAAAAATGACTAATAAAAACCATAAAGGTGTGATTAAAATGGTCTATACACTCTTAAAAGTAAAGGTTCCAAAAGTTTCATAATGATGCCAAAGAACCCCAAATAACCTTTCTTGTAACAGTTCCTAAAATAACCATTTTTATTTTAAGTGTGAAATTTTAATAATCTAAAAAAACTTTTCCACTATAAAGAACCTTTTGGAAACTTTTGTAAAGGTTCTTCATGGAACCATGGATGGCAATAAGGAAACTTTCATTTTTAAGTGTATGACTACATTTAAAAAAAAAAAGACAAAACTGAAAATTAGGTTATATAAATCTGAAAATTTCTACCCACCATAGTTTTCACATCTTTTTTGTTGTGAAAATAAGATGAATCCGTGTTCATGTACATTCACTCGCCTGGTCTGATGTCAGTGGCGATTGCTCACAAGACATGCATTCTTCATGTCACTAGCTACGTTTACATGGACACCATTTCTTTCAATCGGAATTAAATCATTTGATGAATTGATGAATCTGAACATACTGTTTACATGAACGCTAAATAAAGTGATAGCATGTAAACGTTTATATGTCACATGCTTCAAATCAGAATTTATCTTATGAAATGCGCACACTGCACGACTATACTGAGTTTCCCGCTGTTGGAACATACTAACCATCCTCCTACCACGGCTTTTCATTTAATTTAATTTTATTAGAGGATAACCCCTTGAGATGAAACATCTCCTTTTCGAGGGGGTCCTCAGGATAACATCAAAAACTTACACATACATACATACTAAAGCTCTTCCTCACAACCATCCACCCCAGCCTGTCCCACCTCTGTCCAAAGCATATTCACATAAACAATATAGTATGAGATTAAGGTGATATTAAGATATTACAATATTACAGGAGAGAACCATTTTTGACGAAGCCACCAAAACAAGCAAAAATATAACCTACAAATACAAATACAAAAATACATACCTATATACACAGGCATACACACAGGTCAAACACCAGGGAAACATTTACATTGATCACAGAATTGCAAGTAAGTTAATGGGGCTGACTTAAAGAGTGGAAAGGAAGAGATAGACCTTAAGGAACAAGGCAAGCTGTTCCAAGCAGAGGGGGCTTTAAATTTGAAAGCATGTCTTCCGATTTCTTTAGATATATTTGGGACAGCAAAAAAGAGATGATCAAGGTGTCTCAGGCCATAAGTTGACCTATATAGAACTAAATGTTGCTTCAAATAAAGAGGATAGTTAAAAAAAGAAACATTTAAAAATAAAATGGAACCAGTGTAGCAGTCGTCTGGCCTTTGGTGATAAGAGATTCAATTGTTGGTACATATGACAATGATGAGTTAGAAACGGACATCTCAACACAAATCGACAGAGACTGTTGTAAACAACATTCAAGGATTTAAGGTGTAATACTGTTGTACTCATATAGACAAAGTCAGCATAATCAATAATAGGAAATAAAAGTTGAGTTATCTTTTTTAATCTTTAATCTAATCGATTGTGTGAAGCAATTAATTGAACGATATAATAATCTTAAATTATAATTTACTTTTTTCACTATAGAGTCAATATGAGGCCTAAAGGAGAGGCTGGAGTCGAGCCAGAGGCCCAGATATTTAAATTCCTCAACTTTCTCCATAAAAGTACCATCTAAGAATTTAATTGTTAGACTATTACCTTAGTTATGACGGGCAGACCTAGTAGAAAATAACATACTATATGACTTACTTTTATTCAATATAAGTCCATTATCCGAGAACCACTTTTGAATAGTATTAAAATCAAGTTGCAGTGAAGATTGAATCGAATTAATATCATCAGCATACAAAAGGATCTGACTGTCAGAGCACATTTGTGGAAGGTCATTAATAAAAATAGAAAATAAAAGAGGGCCTAAACAAGAACCTTGTGGAACACCCTTTTCCATTATCAAAAACTGAGAGAGAGCACCATTGAGACTTACACACTGACGTCTGTAGTGAAGATATGAATTAAACCATAAAATTGACTGTTCAGAGAGACCAATGTTATATAATTTATCAAGGAGAATATAATGATCAACCAAATCAAACGCTTTGGTAAGATCTATAAATATTGCTCCAGTGGACATATTATTGTCCAGAGAAGATGTAGCATCGTTAACAAATTTTGTAAGAGCAGTAGTGGTGGAGTAATTGGGCCTAAAACCTGATTGGTTTGGAGAAAAAATAGAAAACTCATTAATGTATTTAAACAATCTCTTGAATATATTTTTTTCAAATACTTTTACTACATTACTAATTGAGATTGGTCTGTAATTATTGGGATCGAGAGGATCACCACCTTTGTATAAAGGTATTACTCTAGCACACTTCCACATGATTGGAACTTTGCAAGTAGATATAGATAAATTAAATAGCTGACATAATGGGTAAGCTAGAACATGAGAGGCAATTATCTTAATAAACTTTATCTCCAAACCATCTATACCAACACCAATTCCAGATTTAATCTTGGAAATTGACTGCTGTACCTCAGTGGGAAGAATTGTAGTAAATGAGAAAGAGCTGTTTGCTACATTACTATTTACAGGGTTGGAGTAACAGAAATCAGGTGGGCGTAAATTACAAACAGAAGAAAAGTGCTGATTAAAGGCATCAGCCACAGAAATTGGATCACTTATAATGTTATTATTAATTCTTAGTTTTGCAAGGGAATTATTTTTAGATTTATTCAACAGGCAATTAAGTTTTTTCCAAAAGTGTTTTGGATTTGTATAATCATTTAATAGTGAATTTTTATAATAGTCAGATTTGGCATTTCTTGTTTTAACAGTACATATATTCCTTAATCGTTTATATTCAATCCAATCTACCAGATCTTTTGTTAAATGGTATCTTTCCCAGGCCTTGTCCCTTTGCTTATAGAGATATATTAAATCACCAGCTATCCATGGTAAATGTCTACCCTTCACTTTAACTGATGCCCATGGAGCATGTTTATCTATAACTTTTAATACCTCAGTATAAAAGAAATTCCAGGCATCATCAACATAAGGAATTAAATCCATCCTGTTCCAATGAATACATAACAAATCTTGAATAAATGCATCATCATTCATATTTTTAAATTGTCTTACCTTGATTATTTTAGGTGGTAGACGAGGTAACCTTATTTTCCAGATACAAAAAATAACTGAATGGTCACTGAAGCAATCAGATAAAACACCTGAATCAGCAATTATATTGGGATGCGTGACCAAGATCCAGTCTAAGAGAGACCTGGAATTCCCTTCCACTCTGGTAGGCTCCCGTATTAATTGAGTAAGATTTAGGCTTTCAAACTGATTCCTCTCTTTCAAAGAGGCATCAAGCCATACAGTCAATACTATAATTTCGTCAAAACAATTCAAAGAATTAATAGTACTAACAATATTATTTGTTGATTCGGATGGAGAGTTAGGGGGTCTATATATATATTTCCTATAATCAACCGTTTGTTTTGATGAAAACATATTCTAACAAAAAGGCATTCAAAGTGCATGGGACTTTCACTTGCAATAATAAGTTCAGAAGATAGACTTGCGGAAACATAAGTAGCAACTCCTCCACCACGACTGCCTCTGTCTGCTCTATATACATTATAGCCATCAAGACTTATTTCATCATCACATTACTATTTAACCAAGTTTCAGACAGAGTAATAACAGCAGGTTTGTTATAAGAAAGCCATGCTCTAAGAAGATCAATTTTATGAGGTAAACACCTAATATTTAGGTGAATAACTAATAAACCTTTAACCATAGTCATTCAGAAATAGATAAGAGAGAGGAACATTGGATTGGATGGAAGAGCAACACACACACACACACACACACACACATCCACACTCTTTTCTCTAAACACACACAAACAAGCACAGACTGCCTGGTCCAGAACATTGTAAATAGAAAAAAAGAAAAAAAAGAAATAACAAATAAAAAGAAAAAAATATATATAAAAGGGGAAAAGGGAAACAAACTGTCTGCCAATATACTGAATGTTGTATTTACATCATTTACTTCTTAAACTCCCAATATGGGCAAAACTAAAAAGAGCCCATTCCGGTAACATTATAAAAATAAATAAATCTTACCATACAACTAAGGGAAATATGCTTCAACTTTTTATCAGCAAGGGCTTGTAGACATTATTTTTCACAATTAAGTATCTCATTTCTCATCTATTCAATTCAAATCAATTAAATTCAAGCCTTCATTTTTCAGCAAGTTCCCACAAATAAAGTCAATAAGTCAATAAGTAAAGTCAGTCAACATTATACAGCGCCCTGTAGAAAACAGTTCGCTTCTGCTGGAGTTTTGAACAAAAAAGGTTTCCCATTGAAAGTAATCCTGAGAGTGGCCGGGTAAATCAGAGTATATTCCAATTTATGTTGTCGGATTTGTTTCTTGATGTCATCGAATTGACGTCGCTTGCTAAGCAAAGCAGCACTAAAGTCAGGAAATATATGGATACGATCACCGTTATACTCAAGAAGTTTTTTTCTCCCGGGCAAGTCGGACGATTTTATGCCTATCAAGGAGACTGAGACACTTCACCATAATCACCCTTGGCCCGACGTCAGGAGTGCTGGAGGAACTCAGGGCTTTCGGGGAAGCTCACCTGAGGAGAATATCGCACGTATCCAGTCCGTGGAGTGGAATGGCGAGCAAGCGAAGACACCTGAGCGGGTCCGGTACTAGCTAGTTGAAGCGAGTACATGGAAGGACACTGGCTCCACTCGGAGATTATAGAATCTGGCGAATGTGTTAGGTGTCGCCCAGCCTGCAGCTCTGCAGATGTCTGTTAGCGAGGCGCCATGCGCTAGAGCCCAAGAGGATGCCACACTCCGGGTGGAGTGGGCCGTCACACCAAGGGGGAACGGTCGGCCTTGCTGCTGGTATGCCAAAGCAATGGCGTCCACTATCCAGTGAGACAACCTTTGCTTGGAGAGAGCCTTTCCCTTCAGCTTCCCACCATAACAGACAAAGAGCTGGTCTGAGGTCCTGAAACACTGCGTCCTGTCTACATAGGCGCGAAGAGCGCGTACTGGACAGAGCAGTGCCAAGGCTGGGTCTGCCTCCTCCGGGGGCAGCGCTTGCAGGTTCACCACCTGGTCCCGAAAGGGAGTGGTAGGAACCTTGGGCACGTATCCGGGCCAGGGTCTCAGGATCACGTGAGAGAAGGCCGGCCCGAATTCCAGGCACGCTTCGTCGACGGAGAATGCGTGCAGGTCCCCTACCCTCTTGATGGAGGCTAGTGCAACCAGGAGCGCTGTCTTCATTGACAGGAACTTAAGCTCAACTGATTGCAGGGGCTCAAAGGGAGCACTCTTCAGGGCAGTTAGAACCACTGAGAGGTCCCAAGAGGGAACGAGAGGAGGGCGAGGAGGATTTAGTCTCCTCGCTCCTCTCAGGAACCTGATGACCAGGTCGTGCTTCCCTACCGACTTACCTTCGACGGGGTCATGATGTGCGGCAATGGCGGCAACATAGACCTTAAGGGTGGAGGGAGACAGCCTTCGCTCCAACCCTTGCTGAAGGAAGGAAAGCACAACGCTGATCGAGCATCTCCGGGGGTCTTCTCGGTGAGAAGAGCACCAGTCGACGAAGAGGTTCCACTTCAACGCATAGACGTGTCTCGTGGACGACGCTCTAGCGGAAGTGATGGTAGCCGCCACCGCTGGTGGAAGGGTACTCAAACCTACCTCAAGCCGTCCAGGAGCCACACGTGGAGGCTCCAGAGATCGGGGCGAGGGTGCCACAGGGTGCCCCGTCCCTGAGAAAGAAGGTCCTTCCTCAGAGGAATGGGCCAGGGAGGTGCTGTCGCGAGGAGTGCAAGTTCGGGGAACCAGGTCCGGCCGGGCCAATACGGCGCGACCAAAATGACCTGCTCATCGTCCTCCCTGACCTTGCGCAAGGTCTGCGCAAGAAGGCTCACTGGGGGAAACGCATATTTGCGGCCCGGCGGCCAGCTGTGCGCCAGTGCATCCGTGCCGAGCGTGCCCTCGGTCAGGGAAAAATACAGGGCGCAATGGGTCGAGTCGTGAGAGGCAAACAGATCTATCTGTGCGTCCCCGAACTGGTCCCAAATCAGCTGAACCGACTGGGGATGGAGTCGCCATTCTCCAGGGAGGGGCTGAAGCCGTGAGAGCTCGTCGGCTGCACAGTTCAGGGCTCCGGGAATGAAAATGGCTCGAAGCGTCCAGGATTGGCCGTAACCCATCGGTTTTCTTGGGGACAATGAAGTAGGGGCTGTAGAACCCGGACCTCATCTCGGCTGGAGGGACAGTCTCGATTGCACCCTTTGCCAGCAGGGTGGCAATCTCTGCTCTCATGACGGGGGCATTGCCACCGACCAAAGAGGAGCGGACTCCCCTGAAGCGGGGAGGAGACCGTGCGAACTGAATCGCAAGCCGAGCCTGACGGAGCGCGCGATCCAGCGGGACAGACGGGGAAGCTCTAGCCAGGCTCCCAGGAACTGATCCGGCGGGATCACGCGACGACAGGCGTCCCCCCGGAGGGGCAGCGAAGCGGAGTAACTTGCCCAGACGTGGACGGCATAGCGGCCCGGTGTGGGGGCACAGTTAGCAACCGCGCCCTGGCAGAGGGAGCCAGGGGAGGACCAGGCTGGTCGTCCCGCGGGGGCCTGCTCTGCCAGGGGTCTGGCGACAGAGGGGTACAGGGGCGAAGTGGTCCGTGGACGGCACGCCGTGTCAACCACCTCTGGGACAGAGGGGGACGAGGAGAACACGGCTAGAGGGCGGCGCTCTGTGTCGTCCGAGAACTCTGTGTGCTCAGAGACGGGAGAGTCAGTTCTTTGCGAATAAGGATTCTTCCCCGGCCCTCCACCGGGGAAAGGAGTGGTCCTGCTCCCAACTCCTGGAAAGAACTGAGTCCCATCTCTGAGGAGCCCCTCTCAAGAGCGCCACCTAACCCGGCGCGTAGCGGGGGGCGGGGCTGGAGAGGGCTGTGGCGTCCGGCCGCGGCCTCCAGAGCCGGCCCGGGTGAACGGGCGGGGTGGGAGCCGCGGGGGGGCGCCCTCGGCGGTGGGCAGACCGAAGGACCTGAGCGGACGGCGGGGCCGTCGGGACAGAGTCGACCTCAACCTGCTCCATCCCCGAGGAGCCCGTCTCAGGAGCGCCGCTTAACTCGGCGTGTAGCAGGGGGCGGGGCTAGAGAGGGCTGTGGCGTCCGCCCGCGGCCCCAAGAGCCGGCCCGGGTGAACGGGCAGGGTGGGAGCCGCGGGGGGGCGCCCTCGGCGGTGGGCAGACCGAGGGACCTGAGCGGACGGTGGGGCCGTCGGGACAGAGTCGACCTCAACCTGCTCCATCTCCGAGGAGCCCGTCTCAGGAGCGCCGGCGAATGGCCCCTGATCTCATCATGCACGTCCGGGAAGAACGGTATTGGGGTTTGCCGTGGACGAGGGTCGGCGGCCTCACCCAAAAACCAATCGTCCCGGGAAAGCATGGCCGTCATCTCCGGATCAGACTCGACGAGTCGTCACTTCCAGGAAAATCAAACCCACCTAGTGAAGCTGCTACAAACATAATATCATCCTCTGTAGCTTCAAATGAAACACACGGGCCACCAGAGGGTAGACCCGTGGGAATCACCTGTTCACTAGCGGGCACCGTCATTGAAGAGGGGGGCTGGGGTCGCGGACACATAGTCGGCGCCTTGTTCCAGACCGAAACCCTCAGGTCACCCTGGCCACCAGCCGAAGATCGGGGGATGGATGAGGGGACTCTCACTCATGTGAGTTCACCGAGTCTCGACCTTAATGACGCGATGATCATGTTTCCATGGAGAAAACATGAGTCATCCACGAGCGCTGCTCTAGCATGATCAAGCCCAAACATACTAGACAACGCTCGTGCCCATCAGAGTCCGATACCAAGCTGCCGCACCATTCATTTTTTTTTTTTTTTTTTAAATGCACGGGCGAGCCGTCTTTAAAAAGACGTGCCGCGTGCAAGCTCTTTTAGTGAGAGAACTCAAGTGTTGAAGCACCCGGGGAGACACGCACCGACTGGCAGACCACTGCAACAGATCAGCAGGAAGCACGCGCTCGCCGTAGATCGCCGTCACACCAACACTCGAGGTACTCGTTTGTAAAGCTGACAATTCAGATATGGCTTGTGGAGAGAAGAATACACTTGGCTCCGAAGCGAAAACATAAACTGCTGTTGCGGACTTCCTCCTTTTATACCCACGAGGTGGGGCGGAGTTACGTCATGCAAATTCCGCAGACCCATGGCATTTCTTTGCCATAGGCTCGTTTTGTAATACTCGAAGCTGATAGGCTTTCTAAGCGAAACCCCATTCGTCGTTATCCGACGTAACTCGGAGTGACAACGAAATGGAACTGTGTGGGAGTCAGGGGGATTGCCCTAAAATGGTTTCAGTCATATATTTTCGAGAGATGCTACTCTGTTAAAACGGGCGACTTTATCTCATCAACTTTGCCTCTTAACTGTGGGGTCCCTCAGGGATCAATTCTTGGTCCTATTCTTTTTGCAATTTACCTCCTTCCACTGCGACTAATTTTTAAAAAACATGGCATCTCCTATCATCTTTATGCTGATCACTGCCAAATTTATTTGCCAGTCAGAAAGCATGAAGGCAGCTCCCTGACACCTCTACTTGACTGTTTAAACGATGTCAAAGCGTGGTTAGCACAATTTTTTTTTTAATTAAATGAGAGTAAAACCGAGATCATGCATTTTGGCCCCACAAACCCCACGAGAGATTTGGGCCGCCTAAATGACTTTGTGCATCCTGTTATAACTAATTTGGGGGTTAAAATAGACAGTGATTTTAAATTTGATAAACAAATAAATGCAGTTGTGAAATCTAGTTTTTATCATCTTCGCCTTTTAGCTAAAGTTAAACCGCTTTTGTCTTTTAACAGTTTTGAACAAGCTACACATGCTTTTATTTCTTCTCGATTAGACTACTGTAATGCACTCTATACCGGTATAAATCATAACGCACTTTCACGCTTACACTTAGTCCAAAATTCTGCAGCACGACTTTTAACAGGAACCAAAAAGCGCACACACATAACTCCAATTCTCGCCTCATTGCACTGGCTTCCTGTTCGTTTTAGGATTGATTTTAAGATTTTATTGTTCGTTTTTAAAGCTGTAAATGGACTGGCCCCAACATATATTGCGGACCTCATTCAAATTTATGCGCCAGCGAGGTCACTGAGGTCGGAGGGCCAGCTCCAGCTTGCGGTTCCCAAGACAAGACTCAAAACTCGAGGGGACAGGGCTTTTTCTGTGGTGGGACCAAAACTTTGGAATGCTCTGCCCCTCCATGTTCGAACTGCCTCGACAGTTGAGAGTTTTAAGTCTCGTCTAAAGACACATTTTTATTCCTTGGCTTTTAACTCCGCGTGAGTTGTGTGCAGAGCTGGACAGTAACGGAGTACTTTTACTTGAGTACAGTACTTGAGTACAATTTTGAGGGATCTGTACTTTACTCGAGTATCATTTTTGGGGATTACTCATGACTTTACTCAAGTACATTTGAGAGGCAAATATTGTACTCTTTACTCCACTACATTTCTATCCATAACCGTGAGTACCCGTTACTTCTAAAAAAAAAAAAAAAAAAAAAACACTCGGAAACCCTCAATTTGTTGTTTCCCTCTCAAACGTGATTGGATTGTGCAGGCGCCACTGATTGGGACAGCCTATCAGCAAATCACCTTCACCTTCAGCTCTGAACTGATGCCAAAGTAAACTCCATGGTCAGATTTATGTGGGTTCAAATGTGGGTGCAAAAAATCCATTAAAACTCTAGCAGAGGTTTGTCAGAGCGTTGCCATTGTGCATTGCCTTGTGGGCAAGTGAGAAATGTTAAATAAAGCAACATGATAAAAAGATGAAAATGACTTGAATTAACTTTCAATTCCTTTTAGATTATCAAAGGTATTAACATTTTTCTCCATGTAGGACGTTTCTGTACATAAATGTAAGCACGGTTCGCGTACCTACCCCGAAGTGATAAAATAAAATTCTGTATCAAATTTATAGGCAAAGACAAGTAGTTTGTTTAGGCATGGTTTGTAGGGAATTACAAACCTGCGCACATATATTCGAACACACATAACTATAGAATCAATTCTTAATGCGCATGTGAACGCCATCAGCGTTTATCACAGGTTCAGTTTAAAGTCTGTTTAGAGAGAACAGTGTTGTCTTAGCGCCCCCTAATTTAATAACAAATGATCATTTCGACGGAAGTGAATCAATCAAATCTAACTTTAGCTGGAAAATAACATTATTCAAGAACCGCTATAAAACCAAAACAATCTCTGTTACCTTAAATTATATGTTTATCTCTGAAAAGCCGCTTTGAAACAATCCTCATTGTTAAAAGCGCTATATAAATGAAGATGACTTGACTTGACACTGTGGCAGTAGTAATGCAATATTTAGAAAATTTACTCTTGTACTCTTGATACTCAAGTACTTTTAAAAACAAGTACTTCAGTACTTTTACTTAAGTAGACATCTGACTGTAGTACTTTTACTTGTACTTGAGTAAAATTTAGCAAGGGGTATCTGTACTTTTACTCAAGTAACGTAGCTGTGTACTCTGTCCGCCTCTGGTTGTGTGGTCCTCTGATGTCTTTTATTGTTTTATTGTTTTACTGTGTTTTAGGATTGAGATGTTCTTATTTTGTAATTTTGTTTTTATTGTATGTTAATTGATCTGTATGTTTGAATTTTCTGTGCAGCACTTCCTGTGGAAACTTCCTGTTTATAAAATGTGCTATAGAAATAAAGTGGATTGGATTGGATTGTGTCTAAGTTCATCTGTAGACTGTCCATCTTCACATCAAAATGGGAAACCATTTGGGACTTTAATTGTCGCAGTGCGTCCAAAAGGAATTTGTTTGACGCGGATTGTTCCATTGTAGTACTTGCGCAAATCAGAGCTGACTGTTCCATTGTAGAGCTTGCTTAGGTCAATAATCAACAAAAACTTTGTTTGTAGGCTTTCAGATTCAATATAGTACTTATCGTAAAATTAGTTGAAGGCAAATAATTCCATAATTAGCAGACCAGTCCGCACTAGACACTCACGCCGCCGCCATCTTTGTCATATTTGTGGCTTCTTTTCTTTGTTTTAAAAAACAGACTTTATATTAATTTATTTCGGGTCCTTATTATGAGTAGCTAATCAAGCATCAAAATCGCACCTTACCATGCCCAAAACAAGGTGTTTGTGTATGAGAGTCCAAAGCGAGACATGGGACAACATTGTCTTGCACTGTTTTACATACGATGAGTGGAAGAAGAATGTTAGATTGACACGGCAGTCATTTATAACACTATATTCAACAACAACAACGACTTGTTCCGTGTTTCATACATCATTATGCCATTTCTGTCATTGCACAACATTCCAGTTTTAGTTTTCAATTCGATCAATTGTTTACATGTTCTATTGAACAGATTATAAAAGGTTTAAACCACCCCTTACAATCCGAATTAAAATTCGGTTGCACTTTATTTTACGCTACGTGCACTTACGTGTACTTATAGTGTACTTACCTAAGAAAGTAATGGTTAATATAAGGTAACAACATGGGTTAGGTTCAGGGGTAGGTTCAGGGTTAGTTCCTAGTTATTACCCAGTTATGTAATGGGTAATATAATAATTATGGGTAATTATAATAAAATAATTAATCTAATTATTATAAGTATGTACATGGGGAATAGGACTATAAAATAAATGGTCACATGTGACTTTTTTTATTCCGACTGCTACTAGTCTGATTACTATCGGATTATTAGGGTCCATGTAAATGCAGCTACTGATGTCAGAGATTTTTAGGGATTTTTAGAAAAAATAAAGCTTTACATTTTGTTCTGTCCTTCATACAAATTTATCATATGACTGTTAGAAGACTTAGAATACACAGTGCACAAACTGATTGGTACATCTTTTATTTAATCTTTTGTCAGCGCCACATCTACATTCACTGTCATTGTGCAGAAAAGAGCAGTGTGAATGTTCTGCAAAATATCTCCTTTTGTGTTCCACAAAAATATACAAGTTAAACGTGAAATATTCCTGTGGTATCTCCCTATAAAATTTGTTTTTAATAAACTGCTTTTAGATTTGACATTATTTTTCTCTCATTCCTGTGCTGCTTTCTCTGGCATCCTGTGTCAGATTTCAGGTTAACAGTATGTGAACAAAAGATACAGAAAACTTTGCATGGCTGTCTGTCTTGGCTGTCTGACACTTTATTCCATTTCTGCTTTGTCTCTTTTAAAGCGTATCTGCCGTTTGGGCAAAAAGCCTAGTCTTGTGTCTCTTCCCTTGACTTTACTTGGTCTTCATCCTTTAGTTGTTTTGCTCCTCAATTAGTTCTCAACATGTGCTGTAACTCTTTTCAGGGCATTTTCCACTCAACAAATCACTGTGCCTTGTCTTTATTCCCTCATCAGCACATGAAACATCTCAACTCAGTAAAACTTTATCATGTGATGTGATATACGACACATATTTCTTTCTGTTGTTATTTTCGGTCTCTTTATTGCATGCAGTCTTGTTTTGAAAGATCTTTTTCCTCTGTATGTCTTCACTTTTTCTTAGAGTGATGTCACCCTCAACATAATTAAATGCAGTTCAAGGTGTTTGACTCCCACCATGAAGAAGAGTGTTTATGTTTTGTGTGTTTGTATTATATTTCATAGGGTGAGCCGGGATTTGCTGGCCTTCCAGGCTGCAAAGGGTCACCAGGGCCAGATGTAAGTATAACTGTTGCCTCTCAAAAGGATGTCAAATAATGAACAGAACTGAATGACTGGTTAATACACCACATTTACTTATGGCTATATTATAATATTAATATTCTGGTTACTAATTTAAATGCTTTGTAATATAATCTGTATAAAGAAAAGATTGGTAAAGGATGTTCTGCTTTTGTAAATCTAATTTCAAATAATCAATTTTCCATCCTCTTGCAATTGCCGAAAAATCACATTCTGAGTTGAAGGAAATTTGTTTTATTTACAGTAAAAATATCTAAATATTTTTTAAATGATTTTTAAAAAAATACCAGAGAAACAAACACCCTATTGTATAGGTTACATTAGGTTTATAATTCAAACAATTAAAAAAAAAAATGTTAATGCCAATTTTCCAATGGTGTGAGATATTCTAATCCTAGATCTGACATACTCATGTTCTACATATTCAAGATACATTAAAATAAAACAAGTCTTAATGTCTTAAAACGATCTTGTTTGGTAATAGTAATTAAGAAAATGATTTGAAATTATCCCAAGTTATAGATCCACATGTTTAGATATCAGAATCTAATTGGATGTGAAAATGGATATCACTCTACTATAAAACATCACCGATAGGACTGCAGATGCTCCCGCCCTTTTGAGCAATGTTCATTGGCTGCGTGATGTGTCAGTTTTATGAGCGGCTGTTTCCACTCCAGCCTGCATCTGGAGACCAGGACAGGGGATGTTTGCCTCTTGAGCAGCCAAACACTTACCAAATTTGACATCCAAAATGCTCTCAGAACTCTCAGAGTGTTTGTACTTTGTTTAGATTCTGTAGTAAAGAATATACTAAACGAAAAGTAGGATATATGGTTGTATGTTCTTCTTCTTTATTTATAAATAAACCTTTTTATTTCATATTGTAGGGCTTGCAAGGAGAAGCAGGTCCTAAAGGAGACCCCGGCCCATATGGAACCAAAGGAGAAAGAGTAAGGGATGAAAATTAGTCTGCATTTCAAAAAATTATGATTCAAAATGTAGAGCGTGCTAGAACCTATGATCAGACAGCAATAAGAGTTCTCAGTATATAAATATATAATTAATGACAGATATTTTAAATAACTTTAAATAACTTAAATAACCATCTCTGAGGTTTCTCTTCTAGAGCTCAGTAGAGTTTAATGAGTTCTTAGCAGTGGCGACTGCTGGTCTTTCAAAGAGGGGAAGCTCATTTTTGGCCTACATCATTAAAATTGTCCATTTATTTATAGCCTAGCTAGCCTAGCCTACTGTATGAATGAATGAATGAACAAACAATCTAAAAAAAAAGATATTAAAATCGACGGAGGAAATGTGGGAATTAAGTTAAACTGAAACAAGGAATGTGGTGTATAATTGTGTGAAATGTATGACGAAAATTGGCTAGCAATTTCACCAAGCAAATACCAAGAAATGGGTTGCAGCAGTTTGTCTTTCGACTACACTTGCAAAAGTGGAATGGGAATGTATGAGAAGGAAATCGAGTCAGCTGATTCTGAACGAACTCGTCTTCGAGATGAACGTGTTCTAACGTATTTTTATTCAATAAAATGTTAACACAATAGTAGGCTACATGTTTGACCATTAATTTTTTGACATTATAGGGGAAGCCGAGCTTCCCTTACAGTCTTAAAGAAAT
Organism: Gila orcuttii; assembly: GCA_026230005.1. NCBI lineage: Eukaryota > Metazoa > Chordata > Actinopteri > Cypriniformes > Leuciscidae > Gila > Gila orcuttii. The sequence goes on along the minus strand of JAPDVR010000022.1, from coordinate 32,712,338 downwards.
ACCTACTGGTTCTTAGATATGTTTCATTTAAGTGTTACATTTGTTTTTAAACTCTCCTAAACTTGCCTATTTATTTTCAGGATAAATAAAATAGAAATAAATAATACAATGTTTGCATTAAGTATACACTACCTTTAATGTTTTCGAAAATAAGTATCTTATGTTCACCAAGGCAGCATTTATTTGATCAATCATACAGTGATCAAACAAAACAGTAAAATTGTGAAATATTATTACAATTTACCTGTTTTCTATTTTGATATATTTTAACATGTAATTTATACCTGTGATGGCAACACTGAATTTTCAGCATTATTACTCCAGTCTTCAGTGTCACATGATCCTTCAGAAATCATTATAATATGCTGATTTGCTGCTCAAGAAACATTTCCTATTACTAGCATAATTGAAAACAGTTGTGCAGCTTTTTGTGAAAACCATTATCCGTTTTTTTTTTTTAGAATACTTGGCTGAATACAAGGTCTTTATTGTCACTTTTGATCAATTAAATGCGTTCTTGCTGAATAAAAGTTCTTGCCTTAGGAGCATTTGATGGGAAATATGAGTTCATACTGAGATCTCTGACTTTTGATCGCAGGGTTAATTTTGACAAATCTGTGCAAAATCTGAGAAATTTTCTCAGGAGACACATGAAATTATTGGATCTTTTTCTCAGAAGAAACATCTGAGAAGATCGAGACTTGAGCAAAAGTCTCCATTAGAGCCTCCACTCTACATTTATTTACCAGTTCTGTCTTAGAGAGATATAATTTGTAATATTTGCTTCTTTTGAGCAGTTAAACATTATTAAACTTTGTTTCTTGCTTTCAGGGAGATCCTGGTACAGATGGTGAATCAGGAAGACCTGGAAACTACGGACCTTCAGGTGCCAAGGTACAGAGGAACATGATATATTGATGTATTTTACATCATGATTTTATTTGGCTGGTAAATGTTACAATATAGGTTAGTTCTGTTTTACTGGTGGTGTTCGACTTTATACAGAAAGGGTCTTTACAGTATACAGTTTTCAAAGGACATTGGCCTATCTGCAATCCCTGTGCTTGTTGTTTTAGGGAGACAGGGGTCCTCGTGGTGCCAATGGTGATAAAGGCGAGAGAGGAGATGATGTAAGTGTTTTCATTCTTCTTTTTTTTTACCTTTTCAAAGGATGGGATTCTAAACATGCAATGTACTTATGTCTGACAGATGTGAATTTAGTGTTATCTAATGGTTTCTTCCATGTCTTGTACTGTTTTCAGGGACAAACAGGACCAAACGGCCCAACCGGAGACAGAGTAATCGAACATTTATATTTACTTCTGTTCTTGTAGCTTGTAATGTGAATGGTTGTGTTTTATGCTGTTTGCAAATGGGGGTCCTTTTGCATTTTTACATTTGAGGGTAAAGATATGCAGATGGTCTGAACAGATGTTTTTTTCTGTTTTAGGGCACATCTGGTGAAAAAGGTGAACAAGGTTCCCGTGGTAACAGAGGGCCCAGAGGCGAGCCTGTGAGTATCCACCTTATTTTTAATAAGGCCACTGCTAGTTATTTTAGCTGTAAAAAAAATAGCTTATTTCCGTGTTGTGAAATAAGGTGGATATGAGAAAATATCCCACAATGCATCTTTTCCAAACACAAAGTTAAAAACCCTCCTAATAATTTAAATGCAACTTAAAATGACATTTGCAAGCCATTTCATTTAAAGGTGCAGTAAGTGCCAGTAAGTTCCTTCCCGCTTCGGTCTCTCCAGCGCTGGAAAGATTTTCTGATATTAACGCGGGTCCTAAAGCTGATCATAACCTTTCTTTTTCCAGTGATATTCCTCTGACCTTTTCTCTTTTGTGATGTCTCTCAGCCATCTCTCTTTCAACAGTCTTTCTTCAAATCTCCCTCTTTCTCACTCTCTCTCTTCCCTCATCATGAGTGGACACGCCCCCTGCTGCTGATTGGCTACAAGTTTGTTGTGGTGCTCAGTCCGATCTTAGTGGTGCTTAGTTTTTTTTTTAATCGCTTACTGCCCCTTTAACACTTTCCCCGCCATTGACGAGATCTTTTCACAGTTTATATTTTATTGAAACAACGTGCAAATTAATCCCACACAAGAAAGTAAATCAGTTTTATTTTGATTTCATGTTGACTTAAAGGATACTGTATTCTCACTGATGAGTGAAAAGAGCTCTGGTGACTCTCTTGTTAATCAAATACACATTTTTATAAGTTAAACATATCTGACATACAATATATTATCCACAGATGTACATAATTTCTGTTTCAAACAAATTCATTAGATATTAAGTATGCATGTTCTGTTCTGTAAATTACTTTGACAACTTAAGCCTTAAGTGTTTATGTATAATATATAATAAAATATTTTGTAGTCAAGTCACCTTTATTTATATAGCGCTTTATACAATACAGATTTTTTCAAACCAGCTTCACAGTAATAATAAACAATGGTAATGTTGCAAAGTTCTTCAATTATGAAATAAACTCATTTCAACTATAAAAAAAAATTGATAGAATTGAAGTTAATGTGGACTTTTAACTCTGACAGGGTGAACCTGGGCCCCGGGGTGAGCAAGGACGTGAGGGATCATCTGGGCCAAACGGAGACCCGGTGAGTGACGAAAACCATCATGACTTCTTTATAGCAGATTTTGAGTTTGTAAGATTGTGTAAAGTCCTTTAGCATTACCTTGCCTGAACTGAGACACTCCAGAAGTTCAAATCACAAACCTCGATCATTTTATCATATTTATACATTTATCCGCTTTCTTAAAAGTCCAGAACTATACATTGTAGAATTGTGTTGTATGTAAGACATAAGACCTTACACTAGAGCTTGAACATGGATGAAAGCTTATGACCTCAGGACACAGGCATTCTGAGAGGCCCTCTGAAATCTCTGAGATCATTGGACCTCTGGGCTGTGTTAGAAAGTAACTTGAGGAACAAAGACATACGTCTAGTGGTTCCGCCATTTGTGACGGTTTGGGCAGTGGGGGGAGAAAGAACAAAAGATATATAAGTTCCCAAGGTCAGATGGACTCCAGATGGACGTTGTTAGACCAGCCGGTTGAGTTCAGACATGAGCAGCAGATACAGTTCAACAGATGTATTTCAATACCTAAAAGTATACAAATGTTCTTCCCTGACAGAAATATCTTACACTTTGTGTAGTAAAAGATGGTGTCATTTTAAGATGTAGGGTCGACTGAGTCTTTGAAACTCATTAAGTTCCTCCATCCATGCCATAATCACATAAAACAATGTAGATTATTTTAAATTAAAGAGCACTAGTGATAGTTTTATGTGTCCTCTCGTAAATAATAAAGAAGAGTTTAGAAAATCAATGGAATACATTTAAGTGTTCATAGTATGCATAACCAATATTAGAAGACCTTTTGGAAGCCCATTACATAAATAAAAACTATGCAAATAAGAAATTATGCTAAAAAGTCATAATTATGATATAAAAAGTCAAAATTATGACATTAAAAATTGGGCCCCAACACAAAGCAGAGGGGTCTTTTATTGCTCTAAATTATTTTGCAATAATGCCTGTCTGACTGTTAATTATCCAACTTATCACACATATTCTTAAATAAATAAATATATAAATAGATATATTAAATTAATATGATATGATATTTAATTTTTATTAAATTATTTTATTTTATTTAGTGAGAAAAAAAGTGTCAGCTATTCCACTAATATCATAGGTACTTCTCAAAAAACTCATTTGGTGCTCTTAGCCAGCCTAGCCAGACATTTGGCTTGTTTTAGAGGGTTTTTAAGCACTTTTCTTATGTGAAATAACCTAGCCATACTAGCTTGGCCAGTCAGTGATACCAGTTTTAAAGCAGGGACCACATGTGTATATTGTGTTAAACTCAAGATGTTTTTTAACCAATCAGAATAAAGAGTTTAACAATGGTGGTATAATGTTTTATATTTTATTTAATGCATCTCCTGTCCAATAAATTAACAATAAACAGCATCATTTTTGTCTCAAACAAACCGGCTTGAATGGTTTTTAGGCGTTGAGTAACATTCATTAGAATGCTTCAGGTTTAGGAAGGACATTGAGTGATTACACATGCCAGACCTGACTCAAGATTTCCCAGCTGAAACAAGCTAATCTGCTGAGATTTTGACTTTGGATTCTTGAGGCTTACAACATCACCAGCTGCACCACAGAACTCCATGCATGCTAGGTCTGTCAGCACTTGACTTCTCTCTAAAGCATTTGTAAACTACCAGGCCAACTGCGAGCAGAAGAACAAATTTCTGATGCCTCTCAGGACTCTAAATATCCTGTGCAGCTTTACGTGAGAGTGTTTAGAGCATGTGCGTGCAGAACGGTTCCTCAGATTAATGGTTTTCTCAAAATCATCTGTTTCTCAAAAACAGCAGTTTGTACAAGCCCTTTACGCTCTCGCAAAATCTCCGTTAGCGACTAGCGAGAACCGCCGCTATGCTAGATGCGCAGCTTTTGTGCTTACCAGCGAATCATGAGTTTTAGTTTTTCCCTTTTTTATTAGTTTTGTCCTGCCAGAGGTATTTTCCAGTAGAGTTGAGTGGGTGGGATGGGAAAGAACCAAGTGTTCAAAAAGGTGGAAATCTGGATGGGATTCTGAAGTCATGAGCCACTGCTCTCTCAAAGCCTGCTTTTTACTGATTTAATTCACCCATGCGTCAGATTCTGCTCTCGGAAATGTAATGCTGCATTTAAAAAAATAAATAACCAAATAAAAAGATAGATTTTTTACTGAGTCATTTACCAAAAGTATATTTTTAGTCGATGACTCAGATCTCCAAGGCCAGCAAAAAGCTAAACATTAGATAACTGTATGATTCCAATATGTGGTCATGTTGTCATGAATGGCTCTCTGTCTTCAGTGTCTACACCCCTGACTCTTAGTGAGACAATAACTGCAGTTTGTTATTACATTCAGGAATATTTCATTCTAATGGCCCTCTACTCTGAAATGTATTTTTAATATATGAAATAAATAATAATAAATAAATAATAAATACATTTAAATAAAAAAAAAAAACACATCAAAAATAAATTAAATATATTGTTTTCATACTGTCATGATTCTGCCATCATGTTCTTGATTTTCCTAGTCTAGTGGCAGGATCATGGCAGAACCATGTTTTGTGTACTAGCGCATGGCCTGTTTGGGCCATGTGCTTGTGTTGTCTCGTCTCTTAACCCCGCCCCCTTGTTATCCTGATCCAGTCTTTATTGCTTTACCCGTGTCACCTGTTATGTCTTGATTAGTCTCCTGATTTAATCCCCTTGTGTTTGCTGTCTTGTGTCGGTTCATTGCCAAATGTTACTTGTGAGTATCCTGTGAAAGTCCTGTCATAGAAAGTCTAGTCATTGTTAGTATCTCTCGTAGTGTTGTTTGTTTTCTAGTATTTTGTCAGTGTCGTTGTCTAATTAGTCACCATATAGTCCTGTCTTGTTTTGCCCCCTCGTGGGCTTTGTTTTCCCTTTTTGTCTTCAATAAATCCTGTTCTTTGCATCTGCTGTCTGCTGTTGGGTTCATCCTCCACCCACATAACACATACAGTATGTATATATATATATATATATATACTGTATGAAAACAATACAGTTGAAGTATATATATATATATGGCGAAGGGCGTCAGGTACTGGAGGAAATGATAGGAAAGCACCTACAATTATACTAACGTTCGACTACGCCACCCGGAGTATACCGGGAACTACCAGCCCTACAAAGGTCAAGGTCAAAAAATGAAAACAATCAATACATTAACATTTCAAGGGCGCAATATTCACATGTCGAGAAGAAAAGAAAAAAAAAACGCCACTTAACAAAACTACAATATACAAAAATGATAAATACAAAAAAACGGATACAAAAGAAAGTTTAAAGGGAGGGAGATAGCCTGCTGTGGCCCTCAATTCACACACCACACTTAATACCCACACACACCCACTCTGGTGAGGTCAACCCAAAGAAGCACGGCACTCAATGTGGACACCATTTAAATAACAGCAGCCAAACCCCTCCCCTATACACCTTCCCCACCCCTCCAAATACAAAGGAGAAAAGGACAAACACAACAATAAACACCAATGATTAGCTGGTACTAACCAGCTCCAAATAAAAACCAACAGTTCACAAAACAAAGAAAAATACACAAAAACAATATTCAAATCAATCACACTTTGTAACTCAAATTCAACTTAAACCTACAACATAAATGACATTACATCCAGTGCACACGGAAACGAGCACAAAATAAAGTGAAAAGAAAAATAACAAATTACAATTCACAACACCAACAAGGAACAAACCAAAGAAGATAACAAAACAAGCAGGGCCACAATCAAACAAGCCGGCCAGAAAACAGCCACGCTTCACACTTTTGCTCTCACTCCTCGGCGAGCAATTATCTGGGTCCAAGATTATAAACGCACACACAAAGTTTACTCAGACAAAAAGTCGACTGGTCAAACTTGGTCAAGTCTCCCAGTCTTACCAGCTGAAAAGCAGCCAACAAAACTGACCAAAACCAATTTTCAAATTTAATGTGAAATTATTGTGAAATGTGTATGAAATGTATGAAGAACAAGACCACAGAAGAGACATGACATTGGTACCAATTCTCAGATATATGAATATATATTTGGTAACACTTTAGTTTAGTGTCCAAATCTCACTATTAACTTGTTGCTTATTAGCATGCATGTTGCTAAAACCATACAACTAGTTTAGGCAGGTTTAAGTATGTTTATCCCCCAACAGAGGGATGTTAATATATTCATATGTCTTCAGGAATATCATTTCTTATTTCCAACAGGGTGCGCCAGGCAGGGGAGGGGCACCAGGTTACCGTGGTGATGAAGGTCCTGCTGGGCCAGAGGTGGGTAATGTTAACTAATCTTGATTACCTGTCACCCTGACCTATTGTTGCATCTACGACTGATGTACTTTTCCTATGTTGAATTTCTGTTTTTTAGGGAAATAAAGGGGGCAGAGGAATCAAAGGGGCCCCAGGAGACAGAGGCCTAATGGGAGAGAGGGTGAGTTAGTCCTGTTGGTCTTCAGAGCTAGTTTTAACGAACCAAAGGCAATTGGTCCGTGGCTGTAACAAGATTTTTTTTACCTGCTCAGGGTGAAGACGGACCGCAAGGAAATGGAACTGAAGGGTGCCATGGTTTCCAGGTAGAGTACCTCTCAATTGATTAAATATCTTGCCCTCAAAAATCATATTTAATGTAGTATGTTTATTGTTTATGTACGTGTTTGTATCCTTAGGGTTATCCTGGCCCCAGAGGAGTTCCAGGAGCACCTGTAAGTATACTGACCCTTACAGAGGTTCTCTATTTTAATAGAACTCAACATAAGTTTTCCAGAAGTAAAAATCCCCAACACTTCCATCACTTCCCAACTCAATCCCCAAATGATTCCTAGTAAAGAACCATGATCCAGATCTCAGATCTCCCTGCACTCTCAAACTATTATATTTGCATGTTTGAATATTTTTCTTGCATATATTTTCATGCACATCAGTGACTTAAAAATTACTATTAAAAGTTACTATTTTATAATTAATAATATTGTTAGTTATTTAAAAATATATATATCTTACCATTGTTAGGGGATGAGTAATTTATTCCTTCATCAGACATCAAGACCATCTAATTTTGTTATTTATTTGGAAATGTCATATATCTTGGAGCTGTTGTGAAAATCCCTATTGAGAAAATGATTTGGAAAAATCCTTTACCCTGCATTCCACAACTGAGCATATAATTCACGTCTGTGGTTATCATTAAATTCAAAATGATTAAGCGATTAACAAATAGCCTTCATATGGAAGATGATGTTAATACTGAGGATGGTTCATATGATTTATTAGTGGTTTTATTAGCATGCCTAACTGTTGATTCACAAAAGTCTTCATTCATTAGGGGTTAGTGCATATGTGTGTCCCAGCAGGGATTGCGTATCGCAATAGACACACAACAGCTGAATTTGCTCATCGCCAGCAGATGTAAATCGTCTAGTCTGAGGCCAAACTGATGAGCTGACACAGCAAAGATAATCCATCTGACCTAATATCCCTCCTTGCACTTTCTTTAAATTCTCATTTTCAAGGGTGGAAAAGGAACCCCTGGACCCAAGGGAGATGATGGAGAGCCAGGTGACACTGGATTAGATGTGAGTCATTTTAAATGCACTTGTGCTCATCACATTGTATCACCCTATTTTATTTTTTCCCCCTTGTTTAGCTTCTTGTCCAAATTTTCCATAGCACGCATATCACTTTTCTCTTGTTTTCCTTCTTCTGTTTTTCATGAAATTCTTCTCTTTTAAAGTTTTAAAGTTAAGCACTGTCGAAAGCACTGTCACCAAAGTTTAAAAATCTGAGGGTGTGTTCACACTTGTAGTGTAAAAATGCCAATTCACATTGGCATTTTTAACACCAAACCTAAACCGAACCTTAAGGCATAGGGATATGTTCACAACCTGATTGGTCGTCTTTTATGATGTATATTTACATATATAAGTATATGACGTATATACACAAACAAAGATCTGTTGCGATGCCTGTACTGATAAGCAACATTGCGACTATGGCGAGAAAAAACAGGTATGCTTGAGCATTCTGTCCTTTTTAGCGTCGCATCTTGCGACATCATGTCCCATTTTTGGTTCGTTTACATATCTTTGGTCCGTGTTGTGTTCATATTTCATTCGAACCGCACCAGAGTTTATTTGGAAGTGGACCGAGATAAATTTTTTCAGCGGTCTCGGCCCGCTTGTTTGGTGCACACCAGGTTTTCGGATGGCAGTGTTCACACTTATTCAAATAAACCGCACTAACAGAGCAACCAGGGTTAGTTTTAATCGAACCAAACAAGTGTGAACACACCCTGAAATGTGCAACATTTGTCTTGGTTAAAATACTGAGCAAAATAATTTCAGGTTCATGCAAATCCCAAAAAATTGTAGTCACCGATAACATTGCGGAAAAGTGCCATTCTCAGTCAGCAATAGTTCTGCAAATTTATTCTGTAAAAGAAAGTGTCCTATAATACTAGGAGGGTTTCTGAAATGAAGCAAGAAGTTTTGATTGGTCATGTGATTTTAACATGGCCGCCCCATGACTCCATACAAATTAAACTAAAACATAATTTCACAAAATTAACTATTAATTTCTGCAATTTAAAGAGGTTTTTGTGTCGGTCACACATACATCATAGAGAATCCTGGAGCCTCTCAGCGTTTTGGTCGCTGTCGCTAGCGTTGTGTTTAGGAAGTTCAAGAGGCTGTATCTTTATTTACCTTAGTTTCAAACTGCTAGAAAGGAAGTCTTAAGATGATTGGATTTCGTCAGGCGTGATTTTTTTTGGTTAGAAAATCACATCAGAGCCAAGTTTTCGTTTTTTGGTACATTACAACAGGGTAACCAACTTTGTCACTTTTGAATGCATGCATTAATAAACAAAGCATTTTTAGAGATGCCTAATAATTTAAATATCAGTTTGGATGAACAAGAATGCTTGAGAGCAAAAATTTGCTGTAAAGTTCATGTTTTACACTTTTCTAAAGCCAGACTCTTCAGCTGGATTACATTAACAGCCCCCACACACTTTGAGCCCAACAGATGGGTCTCCAGCACTCTCACAAAACAACATGTGCTGTAGAAGAGTCACAGGTTTCGACACAGTGCTGTTTTCTGTGTCTGATGCTTGATTTAAATGGTGGAAGTTGTTTTGAAGAGGTAGTGATTTGGCCAATTAATTGAGGACTCCTGCTAACGGGACAGTTGTTGCAGTAGAGGTGTTATTGGTGCAAATCTTGCACATTTTTTAGGAAAATTAAAATGTTCAAGATGTTTAATTTAGCCATTGCAATAACATCTCTTATTTTTGGGAGGATGCAACATCCATGTAGTTCATTTGTAAGTTTATTAGTGGAGATTGCTAGAGTTGCTCATAAATGGAAACTCCTAACCAATGTTTTAAATGTTAGTGCTTTGCACAGTATGTGTGCATGAATAATGCATGAATAATGTCTCAAATCATCGGTTTGGGCAACTACCTGGCAACCTCTCTCCTAGCAACCTCGTAGCAGCACATTAAAACAGCAAAACAACACTTAATTTGAGCTAATCACAAACTACCATGCATATTTTGAGTATGGACGTTTTTAAAGGAGATTTCCTCACATTCCAATTTTGGGCTGTGTTGTTTTTGTTCTTGTTGGTCCCACACATGTACAAACATCTCAAAGATGCAATCATTATCTTCCCTGTCTGTGTTTACAAGAGGAAATATTCTGATTTCATCCCAAAATAAACAGCTCTGTCTATCTGGTCATTGTGATTTTGCCAAGTAAGCCATTTTCCTGGATCACCATCTTTTTTTGTTCCTGGATCAACAGTCCTGTCCAAAAACATAGTTCTAACCCTATTCCTACCCCTAAACCTAACTCTAAACCTACTCTAACTTATCCCTAAAATCTGAGGGAAATGATAGGTGAGTAAGAAGCACCAAACCCTAAACCGTAAACTTGACATTAACTGTAAACCTATCCTTCAAATCTGATTGGTTGATTGGAATGTTATTCCAGGAACATGTTTTACTTGGAGAAATCACGTTCACCCTGTCGGCCTGGGGTGATCAAAAAAACACTAGTAGCTTTACTAGTAGCTTTGATCCTGTGCATTCATCAATCAGACTTATCCCCATCCAGTCTTGGAAGTCTGCAGGGACTTGACTGCAGATATGATGGCTAATATTTACATTTACAAGATGACACTTTTATCCAAAGAGACTTACAAATGAGGAATACAAGCAATTAATCATAAAGAGGCAAATAAACACAAGATGTGCTCATATAGTAACACAAAGTTTCAAACATTGTTCAGAATTGGAGAAACTATAGCAGAGAGGGATTAAGGAAAAATGATTTTTTCAGTAGGATGCAGTTAAGTGTTCATGGAAGAGATGTGTTTTCAGATGTCTCTTGAATGTTGTCAGGGATTTGGTGTTCCGGATGGGGTTGGGAAGGTCATTCTAGCAGCAAGGAACAGTGTATGAGAATGTTCTGGAAAGTGATTTTGTGCCTCTCTGTGATGAGGCAGCGTTCATTTATCGATCAGGCTTCTGGAGAGGATGTAGACTCTTTACAGAGAGTGGAGGTAGGAGGGAGCGGAGTCTGTGGCAGTTCTGTATGCAAGCATTAATGTCTTGAACTTGATGCGAGATGCAACCGATAGCCAGTGCAGAGAGATAAAGAGAGGTGTGACGTGGGCTCTCTTAGTCTTGTTGAAGACCGGTAGTGCTGCTGCGTTCTGAATCATTTGTAGAGATTTATATGCACAAGATGGAAGTCCATCGAAAACCATCGCAATTGTCCATCCGAGAATGACAAGGGCCTGGACAAGAAGTTGTGTAGCATGCTCTTGCTCTGTTAGGAAGGGCCTGATCTTCCTGATATTGTGCAGTGCAATCCTGCATGATCGAGCTGTCTTTGTAATGTGGTCTTTGAAGGTCAGCTGGTCATCAAAGATTACCCCAAAATTTCTGATCGAACTCACTGAGATTATTGTTGATGGTGAAATTGTGCTGTATAGTCAAAGTGGCAGGGAAGATGAGAAGCTCTGTCTTTGCCAAGTTGAGCTGCAGGTGATGTTCTTTCATTCATGCAAAGATGTCCGCTAGGCAGTCTACGATCCGTGCAGCTACCGTTGGATCATCTGTTTGAAATGGAAAAGTAGAGCTGTGTGTTATCAGCATAGCAATGGTAAGAGAAACCATGTGCCTGTATTGGCACTTTTCCACTGCATGGTATGGTACGGTTCGGTTCTGTATGGCATGCTTTGGCGCTTTTCCACTGCATGGTACGGTACGGCTCGGCTCGGTACGGCTCACTTGTGGCGCTTTTCCACTGCATGGTACGGTACGGTACGGCTCGCTTCGGCTCGCTTTAAATGGTACCACCTCTGTTGAGGTTCCAAGCGTACCGTACCGATACTAAAATGTGACGTGAAAAAACTGCAGATCAGTGATTGGTCAGACAGAATCGTCACTACCAGCGTCATTGTATTTGCGAGACATCAAACCCGCTGTAAATAGCCAACAGCCACCACTGTAGCACCTGTTTTAAAAAGAGCAACAAATACATATTACTATCAAAATTAACAACAAAATACAACAAAATTAACAATTCTTCTGACTCTCGCATGCTTTTCAAAACCTTCTCCTCTCTTCTCAACCCTCCTCCTCCTCCTTCATCACAAGCTTTCATCTTCAGTCATCTGGAGTCGATTTTTGGTGATCTAACGCCTAGACAGCTTAACTATTCATCATTGTGTTTGTCTTTGTCCATGCAAAACCAAAAACTTCAAGGAAGCGGTGGAGACATGCATATGTGGAAGAATTGTTTTTCATCTGTTGGCTGTTCCTGGTTCTTTCTTTAGAAATTATGTTCTAATTTTAAAATGGTTGGTCTCTCTCACACATTAGGAAGATAGAGTGCCAGGTTTTTGTTTGTTTGTTGAGCAGTGATTGAATGCACCCTTGATTGTTTGGGCTACAGAAAGGCCACATAAATCATATGGGATGTTTACAAGCCGCACACATTTTGCAGCATATGTATGTAAACTGTTTACACATAGTGATCTTTCTATTGAAGACATATACCCTTTCTGCAAGACTTCTGATCTTGGCGGTGTTTGCTATGATACAAGGCATCACTAAACTGTAAAAAAACCCATTAAAGACCATCCATCAGTTTGAGTATCCAGTGGAGTTATGTGATTTAGTCACAAGCTTTTTTAAATAATGTTCATCAGTTAAATATTTGCAAAACCCATGGACTGAGTTAAAGGGTGACCAATCAATAGTAATGATTTATGAAAAAAAAAATGAAATATGAAAATACAAGGTTTCCATACAGTATATAGTACCCAGTGGTTTCTTATTGGACTATGACGTTAATGTCCTCTATGTGAAAAGGCTGAAAATGCACTTGCCTGTTGTTCTGAATTGTGTTCGGACACATTTGAGAAGAAAATTTACTTATTTAGCTAGAAGAGTTCACTTAGAGCATGTTTTGAGCCTAAAATATGAAAAGGCAATGGCTATTTAGACAGATGTACTCAAAGTTCAACCACACATACACTTTACGATAATTGTGTTTATCACCTCTCTGTAACTCTCTTCAACTACTCACAAAAACCTAAAGACCCCCTGTAAAAAGTTTAGAGTAGTTTAAAATACTAGCATTCATCTAGAATGCATTTAGAATCCAAAAGTAATCATTAGCAGAATTGCAGTGCCCATAAATTAAAATGTTTACCACGTGTTTTACAACTGAATCTTTAAGAATGGCCAGAGGCTCTTCATTATAACCATCAGGTCTGGAGGGAATAATACAGAAGGAAGAACTCTTTAACAAGCTGAAACAAACACTGATTTAAAGTAAAGTTAAACTGCTGTAATTGAAAACACACTTGAATGTTTGGGCTACAGAAAGGCCTTTATTAATCAAACACAATGTTTACATGATATATGAACATTTTGCAGCATTTGTGTTTCGAATTATACATTCATACATAGTGCTCATTCTGGTTAAGACATTTCTGAAGACACTGATATTGGTGATATTGGTGTTTGCTAAGTCAACCAATATTACTTTTTCTAATACTTAGGATTTTAAATAATATGCAACCCATCAATTGTTATTTTTTATTAATATTTTTCTAATCAGTTAAGCATGATAGCCACCACCAGAACACCCTGCATAGCAACGTGCTATGAACCACTCAGAACACTAGCATACAGTATGCTAGCAATTTGTGTTCATTATAGAACCAACTGTGGCTGAAAAAAAAATTTGTTTATTGCAACCAGCTTGAAGCCTGATCTACATTTTGTGGAAAAGGAATTTTTATTTACTTTGCTTCTCCTAGTAAAGCTGTCAGGTGATGTGTTGGTTTTAGCTGCATTTGTTTGGAGCATTAGTATTCTGTTGATTATACATATTAGCAGTAAAATGCGTTTATTTTTCTAGATGAACATGTTCTTAGCCAGATTGATGTATTTATTATGTTTAAGTGTATATATGGTTTGTATATGTTATTTTGTATACATTATTATTCAGGGCCTCACATCTGCTCCATATGGGCCATGAAGGTGCTTTTACTTGTGTTTGGCTCTATCTTTCTGCTGGCCAAGACTGTTTGGAAATATTTTTCTGTGCTTGTAAACAATTGATTGGGCTCCTCTGGCCTCTCCCAAACCCAAGGGGCCCACATTTGGTCCAGTATCTGTCAAGGTAATCACAATGAGCCATAACAATATTGGCATGACGCCATCATTTAACCTCGTCCTGTGAACCTGCTAGGAGAACGTCTGTGACTGTGACAGTTGTGGACTTTGAAGTGAGGAATTTGAAGGTAATTCAAGCAGCATGGGAGAGACGGCTTGTAATGGGGACAGGTGGTTAGTATTATCTCACCGTCTGACCGTGATCTGGCACGAGACAGAAATGAACATATCTGCTGGGCTGATGGCAAAACTGTGCAGAGACAGCTGAATTAATGGAGATAGTTGTCTCAGAGGGTTTTAAGCTGATTGTGATGTTCATAGTATTGATATTACATTGAGGTCCAAAAGACTGAGGCTGGGATTAGGAGGCATATGAATAGATTTTGAAGATTGATTGACTATGTGAAAAGATTGAGTAGATCAAGTCCATCAACATCCACAAAGGTTGCACAGTCGTATACTAAGTGGGTTTCGACATTTCATTCGATAATGTTAGGCAATTTTGATTTATATGCTGTTGAATGTTTGATGATTGCATTAGCGTACATGTGTGTTAGCAATGCTTCTATCACTTGTTTCGGTTTCTTGTTTGCTTGTTTTTGGATACAAAGATGCTGCACTCTTTCAGAAGATGCATAATAGTGCCCCTTGCCTAAAACTGTAAAAACATGGAATGCTGGAAAATTCCATTAATGGTGGGCAAGTGTTGTCATAAATGACAGAAAATTCCACCACAGGGGTCCAGACTAACTTTTTTTACTAGGAGCTCTGTAGCCCCTTACTGAATTTTTTTAGAAGCACAAGCAAAACATTTTGAGGCACATCTTAAATCAACCTGCAATGCAGTAATTCACATTTTCCCCCATTTTGACTGTATTACTGACAAATGCCGTGGTCATAAATAGACTTAACATACAGAAATTACAATGTGCAGTTTTTTTTAAGCTCACAGTGCTCCAGACTAGCATTTGAGGGCAGCTGCACCGGAGCCACTAAGTTCTACAGAAAGTATTTGGTAGCACTGATTTCTTCACTGGATCTTCCAGCACTGTGTAGTAACCGTGTCGCGTGATCGAGATCGAACCCCGACTCGCGATTAGCTCGCGGCACTGAGCTGTCTATTATTGATCCTTATTGAACTAATAAAAGGTCCGTGAAGCACAAATGAGTATCGCAGTTTCGTTCCGCTTTCATTTAATTTGCCATTGGATGTTGAGCAATGTTGTGGTCGCGCCAGTGCAACCTCTAAAAAATGTTTTGTCGCGCCGGCATTGGGCAAGCGTTGTCACAATTACAGAAATGGTGGGGAAATAATTAAAATGGTACAGCTACTTATACATTTACATTTATTCATTTAGCAGACGCTTTTATCCAAAGCGACTTACAAATGAGAACAATAGAAGCAGTTAAACTAATAGTAGGACAACAATATGCAAGTGCTATGACCCTTCTCAGTTTAATCTAACACAGTACATGTACATTTTTTTAATAAATAGAATAGAATTGAAGAGAAAGTGTTAGTATTACTGGATAAAGTGCTGCCGAAAAAGATGCGTCTTCAGCTGTTTCTTGAAAATGGCTACGGACTCAGCAGCTCTGGTTGAGTTAGGCAGATTATTCCACCAGCAGGGAACAGTCAAGGTAAAGGTCAGAGAAAGAGATTTTGTGCCTCTTTGAGATGGCACCACAAGACGACGTTCGCTTGCAGAGCACACATTTCTGGATGGCACATAAGTCTGAAGTAATGAATTTGGGTAAAAGGGAGCAGAGCCAGTGGTTGTTTTGTAGGCAAACGTCAGTGACTTGAATTTGATGTGAGCGGCAACTGGCAACCAGTGCAATTTTGTGAGGAAAAGGAGTGACGTGTGCCCTCTTCGGCTCGTTAAAGACCACTCTAGCTGCAGCATTTTGGATCAGTTGCAGAGGTTTGACAGTGCAGGCTGGAAAACCAGCCAGGAGAGCATTACAATAGTCCAGTCTGGATAGAACAACCGCTTGGACAAGGAGTTGTGTAGCATGCTTTGATAGGAAGGGCCTGATCCTCCTAATGTTGTACAAGGCAAATCTGCAGGACCTGGTAGTTCTAGCAATGTGCTCTGTGAAGTTCAATTGATCATCAATTGCAACTCCAAGGTTCCTGGCTGATCTTGATGGAGTTATGGATGACGAGCCTAGCTGAATGGTGAAGTTGTGATGTAGTGTTGGGTTGGCCGGGACCACAAGCAGCTCTGTCTTCGTAAGGTTTAGTTGAAGGTGGTGGTCCTTCATCCAGCCAGAAATGTCTGTCAGGGAGGCTGAAATGCGAGCAGCTACCATCGGATCATCAGGTTGGAATGAGAGGTAGAGTTGTGTGTCATCAGCATAGCAGTGATAGGAAAAGCCATGTTTCTGAATGACAGATCCTAGTGATGTCATGTAGATGGAGAAGAGAAGTGGTCCAAGCACTGAGCCCTGAGGCACCCCAGTAGCTAGATGTTGGGTCTTAGACACCTCACCCCTCCACGACACCCTAAAGGACCTACCTGAGAGTTAAGACTTGAACCATTGGAGTGGGGTTCCCGAGATGCCCATCATCTTTAGGATTGACAGGAGGATCTGGTGATTAACTGTCAAAGGCACCAGACAGATCCAGCAGGATCAGAACGGAGGATTTGAAAGCTGCTCTTGCCAGTCTCAGAGCTTCAATTACTGAGAGCAGGGTAGTCTCAGTTGAGTGTCAGCTTTTGAAACCAGACAGATTGTTGTCCAGGAGGTTGTTCTGTGTAAGAAAGGAAGAGATCTGATTGAAAACAACTCGTTCAAGTGTTTTCGCAAAGAATGGAAGAAGGGATAGCGGTCTGTAATTTTCCAGATGTGCTGGATTTAGAGTGGGTTTCTTAAGCAGTGGGGTTACCCGAGCCTACTTAAATGCTGTTGGAAAAGTACCCGTGTGAAGAGAGGTGTTTATGATGTGCGTGAGTGTGGGTACAACTGAGGAATAAATGGCTTGAAGTAGATTAGTGGGAATAGGATCAAGCGGACAGGTAGTAGGGCGTTTGGAGACTTCTGCCTCTGAAAGCAGAGAGGAGGATAGAATGTGTGTGTTAGCTGGTAAAAAGTGTGTGTCAGTTTGTGGATTGGTAAATTGG
Organism: Gila orcuttii; assembly: GCA_026230005.1. Taxonomy (NCBI): domain Eukaryota; kingdom Metazoa; phylum Chordata; class Actinopteri; order Cypriniformes; family Leuciscidae; genus Gila; species Gila orcuttii. Next base: position 32,694,873 of record JAPDVR010000022.1, on the reverse strand, counting down.
CCGCTGATGGTGGTTTTTATATTTATGAAGAATGTGGCAAAATCGTCAGCTGTTAGGGTTGATGAAGGAGGAGGAGGAGGGTTGAGAAGAGAGGAGAAGGTTTTGAAAAGCATGCGAGAGTCAGAAGAATTGTTAATTTTGTTGTATTTTGTTGTTAATTTTGATAGTAAGTCATTTTAGCAGTATATATATTACCAGAGAAGGAAGAGAAGAGGGATTGATAAGACCAAGGTCAGTAGGATCTTTCGATTTGGGCCACTTCCTCTCTACACCCCTGAGTTTAGAACTATGTTCGCGGAGAACATCAGATAACCAGGGGGCAGAGGATGTGGCGCGGGCTGGCCTGGAGGAAAGGGGGCAGAAGTTGTCCAAGTAGGATGTTGAGGAATAGAAAAGAGTATCAGTTGCACTGTTAGTATCTAGTGTTGAGAGCTGATCAGGTGGAGGAAGTGTGGATGAGACCAAAGAGGATAGGTGAGAGTGAGCTTAGGTTTCACCGAAAGGTGGCCTGTGGAGGAGTGTGTGTTGTGTTCTGAGGCAGGTTGAGGTTATGAGTGAGGAGGAAGTGATCTGAGGTGTGCAGTGGACTGACCAGTGTATGGTCAGTGGAGCAGTAGCGTGTGCAAATAAGGTCCAATTGGTTACCTGATTTGTGAGTAGCCGCAGTAGATACTCGTTTGACGTCGAATGAGGCAAGCGGAGTTTGGAAATCAGCAGCCTGAGGTTTTTTAGGTGGATGTTGAAGTCTCCAAGAACTATGAGAGGAGTACCATCCTCAGGGAAGGAATAGAGTAGCACATCAAGCTCCTCCAAGAAACTGCCAAGCTGACCTGGGGGACGATAAACAACTACAAAATGGATTTTAATACGACTAGTGATGGTAATTAAATGTGATTCAAATGAGCTGTTGTCACACAGAGGTGGTAAAGGATCACATTTCCAATCGTTTGAGATGAGAAAACCAGTACCTCCACTAGGCGAGGGGTGTGTGAGAAAGTGAAGTTAGTGGAGAGGGCAGCAGGTGTGGCAGTGTCCTCTGGTCTGATCCAGGTCTCAGTCAGGGCCAATAGGCTGAGACCTGAATGACTAGAAATAGATGTAATGAAATCAGCTTTGTTTACAGCAGACTGGCAATTCCAGTCCGTTGTAAACTGTACGCTGTTTATCTCTTTATTTACTTATAACACTGTATACACTGTATTTTCCAGGCTAAATGTTCATATCTTGTTTTCCACAGAACAACAGTCCAGGATTACCTGGGCCTAAAGGAGCCAAAGGTCACAGAGGACCTGAAGGAAGTTCTGTAAGTGTGAATGCACCATTTCAATGTTTTCAGTCTGTGTTAACTGTATTTTTCCCTACTGAAGTGTTTTGTAAGGGTTTAATGATAAAAATGGTCATATTTGTTCATATTGTGATTCATGTTCTCCAGTGAGGGTTCATATGAGCATGGTATTCTGTACCATGTGCTTATGTCAGCATCCTGACACACTTTAAATAATGTATCTAATGCAATCAGTGAAACATAGACTTGCCGATCTGCTGTTGGATTGAATGCCTGATCCAAAGGCGCAAGAAAGTTCAGTTTCAACCTTTTGTTGAGAAATACAATGGAATGTGATCAACAAATCTAACCCCAACATTTTGGCTAAATAAAAGTTAGAAAAACAAGTTTTATTGTTCACTTGATATAGAATCAAAAATACCATTGGCCGCAGTTGACATGCTCACATAAGCTGAAGCATGCCAGAAAACCTGGATCTGAACTTGGTTAAACATATTCAAATGACAAACAATCTCATCAGATACATTTAGAAGGTGATCGGCATTATATATTTTCAGAAGTAAACAACAAGGCTCTTACACTGTCCAGAGTTTTTAAGTATAGAAATCTTCAGTTATGTAGAACGGCATTAAACAGCCATGAGTTATGGGTATGTGGGAAGGGAAATTTTCTCAGCCTGCAATTATGTGATGTTCCTCTTTGCCACTGGATGACATCCAGAGAGGAGGAGACTTGACTGTCTCAAAAATGCTCTTATTTGGGAAGGGATTCAGAGCTTCTTTGCTCTGGCAGAATTACTTCTGTGTAGCATGTAACAAAACAGACATTGACCCTTTCAAAGACCTGTTTATGTTGTTCGATACTAGTACAGTATTTGTCTTCATGTGCACATTGTATATTTCATCTGTCTTGTATTCATGCACAGGGACCACCTGGACCACCTGGCCCTCAAGGAGCAGATGTGAGTGAGTTTGATTTGAATAAACTGGGTTTTGCTGAATGCACAAATCAAAGAAAGCACACATTATTGGATATAGTCTAATGCAAATTTTCCAGCACCGTTTCCTGTATGAAGAGACAAAGAGGGTGACAGTGCTCTTGATAATAAATGGTCTTGGACATTCCACAATTCACTTTCCGTTATTTTTTTGAATTCCACATCACTGACAGCCAGTAGCTATGGTAATCTGTAGCCAAGGCCCAAGCACATACCAGACTAGTCTTTTTGTGTAATAAAAGCATCCTTTAATAGCACACAACAGCTGGCTTGTTCCAATTGCATCTGCAAAGAAATGAATGTATGACACTATAAATGTTAAATTTTTAAGATCGACATTTGAAGGGGTTATTTTGTCATTTTATTTGTTTTGTTTCCCTGAAGACTACTTGTAATGTGTAATGTTAAAGTTTTTCCCCCAAAACATTAATTATTTAACTATTTTCTCCATTATAGAATTAAACAGACTAATACCTTGCTGCCGTGCCTTTAAGACATCAGCTTTTTTGCATATGAAATTAGATTTGTCATCAATCTGTGCTGAAATGTGGCGCATGAACTGTTGAGATCAGACTGATGAGGGACCTTAAACTTCATCTGTTTGTTTCTGCTGCTCTTCCTTCAGAAGGATCTGCAGAGCCGTAGGTGCTACACAGCCAGGACACAACCAGACACATTTTACTCATAAAACATTTTACTCAGTTATTCTGGTGTTTAGGAATATTATAATATCTCTTTATTACTGAGACAAGTTTCTGAATACCAAATAGGCAATGTAAATGTGGCCATGTAAATGTGTTTTCATCCCTCAGCACAAGAGGAAATACACTTTTAAAAAGTTTATTTGTAGTAATTGTGAGTCTCTGGGGAGTGTTGTGCGGAAAGTGCAGAATTTCCTGTAATTAAAACAACATGGACTTGTGGCTCCATTTTGTGATACAAAATGGCGACAGAGAAAATCAGTTGCAGAGGCAGCAGTCTCCCTCCATTAATCTCTCTCTCTCTCTCTCTCTCTCTCTCTCTCTCTCTCTCTCTCTCTCTCTCTCTATTTCGGTCTCTCTTTGTAGGAATGTGAGATTCTGGATATCATCATGAAGATGTGCTGTGAGTAGACCTGTTTTTGTATTTACTCATGACTCACTTCTCAGTTTCACTGCCTCCATAAATGGCGACCTTCCTGTTGCCCATATTGATTTAACACTGTAATGTCGACTCGTGCCATGAAGTGATGATACAGCAATCCACCTAGCCAGCTCAGTGTTCACAAAACTTTGCAGGCCAGTAGAGAACATGCAAGAATACTTTGACTTTGCACTGAGATACTATGCCTCTTAGTAATAACCACCATTCGTTTGCAACTCAAAGTGTGTGTGTGTGTGTGTGTGTGTTTGTGTGTGTGTGTGTGTGTGTGTGTGTGTGTGTGTGTGTGTGTGTGTGTGTGTGTGTGTGTGTGTGTGTGTGTGTGTGTGTGTGTGTGTGTGTGTGTGTGTGTGTGTGTAAATGTGCTTTTTTCCCAAAAACTCATGCATTCATATGTATAATATGTCATGTGTAGATCCACTTAAGATGCAGTATTATGAAAAGTTTTATGCCAGTTTTTAATTAGTCAATTTATGCCTAAGAAGCATGTTTATTGTTTTTGGATATTCATTATTTTGTTTTCTAACTCTTGCTGGAGCCATAGCCTTTAACCCAGAATGGATTCATTTAAATGCTCATATTGTGCACGTTTATCATAAATATTAGTTTTGGAAGCTTAACTTAGATATTTAATATAGCCATCTGGGCATGTGAAAACAGGACATAATCCAATTGGAGAGAAAACAGTGATTCTTTGAACAGAAGTGTGTAAAAGTTCAGTGTGAAAGTACACATCAGTTTGAAGGAATAGGATTTGACAGTATCAGCCAATCAGATGCGAATAATGTTTCGTGGACTGCTATTTTACTTGATGTGGCCTAATTTTTAGGGGGTAATTAATGTTGTCCTCCCTATACGGCTCTTTGGCTTCAGCCCTGTCCATTCATCTTGAGTTGCTTTTGTAAAACAAAATCTTGACTGTTTTGTTGTGTCAGTTAATTTGATGAATTCAATTTTTCATGTAAGAGTTAAATCAGTGTGTGAAATGTACTATGAATGAGACCCCAGGGGCCTAGTAAAAAAGCAGACGTAATTGTCCAAAAAAAGAAAAAATCTGTTTTAGCCAACAAGACAAACATCCAAAAACTCACTTTAGATTAGGCTGCTTTGTGTATATTAGAGTTTTACCATTTATTTTTCCTCCCAAACATAATATTACTTTTGCCTAGTTCTGTCCAGACCTTCACCGTTCGAGTCTTTAAATAGGCCATTGTTCTATTCATTGCCACCACAGATTAAATATGATATGCTCGTCTTAATATTGTCCTTTTGGGTTACAAATTCAAAAATAAGAGAGAAAAAAAAACGGTCAGGTATTTTGGTCAGAGCATTAATTGCTTTTTTTAATCAAAAATTAATAAACTTTTATGAACTCATATTATTTCCAGACCAGATTCTTCCATCTGTAAAATAGCAAAATAATTGTGGATCCCTTACTTTGAATGTTTTGATGGAACATATGTTTCTGATCTGCCTAATATTGGCAGATTTGATGCAAATGTAATGTGTTTTAACTTTTTTTTATTTCTTTCAGCTTGCTGTGGTAAGTCCTAAGACTTCAAAGTATATGAGAAATATTTCAAACTGTTTTATTTAGTGTTCTGCAATGCCATCTTCCTTAAATACATGTGTTATTGAAGAATGCACATGCGGACCCCTGGACATTGCTTTCATTGTGGACAGCTCTGAGAGTATTGGTGCTTCTAACTTTGCCATTGCTAAAGACTTCATTGTGACGGTAATGGACAGACTCAAGTTAAGACAGGTAGGTTTTTTTTATAACTATGAGACTCATTAACACTTCAGTTAACTGTCAACTTGGATTCACTGGGGCTGTAATCATGATAGACACTAAGACACAATCCCCGTCATATTCAGATTAGTGGTAAACCGATATGGGTTTCAATGGTTGATTCTTAAATTATTACATTTGGTCCCCTTTAATCTTGAAGATGTGGTGGTTACAAACTAGATGCATGGGCTCTTCTAAATGAATTCCACTTTATAATGATAATATATGCATTTAAGTTGAGTTTCCTATTTATTTTTTGCAGTTTGGTGCCAATGAGTCTCGTATTGGCGTGGTGCAGTACAGCGGTGCTAATGCTCAGGAGGTCGTACAGCTTGGTGACCCCAACATTAAGACCCTGACAGACCTAAAACAGTATGAAATATCAGTGTTCGTTTGTTAAAAGCCATAATCTGCACACATATGGCAATAACTTCAAGTTACTCTTCTGTGGCTTAAAGGAATTTGTTTCCTCATCAGATGAGCTTGCATTTTGTGTGCATGTCTGGCATTGTATCTGAAGAAATATAGAAAAATAATCTCTGTCCTTCACTTTAGAGCTGTGAAAGAGTTGCCTTGGCTAGCTGAAGCCACGTACACCGGAGAAGCTCTGCAGTACTCGCTAAAAAACATGATTAGCAAGCTAGTGACGGAGAAGAGTGTGATCCTTATCCTAACTGATGGACGCTCTGACACCATAAGGGACAAAGAGCCCCTAAACGTGCTGTGTGGCAAGGGACTGAAGGTAAACCTAATAAACTTGGACAACGTAGGCTCATAGGAAAAACGTGCCTCTACTCCAAAATGTACCTAGCATACAGTACAATTCACTGCAGTTTTCAGCTAAAATAAACACTAGTGAGAGTAAAACACCAACAACTTGTATTCCTGTTCACACACATTCTGATTACGGACCAGATTATTGATTAATAAACAATACTATATGACCTGGGCATTTTGTTGCTGAAATTTTGTGATACCATTTCAAGATTCACATTCATCTGTTTCAGATAAAAATGAACAATACCACTCATTAAATATATTTAACTTTGAAAGTGTCGCGAGACATGCAAGAAGCGTCATAATACAACTTGCAGAAATGTTGCAACAGGCACGTATTTCCAATTAGCCTGGGTGGAACTTGGGGCTAATGAGCTAAAGTTGTTCTGTGTAGGGTACAGAAACTGTTTTCACAGAAATGTAATTCATTATTCAATTATATGAATCTAATATGCTGCAGACGTTATGTCATGATGTTTAGTTAGGGAGAACTTGTGATCCAATGACATTTCATGTTATTGGGATACAAGTATGGTCCCATGAAATGAGGTTAAATTAAATTCACGACCAGAAAGGATTTACTGGTAGATGGGAACCTAGACTCACTTCTGGTTTCTGGCAGGTTGGTGGCGTTGGAGTCGCGGACTATGCAGAAAGGAACCCCAATCGAGAACAGCTTGATGAGGTTGTGTGCAAAGATGATCCCAGACAAGGTTTCTCCTTTGTCTTGAACAACTTTGGTCTTCTTCTTGATGACAGTTTCCTGCAAAACCTGACTGAGAAAATCTGTGAAGGTAGGTTAAATACAGTATCTGCTGCAGATTTAGGGTGCTTTGTGAGTTCTGGATCTAATTTTGAGAAAGCCCTATTTACTACATTGTGCTTTTTTCACAGACAAGAAGTGTCCCACTTATACTTGTCCAAGTAAGTATTTATTTGAGAACACATAAACCAGATTTGTCAGCATTTTGACCATTAGATAATAATGGTTACACCCTTTGCCTCTTCTCCAGTTTCATTTATTGACAACACCGATGTCCTCATCATGATGGACAGCTCGGCCAGCGTGGGCTCCAAGAACTTCGAGATGACCAAGGATTTCTCACGGATGCTGGCTAAGCGTTTTCTGTCAGCAGAAAGAAGAGGCTTCCAGGTCCGGGTTGGCGTTGGCCAGTACAGCAACAATGCCAACTTAGAGGCTGAGTTTTCCTCAAACGCCACCCAGGTGGTGGCTAAAATCGCAGAAGTCAAGTTCCAGAGTCAAGGTACGCAGGTAACAAACGCTCTCAACTTTGCCATCGAGCGCTTCAGGGGTGGCAGGACGAGGAAGAAGAAGCTGCTGGTGTTTTCGGATGGTCGTTCCCAAGGTGTCAACACCATCCAGATTGAGAAAGCCGTGGAGCAGGTGAGCAAAGCGGGCATTGAGCTGTACGTACTGGCCGTGGGAAATCAGGTGAACGAGGCACATCTGCGCACCCTGGTGAGCCGTGGCCGGCCGTACGACAACACATACGCCTACCGCCACCTTTTCAAAGTACCTGACTACCGCTCAATGGTCACTGGGGTCTTTTACCAAACTGTCTCCCGCAAGATTTCCCTGGAGTCGAGGGGGTGATTGGGTAGTGGGAGGGGTCCAGGAATATAGGGGGTCTGCGGCAGTATAGCACAAGCTTTGATTGTTTTAGTTTTTTGTCTATTTTTCATGTGAATGATATATCTGAACTTAAAAGTTTTTTTTTTTTTTGATAGTCTCGGTTTCATTTCGTAAAAGACAGTAAATGATTATGTCAGAATTCTTAAAAAAAAATGCCTCTTTTTTATGTCACTAAGTCTTTGTAAAGTATAGGGATTAATCAGGTCATTCCACAGTTTGTCAATTCTTTGAGTTCTAGTGCTTTGACTATATGACTGTATTGAAGTTTGCTGTCCATAACTGCCAGAAATTAGCATTAAATGATGTTGAGGGCACAAAAAAATTATTCTTTCAGTGGTCAGGAGCTGAAATCTCTATGATGATGCAGACTTAGACTCGTTATAAATATAAGGAATGTATCATTAAAATGCAGTGAGACATTTATATCTAGCAACCAGGGTCCAAAGTTAACACATGTCCTATCTATCTATCTATCTATCTATCTATCTATCTATCTATCTATCTATCTATCTATCTATCTATCTATCTATCTATCTATCTATCTATCTATCTATCTATCTATCTATCTATCTATCTATCTATCAAAAAAATTCAAAAGGAATTTCGTTTATTTTGGACCCTGCTTGCAACAAGTCAATTCTTAATTTTCATTTGTCTGTGGTACACTTAATTGTTAGCTTTAAAAGTAAAACTTGAATATCAATTTGGTGCTACTAATGGAAACACTACACTAGCTCCTTTATTTATTCAAATGCAGGTTTGTTCAAAATAGCTCTTTATGCCTAGACAAAGAGTTTACCAATAGGTTTCTCATGTCAGAAATGTATTTGAGACCAGTTTCAGGGCTATTGTAAAAGGATTTGAAATAAAGGATGCTACACCCCACCACTAACGCCTCTGTCATTTGTCTATTCCACAAACAATCCTGGAATGCTGTGATGCTGGATGCAACATGCTGTGGACAATCAATGTGTCAATTTACTTGTTATAGGAGAATGTCTTGAATAGCTTTTCTTGGTAATTTATCTAATTTATCTCCTTGCATATGCCACAAAAAAAAATATTAAACCATTTATTTATCTTTCATCATTTTATGGCTACTGTACATTTGAAAATCAAATCATTTTTGCACTGTATTTTGTCCCTTAGAATATTAGTGTTGAAAAACGATTTGAGATATTCTGTTTATCCCATAAGAAATAAATCCTGGAGTGGATGAACACTTGCTGCTTGTTCTCAGTGAATGGGATTGCCTATAAATGTGTACAACGGCAACATGACAATGTATAACGCCAAGTCTCCATATGGAAAACATCCAGTTAACAACCACAACCGCCTGACAACATGCAATATTTCATTAGAGATCTGGCTGTGGTTTTTCAATGTGACATAATGTTTTCCTCACCCAAAAGCAACTAAGAACTGATATCATCTGACAAGGCCATTTAAACCTGTCCATAAAATTCCTGGTTAGAGAATAGATATGAAACAGGGCAAAAATGCACTTACCAGCCTAATGATTCAGGATACACATTTCTAACGACCACGGCTGAATTTATTTGATCAAAATACAGTAAAAACAGTAATATTTTGATATATTATTGTGGTTACACTTTGTTTTACAGTGTGTGTTCTCACAGTGTACAGCAGTTACCCAAGAAAGTACTGGTAACATAAGGTAATTACATGGTTTAAGAAATAGGGGAAGGTTCAGGGTTAGTACCTATAGTTATAAGCCATTACTCCAGTCTTTAGTGTCACATGATCCTTCAGAAATAATCAGTCACTTCTGATCAATTTAATGCAAGCATTCCTAAAAAAAATATCACTGACCCTAAACTTTTATTTGTTTATTTAAAGCTAGTATTTAATGTTCTCTATTCTCCGTCCCATGAATTTCTCGTCTTTTAAGAGCCAGGTGAATCAGATCAGTGAATGCCATGAACGCCTGGATCAGTTTATTTAGTATCCTGAGGTGACAAAGCATGAAGTGTGATTCGCATTGTTGTAAACAGATCACACGTGGATTCGTTTTAGCCATTGTACAGTTTCTCATTGATCCTCATTTCCCCTAAAAAATACATTGAAGAACAACTGTGATACATTAAAATAATAGTCTCACAAGATTCCTTACAGGTAAACAAAACACTTAACATTTACATTTGCAAGAGTTGCTTAAAGACTGGCACCCTGTCCATTCATATATCCATCATACCTTTAGTACATCATTAGCATCTGTTAGATGGTGCTTTAAGATAACAAACATTTCATGCACGCCTATGAGAGGATCTGATTTTACCCTCCCCCTCCAGAATATAGGAGGATTTGGATTGTATCTTTCCACGACCTTCAAGTTTACCCATTACTAATTACCATATTTAAAAGCTTTACCTCTCCGCTTCTCATAAGCACCATGTGAAGACCCCTGTGCTCTACATTATGTGAAGTTTGTGTCGCCACCTTCACAGCAAGTGTGTTAAACCTACGAGGTCATCTCCGGTCAGGGCTTCAGTAGCAGCGATGTAATCTCACCTTCATCTGTTAAGGTTTTGCCATGGTGTCCATTTCCTTTCCTAACTCTAGGAAGCATGAAACCACAGCAGCCATTAAACTTGTATAGAATTTTTTTTTTCCAAACATGTTAGTTTGTCTTGACCACAACTTTGAATTTACAAGAAGGAATCTGTTTCCGTTTTCTGTTTTCCTGACAGAGAAAGACTTTAAATGAATACTTTTATTCAGCAACAATACATTAAATTGATCAAAAGTGACAGTAACGATATTTATCATGTTTCAATAGATTTCTCTTTCAAATAAATGTTGTTCTTTTGAACTTACTATGAATCCTGAAAAAAATATTAAGCGGAACAACTAATTTCAACATTAATGTTAATAAGAAATGTTTCTTGACCATTACATTTTAAAAATATAGTAAAATAGCAAACAGTTATTTTAAAGGTAGGGTAGGCAATTTTGCAGCGGCTAGCAATAGCAAGCTTTAAAGGATTAGACCCTACCCTCCCTTCAGAGCGTCTCCACTAGTGATGCGCGGGTCGACTCGTAACCCACGGACCCCGCGGGTCGGGTTGGGGCGGGTAAAGAAATTGTCACTTTATTTGCGGGGCGGGTTGGGGCGGGTCATTCGTTTTTTGTTTTTTAAATCCATGTATGTTGCTTGCAATTTCCAGCCTATATTAAATATTTGGGAATATCTATTTTCATATTTTATTAGGTTATTTGAATACGAATGCCGTAGTAACGTAACTTGCGTGAGGTTCCCAAACCAAGCAGCTCCGCAGCTCCCGCCGCCAGCCACAACAACAACAACGGAGAAATAAAAGTGAAGATGGAAGACGAGGTGCGGGAGAAATTGAGGTCGGGAATTTACATGATTAAAAGAAAAAAAAGGTCAGGCTGCTAAATCTAATGTTTGGGAGCGGTTTTTAGAAGTAGGCCTAGTTGCAGCAGGAGACAACAGTAGTATCGGCTACCTGAAGTGCAACTCATGTGAAAAATATACAAACAGTAGCACCACAAAACGGCACTTCCAGCATGTCAAGACATATTTGTGGGGTGGTCTAAGAAATAAAAAATGGTTTAGCCTATTAGATGAATACAAACGCTGCTTTGTAAATGTGGAAAATGTTTATAAGTATCTTATTAATATGACCTGATTTATGGTTCATATTCATAATCGTCTGTTGTTGCTTACTGGGCAATGTTTCCAAGCACTTTCAGGCTGAAATTAAGGATTTTTTCATTTACATTACAATGCCTAGTACTATGTCTATTAACGGTCACGGGTGCGGGTGCGGGGTGGGGCGGGTTGTAAAAATAGATACAGTGGTGCGGTGCGGGCTGGGGCGGGCGAAATAATTTCATAAAAGCGGGACCCGCGGGTTGGAAAAAAAGCCGACCCGCGCATCACTAGTCTCCACTACAAAACACATGAACGCACACAGCCAGAGCAGATTCAGCAAAGCATCATAGATGCCGTTAAAGGGGCATTCGGCAACTCTAGCTATTTCTTTGCTGATTTTCACCTTTGTTGTCGCATGTTTTCTCAGCGAGGTCCCCCTACAGCTGTGAGGCGTATATTTCACAACAATGTCGTAAGTGGCACCCTCCTCCCCCTTTCTACCGCTGCTCATGTGCATTTGTTGTTATCGGAGCCGAACAACTTTATCATGTGGAGCTATGTCTACAGAGGTGGGTAATACATCATACACATTGAGGGCGGCGTGTGTGTTTATTTCAAATTGCCGTAAAGCAGTTTGTGTTTCTCGCTCGTTCTCGCTTCTCACGAGACTTCCTATTTCCAACTTACCGGGACATTAATCCTCATGTTGCAAGGTTGGTTTTCCGCCTGGGAACGCTGGGGGGAGCGGGGAAAGTCACCATTCCCACCAGAACAGGTTATTAAACCATCCAAATGATTTATAAACGGTTTTATTAAGTTGAAATAGTTGCCGAATGCCCCTTTAACATACCTCATGTCTCAAAGCACATAACATAACAATAATAATAAACGTAAACAACTTACCACCTCTGCTGCAGATTCATTTAGGTGTTGATAGTGTTTACATAGAAGTTTACATAGAAACGCATATATCCGAGTCTGAGGATGTGAACAGCTCAGGGTAGAACGTCAAGGATTGCCGTCTCTAAATTACGGTAGTTATGGCGTGAGCGCAGCATGAGCTCGTTGTTTTGGTTCAGGAGGAACTGTAAAATGTGCATGGTGACTGTCTGTCTGCATCTGAAATCGCATACTCTCTAGGTACTTATTTTGAATAAGTAATTACTTCAGAAATGCTCAAAAAGTATGTTCTATATAGTATGAATGTGTATGAAAATGTTTTGGTCCTGAGACTTCCACAGAAGATATATGTACATGTTTTAATATTTAGATCACTTCTATTATTGATTGCTATCAGGATGTGAAGAGAGCCTAAACCAGATAAATTAACCTACCCTAGACCTACCCTACCTTTAAATTGTAATAATATTTCTTAATGTTACTACTTTCACTGTATTTTTGTATGTTTTTAAAAAGTCATATCGACCTCAAACTTTTGAACAGTAATGTTTGGTTTCATTATATTTTTCCTTTCTTTTTTTATTTAATTGTTTTATTATTATTTTTTCAACAGTGACTGCTAACAAGAAACCTTCCCAATTGGAGTCTTACTCGGAAAAACTCTGCAGCTGCTAAAACATCCAAACCCTATTCAAATTCAACCCCAACCACCCCTCTCCCATCAGGCAAATTCAATCTCTTTTTACAATTCTTTCTGAATATTTGACTGAACCAGATCAGCTTTTTATTGTTAGCAAACCTTCAGTTTCATAACACAAAGACATTCAGAGTTGAAATGTTGGACTGATTTCAACATGTTTCATTCTACATGTTGCCAGATTTGGTGTTAGTCCACTTCATATTATAATTAGTGCAACATGGGTGGCTTTGGGAGCTTAGAGTTTAACTGTTACTAGTACAATATTCTACCAAATCATGCCTGGAGCAACACATACATGCTAAACCCATTCGGGATTCGCCAGATCCTACTTGTTTGAAATCCCACAGAGGAGCACTGTGACCATGGGAACTGAATGTATGGGGGTGTGGGAGGGGTTTAAAAGAGAGAAGGCAAAGAGGTTTGGTACACTGTGCCCAGCTAATGACTCCCAGCTGGCTTTGAACAACTGAAGGCCAACATCTGGAGGCATGTGGTCACAGAAATATCTCAGTTAGGATGCAAGTCGCCTGCAGAAAAAAAGCTATGAGGTGAGGTAAAGATGACAGAATGAAAACAAAAGAGGAAATATGTGTAAAAAGACTGGATTAAGTAAATATATGAGAGGAAATTGAAACTTATGTTTTGCTTAAGTTTGGTTCAAAGAAGTGGGCATGAATAGAGAAAAGGGAGGATAAGAGAAAAATGGTGGGAGAGGGGAAGGAAAGAATTGTCTTGAATGGCGTAGCAGGGTAATCCCACAATGCACTGTAATTTGCTTGAGCAATGAGAGCTGAGAGCTCCATAGTGGGAGTTTAGTTTAAACAAACTCCGGCCAATAGTGAACCGCAGAACCGGGATACCAAAACCACTGTTAAACACTTAGTCAAATGACACACGCAATCTTGTTACAGCTCGTAGGAGAAGCTGAATCACAGGCTTAAATTAGGGGGAGGAGGGGGGGTGGGGGCACTTTATTCAAAACACTTCATATTATAATGGATCATCACTAACATAATGGAGTCATTACATTGTGATCTATTCTGAATAATTAATAATTTAACAAACTGAACTTTTCACTGTGAAATCAGCCTGCCTTACTGATTAATGATGGAATTAAGCTCACAAGCTGACTTGAAAGTATACTTTAATTGTTGGATTGAATTAAAGGACAATTCCGGCCAAAAATGAACCTAGGGCTAAATAACACATGGGTACCAAGTATCTTATAAAGATATTTTATAAAGACAGTACACTTGGCCGGGCACTAATGCACTCTATTGCTTTTCATTACATTCTACTTCCTGTTATTGCAATTCCACTTCCTGTAGGCTGTAGCCAATTCAATTAAAATTCACACCTGTAAACTGAAGGAGAACCAAGTCTTAAATTCTGAACTGTTCACCACCTTATTGGTGAATAATAACCATAGATACAGTCAGCAGCTTTTATGAAATATCAGATCTGCACAGGACAATCTTGTTCTATAGTGTGAGAAGAAGTTCATTGGTCAGTGCCAAGGCCAACGACCACCCGCTGAGAAACGTGAGCGTTTTCATCGACTCCCTCTGATTCTCCAGAGACTTCGTAATTGGAGGTTGCGTTAAGCCTTAGTCAAACATCATAAAATGAGTAATGAATATGTCTTCCTAAAAGATTTGCACCTGAATTAGCCAAAATATCAGTTAAAACACCTCATCAAATGACGGTTTACAAATTCGACCCGTCTCTGTTTAACCTGGCCTTAATGTGAGCGCAACCCAACCGACTAACAAACCACACTGTGTTTACAATACACAAGTAGATGACTCAGTGGAACCGTCAACACACACGGCATGCTTAAATAAGGAATATTCTGTGAATTTGTTTTACATTACTGTATGTTCCCATTGAGGCAATCTTTCCCAATTGAGGGCATGTCAATGTTCTCAAAGGGATCCACTGTTCTGAAGCTCTATCCAGCACGAGTCATTGGTTAGTGAGATAGAGAGAGTGTTACGTAACAGTTTATGCTGACTATAAACTTGGAATTAATGTGAATTGTGCTGTTTGCCAATTACAATATCACATATCTGGTTTTGAACAGCAGACTAAATGTTATCTTAAGCTAAATGTTATAGTAAACTATGATTCACCTGCTTCTCCTTGCTTATTAAAAACAGATCTGCGTAGTTAGTACAGGTGCACTAAAATGACGATATTGTTTTTTTTGTTGTGCTTCTGTTTTTCTAAACCTGTGGTTTCGTTTGAATAGGGAAATTGGTTCTGCGGCTAATTCCAAGATTTCAGAGGAACTCTGGATTCAAACATGGCTCCATGATTCAGTGATGAGAACACCGACGACACACACACACATATTCTGAAGGCTCATCATTTATCAGTTGCACAAACATGCCATTTTTCTTATTTATCCTTTTATTTTCCGCAGAAACTTCACTTTTCAGAAGAAAGAGTTCTTGTAAGTTCTTCAGAATGACAGACAGGGGGCCAGTTTTACGCTTAATCGCGTATGGAGTTGTATGGACAAAAGAAAACAATGCTTTTGTGAATCATAATAGCATAAACACATAATTATGAGTTTTTATCATAATCATAATTATGTTTTTCTCATAATTTGAATTCAGCATAATTGACTTTTTATGCCATAATTATGATGTTATAATTCTGACTTATATGTCATTGATTTTTGTCAATTACTTTTGTCGCAATTATGACTTTTTATCTCATAATTTAGTCTTTGTCACAGTTATGACTTGTGTAATTTTGACTTTATAAACAATAATTTTAATAATTCATATTGCATTTTTATCTCATAATTATGACTTAGTATTATCATGATATTGACTTTTTATAGTCAAATATTTAATAATAATAATAATAATATCTATATCTCAGTTTTGAGTTTTATGTCAAAATTGACTTTTTATGTCAATTATAATGTCATAATTTACTTTTTATCTCATAATTTCAAACTTTTTTTATTTTTTTTATTTATAGTTTTTTGTTTTTGTCAATTTTGTATTGATTTTTTAAGAATTTTTACTAAGACTTTTTGTCATAATTTTGAACTTTTTCTAAAAATCAATTTTTTGTCCTAATTATGACTTAGTATGTCAAAATGTTTGACTATCTCATAATTTTTATAATGATTTTGTATATTTTTGACGTTTTATCTCATAATTATGGCTTAGTATCTCATAATGTTGACTTTTTATGTCATAAGTAGCCTTGTCATAATTTACTTTTTATGTCATAATTGTGGCTTAATATGTTGAAAATGAAAATGTGACTTTCTATCTCATAATGATGACTTAGTATCTCATAATGTTTTTTCTTATGTGTCAGAAAAGGGCTTCTATAAATAGCATGGTTTACAAAACCGTCAATGTGATCATGTATAGGTTACTCTAGCAGAGTTTTTCAGCAGGGTCTTGTAGTTTCTCGTTTGTGAGCTTGTAACTGGAGTGAAGTATGGAATCATTCTTGCAGTGTTAGTCATCCAGTGCCTCTGAGACAAAACAGACTCAGTCCCTCCTCATTTAGACCCCTTCCATCCCTTTTTTTCTCTGTTCCTTCCTCTCCTTTTTAAGGAAATATGCAAGCGTCGCCAAGAAACATAGAAAAAACACAAACCCGTCGCTGTTTCACAAGCACTGCCTGATTATTCTGCAGAAGTTGAGCTGAAATGATGTTTCCTCTCTGCTAAGTCCACAGTGCATGTCACTTCACACAGGTGCTTGACATCAGAATTTTTCCAGAGAAACATTTCAGCTAATCAGATAAGGGTCCAGATTCCCGGCTGTCTCACAAACCTGTGTTCATCAATATTGCTTCAGTTCTGCACATTTTAAATCTCTGGCTAATCTAATGCACATGATTTAAAATGTCTGTGTCAGACTGAAGACACTGCATGCCAATTTGCATACAGTAATGCAAGATTAATTAGTGCTTACTAAATCATATTAGATGTAAAACAGGATGCCCAAAGTCTTAAATGATATACTATTTGAGATGGATTTTAGACGTGAGCATTATGCATGCATGCATGCTAATATTTCCCACTAGATACATTTTTTTTTTTTACATTTTCATTAATTATTTTTTGCCTTGTGACATTTTAATTTTCATCCACTTTTTTTTACTACAATATAGTAATGAAAATATTAATTGACATGATTTCTTTAAGGTTAAAATGAACAAATTCAATACAACAAATCCTACCATCATGTGTAGTAAAAACGTCTCAGGTTACGACTGTAACCTATGTTCCCTGAGAACAGGGAATGAGACAATACGTCAACGACGTTATGGGGAACGCCTCAGGCGTGACAGGTGTCTGAAATCACTATCAAATCACGTCAATCATATTGACCGGCGACAGCCCGTGAATCATTAGCGTGAATGATTAACGTGCGACCTGGAAGTATAAAGGGGCGCCTTGCACACATGACAAATCACCTTATCGTCTGAAGGGACTGTACGGTAGGCAAGCCCCGAGGCATGGCAGGGAGACGTATTGTCTCGTTCCCTGTTCTCAGGGAACATAGGTTACAGTCGTAACCTGAGACGTTCCCTTTCGAAGGGAACTCAACAATACGTCAACGACGTTATGGGGAACGATATACCAACTCCGCCATGCTAAGGGGAGTGCATGCCAAGTGGCAGTGACAACTGTCAGAACCAGCAACTTCAAATGAAACGCTAGAACCACTCACCCTCAGGTCACACTGGGCTGTCAGTGACAGCATTCCCTATGGTCATAGCCCAAGCTACAGCCTCACAGAAAAACCTTCATAAACATGGTTAAATAAAAAGGTCTACCTGGGCCGGCTCCGGGCCTGGAACCACAGCTTCCGATTAGAAGGGGTCCCTTCTAGGGAATGTGGCTAGGGAACCCGAAGGAACCCCAGCCAGTCACTATTCAGGGGAACGTACTCACCCCGAAATGCCACCAGGACGGCCTGACCTGGCGTCAGTACATAGACACTAGTCTGGCCAAATCCTGTCTGTCTGAAGACAGAGCCTCTGGACAACAAAGCCTTAAGAAAGGCATCCAACCCGAGGGACTGCGAAGCTGGCAGTGAACCACTCGGCCCGGATCTCAGAGACGGGATATCCCGGAGAGTATGACTCAGCATAGTGCTTTCCAACCCTTGCTAGCGAGGGGAGTTTCTCTACTCGATCCACGGATCAACCCAGTGTCTGTGTTTCAAAACACTGAGGAGGCCTGTGAAGGCCTAAGGGCTGATCTAACTGGGAGGCCTCACGAGAGGCCTACGACCGTCTGAACAGACTCAGGAAGCCGCATGCTCATAGAGACCCTCGGTGAGGGGAGCACAGGTCTGCCTGATAGGCAAACCAGGCTGTAGGCAGAAAAAGTTCCGGGAGGGAACCAATAGCAGAGAATGAACACTTTAGCGAGCCAGGGCGCAAGCTCGCCTTCAGCAGCTGCCTATTAAGGCTAGCTGAAACTGATAGCAAGAGACCACTAGCTTCATAAACCCAGCACCACTAGGGAACGTTACAGGGAGGCCCGGAGAGGCCTACTACCTGATAGCCAACGTAAGTGGGAATTCACCTTCAGAGAGGCCCGTGAGGCCTACTACCTGATAACCACAGTAAGTGGGGTGCTCACCTTCAGGGAGGCCCAGAGAGGCCTACTACCTGATAACCACAGTATGTGGGGTGCTCACCTTCAGAGAGGCCAAGAGAGGCCTACTACCTGATAACCACAGTACGTGGGAACTCACCTTCAGGGAGGCCCGGTGAGGCCTGCTACCTTACAACCACAGTATGTGGGGAGCTCACCTTCAGGGAGGCCTGGTGAGGCCTACTACCTGACCGTACTCATTCAAGGAGGCCTGGAGGAGCCTACTACCTGATAATCACAGCATGTGGGAACTCACCTTCAGGGAGGCCTGGTGAGGCCTACTACCTGACACCCAAAATATTTGGGCGCTCACATTCAGGGAGGCCCAGAGCGGCCTACTACCTGACAGCCACAATATTTGGGAGCTCACCTTCAGGGAGGCCCAGAGAGGCCTACTACCTGATAGCCAACTTAAGTGGGAATTCGCCTTCAGGGCGGCCGGCTGAGGCCTACTACCTGATAACCATCTTAAGTGGGAATTCACCTTCAGGGAGGCCTGAGTGGCCTACTACCTGATAACCACTGTTAGCTTTGAGCCCTGAGTCCGGGTGATAGTATAAGGTGGCCTGCTAAGGCCAGCCAGCTGGGGACTCGCCTATCAGGGAGGCCTGGTCGGGCCTACTAGCTAATAGCAAGTCATATTCTGCTATAAAGTACACTGTTGGGAACCATACTACACAAGCATAATTTACTAATGGGCTTCCAGTAGCGCTATAAGGTATGTCCCACAATGTTGGGACTCACCTCCGAGGAGGCCTGTTTAAGGCCTACTACCCATCAGTGAGTCAACTGCCCGAACCACCAAGGCCAACCACGTAAAGTGAGCTGGCCTACAGTGCCCTCTAGGGGGCTGTCCAATCAAGGAGGCCTGCTGAGGCCTACTACCTAATGGCGCAGCCTTCGTTGGCAGCAAAGCTGTTTACGCAGCGCCTACAGCATCCTGGTGCCTAATCACATTGCCCATGGCAGTGTACTCCGCAAAAAAGCTAGCACCCTTAAAACAAGGGGAGTACAACATACGCCACTCTGCCTCAACGGAGGCCCCATTAGTCAGGGGCCTACCATCTATGCATGGGCGTCAGCTCAGGGCAATGCTCTGGCTTCAGGGGAGCGTACTTCGACCAAAGAAGAAGTGAAGCTTACTTCATACTCGACCCGAGCCATAGTGGTGCGAGGTAGGATAAACAGAACTGGGAGTGAAGTGCTCAGACCTACCCTGTATCACAGGGGGATACTCACACCTCACCCTGAGGTTACCAGGGTCCGGGCCTGCCAGCGGCTCTAGGGGTGACAGAAATTTATCTGTGCCCAACCTAGGGGAGTGGGGCTTGAATGAAAGCCATCCACCTACAACCTAGCGCTCGAGCAGTAGCTCAGCGAGGTGAGTGAAGCCTAAACTGGCGGCCTAAATCCGTAGGCCAGTTCTGCATGGCAGGGTCGGGCAGGAAACCCAGTCTTCTTCGTGAAGCGAAAGACGGCCTAACCCTGCTCAATAAAGACATATATACCACGGAGGCCTGTTTGAGGCCTACCATGTCCTTACAAACCATCCTCTGCACCATGCTGCATTACTCTAGTCACCCCAGAATGCAGAGAAGGGGGCGGGCCTTGGCCTAACGACTCCCATGGGAGGAGGCTGTTTATACAGGGATGCTAGAAACCTACATTCACAAAGTGAAGGTTCAGAGGAAGCAATGCTAAATTTTAGCAGAGCACTTCTATTATCCCTGGCACAGCCTAGGCCAGCTACAGAGGCGGCCCTGGTGAGGGCCAGCCTGCAGGCATAGATCTATCTGAGGGCTCGGAGGAGCCACAGCCTTACTAAAGAATATAGTCTGTATTATTCCATACAAAGGGCTGCATGATCGCTCAGCCTAATGAAAACCCAAACAGAGCTCAAGGGGCGAAATACTCAGGAAGAAGTCAAATGGACCCGTGGGCCGGACATAAGATCTATCTGAAGCTCTAGCGTCAGTCAACACTCTAAGTAAAAAATTCTAAGAGAGAGACCAACTACTCTACCCTGAGGTGGCTAACAGCCCGAAGGCTAACATAGTTATCGTTCTGGCCACCTAATGGGGAACTTCAGGGCCCTAATAATCCAGGAAACTTCTCTTACCTTATTACCTGATGACCTAGCAAATGACATGACCCCATAGCTCTATACAGGGAACGAGGTCTGTAGAGAGATACATTTCGGAATTTTAATTCACAAAATTGACTCTTGAAAAGACCAGACAGCTCACCTGCGGCGTGCGGAGTGAAGACTCGCCAGATAGTTCTTTATGAACCTGGGGTCCACCACTTTACATGCCTGAAAGAGGCGTTTCTACTAACCAAGCCTAGGCGGGCCATCGGAACATCGTTCTTATCATAGGCCCAGCGCCAGGCCTGATGTAATGCACGTCTGGGGAGTCAGAAGAGAGGAGAGGGCTGGATTTCTCTTTTTAATGAAGCCCTCCGGGGAGATTATCCATCAGCGACGCTGTATGCGCTTGTGCTGGATAACCTCCCTCAGATCCCTCTTCTAGCGGGAGTCACGCCTTTCCTGCGCCCTGTTCCTCCACAGAGGGGGCGCACGAGAGGCGACACTGGCTCTCTGGCCCTGTCTATGGTCCTCAGACCGTGAAGGGCCAGGCCCTCCTGCCTGCCTGGGTGTGGAACCGGATCTCAGCGGTATGCAGGTTTTTTCCTAAAAGCAGCTGAGCGCGCCTTCGCCTCCCTGAACTTCCCAAGCCCCGCCTCCACGGAGGGGCCAAAGAGTTCAGAGGGCGAAACCGACGAATCGAGGAGAAAGGCCTTCTCTTTCTCCTCAACGTCGGCCAGGTTTAACCAAAGCTGTCTCTCCGTGGCCACCATCGCCGCCATCGACCGACTGATCGTGGCAGCAGTCTGTTTGGTGGCCCGGAGCGCAAAAACCGTGGTTCGGCGCGGCTCAGTAACCGCCTCAGGGGACATCCCTGCCCCCTGGTCGAGATCCTGCAGCAGGTCGGCCTGGTATGCCTGCAGCACCGCCATGGTGTGCAGGGAAGCACCAGCCTGAACTGCTGCCGTGTATGCTCTGCCATTCAAACGCGCTGTTGTCTCTAGCGGTTTGGATGGCAGAAATGGAGCTCTCAGTGTCGACGCCTGCCCAGACATGAGATAGTTCGCAAACGACTCGTCAAATGGGCGGCATCGACACATACCCATGCTCTGCGATCCCCTCAACATCAGCGAAATTAACCCGCTGATGTCAGTGAATACTGGCAGAGAATGGGCTCTTCCATGCCCTCTAGATCTCTGTGTGAAGATCAGGAAGGAATGGATTAGGCTCACCTGAGCTGGTGGTGTATGGCCGGGGAGAAACCGATCGCCGAGCCTACCGCGAGCGGTCTCTCCTCTAGTGCGTTGCCATGGCAGCTACAGCCTGTTGGCGGCGCGCTCCACAACATCCACCAGACCTGCATACACGGGGCAGGGTGGCTGAGAGGGTTCAGGATCTACCTGATTATAAACCTCCTCAGCCATCTCCTGCTCGTCCTGAAGAGCAGCAAGAGCACCTGCTTCGCCCTCGTCAGCCGTCGAATCATCTGAGAGGTTTACAGCACTCTCAAGATGATCGACGAGCTCTATCTGGAAGCCCATGATGCAAGTCGCCGCTCTGCCTCGGCACGAGCGGGACCACGAGAACCAGACGTTGAACCCCCTTCACTCGAGAAGAGGGCCAGACGAGAGCGAGCGTTTTAAAAGAAAAACGCTCACAGTTCACACAGAGGATTCCCTCGAGAATCTCCCGTGCGCGCTCTTCTCCCAGGCAGGAAAAGCACACTCGTGTGCTGTACATTTAATTTTCTTACCGTTTCATTGAGTAGCGTTTTCAAACAGACAGTCCCTGAAGACGATGAGATGATTTGTCATGTGTGCAAGGCGCCCCTTTATACTTCCAGGTCGCACGTTAATCATTCACGCTAATGATTCACTGGCTGTCGCCGGTCAATATGATTGACGTGATTTGATAGTGATTTCAGACACCTGTCACGCCTGAGGCGTTCCCCATAACGTCGTTGACGTATTGTTGAGTTCCCTTCGAAAGGGAACCAAAACCTTGTTACATTAATGAGAATTTGTAAATAAATGTGTTTAACTATTAGGAAGATAATTATTGACGGTTAATTTTTTATTTATTTAGGTAGAGAAAAGTAGCACGGAATACGCAGCTGAATCTGTTAGAAACGTAGATAAACATTTTCTCAACACTTCCAGCCTGATCTCATGAAAATGCGTCTCTATAGCACGCATAACGTTATGATAACGTTTTTTTCTGAATGTTCCTTGAAAAGTAATTTTATTAGCTTGGTAATACGAACATTAAGGGAACATTGCATTTTATCATTTTGCAAACATTATGAGAACGTAACTTTTGAATTTTCCTTAAACATTCTGAAACTAGTAGCTAACATTTAAAAAAAAGTTAGACGAACATCCAACCAAAACGTTTCATAGACAAATTTTAAATAATGTTTTGTGCTAACATTTCAGGAACATTATTACAGTAAAGACCAGATAACTTTGAACAAAGGTTCTGTTACTGTTCATAACTTTGAGAGAACCTTGCCAAAATGTCAGCCAAAATTCTAAGAGCATTTGCTGTTCTCTTACGAGAGGTTCTCTCGTATTGCGTAAGTTGCTTACGCTACGGGTAAAGTCATCTTTTCTCGAGATATGAAGCCAAAAAATTATCCTTAATTTTGTATTTATTGTCAACGCAGTGCAGCAGCTAGCAGACCTAGAGCAGGCTGTCTAGCGTGCTCACTGGCTGCTCTGCGGCTACTGCAGCAGCCTACCATTGAGCCTGGCGTGACGTCATGCCCAATGAGGACGCTTCGCGCCCTCTACGCGTCACAGTCCGCCAGAATGGGGGTGGCTTAGCAAAGTACGGCTCGGAGGCTGCCTCTCTGATTTTTCATCTCTTCAGCGAAGCTCTTCGCATCGCTTGATCCTGAGAGAAGCCGCCGCCGTTGAATCCAGCGACTTGCAAGCCTAGGAAAGCGTCTGAAGAAGCCGGTCGACTTCGCCGCCTTCAGCCATCCGTGCCTGCTACGCTATCCGGCGACAGTATCATTTGCTCTATTGTGCGTGTTTGCCACTGCGACACCTTCTATCTAAAAGAGCACGAGACGTTTTTCTAAAAATGTCTCGCACTTTCTGTGGCTTGTGCCGAGCCCCGCTCAGCGCCGAAGACCGCCATGTGATCTGCGCTCTCTGCCTGGGCCCGGAACACGCAGCCCTCACACTCTCGTCGAGGGGCTACGTCCATTGTGAGGAACCTCCGATGTCGACCCTGGGGGCTCGACTCGAAGTTTTCAATGCAGAAGCTGTCTCTCCGCCCTCGGTGAAACCGCGCAAGAAGAAGCGCCGTTCCCAGAGACCACCGGAGATTGATATGGCGGTTAAGCGCTCGCCGGAGCCTCTCCCTCGAGCCTCTCCCTCGCCTTCTCCGCCCCCCCCTCTCGGACGCGCAGATGCCGGCTCCTGCCCTCACTGCCACCACTTCAGGGGATGAGGCGGAAGGCGACAACGTCGCAGGTGACAGCTGCTCTCTCCTGGCCTTGGACAGCGAGGATTGGTCGGGTTCTCACCACTCCGCCTCTTCCTCAGCCCAGGAATCCAGCCAGACGCGTGCTGGTGTGGACGCGGAACTTATGCGCCTTCTCTCCATGGCCGTCGACCAGCTCGGCCTCGAGTGGTCACCGCCTAAAGAGCCCGCGCCTAACAGGCTGGACGGCTGTTTTCTACATCGCCGCCCTCAAGCGCCCGCATCCAGGCCTGCGCCTTTTCTGCCGGAGCTCCACACGAAGCTTGCTAAATCGTGGAACGCACCATACTCCGCGAGGCTCCACTCTCATGTCTCCTCGGCGCTCTCTCAAGTGGACGGCGCTGCCGAGAAGGGGTACAATGCTATTCCCCCAGTGGAGGAGGTGGTAGCAGCGCACCTTTGTCTGCCCTCTGCGGGATGGTGTTCAAAGTCTGCCCTCCCGTCTAAAGCCTGCAGGACCACATCAGCTCTCGTCGGCCGTGCGTTTTCTGCCGCTGGACAAGCTGCCTCCGCCCTGCACTCTATGGCTGTGCTTCAGATCCTTCAGGCCGATCTCCTCCGTGAATGGGATGAGAAAGGCGGGGACCCAGCCGCCATTACGGATTTAAGCAGCGCGACGGACCTTTCCCTTCGTGCTATGAAATCCGCGGCTCAGGCGATTGGAAGATGTATGGCTTCGCTCACCGTCACAGAAAGACACCTCTGGTTGATGCTCGCTGACATGAGGGAATCTGAGCGGGCCGTGTTTCTTAACGCGCCGCTCTCCCCCACAGGTCTCTTCGGCCCAGCGGTCAACAGGATCGTCGACCGGTTCTCCGAAGTGCAAAAGACCTCGCAAGCCATGAATCTCTTCTTGCCTCGACGCTCTAGCTCAACTGCAGGCCGCTCGCGTGACCAGCCTCCTGCGCGAAGCACTAGCCAGCGTCCAACTCAGCCTCCTCCTTCTTCGCAGCGACGAAGGGGCGGCCGCCCTAGATCGCGCTCGACCAGCTGTCACAGGCCACCTCCCCCTCGAGGGCCTCAGCTTAGAGTCTCGCTGAAGCCCGAGCATGCGAAGTCCTCCTAGCAGCTACACGGAGGAAAAGACAGCTGAGTCCCGCCGCGGCCAGACCACCATCAAAATGTCTCGCCCTGTCAGTCCCCTCAGAGGAGGCTACTGCAGCTGTGTATTTAGCAGCCAACGAGCCGGTATCACAGCCCGCTCGCCTGCACACAACCGCCATTTTTACGGCGACCCAGAGAAATCTCGAAAAGAATTTAATGTCTGGTTATCCGGCTCATGCCGCTGGTGTTTAAAGTGTAGAAAATGTGCCCACATCTCAGTGTTCACCCCTACACACAAGCACTATACCCCCCCGTGTCTCGCACACTCACAGAGCCCACTCTCATAAAGCTGGCAAATGCCGCTCGAGTGTTGAATGTAGGAAATGTGCCCACAGCCCTGTGCCCACACCTACTCGCTGCCCGCTCTGTCACATGGCCAATACAGCCTCATATCGGTCAGGTTATGAATGTAAGTCTCGTGCCCGCTTACGAGCGCTCATGCTTACTAACAAACACCTCACCCCAAGCGCTGCTCGCGCATCACAAAGTTCTCACAAAACGTCCCCCAATCAGAGCAATCGGGACGTCACACGTGAAACAGCCAGCTATCGCTGTCAGCAAGCCACCGTATCAAAAAAAGCACAGAGGGCGCGCGCGCCGCGCCCACATCTCCGGTTCAGTTCCCCGAGCCCACGAAGTGCGGCGATCGGGACCCGGAGTTCATTCTGCATCTAGCTATACATGTGAAAGCATGGGAAGCTATTCCAGGGGTATCAGAGTGGGTGCTAAGCACAATAAGACAGGGCTATTCGCTACAATTCGCTCGCTGACCCCCGTGCTTTCGAGCACGGACCGCGACGAAAGTGAAAGCGGAAGTAGCGCATCTACTCCTCGCAGAAATAGCCAAACTGCTGTGCAAAGGGGCTATAGAACCGGTACCTCCTTCTCTGAGCGAGTCAGGCTTCTACAGCTGCTATTTTCTCGTACCCAAGAAGGACGGAGCTCTAAGATCTATCTTAGATCTGAGATATTTGAACAAAGCTCTCATGAGAAGACCGTTCAAAATGCTCACGACCAGACAACTTCTCGCTCAAATTTGCCCGAGGGACTGTTTTATATCTCTCGATCTGAAAGATGCCTACTTCCAGATTCAGATAATACCCCGTCACAGGCCATTCTTGAGATTCGCCTTCGACGGTCAGGTATATCAATACACCGTCCTCCCGTTCGGCCTGTCTTTAGCACCCCGTACATTATGAAGTGCATGGACGCGGCTCTTGCCCCCCTGAGAAATCAGGGCATGTGGATTCTGAACTATTTGGACGATTGGCTGATTCTGGCACAGTCAGAGATAGAACTTTTATCTCACAGAACAGTGCTTCTCAGTCATCTGGAAAGCCTGGGTCTCACGGTCAACTGGACCAAGAGCTCATTACTGCCCAGTCAGTCAGTTTCCTTTCTGGGAATAGAACTGGACTCTATGTCTATGACGGCCCGTTTATCGACACAGCGCACGCGCCGTGTGCGACACCTGGCCGCATCTTTCCAGAAGGGCAGCGTCGCTTCTCTGAAAATGTTTCAGAGGATGCTGGGCTGTATGGCATCAGCTGCAGCAGTGCTTCAGCTGGGCCTACTGCGCATGCACCCACTTCAACGCTGGTTGAATGCTCGAGTGCCTCACCGAGCTTGTGTTTTCGGCTGCAGACGAATCAGAGTGACTCAGAGCTGAGTTTCAGCTCTGTAGCCCTGGTTAGCGGTCGACTGGTACCAGAGGGGGGTGACGATGGGAACGGTCTCATACCGAATGGTCATCTCGACGGACGCCTCCAACTTAGGTTGGGGCACTCTCTTCGAGGGCAGACCGGTCTTTGGCCTGTGGTCAGACCGAGAGAAATGCCTTCACATAAACTGTCTGGAGATGATAGCGGTTGAGAACGCGCTGAAGCACTTTCTCCCGCTCATACAAGACCACCACGTTCTAGTCCGATCAGACAACATGTCTGTGGTGTCTTACATGAACCGTCAGGGCGGTGTCAGATCCAGACCGTCCTGAGGCCCAAATCTCTGCGATCTGACGGAACGCCTTCTCGTATGGTCTCAGCACCTTCTGCGCTCGCTGAGAGCTGCGCATGTGCCAGGCCACCTGAACGACGGCCCAGACAAACTGTCCAGGGACAACGTTCCCCCAGGGGAATGGCCGATTCCGGTGAGGAAAGATCTCCTCTCTCAAGCCCACGGCTCAATCTGGCATCCCCATCCAGAGCGCTGGTCTCTGCACCAGAGTTTCCGCTAGAAAAAAATGGTGCCGGTCAAAGTGACCAGCAGAGGTTTCGTTTTACGGACATTTTGATGATATGCCGGTCAAGTATCGCCTCTTAATTAGTCAAGTTGAGGAAAACTGGAGGCAGGCTATGTAACTTAAAAAATGACATAATCAGGTCGTATAGAATGCAACGCTGGTGATAATTATTTTTGCGGGGGCGGGGCAAAAATAAATTTCAGATAGCTGTTTGAGGTCTCTTACCCTCGTTATTGTCCACAAAACTTCAGTGCCGACACGTTTCTTATGACAAGCGCGGGTGAAGCTCCGGGTGAAGCTCGTCCTCTGTCACTGGCTGCTGCCAGATTTGTAAATCGGGTTGGTCCGGTCTGAGATCCTTTATCCTTTTTTTTTTTCTTCCAGCGAACGCCTTGTGAAGGGTTTTTTTTTGTAAATCAATGACGGGTTAAATTTGGTTTAACTGCTGCCATTATCTCTACGAAAGTGATCAGCCTAGCAAGGTTTTGTCGAAGTCGCCTGCGCACTCACAGTAGTGGCCCAAGAGCGTAAAGTTGAATGACAGGTGACGAGAACCAATCAGATTGGATAAAATAACATGTATCAAATTCTGATTCGCCAGGGACGCAGCGACCAGGGACGGCGGCGCCCCAGCGCCCTCTATTGACGAGCCGCCACTAGCCTAACTTTCAAATAGACGGAAAAAAACATGAACGTCCGGTGGTGGTGGGGCTGTCTGGCTCTTGACATCCGAGGCTTCAGGCTTTCCTGATTCACCATCGTCCGTCGCGTCTGGCCTCTGAAAAAAGCTTTTAAGGCTAGTCTGCCTGGGCCTGGCCATATTTGAAACGTCTCGTTCGTTGTTTAGGTCTATATTACAGCCGTTTTAGGCGTGCGCTTTATTTGAAATGCAGCATGCGATGTTGTTTAATAACTTTCAAACGGTAGAGCCTGTTCCTTTATAACATAGCAAGAGGTCGGAGTATTTTTGCTTTATACATTTTAGGCTTATTCTCAAATTCAGATTGTGTTAGGGGGGCGGGATTATTAGGCAATTTTAATCAGACAATTTGACCGGAGAGATTTTATTTTGTCGGACATTTCATTTTTTTCCCGGCCAATGTCCGGTAATTACCGGACAACGGAAACCCTTCTCTGCACATATGGTTAATCAACGGATACCCGTTGTCTTGCCAGAAGGGGTTATGAACACGATTACGCAATCCAGAGCTCCCTCTACGAGGCGGCTCTACGCGTCCAAATGGTCTGTGTTCTTCAAATGGTGTGCCGACAGAAATCTGGACCCACGGACATGTGGGGTATCGTGGGTGCTTAGTTTCCTTCAAGAGCTGTTGGAAAGGGGCAGGTCCCCCTCCACACTTAAAGTATATGTGGCGGCCATTGCAGTGTTCGCTGAGTCGACGCGCGGCCAGTCAATAGGAAGGAACGAGCTGGTCATCCGCTTCCTTAGAGGAGCCAGGAGGATGAACCCCCGCGACCCCCGTCGGTTCCTATATGGGATCTCTCTTTGGTCCTAGAGGCCCTGAAAGCATACCCCTTCGAACCGCTAGACTCCGTATACCTAAAGTACCTCTCGCTCAAAACCGTTTTTTTTGATAGCTCTGTCATCAGTTAAACGTGTGGGGGATTTACACACGCTATCCATTAGCACTGCGTGTCTTGAGTTTGGACCAAATGACTCCAAAGTCATCCTCAAGCCAAGACATGGCTATGTCCCTAAGTTGATGGGCACTCCCTTCAGAGCGCAGGTCATTTCTCTCAGAGCGCCAGCATCTGACAGTGAGAGTGATGTTAATCTCCTCTGCCCTGTCAGGGTGCTGAGGGCTTACATTACGCGCTCCGCCCCCTTCAGGCGCTCGGAGCAGCTCTTCGTTTCGTTTGGTGGGCGCACCAAGGGTCTCGCCTCGAAACAGAGCCTATCCAGATGGATAGTGGATGCTATAGCTAATGCTTATGTGTCTAAAGGTCTGCAATGCCCTTTGGGCATCAGGGCTCATTCCACTAGAGGCGTGGCCTCGTCGTGGGCTTGGTCCAGCGGGATTTCCATTCATGACATTTGTGAGGCGGCAGGCTCGGCCTCCCCGTCCACATTTGTTAGGTTTTATAACCTGGAAGTTCCTGCCTTGCAGGCTAGACTTTTGTCAGTATGAGTGGGATGTATGTTCTGCCCAGATTTGATCGTGCGCAGACTACTCTCACGTGACTTAGCTCTCCTGGTTGAGCTGCACTATATGGGTTATATGCTCTATATAGACCGGCAACGCCACTCTGTATTCGCTATGAGTGCTTAAGTATATGTGCTGGCCCGTGTTTCTGGCCACCTGATTCCCACTTATCTATGTAGTGGATGCTTGGCGTGCACGGCGTTGACAAGGGGTTCCCGTAGCGTAAGCAACTTACGCAATATGAGAGAACCTCTCTTAAGAGAACGTACTCGGTTACGTACGTAACATCGGTTCTCTCTAGAAGAGGGAACGAGTATTGCGTAACCTGCCGTGCTTGCGCCACAAGCGACTTTCGCTTCAGTCGATGAAAACCAGAGAGGCAGCCTCCGAGCCGTACTTTTATACGCTAAGCTACCCCCATTCTGGCGGGCTGTGACGCGTAGAGGGCGCAAAGCTCCCTCATTGGGCATGACGTCACGCCAGGCTCAGTGGTAGGCTGCTGCAGTAGCCGCAGAGCAGCCAATGAGCACACTAGACAGCCTGCTCTAGGTCTGCTAGCTGCTGCACTGCGTTGACAATAAATACAAAATTAAGGATAATTTTTTGGCTTCATATCTCGAGAAAAGATGACTTTACCTGTAGCATAAGCAACTTACGCAATACTTGTTCCCTCTTCTAGAGAGAACCGAGGTTACGTACGTAACCGAGTACGTTAGCTGGGTTACTGAAAGGTACTTTCAGATTATTAGCAAAGTACTTTTAGTGCATAAGCATGCAACAAAATGTGTATTGTTGCAAGCTGCACAAGCAGAATTGAGAAACATTCACATGTTTGGATACAAGGCAGTACTGAAAATCAGGGTGATGTAGATTCTAATAACCAGACAGACATTAAATTAAGAAAAAGGAGGTATGTCCTAATTGCTTTCATCTGCTAGTGGTCTGGACTGAAGTACGTAGAGCTCACAAGGTCAGATGTGACTGAAACAGATTTGACTGTGTTTGCACTTGATATACAGTGCATGTATGCATGCATACAAACATGCCACACACGAAGTGTATTAAAGTAACACTATGTAGTTTTTCAAACTTCATAATATATTTCCAAGACCCTTGTGATGGTACATCGACTTACAACAGGTTAAATGACACGTCTGCCATAGCCTGACGTGGTCTGTATCGCTTTTACTGGCACTATGTAACTTCGGGTTTCGGGTAGTAACCGGAGCACAAAAAGAACTACAAAATTCGACTGCTTTACGGCATACATAGTTTTTCTTTGTTTGTGATGTCTTTCATAAAATCATGCATCATACTCTACCTTGTCTGTGGCCATTGTTGATTCCATAGGCAGTGCTGGATAAACAGCGAGCGTGCGCGTGCGACAGTAGGCTGCGGTAGGCTAATTATTTACGACAGCGGTAATGGACAATTCCGCTTCCAACCTGTAGGGCGAAAGCAGAGGAAAAGTTGTTATTCTTTTGTGTGTGTGTGTGTGTGTGTGTGTGTGTGTGTATGTGTGTAAGTGTAAGTGTAAATGGGTGGGGGTGAGAGAGAGAGAGAGAGAGAGAGAGAGAGAGAGAGAGAGAGAGAGAGAGAGAGAGAGAGAGAGAGAGAGAGTTTATGAGTGTGGCCGTGGAAAATGTTCTAAGTGTGTGTGTGTGTGTGTGTGTTACTGTTTGATACTCTGAATTGTTAACAAATAGCAGATCTACTAAGTTAGAACCACACAGTCCAATTCTCCTCTGACTCCTGGCATCAGTTTCATGTTTATTTTGCTTAAATGCCTTATACAACAGCTCCATTTGAATTTGTTTTAATGACCCTTTTTTATTCCACACAAAACAAGACAAAAGGAGGCATCTTTGTACATTTGCATTTGACACACAAACAAAATTAGGAAAGATAACGCAAATTATGTAAGAAAATGTTATGCTTTTTCCACCATAGCAACAATCATAATATACACACTTTTACATTTGATGAGGTATTTAAAGTGGTGGTATAATGCCCTTTTCACAAAATGTGAAATAAGTATTTGATGTCCCCAGATTGTGTATGTAAAGTTTTAGCTCAAAATACCCCACAGATGTTTTTATATAGCGTGTTAAAATTGTCACTTTTTGAGGGTTAGCAAAAACGCACGTTTTTGTGTCTGTCCCTTTAAATGCAAATCAGCTGCTGCTCCCGGCACACAGGGCGGAGCTTCAACAGCTTGCTCCTTTTACCTCACACAGACATGCACTGAAAATTTCAAAAACGTTTAGCCTTTTATGTTCAAACCTGAGTCAGACAAAGATGGAGAGATTCAAGAAGTGACAATGTAGACAACATTTCTGAATGGTTAGTTGACGAATTTATGTAGCTTATGTGTAGTTATCTTTTAGTCATTGATTAGCATGATAATCTATAAATCGGGTTTATAAACATGTCGTGTAGTCCCTACCAGCCGTTTGTCGTTGTCCTTAAACAGCAATTACTTTAAAAGAAAATATCTCAATTTTCTTTTAACTTTGAGCGTTGTTTATGCTCAGACAGATTTTCATTGCACAAAAAGGTTCTTTGCAGTGGAAAAAGGTTCTTTATATTATTAAAATGTTATTCACACTAATAAAAAAAGGTTCTTTGGGAAACCAAAAATGGTTATTTTATGGCATCGCCATCAGCATGGCGCTGTAAAAACCAGCTTTTGGAACCTTTATTTTTAAGAGTGTGGCGATTGGAACAAACTTCAATGTGTAACTTGTGCTGCATCGAATGATATACCTCAAATCATTTTTATCTGATTGATTTACACTGAAGGTAGGAATCAAGCTATAGGAACTTCTTTTGACATCCCAGCAACCATGAGCATTATGGTGGTGAGATTTGTATGTGCAAGTACCACTCACAGTTTCTTCAGAAAATAAAAATCATGTTTCATAGACCATTAGTTTTCATCTCTCTTCCTCCTGCATAAAGAGCTTTTTGTGCTGCTTTAATATCTTTTGTAACCTGGGTCAAAGGGGATATTTGTGCAAGTGATATGAAATTCCGTGGAACTTTGGAAAGGATGTAAGATCTTCTTTTCTTTCTCTTTTCTCTCTCACTCTCTTGTTCACCTTTCTCTCTCCACACGGGAAATCCCAAATCCCGCCACCTCCTTCTCTCTACCCAGTCGTACAGGACACATGGCAGACGATCAGTCATTTCCTCTTCTCATGTGGCATCATATGAATGTACTGTATGCTTTTGAGGATTATAGTAGTTTTGTGTGCTTATTTTTTGTATTGTGAGCAGTTCTGTGTTTATACACATTGAGCAGGAGTGAGTTATTTACTGGGTGTGCACTTACTCATGTTTATGGGAAAGTTTACTGGAATATGAATGTTTATGTAGATATCTTTTGGTGTATGTGACTCACTGTACTGCATGGCACACGCTCTGTCATATGCCTACAATTGGAAATACATTCTTATGCTTGGCTATGTAATTGACTAAGGAAATGACTACGGCTGTAACCATGGTCACAGAATGACTGAAAAAAAAAAAAAACTTGGTAAAGCTTATGAAGCCTCTCAAGAGCATGTCCAAGTCATATTTCTCCCTAAATTATTTTTTTATTTTTCAGAGAGGCTAACAATAGCGAGCTAGCTTTGAAAGCATAATATCCCACCCTTCCTTCAGAGCGCCTCTAATGCCTCATCCAAAACACTTGAACGCAAGAGCAAACAAAAGCGTCGTGAGAGACATCGTTTAACCAACTCATGTCTCAAAGCACATAACATTACAATAATAATGAACATAAACAACTTTAAGAGCCCTTGTACCACCTGACTGCTGCAGATTAGTGTTGTTGGTGTTGCCATTGAAAAGCATATATTTTAGTCACGAACCACTCCGAGTATAACGTCACGGCTTTCCATTTCTTCCAAATTATGGTAGTTATGGTGTGAATGCAGCATAAGCTAATTGTTTTGGTTCAGTAGGAACTATGGCTGCTGGTTTCGTGGCAGTGCTCGGTGACTGGCGTCTGTCTAACAGCATGAAATGCACTGATGACGTGGACGTCTGCGCGAGCAGGGTGCGCGGAGGGATGAAAATACATACGTCATTGAGAGGCAGGCAGGACATCGAATCATTGCATTAGGACCGCATGCAATGATTGGACAAACATTTTATGGTCCTACGCCTTCCACAGACGATACATATACATTTAAAACAATTAACTTAGCAATTGCTATCAGGATGTGAAGAGACTTTCAACCAGCATAGCAAAAAAAGCATAAAGTGCTACACTGAAAATAATTGATATTTGGAATACCTGTGGAGATAATTTTGTATTATATATATATATATATATATATATATATATATGGGTGTGTGTTATTAAATTGAATTTGAGAACAGAGTATTTAAAGTCTTTATTAATAACAACTGGCTGTGTTTTTCCCAAGCATTCTCTGCAAATAGAACTCAAAAGACGCATAACGTCTGTTTCCTTTGAAAATGAACTATGGTCATTCTGCCGACAGATGCTTTTGCCATGTGCGTTTCATTAATGCACTTCCACAGAATAAATGCCATGAGAGTTCCTGCGAATCGATTAATACAATATAGGCTACATATCCTATTTCTTAACAAAAAAAAAAATACAGAATTCATCTTTGTAAACATGTGCGGGTGCCCCAAACAACCCCCTCATCTTATCAGCAGATATACATCAAAAATCGTGAGGAGTGGAAGTATAGTCCATCAGTGTGGATGCACAGCGCCGCCATGCGGACAGAATAGACAGTGCACAGATGCTCGGTCCTCTAGCGCTGATGAAGGAGGGATCAGACTTCTGTTCAAGCTGGGAGAAGCGCATAGGAAACTTCTCCTGCAGCTTGGCTTCTCACTCACTCTCTTATTTTGGACTTTATTCTGATTTTTGCTTTACCCAGTTCGGAATGTATGCTTGATAACCCTAAACATAAATCAGCACTCGAAAAATTCTTCAGATTTTCTGATCTTTGGTGGGTAAGTGAAGACTAACATTTCTGTAACTTTGGCAGTGCGTTTCTGTCTCTGATGAGTGGAAGTGTGGAAATGCTCCGGCACTTATGCTATCACTTTGTTGCACATTGTTCAGTTATTCAGTAAATTATCACATAAATTCTCTATGGTTCTTATATTTGCTGAAAAACAATTTAGTGCATGCTGTATTATTATTGATTCCACAACTCTGTGTGTGTTGCATACGCTTATTCAAGTTATTTAATGTTGTAGATTGTCCTATAGATAACATTCGCTTAGATTCGTTTAAAACTTATTTTAGGTGATGGGAAGACGCATGTGTTCATATTATGACTAGCCTATAAACTTTCACATATGTTTCATATTGTCAAGTGGGCCTGAAATACCTGAAGTTATGGTGTAATCAGTATGATTAACAAACAGACCTTGAAAACCATGCATTTGCAATATATGAATCATAAATATTTACAATACTTGATAATTTATCATGTCATAATCACCTGTGCAGGAATAACATTGTGGCTAGAGGCCATATTTCTGTTTTGTTGCCTATTTTATTTTAAACAATACATATCGGCTCATTGAACAAATGTGAAGGCCTAGATGAGATAATGGTTTCAAATAAAACAATTTAAATGTCAGTAAAACATTTAACATTTACACATTTAACATAGTAGTTTTAATGGAAGATGCTTTTTTTTAGAAGTTAGTTTGAATTGGCATCTGACAAATAAGATCCAGAATGAATATGACCTCAGATTAGTTTTTAACAGATTATCTGTTCTGAACACTAGCAAAAAACTCTTTCATCTGAGACAAAAGTCTTACTTCAGAGGACAAATGAGGTCACTTTGAGTCATTTTTGTCTTATTTGAGACATTTGATATATACTGTAACTGTACAATTGTTTGAATAGATTAATTCTAATAATTGATATCTGACATAAAGATGAAAATCCATCCTTTTATTTAATCCTTATACAGTAATTGCAAAGACCATGATTGGTCCGTTTTGGTCAGCGCAGAGAAAAGTAACAGGCGTCTGTTTGGTGCTTCAGCAGCAACCTGGACAATAATTCACACACAAATAATGACACTGAGAAACTTTATTAACTCAAATAACCTAGGATAATTATTAATTAAGTTATTAAGATAATTAAGTCTATGGAAACAATTAGAAACAACTTCCGGTTGCCTAAGCCACTCCCTTATTTAAAGCTTGAGCTAATAGATTGCAACAGTGCCCGCCCACTGGAAGTATTTTTCCCATGGGGATTTCATTTTCAAGATTTATTTGTGGAAATTTTTGACTTAATTGAGGGCCTGTTTACATGACACCGTTTGCAACTGAAAACGGAAAACTTTTTATGTATTTTGGCCTTTCATTTAGCCTACACAACAACAGTGTTTTGGGGGCCTGAAAATGCAAGTTTTAAACAATACCATTATTGTCTCCATGTAAACTACAAAAAAACCCGCAAATTTGTGAAAACGGAGACGTCATCCACATGCGTATAATGTGATCAGTCTATAGGCTCGTAGGTTTTCTTTACAAAGTGGCATCGCCAACTACTGGCCTGGCAGCAGAATACAGCGTTTTTAATAGTTTATAATAGAGTTATAAGCTATGAACCAAACCAACCAGCTATGAGGTGAATCACAACTTTGATTGGAAGCAACAACAACAACAAAAAAAAAAAATCAGACAAAAACACCAAAGATACAAGACTGAGCACGGCTTTAATAAGAGAAAGAACTACAATCAAAGAGCATTGCAAATGACATAATCGAATTAAAAACAATGCAGAAATATACAACTATTGTTTTAAAGATGTTGATTATATATAGAACCAATATATTTTATGTCTATTGCAAAATATGCATATCAAAAATATACTAAAAACTATTTGAAGACACTTTCATGTTTTGATCTAATCTACAACAAATATTACACAGTCCCACCTCAAAAGTTTTTAAGTTGCTAACAAGTCACTAAATAAGTTCTGTAATGGTTGTCTGATTCGTCAAGCATGTAAACTCACAACTTTATGGGAGTTGTAGTCATTATTTAGCAATTTGTTTGCAACGTCCATTTTAAAAACTGTGGATGAAGTTTGAGGTAGGACTGTGTGTAATATGTTGTAGAACAAAATAATGGAAATAAAGTAAACAAAGTAATGTTAGCCACAATCCTTATTTTACTCATAACCTAAAACTCCATTGGAAAAAATTCATGAATCAAAAAGCTAATTCTATTTTTTAGGTTTTAGGACTACAAACTGAACAGCTCTATTGCCATTTTACAACATTCAGAAACATGTACAAGCTCTAATTCTAAAGACAGTTGATTTTAAGTAAACATATTGTAAGCAAATAAACTACCTCGAAAAGTAGGATAGCTAATTTCCAAATGGAATCTTCTGAATTGAATTTGAGGTGGATATGAATTGAGGAAGCAAACAGAAACAAGGACTAAAATTTGAATTTATGGAAGTAGATAATAATAATAAATTCGTAAAGTTTCAATACATGTATTTTTTATACAAGTTTGTCAAGACAAACTTTGAATGTTGTAGAAGAACACTTCATTTCCCCGAATGCCATTGCCTCTTGAATTTCCTCCTGTCTTTCAATTTTCAATTCAACTTCGGGTGTGTCATGTTTCCATTTGTCACTTAACTCTGTTTGACCATTTTCAAGGGCACTTCTATAATATATTTGACACAAATTCAATTATATATATTAAAAAAATATTCTTAAGAATTTCTTAATAAATTAAATAGATCATTTGGTACAAGTTTAGCTGTTTGTATGCCCCTATCAGAAGTAGGATAGTGCAACTGGACTGATGCAAAAGATACACTATGCGAAACTGAATTTAAATAGTTTATATAAAATGTTTAGTGAATTTATATAGATTGTTAGTTCATAATTTCATGAATGTGCATCAGAGTACTTTCATTTAAAGTGGTAAAACGGTCACATTCCCCAATTTATGGCTCTGCAGAAACATATTTTGCCCTCTTGTAAAAGTCTGCTTTATAAATGTCTGTTTAGGAAGGAGAATGAGGATGATGAGACTATCGATCCTCCTCCTCTTGTTTGTGGGCGTTCACACACAGGGCCAGACTCCAGTTGGCTCTTCTTGCACAAGTGAGTAAATGCTTGCTTTAGTAACTGATTAATCTGCTTTATTATAATATGAATGTATTTTGTCATTGCTCATTTCACAAATGTTTTATTTAACAATATGGTGGACATACTAATTGATCAAAAGTGGCATTTATAATGTTTGTTAAATTTGAAATAATTTCTATTTCAAATAAATGCTGTTTATTTGCATCTGAATTTTATCAAAGAATCCTAGGAAAAATATATCACAGGTTCCACAAAAATATTATGCAACTCTTTTCAACAGTGATAATATCAGCTTTGCCATCACGGGAATACATTTCATTTTAAAAGAAATTAAAATAGAAAACAGTTATTTTGATTTTTTTAAACAATATTTTACAATATTACTGTTTTTGCTGTATTTGTTATCAAATAAATGCAGCTTTGGTAAGTGTAAGACTTCTTTCAAAAACATTACAAAAATCAAAAATTGCTGAATAAAAATATTATTTCTTTAAAAAAATATATTTGATTACACTTTATTTTAAGGTGACATCATTGTACTTACTCAAGTACAATGTACTTGCACAGAGTACTGAGTAATATTAATTAACTAGGCTACATGAACTTACAATACAATTACAATTAGGGTTTGGTTTAAGTTTAATTACTTGTAATAATGCATAATTTACTGTTATTACTATAGTAAGTACATGTAGTACTAACGTGTTAGTAGACTACGTCACCTTAAAATAAAGTGTTACCAAATATTTTTCAGGATTCTTTGATGAATAGAAAGTTTAAATAACAGCATTTATTTTAAATATAAATATTTTGTAACATTATTAATGTTTTTACTGTTACTTGTGACCAATATAATGCATCCTTGCTCAAATAAGAAAGTTTAATTTCTTAAAAAAATAAATAGGCTACTGACCCCATACTTTTGAACGGTATTAGAGCTGCACTATTAATCGTTAAAAGATCGCAATCTAGATTCAAACACCCATGCGATCTTATTCCCTAAATTGTAACAATTTGCCTGTGTCTGTTAAACCTTTGATAAAATCACAGTGGAACATTGAAATCTGCGTTTGCGCTGCGGCTGAGTCAGAGAGAGCAGTTGTTATATATAGGTATGAAACAGCTTCTTTTTCAACCACACACACAGTATTGTTATTTTTGTGTTACATAAATTCAAATGATCACATAAGTACTGGCATAAAATGTTATAGTTCGGATATAAACACTGATGTCTACAGAACCGATCAAAATAGAGCAAATCACCTTTTGAAAGTAACGTGGTGCTTTAAAAAACAATTGTATTGTTGTCTCTAGGTGGTGACTGTAAAAAAATGTATTTGTCATTGAATAATTCACTCATGAGATTTGTTCAAAAATGCTGTTCATCTAGTAATGAAACAAGAAAGGTAGTTAGATTTACATTTAGCAGCGATTTACAAATGAGAACAATAGAAGCAGTTAAACTAACAATAGGACAACAATATGCAAGTGCTATGACCCTTCCCAGTTTAATCTAATGCAGTACGTATAAAAGTTATGAGTGAGTCATTAAATCATTCATTCTAACTGATTTAAAAAATGAACTCATTCAAATTAAAGAAACATTTTTAAATAGACTGCAGCAATGAACATTTTGTCAGAACCTCTTGTACATTACGTTATTTTGTTAAAGTTGTCTGTTCAGAATCGTGAAATTTGAATCATGCAGAAACCAGAATCATGCAGCTTTAACATTAGTATTATTTTAACAAGTATAACAGTTATTTAATATTATTTCATGTTGTTTTATTGATTTGTGTTGCTTTGTGTGTGTTATGTCCCTCCAGAACCAATCGAATGCCCAATCGACCTGTACTTTGTTATCGACACATCTGAGACCATAGCTCTGCAGGAGAACCCACCTGGCAGCTTGGTAGAAAGCATCAAAGAGTTTACCGAAGCCTTTGCTAGGAAACTAGAAGACGTTAACTACAGAGGTTCAGTTCAGATCAGCTGGTCTGTAGGAGGCCTTCACTTTTCCCAGCAGCAGGAGATCATCAGCGCCATCACCAGTAAGAATGAATTCATCAGTTTGCTCAAACCGATCAAATACCTGGGCAAGGGCACTTATATTGACTGTGCCATCACCAACATGACCCAACAACTCGTCCGCTTTCCATCCAAACCCAATGCCAAGCGCTTTGCGGTGGTCATCACAGATGGTCACGTGACAGGAAGCCCATGTGGTGGGATTAAAGTGGCGTCGGAACGAGCGCGCGATGAGTTCATTAAGATCTTTGCTGTTGCATCGTCCAGGAACCTGGAGGAGACGGGACTCAGGGAGATCGCTGACTCGCCGGCAGGAGTTTATCGTGATAAATTCATGGCGGTTGATCTCACAGGGGTGCGGCCTCTCTTAGTGACATCAACAATCAACCGCATTTATGACACAATGGTAATGCAATGGCTTTCAGTGGCATACTAATCTGAAGTGATGATACTGGATCATTTTCAGATACATTTAATGATAAAAATAAGAAATATTAGAGATGATTTAGTATTTTAATAATCTTCCTTTGGTCTTATTCTCTCTTACAGCTTCATCTGGCTTATCAAGAGGTGAGATCCCTATCAGTGTACTGACATCTATTGATTTCAATTTTTTTTTTATTGAGTGCCAACATGTTGCATCACTTTCCTCAGAGGGGTTTCCTCATAAGGGGTTTTGACAGCGATGCCACAGAGGAACCATTTTTGAGTTCCCCAAAGAACCTTTCAGAGAACAGTTCTTCAAAGAACCATATTTTTTCAAACATTTGAATGGTCTAAAAAACCTTTTCCCACTATATAGAACCTTTTTGTGCAATGGAAAGATTCCATGAATGTTAAAGGCTCTTCATGGTACCACCATTGCCAATGAAGAACTTTTATTTTTAAGAGTGGCTGATAGGTCTACGAAGGTTTTCTGTCATTCTCCCAGAAAATATAATAGAATTTGTTTAAAGCATCTGGACTTTATTGTCCTCCTCATAGCTTTATCAAATAAGTGACTAAACATCTTTAAAAAATGTAAAATATCTTAACATTGTATCATGATTTCTAACTCAAATTCATCATAATTCTCCAGTGCTACTCTGCAAAATGTTTGGAGACTACAGGCCCTCCAGGTCCAGCAGGACACAGGGGACAGAAAGTGAGTATCTCAAAAAACTATAGTAAAAAAGACTAAAATCTTAAGTAAACAAGTAATTTCACTGCTGTTTAACACTTGATCTGGTGCCTTGATTATTACAGGGAGCTAAAGGAGATAACGGTGACCCTG
Organism: Gila orcuttii; assembly: GCA_026230005.1. Taxonomy (NCBI): domain Eukaryota; kingdom Metazoa; phylum Chordata; class Actinopteri; order Cypriniformes; family Leuciscidae; genus Gila; species Gila orcuttii. The sequence continues at coordinate 32,653,819 of JAPDVR010000022.1, read as the reverse complement.
GCCCTAAAGGTCAAAGTGGGCGTCCTGTGAGTACAAACCAGTTCTCATGAAAGCATTTGGTAAAATACTGCACTTCAGTCAAAGACTATACTAAACCTAATTTGTATTCATTGAATGCTATTTGTATTAACTCATGTCAAAACCTACAGGGAGATCCAGGTATTGAGGGACCCATTGGACATCCTGGACCTAAAGTAAGTTCTTCACATTTCTTGTGTGCAATGAAATGTCTAGTCATAGACCAATATATAATCGGCCAGACCAATTCATCTGCACATATTTGGCTGTTTTGACATTATTGGCATTAACTTGATAACCATATTTGCTTAGCTGATTACCAGAAATGACGGAAGGTTCAGACAGCCTTGACAATATATCATTAGTGTTTTTTTTTTGTTAAATATTGTGTTAAATACTCAGTTCAGCATTTCATTTCAAATGTTGTGTAATTAGCTGTCATTAAAATATATTATGTATATATAAGCATTATCGCACTTCAAATGTCCAATTTACTAGTTGTAACCACCCTACTGTTTCTTTTCTCATTTAGGGAGAGCCTGGTATCAGAGGAGAAAAGGTATGATTTTTCTCAAAGTTTTCTGATAGATCTGATAAATATTGTTGGCATATTGATTATGTACCAAAAACTTACTTTTGTTTATATGGAAATTATCTGTTTTTAGGGAGAAATTGGAACACAAGGGAGAAAGGTAAGTTTCTCATAACATTTCTCATTTCACTTTATATTTTCTCTGAATACAGAATCTTCCATGCAGTATGTATTTTGAAATATTTACAAAACATTTTTGTTCTAATAGGGTGTTGCAGGAATATCTGGCCGCAATGGAACGGATGGGCAGAAGGTTAGTTATGGTATATGTGGGGTAGAGTCAGTGGCGTAGCGGATGGGCACGCACTGCGGACGGGCCCCACGTGTTGTTATAACCGCTGTCGATTTGGAATGCAATTTCTACCCCGTAACGCAATTTCTACTGAGTGGGACCAACCACCAACCCCCCCTCCCCGGAACGCGATTACTACCGGGGCCATGGAAAGTGATTTCTACCGAAGGTAGCCACAGATTTAAGGTTCATGTGGGGGCCCGCAGATTTGCGCTACACCACTGGGTAGACTCAGAGTGAAGTTTGGATAACACATCATTAAAATGTCAAAATATACATTGAAATAATACAAATTAAAATAAAAAAATTAATAAAAATGTCTGTTTTTTTTTAAACAGGGTAAAATTGGCAGGATTGGGGCTCCTGGCTGCAAAGGTGACCCGGGAGACAAGGTATGTGAGTCTTTTCTTTTGAATATCTGTTACTTGAGTTTATAAAGTCGTTTAATGTCAATCAATGAATTTGTCTTACACAGGGTCCTGATGGCTATCCTGGAGATGTTGGAGAATCTGGTCTTTCAGGGGCTCTGGGAGAAAAGGTACATGAAAAATGACAGATAAAAATCAAATTGACATTTAAAAGCCAATATTTAGGCGTCTTAGTTTGAAGTGTGATGGTTTCTCACTTTGTTCTCAGGGTGATCCAGGTCGTCCAGGAAGACCAGGTCCACTTGGCCTGGCTGGAGATCCTGGACCTAAAGTAAGATCTCCTAGCCACAGAGATTACATTAATATTGCCTAACAAACATTTTGTAATCTACTCTCTGACACCCCCTACAGGGAGAGAGAGGAAGCCCTGGATCGCCTGGAATTCCTGGCCAGAAAGGATCTCCTGTAAGTATTTGTTTTGATAATTTTTTTTTTTTTTTAACACTCTAAATCAATTTTGATATAATGTTATAGGAAATTTTATTTTGTTTTATAGGGGACTGCTGGAGGACTTGGACCTAAAGGCGACCCTGTGAGGAATAGTTTTTGGACATGTAAAACTAAACTTACAGTAGGTTGACCTGTGTCAGAATTGTAATATTTACCATTGCATTTTTAGGGAAGAAGAGGAGAATTTGGACCTAAAGGCAGCACTGGACCTAATGGGCCAAAAGGAGACAAGGTCAGTGTTTGGGTTCACTGAAATTAATGAAAAAAGGTGTTTAGTAAGTAGCTCTTTTCCTGTTGTAAACTCAGATTACATGAGCGGAGACAATGTTATTTTAATGTAATAATTATTTTATCAATATCCTAGATGATTCTTTGAAATATTTATAACGTTTGACAGGGTGAACCAGGTCCTGAGGGACCCAGGGGTCTTGCTGGGGAAGTTGGCAACAAAGGATCCAAGGTAATTTGGTAATTTTGTGATTTGGCTGCTTAAATACTGGGAAAAAAAAGATTTTTATTGGTTTTAAGGTGGACATGATTAAAAATTATATTTATTTTTGCTTTTGTTTCTAACTTCTAGGGTGATAATGGACTTCCAGGACCAAGAGGCCCACCAGGAGCTCCTGGAGAAGCAGGCAGAAATGTAAAAAAAGATGAAGAGAGAAATAGATCATTTTCTCTTGTTAAATCAAAAAATGTCAAGTAATATTTTCCTGACTTGTCCACATTGACTGAAAGTGTCCGAAACCAAAGGCATCTGTCTTGTTGTATCACTGCCCAGTCAGCTGATTAACTTATTTAGCTAGAATTGGTAATGAATATGTTATCTCCATTACAGGGTTCCCTAGGTGACCCAGGTGATTCTGGCCCTAGAGGAGATCCTGGCCCCCCAGGACCAAAGGTACATCACACACACACACACACACACACACACACACACACACACACACACACACACACAAAAAGTCTAATCGTTTTAAAATGGTAATGTTACAATGCTTGCTTGTCTATTATAAAAACAAAATGTTGCTTCTCTTGCCATAGGGTGATTCTGGCAGATCTGGGTTCAGCTATCCTGGATCAAGAGGATCTACGGTACTGTAATTAGTCAAATTTGTACTTATACTGAAAGTTATTTGAGTTCACAGAGCTTTAGATCCCATTAGAGTTTAACATTTTGTATAATACAAACTGTTTTTCCAAGCCATAGCAATATTATTTCTGCCATATATTAATATATTATATAATATATATTTGTTCTACAGGGTGACAGGGGTGATAAAGGTGGACCTGGACCCAGGGGAAGTAGAGGAGACTGCGGACCAAAGGGCGACCCAGGTCCAAAGGGAACTCCAGGAGAGTCGGTAAGCAAATTGACTCATTTTACCTGTACGTTAGCTGTTCAGAAATAGTTGGCATGAAACGGAAGTTGTGACTGTCTTTTCTTCTTTATTGTAATGTCTATCCGAATGAAACGCTTTTTTGGACAAGAAAAATGTTGGGTGGGTCTTGATTTTGTCCACTGGGTACTGATTGAATGGTTGTGTTTTGCTATTGGTCGTTTTTATGTGAGTCACAGGTTGGCCTGCCCTCATGCCCCAAGTTATTTTGATTACAGATTATGAGGGCACATGATTTTTTTTTTTTTTTTAAATAAAAAATAAGAATTGTCCATTTTGATTTCATGGTGACTTATAAAGTCAACATGAAAATTCCTTTTCCAACCAATTTTATTTCCTTAATATATATTATTAATAATAATAATAATAATAATATTTCTTCATTGTGTTTCAGGGAGAGCCCGGACCCCCAGGAGAGCCTGGACAAAGGGGGCCCAGAGGAGATGGAGGAAGAGATGTAAGCTTAATTTTTAGTGCATATTGATATTTAAAGGATGGAATATTTTATCTATTCAGAGCTTAACTAACAGTAAATGGCAACATCAGTGCAATTTATGTGAACTTAATATTAAACGATTTTAAATTATGTCCTTAACAGGGTGACTCTGGACCAGAGGGAGACCCTGGCCTTACTGTAAGCATTAACATTCAGTTTTTCTAATTAAATAGCACATAATTACATTAGGGATGAATGTTGAATCCATTTTCTCAGGAATGTGATGTTATGAACTACATCAGAGAGACCTGTGGATGCTGTGGTAAGATTCTTATAACTTTTCAGTAGAGATGAATGGATAGCTACAGTATATTTGCTTTTGTTACACAATTTTCTTGTTCGTTTCAGATTGTGAAAAGAGATGTGGTGCCCTGGATATTGTGTTTGTGATTGACAGCTCTGAGAGTGTAGGGTTGACCAACTTTACCCTGGAGAAGAACTTTGTGATCAATACCATCAACAGACTGGGCTCAATAGCAAAAGATCCCAGTTCTGAAACAGGTAAAAAGACATCATTGTGTTTCTGTTTGTCCTGCATTTTAATTGATTGATTGATTGATTTGTTTATTTAAGTGTCAAACACCATGGTGCCCAGCCCTCATGGGCTTATTAGACACTACAGTAGTAATTTCACCAATATCTCCAAATAGCCACGTGACATAACACAGAACCCAACATAGCATAACTATCCCACTAAAAATGAGTACACATACAAATAGAGATGGCTTTTCATATAGGATACAAAATACTTTGCTGCAGATACCAGGCCTTTTCTATAAATTTTGCCAAAGCAAAAACATCATTTTCAAACAGCCAAAGCAAAATCTCCCCTTCATATTTCCAAAATATATCAGGATTTTTTTAACTGAATTGATTCAAAAAGAGAGTTCATTAAATCACAGTATAAATGACAATAAAAAACAATGTGAAATTCATCTTCTACAACCTGGAGATCACAAAATTTACACAAACGCAAATGTTCAGGTGTACCTTTAAATCGACCCACTTCCACCGCCAGAGGTAAGGTACTAGTTCTCAATTGAGCACAGAGGGACCTCTGCCTTCTCTTTAGGTTAAGGAAAATATAAGGTTCTGTAACATAATCATTCTTAAACATACTTAAACATAATTTCTAAGTTTTGGCTTCTTCCATATATCCTGTTTCCATTGATCTTCATATTTACTTAACAATCTTTGTCTGACAACCTTTATATTACATTGGATATTATTGTGGTACATCATATGCAAGTCAGACACAGACAGTATTATTGAAACTTCTCCAGACCAGGGGTGATGCTTTGCTCTGTCCCAATTAAAAGTTTCCCTAGTTAGCCTTTCCTCTGGCAGACTAACAAGACGGTTCCACAATCGCACCATTTCACACCTTTGTTTTACAATACATGGATCCCATCCCGCATCCCCATTAACAGCTACCTTTACTGCATAGTATTTATGCACACCAAGAAAACAACTTAAAGCACGATTTTGAACAGAGTTACAGTCAAAAACCTCTTCAAAACCCCAAACTCCTGCAGCATAAAACAAAACTGAGTCAACCAAAGATTTATACAGTTGTGTAAATGTAGAAAAACCAAGATCTGTACATAGTTTCATTTTGCTCAACACATAACGTTAACCTAATGCTCTTCCCGCAGACTCTGCTAGTATTTTCCTTCCCTCTGTAAACTTCATATTTTCATCAAAAACAAAACCAAGATATTTATATTAACGAGTAGCCTATACTTTAAGGACACAGGGCCAAACTGAAATGTATGAATACTCTGTAATTCACTTTTTTCCCTAAGTGAACAACTTGTGTTTTTTCGCTATTAATAGTAATGTGCCATTTAATAATCTGTTATGGCAAAATTACAAGTTGAATTAGCTTTTAAATACATTTAGTAGAAATGCAGAAGTGGTTAAATTTAATCGAACAAAATTTGTATTTGGTACATTTCTAAGGAACTCGAGTCGGCGTTGTCCAGTACAGTCACAACGGAACATTCCAAGCTATTCGCCTCAACGACTCCAAGATCGACTCTATGTCCGCCTTCAAAGAAGCTGTGAAGGAGCTCGAGTGGATCGCTGGAGGAACGTGGACGCCTTCCGCCCTGAAGTTCGCCTACGATAACCTGATTCGCGACAGCCGTCGTGCGAAGGCTAACGTCACAGTGGTTGTGATCACAGATGGCCGGTATGACCCCCGTGATGATGACAAACTGCTCAATTACCTCTGCACGGACACCAGCATTGACGTGAATGCCATCGGTATTGGTGACATGTTCGACCAGCCGGAAGAGAATGAAAGCCTGAAGTCCATCGCTTGTAGAAAAGATGGAAGGGTCATGGGCATGAGGCGTTTTGCCGATCTGGTCGCAGAGGATTTCATCGATAGGATCGAGAACGTACTCTGCCCAGGTGAGTCTCGTGACCTGGCCTGACTGTACAAAGTTTTTATGTCTTCATATCCTAAATTATAATAATGGAGCTTTCTTTTCATCACTTTTCTTTTCTTTATTTGTATTAGATCCAGTGATCATTTGTCCAGATCTTCCATGTAAAAGTGGTAAGTGTTTCTTCCTAATTTGTCCATTCCCAAATGATGAAGGCTCATAATTCTTAAAAAAATTTTGTTTCAGCCAAGTAAATGTATCCCAAAAATACCTACATTTTATTATTTTTCTTCTTTACCTTATTGTTTTTGAATTGCCTTTTTCACAGACTTTGGATTGTACTCTATACATACAATGTGTTACTTTAGTATAATTGTACTATTGCACTATTATAGTATTTATTAAAATTTTGAATTAGTTTTTGTTTATATATATATATATATATATATATATATATATATATATATATATATATATATATATATATTTATTTATTTTTCAATTTCAGTTTTTGTAATTTTGTTGTGTTGTTGTCATTTTTTATATTTTTTATATTTCTATTTAGTTTTCATTTATTTTTATTTTAGTTTCCGGTTTAGTATTTTTTTTAGTACTTTAATAATTATTAAACATTAATTTTTAAATGTCATTTTAAGATGAATTTTTTCATCTAATATTAATACTTATACCAAAAACGATTTTTAATTGTTTTAGTTACCAATAACAACCCTGCATACAATATTATTTATGGCCAATTATTGTCAGCCATTATATTATGCTAATATATAAAAAAAACTCAGGTTGTATTTGGTCTATTGAAGCCATATTAATAATGTTTTCTCTGCAAAATAATAAAATGCACAGAATTGTCCAGATTTGCTGAGTAAATGATCAACATATTCATGAAGGTTACTTTTATACATTAACGATCCAGTGCACATAACAAATGATATACATTTGTTAGGTTATGCATCTCAAATGTATATCTAATATATATTGTTATGTGTGATAACCAGCCCAGTCTCACAAGGGGAATGTCACTGTAGCACCGTTTGCATAAACTAAACATGGCAGTGAGAACTTTTTCACCTTGTTTTGATTCTATATAGAATGTTAGGTAAAACGTTGCTGTTATATAAATGCTAAAAAAATGGGGTTAGTAAGTTTTCTTTTCTTTTGTTTTAAAAAAAAATAGTACTTTTATTTTGCAAGGATGCATTAAATTGATCAAAAATGACAGTAAAGACATTATAATGTTACATTATAATGTTGTAACAGAGTTCTATTTTAAATAAAAGCTGTTCTTTTGAACTTTCTCTTCATCAAAGACTCCTCAGAAATCACGGTTTCCACAAACATATTAAGCAGCAGCACAACCGTTTTCAGAATTTATAATAATAAGAAATGTTTCTTGAGCACCAAATCAGCGTATTTAAATGATTTCTGAAGGATCATGTGACACTGAAGACTGGAGTAATGATGCTGGAAATTCAGCTTTGCCATCAAAGGAATAAATTACATTTTAAAATATATTAAAAATACAAAACAGGTATTTTGAATTGTAATAATACTACTGTTTGTACTGTATTTTTGATCAAATAAATGCAGTCCTGGCAAGCACTTGTTCAAAAACAAGTACAAATGTGCAATGCCTACTATAGTCAGATTTATTTACTGTATAAATAAGCAGTTTGACCAGTTAATTTGGATTTTTTTTTGTCATGTACTATGAATGACATAAACATTTGTACAGTGTCAAACTACTACCAGGCTACTAAAAATCATATATGAAATCAATAATAAAAAAAATTATCATGGAAAAGATCAACAAATCATTTAAAAAGACATTAAAGAATAACAGAGGCTCAAGGAATCCACCGCACTGAGGTAAAAAGTTATCTGAACATTTTAGTTGTGTGTAAACAGTCATTGAGTGATATTTCCTTTTGACCGTGTCAGCTGAACGCACAATGATCAGCGCAAAAGTTATCAAAATAAAAACTCAAATCAATCAAAACAGCATCTAGAGGGAGCCAGTTGCTAGGAGCTAGGCCCCTAAAACTATTGTTTCAACACTCACTTGCAGATGATGCCCTTGCAGAGGAGTGGAAGGACAGTCCCATCCCAACCACTGTACTAAGCATCTCAGACTTAATGAACAATCTACAAGAGGCCAAACACCCTGATACCTACACCAAGGCTGTAGCTACATTGGCTTACGCAGCCCAGATGGCTAAACAGACCTCTGAACCTGACAAACAGAGATGGACAGATCTGTTCATTGATTCGTTTAGATTGATCTATTCTGAGATGGGAGACCCAAACAAAGCTCTTGGCTTGTGTTAGGAAGCATGGGATTGGGCATTTCCCCAAAAAATGTAATTGGTAGCTTGACTAAAAGGATACAGCACTTGGCCTCGCTGTAGAATTGTGCTTAATAAGGACAGTTAAGTAAAAAGCTAGCTGGTCTATGCATGAATGTAGTTTTTGCATTAAAAGTAATCGAATGCAGTTGTTAATACCTCTCTTAAAGATGCAGTTGGCAGAAACTAGCATGTTAGCATCATAGCCAGTTAACAAAAACTTAATTCTTTGCTAACCTCTGCTAAAAATAATTACCTGCTACAAAAATGTGAAATGGCAACCTTTGCCTCTTGACATTGATGCCTGCTGCTCTGTAATAATTGTTTGCATTCAAATTTGCAAATGAAGAGAATAGATGAACAGATTTTTCAACACTTTGCTTGCAAAGCATGCTATCATTATCTTACCCTAGTTAGCTTGAATCCTCAGGGTTTCTAGGATTTGAAGGGATTTTTTTATGTTTTTTTTTTTTACATAAAAAAGAAAATTCTGTCATTATTTACTCAATCTCATGTTGTTCCAAACCTGTATGAATTTCTTTCTTCCACACAATGAAAACATATAGTGACCAGGGGCTGTAAAGCTCTAGAAAGGAAAATAAAAGTAGTACATGGAAAGAAGGTCATAAAGGTTTTAAGTAACATGTAGTGATGACAGAATTTAAATTTTTGGTTGATCTATTCCTTTAAAGCATCTGTACATTAATGGACCATTAATTTTTATTCTATATTCATTTCAGTTTTGCACTTTGCACATTTAGAGTTTAGTAGCTTCTCATAGGTTGGAAGCTTTTTACTGCTGCTTTACCATTGTTGACCTTCAAATGCCCACTATATTGTACACAAATAATTTGTATGATTGATCAATTGAGAATTTTTTTTTTTTTGCTTTACCACTGTTATAGCATTCAGTTTTTTTCTTAAAAAGATATTTTAACAAAGTTTCTTTTTAAATTTATTAAGTATATTTCCTAAATAAATTGCCCCCAAGAGTTAATCTGATTTTTAGGCAACATAAATCTTTAGAGAGTATATAATTCTAAAACCATGTATGTACTGTACAATGGCAGTTCAGACATACTTTTTGTAGCCTCCTTATATAATCGTTAATGTCCATTTATGTGACATTTATTGCATGATTGATGATTATCTCAGTGATTTTTTTGGGGGGTGGAAATACAGATCAATGTGAATTAGCCATGTACTGTACATCCAAGTGAAAAAAAGATTTCTGAGCTAAATCGACTATGCACAATTCAGTGAGAATATTTTTTCAGAGTTTTTTCTTGGTAATACAATTATGTATTTATCAAGTATTTTATATATATATATATATATATATATATATATATATATATATATATATATATATATATGACACTGTATATCTGATGTGTTCTATAAATGTGCAATGAAAAAATGGCAAGCTCTCGGACTGCAAGAAATGCAACTTGAATTATTTGCAACAAATAAATATCTTTAGCAATGAAATTATTTCTAGGTTTATTTACTTTTAAATTAACTTTATCTCAATGTAACATTTTATTAATAAAACAATCAGTGCATTCAAAATCGCATACTGAGTAGGTACTACATTTGAATTTGAATTTACTTCGCAATCATTAAAAAAGTGCATTCTATATAGTATGATTATGGGTAGTATGAATTAAATTAGGACATACTACATCTGACATGTTGTTACTGTCACGTGACCTACCAGTCACGTCACGTCACTTCACTGCCAATCATAAATCCTCTCTTGTGGCCTCATGTGATAGTAAAGTGTTCACCGAACGCACACTTCAAAATCTTGGTGGAAGTAGTAGGTCATCCAGGTACTTTTCGCCTGTTTTTCGAATACTATGTATTCGGACATACTACTCTGTTGCCGTACTGTTTTTCGCATACTATATAATAGCAAAGTATTCGATTTTGAACGCTGCGATTCAAGCTTGAAGTACCACCTAAATCCAAATCATGACAACCTAGATAATCATTGCTGTTTTTGTATTTTATAGAGCCAGCCGTAGCCAACTGCATCCAGCGGCCGGTTGATATCATCTTTATGCTGGATGGTTCGGAGCGCATGGGTCAGGAGAATTTCCGCTATGCACGTGAGTTCGTGGAAAATGTCGCTAGCCGCCTGTCCCTAGCCCGGGGAGATGACGATGTACGTAACGCCAGGGTGGCTCTTCTGCAGTTTGGCGATGAAACCCAACACCAACTGGCCTTCAAACTTACCAACAACTTCACGGTCATCTCTGATGGCCTGGCCAGCATGATGTACCTGGATTCTACTTCCAATGTGGGAAGTGGTATTATCTACGCCGTCGACAACATTGTGGGCTCCCGATTAGCTAGACGAAATGCCGAGCTGTCTTTCGTCTTCATCACTGACGGGGTCACCAACAACAAGAACCTGGAGGAAGGCATTAGCTCAATGCGCAGGGTAGAGGGCGTTCCCACGGTGATTGCCATGGGCAGCGATGTCGACAAGGAAATCCTTGCAAAGCTCTCGCTAGGAGACCAGACGGCCATTTTCAGGGGTCAGGATTTTGGCCGTTTGAACACAGCCAGCTTTTTTGAGCGATTCGTTCGGTGGATCTGCTGAGGGGTAGGGTGGGTTTTTAGAAAGGGGGGGGGGGGTTGGTGTGTCATAGGGTTCAGAGTAGAACTTAAGCATTTTATCCACCCCAGACGGCAACATAGTGTCGGATCTGGGCCGACACTATGTTGCTGTCTGGGACACTAAATCTATGCAGTTTAAGCACTTATATTGTGGCAAAAGAGTTAAAAATGCACATCATTATAGCTGAACTGACAACTTAGGAAGACCTTAGAAAGAATGCAACTCTGTCATCAGCCAACTCAATGATGCACCAGTGGAAATGAGTTTTGGGTACAGGAAGACACTGCAGTAAAACCAAGAGGTCAAGTTACTAGTAACACTTCAGAGATTATGTACTGAATGTGTATTTTGATAAAGTTGCAATTGTAGTTTTTTATTTCTGTATTTTCATGCTGAAAGGCCTCTAGCTTAATTTTTGTTTGATATATTCCTCAACACAAGGTGCTAAACCAGAGTAAGACTGGAGTAATTTTCCTGTATATCATTATCATATGCACATTGGTAAAAAGTGCACTAATTCAGGGGTACAAGAAGTCGACAAATACACATTCATTCTGTATCACTTACCTTCATGTCTAAAAACATTGTTACATTTTTAAGCCATTGACTTAAAAAGGGCCTGCAGTAGCTAAAATAAATTTATGCCACCTACCACAACACATGCACTCTTGATCCAACACAGTGTTCAGTTTTTTAGATTAAATATTTGCTTATAGTGAAATATAGAATGTTTCTTCACCTACATTTTAATGTAAAGAATAATTATAAGACTACTAGCACTGCAATCAGTCATTTAATTCCAAGAACCACAATTTGACATGCTGTTGGACACTTGAATGATTATTTCCATAGTTGCTGTCAAACTTAAATTTTAGTACAATAAATCAAGCTGTGGTAACACAACTGAGGTGTCTGTGGTTTTTGTTCAAGATACAATGTTATGTCAATGTCACTTTGTTTCAATTCTATTCTGTTCTATTCTACCCTAGTATATTATCATGCTGTTCTATTCTACATTACTATGTTATTTTCTGTTCTATTGTAAATTCTATTCCATTCTATATTATGTAATATAGAAGCAGCAGTATGTAGTTTTTGTCTTTACTGAACAACATACCGAGAAATCTGGAGGGACTTATCGTCACTAAAAACACATGGATTTTGGACTTTGGATTGGTCCATGACTCTAGTCACTGGTTTACAAAGTCTCTGAAAGTTGAAGAAAACGTACAGACCTGAAATGTATAACACGTGTTGTCAAGATAAAAGTATATATACTTTTATTTAATTGAACAATTTTGATTAAATCATTAAATATTTTTACATTGCACAGGATAACATCACACTGGCCTCGTATAAAAACTAGAGAGAATATTTATTATTGGCTTTTAGTGTCAATGCACTTAAAAGGATAGTTCACCCAAAAATGAAAATTCTGTCAGTATTTACTCACCCTCATTTTGTTCCAACCTCGTATGACCTTCATTCATCTTCGGAACACGAATTAAGATATTTTTGATGAAATCTGAGAGCTGGATCACTCCTCCATAGGCTTCTAAGGGATTGAAACTTGAAACTATTAAAGATATCGTTAAAATAGTCCAAGTGACTACAGTGGCTCAATCTTAAGTTTATCAAGCGACGAGAATACTTTTTGTGCGCAAAAACAAAACAAAGAAATAACTACTTTATTTCCACTATTCATTTCCTTCTCTGTGGGCCTCTAGTCAGTTAACTTAGTGTGATAGCGTAGAGCTACGTCACACGTAGGCTCACTATTGGCCGACGCTGGTCATGTGTGTGATGCGTGTGACGTACAACAACAGAAGAACTGCACTAGTGAACTGAGGCCCACAGAGAAGGAAATGAATAGTTTAAATAAAGTCATTATTTATTTATTTTTTGCGCTCAAAAAGTATTCTCGTCGTTTGATAAACTTAAGATTGAGTCACTGTAGTCACTTGGACTATTTTAACTATATCTTTAATAACTTTTAGGGGCTGGCAAGCTTCAATCCCTTAAGAAGCCTATGGAGGAGTGATCCAGCTCTCAGATTTAATCAAAAATATCTTAATTCGTGTTCAGAAGATGAACGAAGGTCTTACGAGGTTGGAACAAGATGAGGGTGAGTAAATACTGACAGAATTTTCATTTTTGGGTGAACTATCCCTTTAATATAGAGAAAGAGCGCATTTAGGCCACGCCCATACCGGGGGCGGGGGGGTGGTGAGCAATCCAACCCTCTCCATTGACTTTGTATTGCGTGAAGCTGCCTCCATTTCTCGCTTCTAACAAAGACAAAAAACAGAACAATGCATAAAAGCTGCTGTGTGACAGGGTGCACAGCAATGGAAAGGGTTGGTGGGCGCGGTTTTCATATTATGACGCATGTTATCGTGAACCAATCAGAAGACGGGCTTCTACATGAAAACTAATCGCGTTTGGTCCAGAGCGCATTCCGTAGGCAGAACCCAATGTCAATGTCAAAAGGAGAACCGTCCTAAACGGATTTTTCCATTTTAAGCCCTAAAACATTTTAATTAACGTCTTGGTAGGCTAGTGCTTAGCACGATGAATAGGTGTGGATGATTAGAAAACTTGTACGAATTGGAATGTTTGTTTAAAATAACTAGAAACCTTCCGTCCGTCCCTGGCGAAGGATTATTAAACTCCCCGGTTTTCCTGTCACTCAAACGGCCGTACGTCATCATGTGGGCGGGCTCCCGTTTGCTGTCAACATTCATGCGGGATGTGCAATACCTAACGAACTTGCAGAGCTTTAATACAGATCCTTAAAATGGCACAAGGCCGTCTAATGACTTTGAAAAGGCCTGTTTGTGTGGTGAGCCTGTGTATTTTAATCGTTTTTATTATGGAGTAAATGGATAGACAACACTGCGGACATGACTTGGCTAACTTAATCATAAATCACTAATACAGTAAAGATCTGGTTGCATGCTCTCCTCCTCCTGTAATCGACTGGGAAACAGAAGGTTATTCAGGAAGATATCTTCTGAAATTCCATGTCAAGATCATAAATAGATCATAATTTTCAACAACAACAACAGATGACAGCATGAGGAGCCGCAGTAATTCAGGAGTGAGGTTGGATGGATTTGCCAGACTTGTCCATGAAACAATATTATGTCACCAGGTTTGTTCAAAACATGTTTTTTTTAATTATATTCTATCTATTCGAGTCTGTATTTCATTCTATTTTTTCTTTTGTGTTACTGTAAGTCTGTTCTATTCTACTCTTTTTTCATTTTTTTGATAAATTCTATTCTGTTTTGTTCTATATTATGTTTTATATTCTGTTTTGCTATATTATGCACTAATGTATTTTATTTAACTTTACTGTTCTAATCTATATTATACATTATTTAATATATTCTGATCTATTCTTCTATATTCTATTCTGGGCTGCATTACTGCATTCTGAACATGCTATATTGTCCATTATGTAAAACTGAATTATTAAAAGATTGGTAAAGCAATTTGTGAGGATCAAAATCTAGTTCAAATAAAAACACAGGCATTTCTAGTTTCTTGTGGTGTAGATTCTTCTGTACCATTGGCGCCATTCTGACAGGAGGAATCTAAAAATAATGAAGGCTTGAACAAAGGTCACCTTTAAATAACTTGTGAGTGAGGGAAATGTTTGTTTTATCAGTAGCATGTGAATTCTTTTAAAAGCAGAGCTGATGCTTTATGCACAACACAACAAACTGCATAAGTAACACTAAGTGATCACCATAACTATGTTTGATTATTTATTATATCATTTAACATTTTCACAGCAGGCATCTAGTGTTTATACTATGTATAAAATATGTAAATGCTATGAGAATTAGCATAACAAATCAGACTTATATTTAATTATGTTGTGTGAACTAATAAAGATGGGTTTGACCTCTCCATATAGAATCCAGTGACAGGTCTACTGCCAGCTAGCGAGCAGCAGAAGGATGCCTGGGTCAGAGATAATGTTTACAGCATCTTAGCAGTGTGGGGGCTTGGCATGGCTTACCGCAAAAATGCAGACCGCGATGAGGACAAAGCCAAAGCCTACGAGCTTGAGCAGGTGACTAAAACTTCAAAACATGACCACCTGTTGCAGCATTGTTAGTAGTAGAATGCCATTGACTACTGTATAACAGGTGGTTGGATGATTGCTTCCACTAGACTGTACATACCAAAGACTGTAACACCTTTTTATTATGCGGCCTTAAAGTCTTATTACGATTGATTCATGTTCAAAAGTTTGGGGTCTGTAAGATTATTTAATGTTTACAAGGAAGCCAAACTTTTTAAAATGTTTTTTAAAGAAGTAAAACCGTTAAATATTATTAATATTTTAGATAAATGTTTTCTATTTTAATATATATTTTAAACGGAAATTTATCTCTGTGATGCAAAGCTGAATTTTCAGCAGCCATTACTGCTGAAAACATGATCCTATTACAGTCATATGATCCTTCGGAAATTGTTGTAATATGCTGTGTGTGTATATATATATATATATATATATATATATATATAAATTGTCTTGCAATTTTGTGTAAATATAAATGTATTCAAAATGTTGTGCTGCTCATTCCTTCCAGATAAAGCATTATTAATAACATTTTTTTTTTAGAGTGTGGTTAAGCTAATGCAGGGGCTGCTGCAGTGTATGATGAGACAGGTATGGAATTTAACTCTGTGGTCTTACTCATTTGTTATTCTAAACCCATTCATTTGAGATAGTTTTTATTCTTTATTTTATACATTAGTTCATTGATTTTCTGCACACATATGAACACACATGTCTCTGGCCTGTCTAAGCACGTGCATATTACGGCAGGTGGAAAAGGTAGAGAAGTTCAAACACACACAGAGCACAAAGGACTGCCTGCATGCCAAATATCACACACCCACCTGTGCCACAGTGGTAGGAGATGATCAGTGGGGGCACCTTCAGGTCGATGCAACCTCACTGTACCTGCTCATCCTGGCTCAGATGACCGCCTCAGGTGAGAACAACAATTGATCCTTAAAAAGATAGTTCACTCAAAAATGAAAATTAATTCATTCAAACATTTACTCACCCTCATGTCATTGCAAACCTGTATGACTTTCTATCATCTGTGGAACACAAAAGACGATTTTGAATGTCTCAGTGTTTTTTGTCCATACAATGGAATTCAATAGTCACCAAAACTGCTTGGTTTCCAGTATTGCTCAAAATGTCTTCTTTCTAGACAAAGAGGCTTGAAACGACATGAGTGAGAAAATTGTGACAGAATTTTCATTTTTAGATGAACTATGCCTTTAAAGACCTATTGAAATTTCTTGACCAGCACAGTTTTCTTTTCTGTGTTCCTAATTAAACATGGAATCCAGGGTGGGATGTATCAAAGGATTTGCTACTTGCTTTTGCATGTCATATACATCTTTACTCGCATTTTCATTCTAGAGAATATTTGATTGGACAAAAATATGTACTGTATAGTTATCGAGTTCTTGAGAAAATCACTATAATTTTTTAACTTTTATATGTTATAAATACTATTTTTTTTACGAGTACCTATATCCAGGCTCTCAAAAATCTGTTTGTGCAAAAACTACGGAATTTACGCAGAATTTAAACGGCTATCATTTGCAAATTCTCCACATCTTTCACACCTTTGTTTACTAATTACTTTGGTACATTTAAAAAGGTTTTCAACTGCAAAGCATAGTTAGCACAGAATTTTGCAGATTTCCCCTAAAAACTAAGGCAGAAAATGTGAAAATAGTCCACAGATTCTGTATAGATTTGCCTCAAAGCTGATTTGCCATGGGGTCTTAAATTTAGCCTTTGACGGTTTTGTTGTGTTTTTTGTTGTGCTGTAGGGTTTCTTATTTTCAGCAACCATTTTCATTGTTGTTGAAATCATTTCGCAGGTCTACGTATCATATCTAACTTGGACGAGGTGGCGTTTATCCAGAACCTGGTGTTCTACATCGAGGCAGCATACAAAGTGGCTGTAAGTTCTCACTGGTTTAACAAGAGGTTATACTGTATACCAGAGCTAAACTGGGATCACAGTCCTGTTAATTTCCCCATGCAGGATTATGGGATGTGGGAGAGAGGAGACAAGACCAATCAGGGAATTCCTGAACTAAACGGCAGCTCTGTCGGAATGGCAAAGGTAGGAGAGCCATCTGTTCTCGTTTAGTTTCTATGTTTATTCAGAAGTTGATTTTGATTTAGTTTGCTGTTCATGTTTTCAGGCAGCTTTGGAGGCCATTGATGAGCTTGACCTGTTTGGAGCTCACGGAGGCCCAAAATCAGTCATTCATGTTCTCCCAGATGAAGTAGAACACTGTCAGGTAAATTAATCAGAGTTTGTACCTGCTTCTTAGTTGTTATTATTTTACAGACCAGAGCTGCGTCTCCCAAGTGCGTCATATGTCAAAGTAGATCATAGAAGCCATTGGCACTGTAAGACTGGAAAATTGTAAGAATGTAGGAGAAGCCTCCTCTCTGAGAGAACAAAGGAAATTACCATTTGGACCCCTCATGTCCACCATTCGAGACGCAAGTCTCACTTCAGAATCATTCTAATTTACATCTCTTTCCCTCAACCCCCACTCGTGGTGAGATCTCCCAAACTCACACAAGAATCTAAATGGTTTAATGTTAATGATTATCATCGAGTTTTTTACATGTTTGGTATTATTTGAAATGTCTCAGTGCGACTGGTACAAATGTCTCATTCCCGAAGAAGTAAACCAAAAGGTAATAAAGTTAAGAAGTTTAGAAATATCTTCCACACTGGAGGGTGTGTCTTTGAGTTAACACCTTCTGACCATTTGACTGAATGCAAATTTCCACTGCTAGCAAATGGTTATTTGCAGGTAAATTTCCACTGTGAACGATGTTTAGATTTGAAATGAGGTCTGGGCATATAATAAAATGCAGCGAGAACTCGGGGCTCTCTTATCTGTATCCAGATCAGCCCATGAGGCTGAGAGCCGAGTCTCTCTGCTTCACGTATTTCTTGTAGGGTATTTTCCTCTTTGTTCTAGAGCATTTGATGTTTTGCATTGATTATATTTGATTGATTATGAAATTGTAATGATACAATTTACCTGACATAATAAATTGTTATATTGATTATTCTAATTGATTTTGACATTATTTTCATTCAAGAGTTTAAAAAGAATAGTAAAACATTCGCTCGCATTTAATGATACACGGATATCATTAAAACCCTTTTCATTTATGGAGTCAGATGAAATAACGAGTTAATACATATGAGAAATGTATTGCATTTAACCAAAAATCCCTTTGCCATGAGAAAAGACAGTAACACGCAGAGACCTTCCGTGCTGGTCGGATGCCGGACTCTGGGCCGATCGAGCGCGACTTACAGCACTAATGGTCTCTATGATCTACTTAGGCTTACGATTGGTTTTGGGAGATGCAGCCCAGGTTTATTCTTAAGAATGATTCACATTTAAAATTATGTCTCTCCAATCAATAAGATTTCCTGAGTCAAACATCTTGTTTCTCATTGTGTTTCTAGTCTATCTTGTGCTCCATGCTGCCTCGAGCTTCCACCTCTAAAGAGATAGATGCTGGTCTTCTCTCTGTGATCTCCTTTCCTGCATTTGCAGTGGAGGATGCAGATCTGGCCAACATCACTAAGGGTGAAATCATCACCAAGCTGCAGGTACTGTGGTGTTAGGGAAAAGACTATGCAGGATAATCCATCTTAAGTGATCTAATAATGGACCATTTTTATCGAAGAAAATGTTGTAATGTTTTTCTGAGGGGTACCTTAGTAAGTATAGTGTACATGCAGAACATTTTACATGTTAATTAAAAAATGTATTTTTATTTTAGATTTTTTTGGGAGCGAGAATGTGTGAGAGAGTGCAATTCTTTCAAATTGATTATTTCTGGTGGGGGGAAATTAAAAATGATCAAGCAACCATTTTTTTTTTTTGATCACTTGAGATGGAATTAGCCATGACCCATACATATTATTAAATAAAATATACCTAACATGTTTACTTAGAAGCCCCTAAAGAAACATAGTGATTGTAAGAAAATGAGACAGGAGGAACAATTCTATTTCAATGCGATTGTTTTCTTTCGCAAAACGTTTGTTTTCCCCGGAGAAACAGTGCTTTTGGGAGCAAGTGCAAAGTTTCTCAGGGGAACTCAATACTTTTGCGAAAGAACCCAGAAGTTTTGTGAGAGAACGCAAAAGTTTTGCGAGGGAAGGGAACACTTTGAGGTGTTGGAGAAACTTTGAGGGAAGGGAAAGCTTTGAAATATGATATAATATTTTTTTCCATCACCATTTCCCCTTAGAGGCTCTGTAGTTTTCAACTGTGGTATCTATTTATTATTTACAAGCTTAAGCATATTTTAATATTTTTAGGGACGTTACGGCTGTTGCCGATTTATCCGAGATGGATACAGGACCCCAAAAGAGGTAAGCAGATTTTACACAAAATAAGTATTTTGTTGCTAGTTCTCTATTAATGTGACTGCATGCATTCTATATTTTTATGGTTGTCATAGGACCCCACTCGACTTCACTATGATCCAGCTGAGCTGAAGCTCTTTGAGAATATTGAATGTGAGTGGCCAGTGTTTTGGACTTACCTTATACTTGATGGCATCTTTAATGAGGACCATGAGCAGGTATGAACAGGCTGACCCGTAAATACTCACCTGTATTCTGAAACCATCTTTAGTAAATCTATGAATGAGAATTATGGCCACATACTGCATAGTAATGATTGACGGCTATGTCATTCCTCATAGGTGCAGGAATACAGAGAGGCTCTTGATGAAGTTTTGATCAGGGGCAAACACGGGATTCGTCTGGTGCCTGAACTCTACGCTGTACCTGCTGACAAAGTGAGTTTCAACTTTTTAGAGCTAGTTTAGCTACTCATATCAGGACCATGCACATTTCATAAATGTCTAATTTTCATCTGCAACAAATTATCATTTATCATACTGAGCTGTCATACATATTTATTATGTCAAAATACTAATGTTTTACTGTGTAAAGATGCAATTGTGCCTAAAATCTGAAAAGTAATTCAAATTAAATGAGTGTTTGCGCTCTGGTCAGTAGCTGTGACAAAAAACAATTCTGGGTAAAATGTTTTAATCTGTTGCTCATCTGTGTGTTTGTTTCCTGTTCAGATTGAGGAGGAGTATAGGAATCCTCACTCTGTGGAGCGTGTGGCCTCTGGACAGCTCCCGCATATGTGGGGCCAGTCACTGTATATCCTGGGCAGTCTGCTGGTTGAGGTACTGAAGCCTGGAAAGACAGGATCCGCTTTCATATTAAACATGTTATATGTAATCTGAAAATGTATGAGATATTATGTCAACTGTTGAAGTGCTACCTTTCGCAAATGCGAAATGTCAGTCATGACAACTCTCTGAGTAGTTTTGGCATGGAAATGAATATGGCAATGTTCATTGGTCTCGGTGGGATAGACCTGCTATGCATGCTGGTGCTGCAGAGCAAGAATAGACTTGCTACTGCCATTAGATACACAGGCACGCTGCTGTGAGCATGTAAGATGTGATGCTGCTGCATCAATAGACATACGTAAATCCCAGGCAGATCTAGACAGGTGTAGTTGGGGGATGTGGAGGGTGTCAGAGGAACTCTGATAGTGTGCTGCAGGACCAGCTTACATCAAACACTGAACCAGACTATTTAAATGTTGAGCAAGCAATCTCATTTGGCAGCAGAACCAGCAGAGGTCAATAAGCTTACCATGTTGTAATGGTGTGATTACTTGCAGATTACATGTAATGGATCTATCAGTCTGCGCCATCTGAACTAGATATTAATGTCAGTGTTTCTTGTGCAATCCTTAATGTTTTATCTATTCTGTTCCTTTTACTATTATTTGACAAATTATTTCTTTTTATCAGGGATTTCTGGCCCCTGGAGAGATTGATCCTCTTAATAGACGATTTTCTAAAGAATTCAAGCCAGATGTTGTTGTGCAAGGTTTGTGAATATTATTTCTTATTTTATAAGGAATATTGACAGTTATTCTGTACTTATCAAGACACAGACCAATTTGTACAGTTTCTTAAATTGTGTAGAAGTTTTGTATCTGTTATTACCTTTTAAACGGCTGTAATTTAGGGGAATAGTACAGTATATGCCATATGTTTTTTTTAAGAAAATGTAATTACTTACACAATAGTTTTACAACAAAATTAGCTAGATATAAAGTGCTACAGGATACAAAGGAAATAAAGAGATAAAGGGCAAAAGTTGCTCCGTAAGGGAGTGAGAGCTCAAATGAGAACTAACTTTTAAAATGATTATATTATCATACCAATTTCTATGATATCTAACAATGGAAACAATGATCACTGTGTTTGAGTGAGACAAAACAACAAATATCACAACACATCAGAGAATTCATCAAACATTTAGCCCGTTGTTTTTCATGTTAAACATTTATAACATAATAAACTATATAATATGTAATGATTGTGATATAATATTATAACTTTATGATATGATTTCCATCTATAAAATGTGTGAGTTTAATATTTTATTAATATTTTATATTTTATATTAGGGAATACGGAAATCAGCCACATAGAATGACCCAGCTGGTTGCTTTGGGCTAAAGCAGATTCGGTTCATTACTAGAATCTTGACGCTATAATTTTCTGAACAGAGAAAATTTACCTTTTGCTAGCAGCTCTATTTATTCTGTTTAGTTAGTGTAGTTGCTGAGTCAGTGCAGATCCAGCAGCTTCTGAGGGATCATGGGATTGAGGTTCAGACTGTCTCTGAGGTTTTGCCCATCCGGGTCATGCCAGCTCGCATCCTGAGCCACATTTATGTGAAACTGGGTAAGTGTTCAGATCTACCATGACGAACAGGACAAAGCTAGATGTAGTAAACGGCTGCATCTGTAGAATTGTTTTAAGAAGAAGGTATTTAAGGTTCTAGGACACAAAATTAAATTAAAATCATTTCCTTTCTCCATTGCCTAGGTAACTATAAAAAACTGAATCTGAGCGGGCGACCATACAGGCACATTGGTGTCCTGGGAACTTCAAAGTTTTATGTGATCAGAAATGGTACTTACACTTTCACTCCACAGGTAAATACGAATTATCTCACATGGCAGGAAATCTATTAATAGTAGACGACCTACTGCACAGTCAGACTGCAAATATATGTATATACTGTAAAGTCTAATAAAAGCAATACAACTTTGTTTTTTTTTTCTCATAGTTCATTGACCAGCATCACTTCTACTTGGCCTTGGATAACCAGATGATTGTAGAGATGTTGCGGACAGAGCTTGCTTACCTCTCTTCCTGCTGGCGGATGACTGGAAGACCGACCCTCACGTTCCCCATCACACAGAGCATGCTGGGTAGAACTTCTTCTTGTTGGTATCCTCAGAAAATATTGTTACAATCTGCAAAAAGTAATATTAACAGTAACTAACTTTGTTTCTATTATTGGGTCAGTTGAAGATGGTGACAGTGTTGACCCCTGCATTCTGTCCACCTTGCGGAAGCTTCAAGATGGCTACTTTGCGGGAGCAAGGTCAGACAGTTTGTGACAATAATAATAAAAAGAGATTTGTATAGTATGATGTTTAAGGAACAGATGTGGTTCATTTCAAATCCCTGTGCTCTTTAGGGTGCAGATGGCAAACCTCTCCTCGTTCCTCACCACCTCCTTCCACACCCAACTCAGCTTTTTGGACGCCGACTCTGAAGAGGAGCTGCTCGAGGAGGATGAGGAGGAGGAAGAAGAAGAGAGTTTTGGGCCCTCAGGTATCCCTACCGACTCACACACAGCTGCTTCGTAAAGAATCTGTCCCCCAAAAATATATACATACCTTTACCATTGGATTAGAAAGACTCGCGAAGCAAGCTGAATTTCTTTTTTGTAAAAAACTTTAACACATTTGCGATGTTGATAACTGTGGAAATCCGTCATTTCTGTCTGTGAAAAGGTTCCATTGTTAAATAAAACTATTAAAGTATAAATTATAAATAAACTAAATATACTAAAAATATAAATTACATGAAAAATCTAAACTTAAAAAAAAAATATCTGAATTGTTGCTTTGAACTTAAATAAGTTTAAGTTCTAAAATGAATAAAAAATAAAAACAAAAACTAATCAAAATCACAAAAGCACATAACAAAATAATATTTTTGCATGTAAGATTAAAATGAAAATACAAAAGTAAAAGCTAATTCAAAATATGAATTAATAGTATAATAGTATATAGATAATACAAAAATAATACTGCATATCAGTTATCCACGGATTTTAGAGCATTTTAAAACATTTATTTTTACATTTTACCTATAAGCTCACTTAGATAATCACACAAAAATTAATCTTTTTAACAATAATTTAATAATTTAACACTAATAAATGTAACCTTTAGCAAATCTCAAAGTGAATATTCCTTTTTCACACTTTATATTATAATGTTGTGATGCCTAAATTAATATTTCATTTTATTTTATTTATTTATAGTATTTAATTTATTTATGTATCTTTTATTTCTTGCAGGAGGTTCAGGAGACATGTTTGACCAGTATCTCACAGATCTGTTGCACAGCACTGCCACTAAATGCCATCTACCTTCCATCCAGAGGGGGCAGCACCATGTTTTCAGTGCTGAACACACCACCAGGGACATCCTTTCTTTCATGGCCCAGGTTCAGGGCCACAACATGCCCAGTAAGCCCTCAAGAGCGATCTTTATTTGTAAAGTTGATTTCATGCTTTCTTTTAGTGGAAGACTAGCCATCTCCTTATATGATGTGTTTTTCAGAGCCTTCCATGTATTTGCCTGTTGCCCCTATCATGAGCAAACACAGGAAGTCTCTGAACCTGCTGGATGTTGCTCAGCACAATGTTTCTCATCACACCAAGGCAAGTCCACACACTTTAGCAAGCATAAAGTGAAGTGAAATAAATGAATGCACTTGTATGACACATAGTTTTGATGTGTATTTGGTTTTATCTGCAAACACTCTAGGCTGTTGACCTGCACTTGCCACATGATTCTCATGGGAACACAGACTTTGCCTATCTGGTCAATCAGCTAAAGCATTGTCCAACCCTTCAGGACCAGGCAGATATCCTCTATGTCCTCTATGCTATGAAGTGAGACCATACATACAAATCAACTGTAGCCTACATATCCATTCTAATATTTTGTTATTTAACACAGCCATTTAAGTTGAAATCAGTTATTAAATCATACTCTTTGTGTGTGTTTAGGGGTCCAGATTGGGTGGTAAATCTGTCAGGACAAGGTGACGCGTCGGTTCGCTCTCTTCTCGAGGAGCTTTATGTTCGGGCGGGAGCGTGTAAGGAATGGGGCCTTATCCGCTACATCTCAGGCATCCTGAAGAAGAGGGTGGAAGTCCTTGCTGAAGTGAGACCCAATGTTAATCAATGCATTTTTGTCAACTACAGGCACTTTTATGTTTCACGTGTTGAAAAATAAAAAATATATATAGATTTAGAATATAGAATAATATATATATATATATATATATATATATATATATATATATATATATATATATATATATATATATATATATATATATATATACATGCATACATACATACAGGTGAAACTGCAAAAGTTATAATTTTGATGATTATGGCTTACATCTTATGAAATCCCAAATTCAAAATCTCATAAAATTAGAATATTGCATGAAATCATTAAAAAAAAGGATTTTAAATACAGAAATGTCGGTCCTCTGAAAAGTATAATCATGCATATGTATATAGTTATATATACAAAATATATTAGTTTCACCTTTTAATTTTTATAATTACTGAAAATACATAAATATTCTATTTTTTTGTGTTTCACCTGTGTGTATATATATACATATATATAAATATACACACACACACACACACACACACACATATATATATATATGTATATATATAAAAGCATAAGTTCTAAATCTGTTTTAATCACACACACGCACACACACACACACACACACACACACACATACAGTATATATATTTAAGGCCCTTTCACACCGGACGCGTAACGGAAAAACGAAACGGAAAAGCGAATAGTTCGCGTGCGAATAGTTCGCGTCAAAACCATTCACATCAGCCGCGACGCGAATTTGCGACGTTCAGAGCTTCAACATTCCAAAACTTTCGCGCCGACAGCTGAGAAAACACGGACACTTCATCATCATCATCATCATCCAGTGAAGACGAGCTTTTCGTTTTCTTTAAAAGACAGAAAAGAAGGTTTTGTGTGCACCCAATCTTAAAGAACAGAGAGTCTGAAGGGGAGTAGGCCTATGCTAATCTTGTAAAGTAGCTAAAACTTTGCCACAAAGAACCGGCCAAAGTAAGGATTATGTATTAAACATTTGAATTGTTTATTAATAAAGTGTTTTCTGTCAGTTTTCGGTATGAGACACGCTCCAGTTCACTCGCCGGGTCCTCCGTGTCCTAATTATATTGTCTACTATATTTGCTTCTTATTCCTATTATTAATCCAGGCAATTTGTTGATGAAACATTGATTAAAATTAAGATACAATTTATACAAAACGAAATTCACTTTAAAGAAAGGCTTTCTACAAAACAAAACTTAGTGGTCAAAATTATGTCTGACCCATTCCAAATGTTTTCGATATATTGGGCATCTTATGATCCTTACTCATCTCATGCGGTTCCCTTTTCATATAGATCATCAACATAGATGAAATAAAAAAAATAGCATTATATTATTTAAACGTAGCTATGAAACGTATGTTTTGTTTGAGTTTTTTATAGGCCTATTTAAGCGTCACCCCGCTCTGCTTTATTTACGCACATGCTCTGGTGTGTGGCCTATACATGCATGCAAAAATAATATGAAACACACAACCATGAATGTTGAAAATATTCCAAATTAATTATTTCCCTCCTAGTCAAAAATATTATAAATCATCAGCACGCACTTCATCAACTCACCGGAGACACCAACTTTCCCAGCTATTTTATCCCATGCCTCGTTCTTTTGTAACTGGTCCCTATAAGCAAACAACCCAACTTCATGTCATAAATGATAGGGTATGCGTGCGTTGCGATGCGGAATAGGCAATATAAAAATGCTGTCATTATAAAAGGTTTCTAGTTTCAATGTATTGCTTGTTTTTAGTTTACATTTCATGTTGTGACACTTCTCTTCTCTCGCACATAATGCTGCTACGTCAGAGCAGCCAAAGCGTCAACAAGCTTCGCCTTTGTTTCCTTGTATGTGATTGGCTGAAGCCTTTTCTGTCGCCGCAAAAGTAAAAAAAAATCGACATCGAAGCGAAAAAAATATAACTCGTTTTTTTGCCGCAGCACATTCGCGTTCGGTGTGGAAGCAGTCATTACACAAACAGCTGATCAAAAAATAAAACTATCGCGCGAATTATTCGTGCGTCAAAATCGCGTCCAGTGTGAAAGGACCTTAACACTACATATTTACACTATCATTGAAAAGGTTGGGTTTGGTAAGATTTTTTAATAAAGAAGTCTCTTATGCTCATCAAGGCTGCATTTATTTAATCAAAAATACAGTAATATTGTGAAATATTCTTACAATTAAAAAAATCTGTTTTAATATATTTTTATAATGTAATTTATTCCTGTGATGGCAAAGCAGAATTTTCAACATTACTACTCCAGTCTTCAGTGTCACATGTTCCTTCAGAAATAATTCTAATATGCTGATGTGCTGCTCGAGAATTATTATTATTATTATCATTTCTCAAAACAGTTGTGCTGTCTAAAATTGTTATGTAAACCGTGATACAATTTTTTTCAGGATTCCTTGATGAATAGAAAGTTCAAAAGAACTGCTTTTATTGGAATCAGAATCTTTTGTTATATTATAATTGTCTTTACTGTCATTTTCGAACAATTTAATGCCTCCTTGCTGAATAAAAGTATTATTTTCTTTCTTGCTCTAAAAAAAATAATTCCAAACTTTTGAACAGTAGTGAATGTCACATTAAAACTATCTTGGAAACTTTTACTCATTTATTCATAATTTGTTTTTACTACTTTTTCAGACTCAAATTTTAATTCTAAACTTTAATTCTAAAATCCATAACATATAAATTATTAGATTTATAAAACAAAACAAAATAATCTAAACAAAGTATAACAATTATTTATATCAGTTTGACCTTCAGTGGCATTATTTCCACCATGACCAACAATTTTGCCTCTAATAGTTTTTTGTTGTTTGTTTGTTTATATGCACACAGGCCTGTACAGATCTGATCTCCCATCATAAACAGCTAACAGTGGGTCTTCCTCCCGAGCCCAGAGAGAAGGTCATCACAGTGTGAGTGACTTTAGTTGCCTATAGTCATTTTAGATGTTGATTTTTAAATCGTTTTAATATTATCTTATTACTTAACCAATTCTCTTATTTGTAGTCCTCTTCCTCCCGAGGAACTGATTAGCCTGATCTATGAGGCCAGTGGACAAGACATCAGCATTGCAGTACTCACACAGGTAGCACTAATTTTAAGCCCTGAAGTAGTGTAGCTTTTTTTTTTTCATTTCACTTATTAAACTTCTGAATTCAGGAGATCATGGCGTATCTGGCCATGTATGTGCGCTCTCAGCCATCTCTATTCGGAGATATGTTGCGTCTGCGCATCGGGCTCATCATGCAAGTGATGGCTACAGAACTTGCACGCAGTCTACACTGCTCAGGTACTACCAATCAGACAATGCAAATCTTTTCATTCGCTTACTGTAAATTCACTGCGATGAATCTGTCCATTTGACCTCTACAGGTGAGGAGGCGTCAGAGAGCCTGATGAGCCTCAGTCCATTTGACATGAAGAACCTCTTACATCACATCTTGAGTGGGAAAGAGTTTGGTGTAGAGAAGAGCAGTGAGTATTATTCAACCTTAGTTTTCATGCTATTTACTCCAGCAAATATTTCTGCTCGTCTGTTCGTTAATAATTTGCCTGTATCGTGTGAAAGTGCGTCCTATTCAGTCTTCAGCTACAAGTCCTGCCATCTCCATCCATGAGCTCGGACACACGGGGGCCACCAAGACAGAGCGAACGGGCATCAGAAAACTCAAGACTGAAATCAAACAGGTTGAGGGAAATGATTTCTCAAGTGTTTTAATGTTTCATAAATGATGATATATTTACCCTGCCATTTAAGATGTTATAAACAGATTTCTTTACTAGTGTACATTAGACAGTTACCTCTGATAACATATCACTATAAATTGTAATGTGGACTCATTTTCTGTAAAGCTGCTTTGAAACGATGTGCATTTTGAAAAGCGCTATACAAATAAATGTGACTTGACTTGACTTGACTTACATTAAATAACATTTATATTATTTTGTTTTCAGCTCGATGACTCCAGACCCATAAGCGTGGGTTGAGTTTGTAAAATTTTTTTTTCAGGCATGCTGTGCAAATACTTTAGATTAGTTTTTTTGTGTGCAGAGACCATTCTGTCTAGATGTCACAGCACATTTGTCGAACCATGACAATTCTGAGTAATGTTCAGTTTGCCCATATCATACACATCTTGAAGCATCTTTTTGACTGTAAGCCTCTCTTTATGATGCCTCAAATGTTCATTCGTCTGAAATACCTTCCATTGTTATGTTCATTATAAATGTTTGTATGTTCTGCTTTTATCCTCTTAGATCTTTACCAGCAGTCATTCCATCAGCAGTAATTTCACATCCCCGCGTTCCACGGTAACTCACAAAAAAAACAGAAAACAAAACCCTCTTCGTTAACTCCCGCTCTCCACTGTTAAATACTTTTCTTCCTTTCTTTTTAAAAAGATTAAGTTATCTTGGAGGGGTAAATTCAACTCATTGAATTCAGTTTATTTTTTTCAGTGCTTCAGAGTAGTTATCTGAGTTTAAATAGGAAAAAATTGCATCCATAACAGCCATTAACATTTAACATTTGTAATATGTGTCACAATTCAGTCTTGTCTTGTTGTGGTCATTTCACTCACTTAGCATGGGCTGACATTATGACATCCTTAGCTATGTTTGTCCTAGTTCTTGCTTTCTAAACCATAAGCATGTTTTTAACCATGTTACAGTATATGTGGTGATTAGAGTGTCGGTCACTTTTAAACCGACGCCCCACATTGTTAGCTCTGCCTTTGTACATATCTTTGATATACTGATAATGGAAATGTATGCGTGTCTGTAGCGATGCAGCAGCCCCTCCACTCCCAGTGGGATCCTGTCTCCGACTGGTACAGGCGACTCACACCTGCAGTGGGAGGAGCGCCAGGGCCAGTGGCTGAGGAGACGCAGATTAGACGGGGCCATAAACAGGGTGCCCATGGGCTTCTACCAGAAAGTTTGGAAGATTCTCCAGAAATGTCACGGCCTCTCTATTGCCGGATATGTCTTGCCTTCCTCCACCACCAGCGAGGTGCATACGCCTGCACACACATACACACTATAATGTACTGAGCCTCTTAACTATCGTTCAGTAATTTGGGGGTCATTTTTTTTTATTTTTTTTTAAAGGGGACCCGGTATGCACCTTTTTACAAGATGTAATATAAGTCTCAGGTGTCCCTAGAATGTGTCTGTGAAGTTTCAGCTCAAAATACCCTACAGATAATTTATTATATAATTTTTGAGTGGAATACAGTACCTTCTGCTATATATGCTGTTAATATAAATCAAACAACCAAAGAAAAACAGAAAACCACTCACTGCTCTTGATTGAATAACTTTAGTAGCTTTAATAAGAATACACTTCTTACTTGAATGCTGCTGTTAAATGCTCTGGCGAGGTGATCAACATGGCGGACTGTGTACAGCTCATTCAGGGCTAAGGGTCTATGCTAATAAGGTAGTCATGGGCGGGCTAAGCATTTGTGACATCACATTGCACAGAAACTGCAAATGGCTTGTTCTGAGACACTTCCTATGATTTATGCGACACATTTATGTTCAAATACCATGTAAAAGTGAATTTTGCTTTAATTAATACTTTTATTCAGCAAGTATGCATTAAATTGATAAAGACATTTATGTTACAAAAGATTTCTGTTTCAAATAAATGCTGTTCTTTTGATCTTTCTAAACATTAAAGAATCCTGGGGGGAAAAGCATCACGGTTTCCATTAAAATATTAAGCATTTTCAACATTAATAATAATAAGAAATGTTTCTTAAGCACTAAATCTGTGCTCAAGAAAATTCAGAAAATTCAGCTTTGCCATCACAGGAATAAATTACATTTTTAAAATACATTAAAATAGAAACCGGTTATTTTAAATAAAATAATGTCTCACATTATGACTGTTTTTATGTTTTTACGTGATCAAATAAATGAAGATTTGAGCGTAAGAGACTTACTTCATAAACATTTAAAAAATCGAACCAACCCCAAACCTTTGAACAGTATTCATATATTTAATTTAGATTGCTATACTATATTATATTGAAACATGAATCTGGAATTTTTCTTGAAATGCCCATAACCATGTGTACGTTGTCTGTGTGTATTATTGAAGATGACAGAGGGAGAGATTAAGTTTGCAGTGCACGTGGAGTCTGTACTGAATCATGTCCCACAGCCTGAGTACAGACAGCTGCTGGTGGAGACCATTATGGTGCTGATGCTTGTGGCTGACATGGAAATTCCTAGTATTGGTGGAATTATTCACATCGACCGCATTGTCCACATGGCTAATGATCTCTTTCAGCAGGATCAGGTATCATCATACTTTTTTTATATGCAGTTACGTGTAATCATAAGATGCTCATTATATGCTGCTTGGTTTGTTCACATGTCTGTACACACCTGCTTGTTCTATTATTACCATTTTAATTTCTATATTATAACATAATGTTAAAGGGGTCCTATTATGCTTTGTACTTTCTTAACTTTCGTTAGTGTGTAATGTTGCTGTTTGAGCATGAAAAAGGTTTGCAAAGTTTCAAAGTACAAAGTCTTCTCCAAAAGGAAGTTATTCTCTATAGCAGTGCGCATTGTTTCTGAACTCCCTCAAACGCCAGGATTGTAGTCTTGAGTTTTCTTCTGGAAACGTACACGTCACAATATTCCTCATTTAAATAATTCCCACCCAAAGCATATGAAAAAAAGATTGGCGGGGGTTGGGGGGGGGACGTTTAATTTGCGTTTGTAGTGTGTTGAAACTTGCGGTTATGGTAAGGGGCGCGACATTTCCGAAAACACACTCAAAGCAGTTGACCAATCACGGTCCAGCCAACCAGATCATTATGCTTTTCGGATGGGCTTCATAGAGACAGGAACTAAACAGAGCATTACTGACAGACTGAGAAGAGAGGTGCTGCAACAATGTAAACTATGTGGAAAAATAATGTGTTTTTTGAACATTCAAGTCCCCAAAAACAAAATCAAGACTGAAAAGGGGCATAATAGGCCCCCCTTAATGTAATCAAAACTGTGAAATAACACAAATAGAATTATGGAAATTATTTACTGAGGAAAAACATTTAAACAAATCAAAACTTTTATATTTTAGATGTATAACACTTACATCAAAGTGGCCTTCTTTTGTCTAGATTCCAGCTTTGCACAGTCAGGTCACTGTTGCATATGTGTTTTTATTGCAGAGATCCAACGGAGCCAATGAGTATTTCTTGGAGAAAGATCCTGCCACAGGAATCTGCAACTTCTTTTATGACAGTGCTCCTAGCGGCAGCTATGGTACGATGACTTATCTTTCCAAGGCTGTGGTCACATATGTTCAAGACTTCCTGCCAAGCAGCAGCTGTCTAATGCAGTAACGACTGCAGTTCCCAGAAAATCTGTGACCTTCTGGACTGATCTTTGAACGGTTTCATTTAATCTAACTAAAATCAGTTGACCTCAGTTCTGTAGCAAAGGACAAGCATCAACAGGGACAGACTGTAGAAAATGGACCACTGTGCTATTCTGTGTTTGAAGTATATAATTCTGTTTAAGAACTGTAAAATGCAAATAACTCTAAAATAATTAATATATAATTAATTTAAATCTGGACATTTTAAGTATCTTTTGTGGTTGGTTGGCTAACTAATTTTAAAGAATTTATCATTTTATGTTCATAGAAATGTGTTTTATTTTATTTAAATTGGAGCTTAAATTGAATGTCTGTAGGCCAGTTTTAGTTAAAGAAAACACTGTGTTGTATTACTGTAAGCTTTGAGACTTGTGTTTTCCTCCTAACAATATCTTATAACTTATTGCATTATAAAAGTACTATGTAATCTGTTATTTAACTGGTTCTTCTTATTCAAAGAATCATACAGTAAACATACAGGCATTACAAAATGTAATACCTCTGAGAATCATGTGAAAAATTAAATTATAGTCTGTTCTTTTCATGAAAATGCAACATTCTTCTAACTAAGCCTAGCAAGTGCAATTCAAAATTCTTTTTTTTTTTTTTTGCACAGGTAAACTGGCAAATTAGGCATTTGAATCATTATTTAGTGGACTGAAAACAGGTTAATACATAGGTTTATATCACAAATAGGTTTATATCACAAATCTATTTTTATTCATTTTATGAATAAAATGACAGTGAGAGAAAATCAAGAGAAATATGATGGAGCAAATAATTTCATTAGCGAAAAATGTTTTAGGTTTTGTTGTATGCTTGGATCTGTGACATTTGAAAAGCAAAAGGAGCATTTGAAGTTTTCTTCATGGACACGGACAGTATAGATGTTGGTAGGCGGCGGCTATGTGAGTTTTGCCCGATTTACTAATGTTTATGTAGAATTACTACTTTTGAAGCAAGGTACTGTATTTTAGCCGCGATTAAGCATTTGTATGACAACAGACAAATTAAATTTAATTATGTAATTAACCATGACATCCTGGCTGTATGTTGCGGATCTTGTGGTTTTGGTTATAATCTGCTATATGTATCGTCGGACACTTTTTAAACGTAATTAGGAATATACTAAGTTAAGAGTATACATTTACAGTTATTTAAAAAAATATTATCTTTTAAAGCTAAGCAGTAACTGTTATGTGAATGGAATACCTTATTGTATTTTATTCTCAAGCATCTTAATTAAAAAAAAAAGATAGACTGCAGCGCCCTCTTAAGGACGATCTAGCTGAACTGCAGTTTCCGGTTGATGATGATGATGATGATGATAGGTCGCGCGAGGCTGGAGTGATCGCGCGCGAACAGCCGCAGCACCTCTGAGGTAAACAAAACAAAACAAAAAAAAGCTGCGTTTTCGCTTCGGATCAGTCCATTTAGAAATCGCTTGACATGTTGGAACAAACGGACTATCGACGTTTCGAGAGAGAGTAAGAAATGTGTTAGATTTTTTTATTCTAGTCTTTATTCGAACTTGTACCAAAACTTTACGAGACAATCAAGTAACGTTAACGTTAAACCAAAACGAGAACAGAGTATAAATAACAATCTTTTATTTGTGAGGTGAGGCGATTTAGTGTTTTAATATATTTTAAGGTTATTGTGTACTGTACATACAGTAACAATGTAAGTTAGCGTTAGTAAGATTTTCCCAACAAAGTATTGGGGCACTAGTCAATCAAATGTGCTACTTTTATGTTGTTTGGATTTCTAGTCTCCCAAAACTTTGGTCAGTGAGGTAGAAATCACCCTAATCAGTCAGAAACTATTAAGTTAACGTTACTTGTAAAATGTTTTATACTTAATAGCTTGTATATTATGTCAGTATTATGTCAAATGTGCTACTTTTATGTTGTTTAGATATGTAGTCAGCCACAACTTTGGTGACTAGTTAGTCATAACGTCTCTGATGACCATTAATGTTTTTAGGGCATGCTACAACAGCCTCACTAACTTTCCTCAAAGACAAGAGTCAGGATGCTACAGTGAGGTAGAAATCACCCTATTCAGTCAGAAACTATTAAGTTACCTGGAAGAGGTTTTATATTTAAGTCATGTAACGTATTATGTCAGTAACCGTTATATGTTGTTGTTTGTTAAATTGTTATTTGATTTTACTTTATCACAGGTGAATATCTTAGTTCTCAGTGAGGTCACTACCAAATCTGTCGCTATGAAACTGCGGCGCAAAACAGCCCTGAGAGGTCGACAGCAACAGCGAGAACATGAGAAGGTCTCCGAGAGCATCTCTGTGGTTTTGAGGGACCCTGACTCTAGCCAATCAGACAGTGTTGAAGAAATAAAGAAATCTGTCCCTATGAAACTACGGTATAAAACAGCCCTGAGAGGTCGACGGCAACAGCGAGAAGATGAGGTCTCCGAGAGAATGTCTGTGGTGTTAAAGGACACTGACTCTAGCCAATCAGACAGTGTTGAAGAAATAAAGAAATCTTTCTCTATGAAACAGCGGCACAAAACAGCCCTGAGAGGTCGACAGCAACAGCGAGAACATGAGAAGGTCTACGAGAGCTTCTCTGTGGTGTTAAATGACACAGACTCTAGCCAATCAAACAGTGTTGAAGAAATAAAAGACTATGTGTCTGTTATTCATGATATGAAGCGTCCGATAAAGAAGAGTAGAGCTGGTGCATCATGCCGATTGAGTAAAGAAGATGAGAGGCCGCTTTCCATTGTGAAACCACAATATGGAGCCGTTCAGAAGATCGCCCTGGCTCCAGGTGCAATGGCTGAGGACACTCTAGGAAAGCTAAGGTTGATGGCTAACACCTCTGGCTCTGAGCTGAGGCCGAGAAACTCTGTTGAATCTCGACAAGAGTCTGTATTGGACGAATCCAGTACTGATCTCATGGTGGAATCGGGTCCCAGCTCGCCCTGTCATCCTGTTGATACCATAAGATGCAAAGAATGCGAGAGACTTTTCGCTAAGATGAGAAGACAGCCGGCCGCAAAAGAGAAAAGCAGAGATAGGAGTAAGCATTTCGAATGTGTTCAGATTAAAGGGATAGTTCACCCAATAAATCTTTTTTTTTTTTTCATCATTTACTCACCCTCAAGTTGTTCCAAACCTGTTTGAGTTTCTTCTGTTGAACACAAAAGAAGATATTTTGATGAATGTTGGTAATCAAACGGTTGACGGCACCCATTGACTTCCATAGCAGGGGGGAAAAATACTATGGAAGTCAATGGCTACAGTCAACTGTCTGGTTACCAACATTCAGAAGAAAGAAACTCATACAGGTTTGGAACAACTTGAGGGTGAGTAAATGATGACAGAATTTTCATTTTTGGGTGAACAATCACTTTAATGTGTAATATAAAGTGCCTGTTATCGTGTTACCAAAAAAAAAGAAAATTCTTTGTGCATTAGATCCAGAGTCTTTATCTTGTGATGAGTGGATTCTGCTTAAGAAGTGGCACCCTCAGAGACTCCGTCATCGGGAGAAGGGGTATGTTATGTTTTAAATGAATATCACACTGATATAAAAAATACTTTTTTCCCCCTAGAACGACGACTATGAGATTTTAACATCTAAAAGACTCAACAAGCAGACAGCGAAAGACTTTACATAAAATGGTCAAGAAATGTCTCAAGTCATTCAGTATCTTAAAAGACAAGATTTTTTAAAGTTTCCTTTTGCAAAACCAACAAACAGAAGGCAAAGTCTAAAGACCAGAGGCCTGTTACATGAAGCTATTTGAACAAACTCTGAGTTTCGGAGTAGGTTAAGAGCTGAAAAATCCATATAAATCCAACCTGGTTTAGAGCAGGTTCAACCAACTCAGTTTTAATCCAGGGTTTACAATTAACTTTGAAGGCAAACAGCCAATCACACCGAACATGTAGAGTGTCAGTTTGATTTTCTTCTTGCGAGAGAGCCGGCACAATTCACTTCTCTGCAGAAGATTAAGAGATCATGAAAAAATATCATGAAATTAAATGAATTTACATGGCAGGAATAAACTTGCCGCTGCAGCAGAAGTTTGGGAAGGCAGCTGAAAGAAAATATCAGACTATATCAATGCAAGTGTATCAAACAAATAGGCCTTATCATTTATATAGTTTCACAAAAGAATACATGTAAACTTAATCTGTTTAAAAGCTTATATTTTAAAGCTTGCATTTATATATATTTATATTAATTTAAAAGCAAAGTTTAATTTTAATTGTAAATTATTGTAATAAATATATGCATATATTAATGATACATAATTACAATTCATATAATATAAATAAAATAATTAATTACCAGAAAAATATCTAAATTAAATTCTTACACTCTAAACTGCTTTAATTTGGAGTAGATACAGAGGGAATGGCTTTATTGCATAGATACATGCCACTTTACTCACAGCTGATTGGTCCAGTTTTGGTCTGTGATCTCTAACCCAGAATAAAATGGAGCAGGTTTACCGTGTTGCGTAATTTACCATGGCGATAAAGCCTGCTAAAAACCAATCCACCTTCTTGAGCCTGAAAAAACTGAGTTTGCTCAAACTAATCGCAAACTTACCTGGGTACCTAATGAAACCGGCTTCATGCAACAGGCCACATGTGCTCCCAGCAGGCCACAGTCCAGTAGACACATCCTGTTCTGCAGACGGTGCACATCTCAAGAAAACAAAGACTAACACATTTTACTTTAAAATAAGGCAAAAAAAAAAAATGGTGCATAGACTGCCAGGTTTTATTAAAAGGCTACATTGCAAGTGGTGAATTATCCCTTTAATAATCCCGTTACTTAGGTTTAATGTGAATTGTGTGAATGTTGATCTTCAGATTATTGTGGAAAAGCCTGAGTCACATCAGAAAGCTGTCAGCACAAGGCTCAGATTCTGCAGTCTTCAACAGAACTCAAGTGAACTGCTCCAGACCTCATGTGTTTCAGTGGAGGTGAGTCAATATGAGTCATTTATTATCAGAATCACTGAAACTCAAACTGCCCCTGATCTTGAGCTGAGATCTCATTGTGTTCCACTTTAGCGATGTTGGGCTTACAACCTATTTCCAATTCATTTTGGGTTTTTCTAACACTTATTGTAATATAACATTTATAATATATGATTGTTAATTATTTTTTAGTAGTATTATTTAGAATTTTTCAATTAATTTAAATACATTTTTAAAATAAATTAATATAGTAAAGTTTGGGTTAGGTATGGTTTTTTTTGTCTTTGAAAGAAGTCTTTTATGCTCACCAAGACTGCATTTATTTGTTACATTTATACAAGAAAAATGGTAATACTGTGAAATATTATATTAAAATAGAAAAAAAAAAGTTTTTAAATGTGATTTATTCCTGTAATGGCAAAGCTGAATTTTCATAAGTCATTACTCCAGTCTTCAGTGTCTCATGATCCATCAGAAATCATTCTAATTAGCGGATGTGATAATCAAGTGAACCTGGATGCACGTTAAAAGTGCACATAATGCAAACTCGAGTCATCTCCCAACTTTTTATGTAAGCACAATGTAACTTACAATAGTAACATTCAAAGAAAGATTTAAATACCCCAGTACATTTATTTCAGGGGTAAATAAAGTCATTTTGTGTGCATATGTTCAGGAGTCTGCGTCGTTGCAAGTATCTGACCTGCATTCAGACTGACCTGTCCATCACCAAAGCAAAGCCACGTCATCGTAAGAGGCCTCGAGCTGTGGTCTGGCCACCCGTTGGAGGGTGGAAATCTTCGGTGAAAAGAAAGACTTCCATAAATGACACATTATCACAGCTTTATCCAGTCGACCTCAGTGTCAGTGGGACACAGGACGACAAACTGATTGTAGATGACCAGATTTCAAGATTAAATGCAGATCACAAGCAGAACTCAGATGCCTCAAGTAAACAGAGGAGGACTTTTGTCCAGGGCAAATTGAACAAGCAGGAAGCGTCTGATGGCATAGACGGAACGCGGCGGGTGCTGAAGTTTGATGACACGCCTGAAACTGTTGCTGTGGAAACTGCGG
This sequence comes from Gila orcuttii, assembly GCA_026230005.1. Lineage (NCBI taxonomy): Eukaryota > Metazoa > Chordata > Actinopteri > Cypriniformes > Leuciscidae > Gila > Gila orcuttii. The sequence continues at coordinate 32,615,828 of JAPDVR010000022.1, read as the reverse complement.
AACAAAGGAAAAGCCCTCGGCAGCAGCAGGAACGTGGAGAGATTCGTGAAGCCCAGAATGGTTTCCAGCATGAGCAGCAGGAAGAGTTGTTTGAGGATTCGGAAGGGTTCAGGACGCCCACAGATCTCTTCGGCGTGAAGCCTAAGATTAAACGAGGGAACCAGAAGAAAGTCTCTGCCTCTGGTGATACAAAACCTGCCGTACGGAAGCCAAACTTCAAGTCCATGTTAGCCACAATGGTGAAAAATCAGAACCAGATTATTAAAGAATCCTGCAAATGAGTGTCTATGGGAGTTTTGTAATTAGTTCTGGTAGCTCTTTTGTAAAATTTGAAGACATGCATTGCTATCAAGTTCAATTTCTTCGGTTACTTTTTTAAATTAATAGATGTGATGTCTAAAAAAATCTGCTAATATTTATTGTTTTGCTCCTTTATTTATGTTCTAGCATTGGCATATGCATGAGTAAATAAATCTTGCATTAACAACACATCTGTTCGTCTGATGTTAATTCCACAGTGGTTTGAACTGCAGTCGCTGTAATAACCACAGAGCGGAGCTGTTTCCAAGCAAACTTGCATTTGTTTTGTCATTTTAGTTTCTTGAGCCATTTAATTGTAATTGTTTAATTGTATGTTTTGACATCTAAAATGACAAAAATGCAAGACTTCCTATTTCTGTATTTTTTTTGTGAATCAACCAAAACAGTTTTATCACGCAGTAGTTTTAAATGGATACATATCTATATATATACATCCTTCAGACCCAGCAATTTAGTTTTGTTTTCTGTATTGGATTAATTTAAATTGTTAATATATGTATTATATGTATTTTTTATATATATATATATATAAGGTATAGGCTTTGTCAAAGGTTAAATTATACAAATGTGTGTTTTCACTAGCAGTTATACCTCCTTAAATGTAAATTCCAGAATAATATTTTTGTAATAGCTGTAGAATAAAACAAAACAGCACAAAAAAGTAATTTATCTGGTCATTTCCATAAAGGTCGGGGCAAGTTTTTATACGATTTAAATGTTTGAATGTATGCGATTAATCAATTTTTTTGTGCATTTTTGGTGTTTTGTCTTTCATATTTTTTTCTTTCTTATTATTGTAATTAACTTAGCCTAGTGTCACAACATGATCCAGTAGCACACTGTGTGGAGTAAGGTAAAGGTATGTTCATTTTTATTCTGGGTTAATGTTTAATAGCTTTTTATTACCAAGACATATCAAGTATTTGTCTATACAGAAACTGATTATCAAAACTAAAGCCACCCTGAGAAATGTTCACTGAAATTTAAACTACCCCAGTCTCGCCAATATAAACAAATCTTAATATATATTTTTTTTGCAGTGTCATGACGAAAAATGAGCCGAAATGCTTCTGAATAGCACTTTTATCACAAAAATATAAACTCTGGCCACAAGGCAAGTCTTCTGCTGTTTTATGAACCAACAAAGTACTTCTTAACACTGACTTTACACTTAGTGGTTTTAAATGGGTTTACATACATAAAAAAGCTTGAAACTATGATGTGTGCCGTTATTGGTGCTGATGTTGAGGGGTTGGGCTCAGTGACTCCACTGTCACAACCCAAAAGCGCACTGATCCATCACACAACATCAGTTTAGGAAGAGCGAGCGGGCAAGAATGCAGCAAAACCGGACTTTTACCCAGGGGACTGCTTAGAGAGCAGTTTTATTATTTGTTTTCCTTTTGGATGAACAATCACATCCACACATAATCGTGTTAGGATATGTGAGTGTTGCAGAGGAAAGGCATGCAGCCAGATGAGCAGAGCTAAGAGGATTTAATGCTGCTGGACATAAGCCACGCTGAGTAAAGAAGAAGATTATATTGTTTTAATCAAATGCAAAAAAAGTTTTTATTGCGGGTCACTTTGAGTTTGGACTGTCGAGGAGCGATGCTTGTTTTTCATCCTCTCTTTATGCAATCTGTGAACGACACTGTAAGGATGCTCACCGCACAGAGATGTATGGGTCCAACTCTACAGTAGAAGGGTGAGTTATGCTAAAACAGATGATAATATTAACTATTATTTGCTAACACTTTATTTTTCTTTGCACCTATTTTATGTAATAAAATTACAATAAAGAATAACCACAAGCATCTTCTCAAAATAAATGCTTGTTCATTAATATTGCTCAGTAGTTATTTCCTGCGGTGTCATCATTTCAATCTAATTTAAACTACATTATTGTAATTCTATTAAACATGTTTTATGACCCCATTTTATTTGAGAGACTACAGGGTGAGTTTGTAAGTTTTAGAATTTATTTTTCACACCACGGGATCTGCAAAAAAGTTAAAAGGCGATTAAAATGGGTAACCAGTAAACTTGACCGGTTATAATATGCGCTTTCTTTTATACATTCATATACATTTTAACCTGTTATTTGTTAATGCCATGCTAAAATAATTACACCGTTACACGATGGAGTGTAAAGTTTGACCATTTCTTGTTATTTGTTGTTTGTTCTCAACACAAATTTCCTCGTATCTTTAAGCATGATCGTTTTTGTGTTTTTAGGCATACTGACCCAAGACCCTGCCACGAGTGGATCTGATCTTTATTAACCCAGATCTGGACTCATAAAATACATGAAGATGTGCCAGTGTTACTCTGCCCTGCTTATGCTCTGCTTACACATGGTATGAGTTTTATTTCAATTATATTAATTAAAGCAAACATTTGCAGAATTTGTTTTGCCAAAGTTAATGAACCTTTTAATCTCTCAGGGATACTGGTGAGAGGACATTGTGTATTATTATCACTGCAACTTATACTTCTATCTCTATAACTATAAGTTGTTGAAGTATTTTTGTTTTATTTTGAGAAAACAGGTAGGTATGAATTTAAAAATAAATAAATATAAATTATTTATTTTTTTAATTATTGTATAGTTTTATTGGACAGAGTCAAAACAGTTTGGATAATCCAAATATGCCTTTAGAATATGCTGTTGCTGTTTGTCCACTTTCCTGTTTAAAACTTCAAATAATCCAGTTTCCGCAGGGTCCTTTATCCATCAGTTTTATTTATTTCTCAAAGGAGAACAAAATGTGTGCGTAATTTTTTTTTCTCCAAAGATTAATTTGAATGCATATGAATTGACTTCACAAACCCTATCCAGAGTTTAATTTAGAAACCGGTTTAAGCCAGTTTAAGATGAAATGACAACCTATGTGATGGCTTTAGCCTTTCTCCTCTCTCAAGAGACTTCTCTTTCATTGCCATCACTAAGCCAAATTTTATCATGTTTATTACTCTTTATTTATTTTCATCTTTGAACTGTAATAAAATGTATTTACTATAACTAAGTACAAGTCTAATGTCTAATTCTAATTTTGAAAAAAAAAAAATTGTAAATGAGGTTTTTATTTCCACAGAGATTTATGATAAATTAACCAGTTACATTTATAAAAAAAAAAAATCCTCAAAAGAACAAAAAAACACCTTCCATCTCTTGTCTTTTCTTTTCGGCAGTGAATGTCAGTCGTTTTTTTTATTGTTTTGTTGATCATGAATTTGCACTCTATTGAAGTAGGAAAAAACAGAGATTTTTTTTCATGCACAGAAGGTAGTTCTCATTCACCATCATGGGTTTGAATTTTGAGGTGTACAGAACAGATTATCTGTGTATCCTAAATATCTACCCGCTTTGGTTCTTTATCTCTGAGCATGAAAGAGAAATGCTGGAGAAAGCTGAATATATACTTGGGGAGATAAACAGCCTCTTGGGACATATATACACTTTCATTCTATCAAATTATGCTTTTGAACGTATGTGTGAGAGAGTCTTTTGAGCTTTGCTGAAAGATAGAGAGAAGGAGATTTACCTGATCTTTCTCTGGTCTTTTCTGTGCAATTTTCTATTCATTCATATTTCACCTTACCTACAGTACAAAAAAGTAAACTGATTGGCTGTATTACTAATATGAAACTATAGACAAACAGAGCTAGTAGAACTCATGGTTGTTTTTTAAGAACCAGTTTTGCTGGGTGTGTGAGGGAGTTTATTATGTCAGTAGTAAACTCACATTGCAGTGAACAGTTTCATACTCTGAAGATGTTACATCCTGTTTGCATCATTTAAACAAGGCAGATGCAGCTTTCAGTTTCTCATCCTTTATGTACTGAATATTTATGTAGTGATGCATCTTTATGTACTAGCTGTAGTTTTATTCATGTTATACTAGATATTCATGTATAATTTTGCATCCGAGGTGTGAATGTGGACATGCACATCGGTTTATGGTATTTTAGGAACTCTTAAAATCTTAATAACCTAATGTTCACTGAATCGAAATAAAAAAAAAAATGTATGCTTGCATGAAACTTAAAATCAAAATTTTGTTCTTAATACACATTTCTGGTCTGGATATTTGAGGCACCCTAAAAAGCTTTTTTGATCCCCAATCCTCCACCAGATTTTTCTGGTTTGACATAATGGTCCCTTAAATATCTTGACTTTTTTACAGTGTGGTATGAAATTATCACTTTTCGTGTAAAGATGCGTGAGGCATTATTTGGAGTTCCTCAGATTGATACACTGGCAGAACCCTCATGGAGAACCTCGTCACCCTTTCTAAAAGGGCAGTTTCCTTTAGGAACCTTCAAAATGGAAACCAGTTCCTGCAAGAACTCTAAACACTATCATTAGTACCTCCAGCAACCCCAGCATAAGGGAAAGTGCCTTCGAATACACACTAGGATATTTGAAGCACCTTCAAAAGGTTTCCTAGCAGTTCTCCAAAGGGTTCCACTAGCAAACTAAGAAAACCCAAATGGTGCCTGAAATGCCAATTAATTCTTAATGGACCCACAGAAATAGGTCACCTTATGGAAATAGAGTGGGTTGTGTATGTCATTTCATATATACTTTAAGATAAACCACTGGTTTGAATTGGAATCTTTATTTTTCTCAATAAGCATCTACAACCTTTACGGTTAACAGTCCTCTTCCTGGTTTTGTCTTTGAAGGTGACATGTGGCACGGAGCTCAGTCCTCTGGGTTGGGGAGAGAGTGATAAGGAGGAAAGTGTCTCTTCTTACGGCTCTCGTTCAGGGATTCTCAAATCCCTGCGGCTTTTCTCCCACACATCCCAATCTAACAGCCAGAGTCGTGAAGCTGCTCCGGACCCTGGGGCGCTGGATCTTTGGGCTTGGTTATCCAACCACACTGATACCGAAGGAACCCTCTCGAGGGCCAAACGTCGTCCCTATGTGAAAACAGGCAAGTTTAAGAAAATGTTTGGTTGGGGCGACTTCCATTCAAACATCAAAACGGTCAAGCTCAACCTTCTCATTACTGGTAAGATTGTTGACCACGGCAACGGAACCTTCAGCGTATATTTCCGCCACAATTCCACCGGCCTGGGTAATGTGTCCGTCAGTCTGGTCCCGCCCTCCAAGGCTGTCGATTTTGAGATCACTCAACAGGAAACCATAGAGGGACCTAAAGACAATAAGGCCTTCAATTGTCGAGTGGAATACGAGAAGACGGACCGCAGCAAGAGGACGTCTGTTTGCAGCGACTTCCCGAACAGGGTATGCTTCCAGGAGCAGACCCAAAGCCATGTTTCCTGGCTTTGCTCCAAGCCCTTCAAGGTCATCTGCATCTACATTGACTTCTTCAGTGCAGACTACAAGCTAGTACAGAAGGTCTGCCCAGACTACAACTACCACAGTGACACTCCCTATACCTCTGTTGGATAGCACAGCCTAGATTAGATGTTTTGAGGTAACTTAGGTGTCATCTAACTATTACAGCCTCTCTAACCTGTAGTTTCCTTGTCCTGTTCCACAAAGAACCGGATAAATGGAAGCAAGGTCAGATGAGGAACCACTCTTTCTATTCCACCTGACTTGTCCTTGATGACTGGAATAGTTCACCCAAAACAGAAATTCTTTATTTCTGCCATTATTATTACAATCTATTTTTCTGTTCCACAGAAGAAAGTCAGTCAAACCGGTTAAGAACAAAATGAGGGTAAATTATGACAGAATTTTCTTTTTTGGGTGAACTAACCCAAGCTTAACCCAGACCTGATTTTCCTTGTGTGCTTTACACTTACGCTTGGACAAGACCAACACATCTACGGTTCCCACAGTGACTCCTAACCCTTTATCAGTGACTGTTGTGACGTCATCAGTGTGAAGTTTTAAAAGATACAAAAATTTCCCAATCAACATGAGCTGGGATTCAAGAACAAACAAAAAATATAAAACATCTTGTGTTGCAGCCATTTGTAATGCCCTCCTTTTCATGCCAACATGTTTTTGTGTTCACAGAAAGTCAATAACTAAGATTAATGTTGAAGCCATGTGTTCCACTGTATCCTCAGTTCTTTTGTATTTTGTTTCATTATTAAAGAAAAGACGAGATTTGAGTTTCCAGAACTCTCCCTTGTGTATTTTCCTTATTGACTCCAAGGGCCTCATTTATAAAACATGCGTACGCACATATTTGAACTTAAAGTGTGCGTACGCAAAAATCCAAGGTAAAACGTTAATCTTTTACGTGGAAAAGTGTTTAGCGCCACGGATGGGTCTAAGCAGACATACGCAGTTTTCCTTGTGGCAGAGATTCTTAAGTACTGCAGGTATTTGGAAATCTAACGCAAATTTCACTGCTCGCCATTGTCAAGTAAATGATTTGGACGTTGACTGGTGCTCGTATGTTTATGTTAAAGACATTAATTAGGATCTGAAACAATTCAGCTGCGCACAACTTCAAAATCATTTGCAAATTATTTCACATCTGGAAGACAGGCGTACGCACGGTTTTTGTGCGTATGTTCAATTACTGAACCTGATGAAGCCCCAAGACTGTCGGCAGATATTCGGTTGGATAGAAATCCTTGCACAGATGCGGTGAACAAAAAAAATATTGTGGTTGTCAAACAAACCATTCGAAGTCAAATCTGTACTACATTTTCTACAAAATCTTTTTAAAAGCCTTAGCATCCCTCCTGTGCTACCAGAGGAGAATCTCAGTACAGAACAGCCACTTCAACAGTGTAATGTCTTTAAATTCTGCCATTTGAAAAAAAAAAAAGATGACTTTCACATCAGCAGAAAAACATTTCATTTGCAAAGGTCTGATCATATATGCAGACTCTGATCTGAAAAAATATACGCAATATCAGTGTGAGTTTTTGTAATCGCATGGCCTGATAAACAGGGCCTTTCAGGATTTGAGGCACGCTGGCTTTGATCTCAGCTTAAGTTGTTTCCAGATGTTTAAAGACTAAAAGATTTTAAAAAGTTCATTCAAATGACTTTTGAAGCCACAGATCAAAGAGAATATGGACTGTTTACAACATGCTAGTGTCCAGAGATTAACCATAAGGCGTTTAAAGAATTAAAATTATTCTAGTTATTCAATTCTTATGGACAAAAAAAAAAAAAAAAAAAAAAAAAAAAATTTAAAAGAGGGACCCAGCCTGAGTTTTTACATGGTTAACAAATTAATTGTAATGGCATCATATGATTGACTGGGAAAAAGAGCCACAAAAAAAAAAAAAAAAAAAAACATGCAAAATAAAATTAAAAGTATAAATTGTAAAGTGAAGAATATCTATCTGAGAGATATGTTTGAAATGTCTTTCACATTCATAAGTTTTTTTCATGCAGGGGAGATTAATTCAATCACCAAAAAAAAAAAAAAAAAAACTCTCAAAACATTATTTATAATTATTTTTAAAAAGCACAATTTAAGTTTTAAAGTCAGCATGATTCTTTTGTTATTTGCCATTTTTTTATTATGGGTAATGAAAACATCTCTCTACTTGACTGGTTGATAAAAGAACATGAATAAGGAACAGGAGAGGAAAATTATTCAAAATAAGACCATGGACATGAATTATTGAAATTAGCTCAATTCAGAATTAATGTTGACTTTAAAAACTGCTTTGTAAAAAAAAAAGAAAAAAAGTACACATTGGCTGTTTTTTCTCCATTTTATTTCCAAAGCAATAAATCAAAGTTAATTTGAACCACAATACATGTTTTCCAACACAAATAACTCTCCTGATCCATAGAGTACGTTAAACCATGGAAAAAAAACTTCAACTAAAGTCAGAACTAACTGCGAAAAAGGGAAAACAATTTCTGTAAACAGCACGGTAAACAATTTTTTATATTTACCAATAGTTTAGGTTGGTGCAAAATATCGACATCTTTAGCCGTTTTCATGTAATACTCATAATGTGAATTGCTTCACATTTCACCAAGTATTCTACAGCACGACCTCAGTTAATACTTACGCCAATTTTAATGATGATAAACATACAATGCGACATTCTGCCAGCAATATAGGAAATATCATCACTTAAAAAGTGTCAGTGGAGACGATCTTTGCACTTGATGCGTGTGCATGGGTATGCGTTTAGTTGAGTGTATACTTGGTTTTTTGAAACGTCAGACCACAAGTTCATAAGAAGGGCTAATGCAACCCTACCCCCATCATGAACATGTAACATACAAGGTCCTAAACACCACCATGTTAAAACTACTGCATTATGTGGGAGCTAGTGCAATTCAGACAGGTCTGGGATCAGTCGCAGCAGGCACGTAGCTACACATAGAGACACAAAGGAGTGGAGGGGCAGATCCTTTAAGGCCATTTCTCAAATGACACCCAAAGTGAACAGCATGGCGAAGTCCATTTTCTTCTTGAGCACTGCGATTTGAACTAGCTCCTCCATCGTGTGTCTAGTAAGGGTGACGGGCGAGTGAAGAGGGGGGCAAAAAGGAGGAGGGAAGTAGGGCTCGGTGGGGTAGTTCCGCCTCTTCATGCGTTTTGTTCTAAGCAGTCTGAGGGCAAAGGTCAGGACTGTTTTAGCCTTTTCCTTGGCAGACCAAAAGGGGTGCACTGGGCTGATGCGAGAGCGCGGAACGCCTCGGCCACTAAATGAGGATGGGACTGAATCATCGCTTTCCAACCTGCAGTCTCCATTATGTCTGCAGCATGACTGCAAAAGAACAAAAACAAAAACATTCATCATACACTGATGAAATGAGTAAAAATAATCTGGGATTTTTATTAATTCAGTGAAATCATGCTAATTCACAGGAATGTTCTGGGTTCAAAACAAGTTAAGCTCTATCCACAGCATCTGTGGAATGCACACATCTACAGTACAGTAATGGTGCAAAATGATCAGAAGAATATAAATACAATTAAAAACAATATACATTTACTTCATATAAAGTTTGAGGTCATTTTTTAAGGAAATTAATATGTTTTTTTTTTTTTTGCAAGGATGCATTAAATCAATAAAAAGTGATGGCAAAGAGACTTAGTGTTTCAGAAGATTTCTCTTTTTATATGATTTTTTTTCCTTTAACTTTCTATTCATCACAGAATCCTGAATTTTTTAACAGATTAAAAAAAAAATCATATTAAAATGATTTCTAAAGGATCAGGTGACGCTGAATACTTGAGTAATGATGCTTGAAATTCAGATTTGCATCACAGGGATAAATTAGATTTTAAAACATTAAAATACAAAAGTTATTTTAAAATTGTTTTAATGTATTTTTTATCAAAAGAAATGACACAAGAGACTTCTTTCAAAAACATTAAAAATCTTACTGACACCAATCTTTTGAACAGTTGTGTCAAATAAATAAACGCATACCTGAAAATAAAATGTTTTTCATTAAAATATATATTTTTTGGGGGGAAATGCTGAATTCACTGTAATAGGCTTACTGCTTTAGTTTTTATTATTTAAGCTGTAATGTTGTCTGAGTGGTGAGATTACCGTTACAAGCGGTTGAACGTCTGGTTATGGGTTACCAAAGTTATTCCTGTGGGTATTTTGCATGGTAATAAAAAAAGTATGCCACAGATGCTGTTGATAGCGCTTAGATTTCACTGGACCCAGATTATTCCTTTCAAAAGTACAATACAATAAGAGTTGTCATGCGTTTTTGTGCAAGGTAACTCAAGAAAAAGGCTGTGAATCATTTGGTTTTTACAGGTATCTTAGTCACATAATTACTGTGCAAACTGGAGCTTCCTGCTATGTACAGAGGTGTTAGGTGCTTTTTATTTGTAAAGGACTCTGGGATATGGTAACGTGTTGGCACACATACTTGCTATTCCAGTTCTTCCCATCTTTACAGCCCAGCTGTCTAAGAACACTGCATCTAAAGAAAAAGCACAGAGCAGAATTCACACAGAGCTCCCAGAATGCACTGCAGCTACGGCTGTCACCAGTAAGAAAAAAAAAAAAAGGATTTAGCAGGTGATTTACTGTCATACAAATAATTGCAGTTAATATAGGCCTAGTTGTCAGCTTTGCTTTTAATCAGTCATTTATTCAAAGTGAAATTGGGACCACACAATAACATGTATGATTTCTCTGAAGGCTTCTTTGAAGGAAGATAATCTTAATAAGCAAAAAAATATTTTTGAAGGAATATAATAATAATATTTTTATTATTGTTATTTATCATCATTCATTTTATTTCAAATATTTAAAGTGTTAAATATTTTGGTCTTTTTTTAGATAGTCCACCGCCCTTCACACAAATTCTCCCATCATGCATCATTTTAAGACAGCCTAATTAAACTTGCGATCCATTAAATTAGCAAATATTTGCAAAGTAAATACAGTAAAGTTTAAGTGTTCAGTAAACATGAATAGTGTAAACAATAATAAAGTGTACAAAGGATTTTTTAAAGATTAAATGATTATGTACTACTTTGTACTTTTGATTATGGTTGTACTTGCCTATTAATGAAGTCTATGGCTTGTGCTTTCAGCTGCTCTGCGCTGTGGAGGTCAGCCAGAATGAGGATGTCGGCTACATTCTCTACAGACAGACTGTTACAGAGAGCCTCCTCACATAACACCTTTAATCTTTCCAAAGCATACTAAAGAGAAAGAGAAACAGACAGCAGGTAGCAGATAGCATGAACACAAAACAAAAGTGCCTGTCCTTCAGAGCAGAAAGCACCTTACCTTGTCTGCAGCAGCTAACAGGTTGTCGGCCATTTTCTCCAGGTTAGGAGCTTTACCAGTGTAAATAAATACCATCATTTCCCTAAATACATCCGGCTCCACATCACTGATGTCCACACGGTTCTGCAATAGGGTTGAAAAAAAAAAAAGACTAATTTACTAAAGACTATTTTACTTCATTCACTAATGAACAAAATATCTGGTTTAGAATTACAAAGAATCTACACATGCAATAAATGATTCTTTTTTTATACATAATGTCTTTATTTAAATATGTTAAACAAATTTTTTTAATCTAAAATAATAGTTAAAAATTCTATGAAATATTATATACAGTACAGGTCCTTCTAAAAAAATTAGCATATTGTGATAAAGTTAATTATTTTCCATAATGTAATGATACAAATTAAACTTTCATAAATTTTAGATTCATTCCACACCAACTGAAATATTTCAGGTCTTTTATTGTTTTAATACTGATGATTTTGGCATACAGCTCATGAAAACCCAAAATTCCTATCTCAAAAAATTAGCATATCATGAAAAGGTTCTCTAAACGAGCTATTAACCTAATCATCTGAATCAACTAATTAACTCTAAACACCTGCAAAAGATTCCTGAGGCTTTTAAAAACTCCATTTCATTACTCAAAACCGCAATCATGGGTAAGACTGCCGACCTGACTGCTGTCCAGAAGGCCATCATTGACACCCTCAAGCAAGAGGGTAAGACACAGAAAGAAATTTCTGAACAAATAGGCTGTTCCCAGAGTGCTGTATCAAGGCACCTCAGTGGGAAGTCTGTGGGAAGGAAAAAGTGTGGCAAAAAACGCTGCACAACGAGAAGAGGTGACCGGACCCTGAGGATGATTGTGGAGAAGGACCGATTCCAGACCTTGGGGGACCTGCGGAAGCAGTGGACTGAGTCTGGAGTAGAAACATCCAGAGCCACCGTGCACAGGCGTGTGCAGGAAATGGGCTACAGGTGCCGCATTCCCCAGGTCAAACCACTTTTGAACCAGAAACAGCGGCAGAAGCGCCTGACCTGGGCTACAGAGAAGCAGCACTGGACTGTTGCTCAGTGGTCCAAAGTACTTTTTTTGGATGAAAGCAAAGTTTGCATGTCATTCGGAAATCAAGGTGCCAGAGTCTGGAGGAAGACTGGGGAGAAGGAAATGCCAAAATGCCTGAAGTCCAGTGTCAAGTACCCACAGTCAGTGATGGTCTGGGGTGCCATGTCAGCTGCTGGTGTTGGTCCACTGTGTTTTATCAAGGGCAGGGTCAATGCAGCTAGCTATCAGGAGATTTTGGAGCACTTCATGCTTCCATCTGATTTCATTTTTCAGCACGACCTGGCACCTGCTCACAGTGCCAAAACCACTGGTAAATGGTTTACTGACCATGGTATTACTGTGCTCAATTGGCCTGCCAACTCTCCTGACCTGAACCCCATAGAGAATCTGTGGGATATTGTGAAGAGAAAGTTGAGAGACGCAAGACCCAACACTCTGGATGAGCTTAAGGCCGCTATCGAAGCATCCTGGGCCTCCATAACACCTCAGCAGTGCCACAGGCTGATTGCCTCCATGCCACGCCGCATTGAAGCAGTCATTTCTGCAAAGGATTCCCGACCAAGTATTGAGTGCATAACTGAACATAATTATTTGAAGGTTGACTTTTTTTGTATTAAAAACACTTCTTTTATTGGTCGGATGAAATATGCTAATTTTTTTAGATAGGAATTTTGGGTTTTCATGAGCTGTATGCCAAAATCATCAGTATTAAAACAATAAAAGACCTGAAATATTTCAGATGGTGTGCAATGAATCTAAAATATATGAAAGTTTAATTTTTATCATTACATTATGGAAAATAATGAACTTTATCACAATATGCTAATTTTTTTAGAAGGACCTGTATATCAAATTATTTAACCCAAACTTTAAACTTTTGAACTTTAAAAAAAAGAAATTGAAATAATTAAACAACAAATATTTCAAGTGGTTTCCCCAAATTAAACTGAAAGTGCAACTTTTAATGACTTTAACCGCCTTCTCCAACTTGTCCTGTTGGAACTTCCAATGACGCCCAAGCTTCAGCTTCCTCACTGATGGCATGACGTTTTCTCCAAGGATTTCCTGATAATTAAATGAATCCATCTTGCCTTCCACACGGTGCCAGAGGATGCAAAGCAGCCCCAGAGCATCACCGAGCAGCCGCCACCATGGGCGTAGGTTTGGTCTCAGCTTTGGTGGGGACATCCCCCCCCCATCCCCCATCCCCCGGGAATTATTTTGTTGTAAGATAAGTAACAGTGCTTTAATGGCGATTTCCTTTGTCATTTCAGACTGCTGGCAATACAGAATATCACAATACAGAAGTGAATCTACTTCATCTCATTATATTGTATCCTATATTGTATGCTATATAAAATTCTATTGATATATTCTATTCTTAAAAAAAAAAGTGCATTAGATTAAACTGGGAAGGGTCATAAAACTTGCATATTGTTATCCTAGGTTTACTGCTTCTATTGTTCTCAATTGTAAGTCACTTTGGATAAAAAGTGTCTGCTAAATGAATAAATGTAAATCTGTTGTGGTTTGATGCTGTCTTTCCTGCATACACAAAATGGTTAATTAATTTTGTAGTCTATCCTATGGCTAGCAAGTTTAACCCTCCTACCAGATATTGTTATTTGGATATTATCAATCAAATAATGATTCATTATATTTGAATAACCAACAGTGTTAACTTTTGCCTTTTTAACATTGCCAACATGTTTTTCCAGCACATGTGTCTAGCAAGTAGGCTACACTCACAAATACATTACATAAACAGAATGTAGAAACGAAAAATGTCTCAGGTGATCCACTGTTTATGACTGCAAGATTCTAAGTTAAGTTAGGCTAATTAACATTCAGTGACTTGCTAACGTAAGTTAGCATTCTATCATGATAGCGCGACTTCTATGAGTCTATCCATGCTGCACACCCCTAATTAATGCTCCTAACCTTGAAAGATTGCAGAAGCTAGGTTTAACTGTAACAATATCCTGGGTAACCAGGATCACCAGTTAATACTATTTTCCACAGTAGAATCTGCATTTGAAAGCCTGGTCAGTCACTACTACTGCTAGTTATTTGTGTGGCTAGTTATTTTTGCCTACTTACACTCTGCTTTATGAAAAAGCTTCGTATGTCCCCTTTCTTCTTCTTGGGTGACATAGCTCATCTACAAAGTACAAAAAGGGGAAAAAAACGGAATATTAAAATGTTTTACTCTGGCCTTTGTATATGGCAGGCAGAGAGACAGCCCTGGTAATTTAACGTCGGCGTCGTCACGCGCACACGCACACACCACCCGCTCGCTGCCAGTGAGTGCAAGCATAAAAAGTAGTCCCGGCCCGCGCGTGTAGCCTGCCTGTCAGATACCCCGCCGCCAATCAAATTACGGCGTATCTTGTACTGTCGTCGTCCTGGCCGTTGGAATCGATCCAAATAGCAGCGCAAAGATCCAAATGCAGCGCAAATATCAAAATAGCAGTTCAAAGGAGCTTGCTAAATATTGGTGGGGACAAATTTGTCATCTCAAAATATTGATTGGGACTAGTACCTAGCGTCCCCCCCTAAACCTACGCCCTTGGCCGCCACCATGCTTAACTGTAGACAGTGTTAATTTCTAAATATGCTTCATTCTACTTCCTCCAGACATACCGCTGATCCATAGGACCTAAAAGTTTTGTTTTATTACTCTACAGAACAGGCTTACTTATATGATTTTGAGCACATTTCTTTTGCTTTTGGGTCAGTAGTGGTGTACGTCTTGGAGTTCTGGCATGGAAACCGCATGCGTTTAGTACACGCCATACTGTGCAAGCTGAAACCTCACTGCCTGTTGCCACCAAGTCTTGCTGCAGGTCTTTTGCAGCCACTCAAGGGTTTTTCTGAACCTGCCTTCTCAGAAATCTGGTTGCAGTCGTTGATAGCTTACTTTTTCTGCCCCGTCCAGGTAGTGTAACCACTGTTTCTTTAACTTTGAACTTGATATCAAGGGTTCCCACACATTTTCCATTTCAAAATCCCATACTTTTCCAGACCTCCTAACAAAAGATTTTTCAGACCATATTTAAACATATATTAAACATTGAAGAACATGTTAAGTGAAAATACAATGAATATGCAATATGGAGCATAAATTTAGCAATTATTTTTCTAGCTGACTAACAAGTTTATGGTCATACTTTTCTGGGGTAAATGTAACATTACATGACATATTATTTACAACAGGGGTGCCATTCCTGTTTCTGGAGATCTACCTACCTGCAGAGTTCAGATCCAACCCTGATCCAATACCTGTGTGTAATTATAAAGTGCTCCTGAAGATTTTAATTCGCTGGTTCAGTTGTGTTTGATTAGGATTGGAGCTGAAATTGCAGCAAGGTAGATCTCCAGAAACAGGATTCGGCACCCCTGGTTCACAAGCTGTTTTATTGACGTCTTTCTGCAGTTGAAACACTGATTGAGTGATTAGATGAGACACAATACAGACTTCAGTAATTTGTACTTTATCTTTTAACATTCCTTCTAATGTTCATTCATGTTTTAACGTGCTGTAACTAGTCGTAAAGCTAAAGAGATGATCAGATGCTGCCACATCGCTTGAACTGAGGCGCTACAGCGATCTGTCACGCCACATTAAAGAGCGCCAAAACGGTATTTATAGTTTGAATTTCATGATAAAATTAGCGGAATTTGAAAGCTGAGAATTGTTTCACATCAAAACTCAAAGCTTTTTGCGATTTATTGGATGGGAGGTGCTACAAATGTTTGTTTATTCATCAACTGAAAACAGCATAGACTAAAAGATTGATTTTTGGGATTTAAGAATTGATATTCTTAATTAAAGAAATTGATATTTTTGACCCAGTCTGTGTATTACATTTCTTTTTTTAGAAATTCTTAATTGTAGAAAACTGAATAGGGGCCAATAGTCTGAGAGGGAAAAAAAAAAATAAAAAAATAAATAAAAATAAATCTTTTCCATACTCTTGATTTCTTTTTTATATACTTTTCCAGACCTGTAAATTACACAAAACAAATTATTTTTCCAAATAGCGTAGGAACCCTGGATATATTCTCTTAACTTTTTGGACCATTCGTTTGACTTAGACATACTTCTAACATGCAGTCAAACGTGACACTCAACAAACCTAGCCAGTTCAGATATTTCATGTGTTCTAGCTCAAGCACACCTGGAAGTGATGAAGCCCTTGATTAGTTGCATCAGGTGTCCTTGAGACAACAACTGTTTTACAGATTTGTGCTGTTGTGAGTGATTCTTTTCAGGGGGATGATTCATTTTGAGACTGCGGAAGGCATTAAAAGTTGCACACTCAGTTGAATTTGGGGAAACCACTTGAAACATTTGTTGTGTTGAGCCAATAAACCTGATTTGCAATGGGGGTTGAATAATTTTGATTACAACTGTATAAATAAATTATGACAACTATTATTATAAAATGTGGTAAAAATGGTAATTCTAAAGAATAGAGATTAGGTGCATCCAAATTTATGATAGGTAGTGAGCATCTTTTCACTTACTTTTTTACTCTCCTCCATTTTGTGTTCAAACATGGCATTGAACACTGGCGACCTCGCTGTCAAAGGAAATATGAATCATCAGTTTTAAGTGAATCATATGTGGGTTAAGTACTGCCAAATTCATCATGTGCTTCTATCATTTCACTGAACATTCTCTATTGTCTGTGCAGCTTGTCTTTTTAGCAAGGCAAAATCTGGGTCTACCCCAAGAGTCTGTCAATGCTGTGTTTGGATGACTAAGCTCACCTGCCAGTATGGATTTGTGCGCTTTGAACTCTTGCCCTCCTACGAACAAGCTGCAGTCTGTGAACCTAGAGCCTTCCCACAGGTTACCCAGGTCATCGGAAAGCTGACACTCCGGAACCTTCAGCATGTTTGTGTTTGACTGGCCAGAGATGTTTACAGAGTCCTGGACCACACTCACCTAAACAAATGAATCATTGGTTTGTAGCAAGGACATTATTACACCGAAACATTTAGTATACATGAAACGGTACATGTTACATTACCTCACAGAACAGAGTGAGCTTGTCATCAGGAAGAAGTCCGTTAGCTTCATCCAGCAAGAAATCTCTCCTGATGAACTTCTTGAAGCCCCAGTCCTTTCCCTGGACGAAGCGGTAGGCTCTTTGGCTTTCTGAAGTGTGAGGAGAAAACAGAAGCACAAATACAAATAAAAACATTTAGTTACTCCACATAACCAAACTCAATCCTCTGAGCATCCAGAAAACTCTTACCCATGGCTTTAGTTTCTTCTCTTTTGGCGTTCAGTAAAGAAAACTTGAACTTTGCTCTCACTTCACTTTTTGGGCAACTGACAAGCAATAAGTACAGAGAGAGATAATCTTTACTCTCATCATCAAGACCCTTTGGGTTCACTCGCAAACACCTACAGAAAAAAATAGAAAAAGTGTGTTAATTTTTTTTATATACATGTAAAAACCAATTCAATAGCATGGACAACATTGCTTCTGAACAACCACCTATTTCCACATAATTCTGTAATTTGTCAACCAAGGAGCCATTTACACGATGGCGTTTAAAAAAAAAAAAAAAAAACCTGAAAACGTATGCGTTTTGGCCGTTCATTTACAAGACAACAGCATTTTGGGACTCTTAAAAATGGGTTTCAAAGTTCAAGTTTTTGAAAGCGATACCGTTATTGTCTCCGTGTAAACTACAAAAATGCAAATTTGTAAAAACGATGGCGTCATGTGCATGCACATAACGTGTTCAGTCTATAATCACATCGTTTTTCTTTACAAAGTGACATAGCCAAATACTGGCCTGGCAGCAGAATACAGCATTTTTAATCGTTTTCGCGGATACGTTTAAATGGAGATCGTTTTGACAATGTTGTCGTCTGTACGCAAAAATAAAATGAAAAACATTTAGGTTTTTAGCACGTTGTTGTGTAAAGGAAGGTAGAGGGACATAGAAGCAGCCACACTGCAGGACTGTGCTTCAAAATGTCTGATATTGTCAGAACTTCATCGTAGACTAGGATTCATCATAAAAGCAATTAATCAACTGTTGGTGACAAAATAAATCTTTTGCGATCCCCAAAATTTGTCCCAGCTGGCTCAGTGTAAACACACCCTAACTCAAAACAGGCCATAGTGGTTTCACAGACAATGATATTTGGAAAGAGAGAAGAATTAAGAAGCCACTTGAGAGCTGTCGACAACATTCAGAACACAATGAAACATACCATTTCATCTTATCGTTAGGGCCTGAGGAGAAGGTCGAGCTCCTCACAACTTCTCCCATCTCCTCCCGACAGAAGCTGAAGTTGTTAATCGTCCACATGTAAGAAAACTTCACGACTTTTACCTGTCGATAAAAATTAAAAACACAAAGGGACATTTAGGAGTCGCGTTCTCAACTCAGAATGGTTCTCTTTCCATCCGCTCAGTCTCTCTCACCTGTGTATAACACCAGCTCTCCGCCACAGGTCCAGATGTCATTTCCCCTGGGGGAGGGGGTGTGGGAACCCGTGACATGGCCTGCTTTCACCCTTCCACGCCCCTGATTTAGCTCACTGCTCGGCCTACACACAAAATCAAGACAAAACGGCACAACTGTAGTCAAAACAAGTCAATATGATTTCCCAATACGAGACCTGGTTACAATCACAAGGCAGCTCTCTCAAATGTCTATAAATAATCACAACTGAGGTACACTATTAGGTCAAAGTTTATATATAGTGCTTGCTAAAATAAAAAGCATTCAATCATAATTTACTTTGTATTCTACTAAGAAACTAGATTTTTGCATTTTCTGAAAAAGATGCTAGCCTATAAAAAAAACTCCCCACTACATTTACAATTATAAATTTAGCAGACGCTTTTATCCAAAGCGACTTATAAATGAACAACACAACAGACCACAATGCTAAGGTGTTCAGAGTGATTTCTAGTGTTTCGAGGTGGTTGCTAGAGGGTTCTTGCCTTGGATATGCGGCTCGTGTCTCTCAATGCAAGTCTATTGGAGTTTTTGACCATTTTATAATTTTTCAAGAAAAACTTAGACTTAGAAAAGTCACTACTCATCAAAAGTTTGCAGTCTGTATTTTATATTTTTAAAAAGTCTCTTATGCTCACCAAGGCTGCAATTATTTGATCAAAAATACAGTAAAAACTAATGTTATTAAATATTACAATTTAAAATAACTACTTTCTATTTTAATACATTTTAAAATACAATTTATTCCAGTGATGCAAAGCTGAATTTTCAGCGTCATTACTCCAGTCTTGAAAAAGAACCAATGGTAATAGAAATACTCAACCAACAGTAATGGCAAAAACTGAGAAAAACTGAGGGTCATTGAGAATGTATAGTCAAATAATACCTTGTGTTCAGAGATCAGCAGGTTGTGTTTCCATGTCATCCCTGGGCTCAAGCTCAGAGACACAGCCGTCTGAGTGATTGGAAACAATGACTAGCAGTGCATACTGACCTCAGCCTCTAAACAAGCCATCCTAAAACACACAGATACAGAATTAACCTCACATGCATCCATGTCAATGAAAATCAGCTAAATTTTATAGCATTTAACTTAAAATGAAAAACAAAAGGACATACAGCACTTCCAGAATACTCAGTACAAAATCAATCGGGGCATAATGTTGATTCAAACAGAACTCAACGTGTCCAATAGTTTGCAAAAATCGCAAATAGAGCAAGCAATGCCTGCATCCTGAGGGTTAAACCAAAATGCAAAGCTAATATTTTTGTTAAAACTTTTAATTCTTCCATAAAAACATGTATTCTTTGTATTCATGTACATAAATGTATTGGCGGTGGGACTAGTGGCTGCTAGTTTTTAGTCCCCTAAGTAAAATCAGTGAATGTTGCCAGAATATGAACAGGTGTCAATAAAGATGGACGATTTCTGGCTTGTTTTTCCTTCACCAGTCATAGTGAACAGATTATGGCTGGCCTTACATCATCATGACAAAAAAACAAAATTGGATATAACTAGTACACAAACAAGGTCAGCAAGGAACCGTATCACTAGTATGTATAATATCTTGAGGCTATAAACATTTATATTTATTTTAATATTTATTTACTGGCCCTGTTTACTTCCATTGGAAGCAGGTATGATAAATAATCTATAAATATAGAGTTATTTATAGATTATTTACTGTGGTAATCAGCATTATGCTACAAATGCTGTCAACTGAGCTTAACTATTGGATGAAACGTATCAACATGCCAGCTGTACATGACAAATCAGAATTCACCATTCTCTAAAATCAAGTCTTCATTGAACTCATCTACAAATCACAATCAACCTAATGAAAACGCACATGCACACTCACCTCAGTAAGAATGCTGAATCTCACTTGTGGGAGTTTCGCAAGCCTTCCAGAGCGGAAAGCTTGGCAGATGAGGGCGGTTCAGTGGGATGCCAATCTCAGCAAAGACTCAATGAACCCTGGCAGGAATAACTGGATTTTAACACCACATCTACACTGGCACTGCATCAAGTTCGGTCCCAATTGCTTTGCAGCTCACAGACTACTGACATCATAACTCTGATATGGGCAGATTTGAATCGGGTGAGCGAGACGATCTTGAACTAAAAAAAACGAGTTGTGTTTGGGAATGTTTTGTCAACAAGTGAAACGCGCAAACCCCATAAAATGCAGCAATAAATGCAAAGGGCATTATGATGTTTGATAATTGATGCAGAGAACAGGAACACACACAAGACAATTGTAAAACAGATGAAGAAAACATGAAATTAAAGACATACAGAAAATAAAGTTGAGGCAAGAACTTTCTGAAAAGTAATTATCAAAAACATTGCACTGCCCTTATGCTCAACAATGGATGGCTGAAAAAAATGACAACAGACATAATGGCATAATGAGATGCACATATCATACTGAAAGAATTTTTTTTTACACTAATATAACTGCTGATAGATTTTGAAACCTAATAACTTCAAACAAAGAGGAACAACTTCTG
Organism: Gila orcuttii; assembly: GCA_026230005.1. NCBI lineage: Eukaryota > Metazoa > Chordata > Actinopteri > Cypriniformes > Leuciscidae > Gila > Gila orcuttii. Next base: position 32,594,738 of record JAPDVR010000022.1, on the reverse strand, counting down.
TTTATTAGCCGAAGAAAATTATCTAAAAAATTTACTCAGGATTATCATTGTTGTACCAGCCTTCAGCTACCACTCTAGATATCGTTAGCGAGAAAGTCTCGATTTAGAAGCTTTATTTTCCTTTTTTTTTTCTAGAAGCATGCTATATAAAATTTACTTTATTTAAAAGTTTATATAAAATAATATAATAACAATGAATATCTGAAAGAGATGTTTCTAGATTTAATAAAGTCGTTGGGCTGTCAATCGAAATCCCTGGAAATCGGCAAGTTCAAAAGAGTCGATTCTCAATTGTTAAAGGGTAAGTTCAGCCAAAAATTAAAATTCTGTCATTAATTACTCAACCTCATGTCATTCCAAACCCATAAGAGTAAGTGTCTTTGGAACACAAATGAAGATATTTTTAATGAAATCTGAGCAATTTCTGTCCCTCCATTAACAGTCTACACAACTACCACTTTGAATTTGGTGCTTCAAAAAGTTGATATAGAGATCTTAAAACTTATCCATATGAATTGAGCGGTTTAGTCCAAATTGTCTGAAGAGACATTGTCGCTTTATATGATGAACAGATTTAATTTAGGCTTTTTATTCACATAGAAATATTGATCAGCGAGAAGCAGGAGAACAAACATCTTGCAGAATCTCAAACGTGCTGCGTAACACGAGAATGAATCTCATTGGTTCTCGCATGTCAAGCGAACATGCTCGAGCTTCCGTTTACCAGATCTGTTGTGTGCACTAATGAATGTTTATAAACCACTCAATTCTTATGGATTTTTAATTCCTTTATGAGCTTTGTTTTTGTCTTTTTGTAAGCGTCAAAGTGGTAGTTGAGTAGCCGTCAATGGACGAACCGATATTGCTCAGATTTCATTAAAAATATCTTCGTTTTTTTGTTACGAAGATGAACTAAAGTCTTATGGGTTTGGCACGACTCGAGGCTGAGTAACTTAAATGACAGAATTTTCATTTTTGGGTGAACTATTCCTTTAAAATGATTATTACGAATGAGTTGAGAACCGCTCGGAACGGTCTTTCAAACAGGTTTTGTTAACCAAATCAATCAATTCACTGAAAAGATTCGACTCTAAATAACGAATCGTTCGTTCGCGAATCGGACATCGCTGTAATGCGCTACAAAATCAGCCCCATCCGCCCCAAGTTTTTGTTACAAATCGATAACCGTGTTTCTTACGGCGTTCGAACAAGTTTGTACATACATATGAGCGCCGAACACTTGACGTCTTTCTGTTATATCGGCTCGCTGTGCAACTGATGCGGAAAACGAAGAGAAAAAGAGTCAAGCAAACCAAGTTAGCCGACCACGGCTCGTCTCGTTTGGCCTACATTTCATGCACGGCCCAAACAAGAGACAGAACCATAACAAAGCCCAGCCAACAATGTTGCTATAAGGCCGAAACCAAGAAAGATCATTCTACTAAACCCCGCACGTATCTGATTTGTTTGTCCAAAAACAGCACATAATGGTGTAGATCGAGTAAGCATCTGTCTTTGTGTCAGTGCGCAGAGCGGTGGTTAAACACAAGAAAAAAATAATTTTACAAACCTCTTAGACACTCCGCATCACAGACATAGAAACACGGTACGATATGTGACCTGAGTGAGTCGTAGAAAGAATTTTGTGCGAAACGAGTGAACTTTTGAGCCTTTCTCTACAGATAAGGGGTGTTTTTCTCTCCCTGTCTCTCATAGCGCTGCCTGCGCTTCAGCTCTGTGCAGGCGCACTGCGCATGCGTACATAACTTCCTCTCAAACCATCTGTTCTAATAACAAGCACAGTTAGTTAGCATCGTACACTAAATTCTAATGGCTACTACTGATAGAGTGATTATCGTGGTTGTTTTAATTAGCTTGGCTGCCATTACTTAGATAAAACATGCACCTACATTAGTACATTTTATGATGCACTGCGAAGTTACTCTCAGCTGCATAGGAACTAGCAGTTTCCATGAAGTTGGGGCGAAAAATTGACATGAAGATATAGATATAATAGATTGAATCTATAATATATTGATAGGTACTTCATTACATACATTATATGTGACATATCATTAAATATATAATATACAAATGTGGTAAGCCTGCATTTATGTGGCATTACAGTCTCTTTACCTAAACAAAATTATTGGGATTTCTATGACAAAATCAAGTTACTCTTTTAGGGATGTATAGGCCTTGAATATATGAATGGGAAAAGGCATGACTTATCCAGTTCCCCCTTCACCACATAACCAAACGGACTGAAGTGTCACTGAGGCTGACTCAAATTATATTTTCTCCTTCATCAATATGCTACTCTTGGCACGCTGATCGGTATCACATCTGTGAGACTGAATGAGATGCCTCACAATATATCATCATTTGATATCACAAGAGAAGATAACAGTATCTTTTGCAGGGGCTGTTGTAATGGTAATGATCCTCAACAAATCCAGGCTATCACTCAATGAAATATGAAAGGCAGTTCTTTTAAGCCAGGGGAGATATACTTTTATATCATATACATAGAAATAATAACAGATGAAAAAGTTACTTGCCAATTTGAATGATTTAAAAAAAAAACTAAAAAAAAAAACTATTATTTCTGATGTGAGCTCATCGTCTGTGAATTGAAAGCTGTCTCACTTGCTTCATTACCATGACAAAACCAGAGTCTCAATGCCCTGTGACCTGCTGCATGGCACTATCTGTGTTTGAAAGTAAGAGGATTATCAACTAAATGAAAAAGATGAGAGTGGATGAACTGGTATTTGTGTGGAAAAATATTCTATTATCAAACGCAGATGAAAGTTTAATAAAAGGCTTTTATAATTCAATGTAGATCTGGATTGTACATCATCCCATAGTACAAAGGGGGTTTTAAATAAACAACTACAAAGTCTTTGAGTTATGATGATCTTGGTTACTTTACACCATAAAATGTTACTAAATTTAACAAAAAAAGTGTAAAAATACTAAATCTAATTATTAGTTAACTGTATAAATATTTAATGTTTTTTTGCATGTATAAATCATTTTACATGAGTTAATTCAATATGAAATGAAACTTCACCCTGTCTATTTTCTTAATGCATATTTGATTTTATAGTGAATAATTTATAAGCATGTTTTTACTTTTTTAACTTGACAGACTTCTATCTGGAGACATGTTAGGGATTTTACAATAATTTAGGGGTTTTCAACTTCAATTTTTTTGCGTTTGCCCGTTTATTTTATGACAGTGGGGTTTTGTGGGCCTGAAAACTCAAACTTTTGAAAGCTGGTTTCAAAGTGCAAGTTTTTGAAACCGATACCGTTATTGTGTCCGTCCGTGTTAACTGCAAAAACGCTAACTTGTGAATGTGTATTACGTGTTCAGTCTATAGGTGCGTACTGCTTCTTTAGAAAGTGACATTGCCAACTACTGGCCTGGAATGCATAATACAGTGTTTTTGTGGATCTGTGTGAACGGGGATCGTTTTGACAACGTTGTCAACTAGGCTATACGTGTATACAAAACTTTTTAAAAGTGCAAAGGAAAAACTTTCCAGTTTTTAGTACACTGTCGTGTAAACATACCCTTATAGTCTGGCTAAACCCCACCCTGCAGGGTCACATTCATCTGCCTCCCTTTTTTAAGTGCAACGTAAGTGCATTTTTTCTTTTACGATAATCCATTACTCTTGAATGTATGTCACAATATGGAAGAAAATATATGTTGCTACTTCAATTTCATTGTGACTTTATAATAGGATATGTATTTAAAAAGACAACATAGGACAATAATAAAATGTACCGTGAAAGTAAATTATTGTTAAAATTCTGTTTTATGTTCTTGAAAAATATAGAGCAGAATGTAGTAGTTAAAGTAGGTTAGTTTTATTATCCCTATCAGTTGATAATCAGTTATGAACTGCATATATACAGCAAAACGTTTTCCAAAATACCTGAAATGTCACTATATTATTTTACTTAGAATTTTTTGTCAAGCACCCCAACCCCCCCAAAAAAGATTCTGTTGAGTTAACCCCTCTGGCTTTCCCAATTATGAGACAAAAATTCCCTGTCGAGTAGTGGGACATATAGAGACTGAAAGAAAAGATGCTTGATCACAGTTTTCAGCATCAGTGTTATTAATATTAGTTTGTACCATAATTTACACTTTTCTTTGATGATAAAAGCACTGATGTTCACACACACCGAGAAACTAGTGTTGGCCAGTTTCATCAGAATGAAAAGCTGAAATGCTGCATAAAACAGAGCATTTTGACTGCAGACATGGATTTCTGACCTGTTTTTGTTATTATCAGTGGTGCATGCGGAAGCAAACATTTCTCTACTGCTATTCTAAATACCGATTTTAACAAATTGGTGAAATATTATTATTATTATTTTTTGCCCATGTGAGGTTGGCAGTTGATTAATGCAATCTAAAAACAATGAAAATTAGATTTCAGACATACTGGCAATTTCTGGATCAAATGCAGAAGTGGACAAAGTACACAACTTCCTTGAGTGAAAGTACAGATACTACAGGTAAAATATTACTGTGTAAAAGTTGTAAAGACTGATTTTTTCTTAAGTAAAAGTACAAAAGTACTTGTTTTCAAAAGTACTTTAGTATCAAAAGTTAAAAGTAAATCTCAATGCATTGTTTTATTATTGTTGTTGTATGTAACACTTACAGTACCTTATGCCACTGAATCTATGCCTGCCTACCCTCATATCAATATCAATTTAATTTCTAGAACACAGTTCCAGTAGTGGGATAGAATGTGAGATTGAATAAGTGCACTCAATAACATCCACAATGGTTTCGGACACCCAAATGGCTGTTCCCTCAAATAGTGCCCTATTTAAAGTTTTTTGGCTTTTAGTATGAATATGTTAGCCTCACTGTTATCTATAAGCTACTGTGCTCCAAAACAACGACACAATTCGCATCTAGAAGACCAATCCCGAAGTTGAAAATTAAAATCAGGTTGATGTCATCCAACGCCAGACTGACATTAATCTCCAACGTTGGACAGAAGTTGTATTGTGGTTGAAAATTAGAAATATATATAATAAATAAATATAAATAAAATATAATTTTTAATTATGCACTATTTTTCCCTGTTTTGACAAAAAACTAAATAGTTCAGCTTAGGTTTTGCTGAGCTGGTTTCAGTTGCAGCACGCTCCTATAAGTACCCCCCTGGCAACTAATGTCTTAAGAACTCCAGAGCTCTTACAGCAGTAATCATCTGTCGTAATTAACTTCATTGTTTGAGTTCTGAATTCTAATCTGGGTAATAGTAATGAGTTTTAAAACCTTTGGCAACAGAGAGAAGGATGGAGAGAGATAGGGGGGAAAGGATGGAGAGAGAAAAGTGATTAACACCCGGTCTACAAGAGGGATTCCACAAAGTCAAACCACACAGGCCATTTTTGTAGCGAAAGATTCATGTCATCTCTACTTTAGTTTCCAGTTTTCTCAACATGATCAAGATGCCATAAACAGAAAAGAACACACACAAGAGAGATACATGTTGAATTATTATAAGAACAGAACTTTTAGATTACCTTGCAGTATTTCGAAAAATCGCTAGACTTGCATCGCTCACCAAGACAGTGTTCCTTGCTGGAGATGTAATGGTGGCATAATGGTTATGTAATTGGACTTGTATAGATGCAAACATAAAAATATTTTTTTTTGCTCAAAATGCACATTCTATGTACAACTACTTTTATGTACTATACACTGCCGGTCAAAAGTTTGGAATAATATTTTTTCATGTTTTTGAAAGATTTCTCTTATACGCACAAAGGCTGCATTATTTGACCAAACACACAGTAAAAACATAATATCATGAAGTGTTAGGTCACAATTCAAAATAACTTTTTCTATTTTAATATAATTTAAAATGTAATAAAGTATATTTTTAATGGTACTGTATTACGGTTTCCACAATAATATTACATACACTATAGCAAAATGTTTTCAACATTGATAATAAGAAATGTTTCTTGAGCACCAAATCAGCACATCAGAATAATTTATAAAGGATCATGTGACACTGAAGACTCGTGTAATTATGGTGAAAATTCAGATTTGCCATCACAATATTAAATTTAAATTACAATAATATTTCACAATATTAGTTTTCCTATATTTTTGATCATGCTAATACAGCATTGGTGAGCATAAGCAACACTATTTCACGACCAATTCGTACGAATTTGTACGAGTGATTAAAAAGTGGCTAATTCGTATGAATTCGTACGACCTCACTCGTACGAATTTGTACGATTTGTCTAAACCCACGTGATGGGTAGGTTTAGGGGCGGGGTCAGGGGTAGGTAATTCGTACAAATTCATACGAATTGGGCAACTCGTAAAATATGTACGATTTAGCAAAAATCGTACTAATTCGTACGAGTAAGATCGTATGAATTCGTACGAATTAGCCACCTCGTAAAATTCGTACGAATTGCCATGAGATCGGGCTGGCATAAGAGACTTCTTTCAAAAACATTTAGAAAATAATAATTATTCCAAACTTTTGATCAATAGTAGATATACATATGCCTGATGAAAGATTGCGCATGTTTGAAATACTGTAGTTTTTATAGCCTATATGCATTGTGTATGTCTTTGTATTTGTACAGTTTGCATGTGTTAGTGCATGTTTGCACGTGTGTATAGGTCAGCAAAAAGTTCCCCAAGGGTTATTAATTGCAAGCCCTGCATGTAGGCCTACACCATTTCATTTTATCTCGGATCACTCATTCAGGTGATGACCTATGCAGCCGGCACCTTTATGTGACCATTGAAAATTTATTGAAGTGAAAAGTACCAGGAATGTGTGCAGTGATATAATATTTTATAAAGGTTGGTTTAATGCTTCACCAGTCTTCAGCATATGCCAGCTGTGTACATATTCAATTCTGAGAGAGAGAGAAAGCGAGCACTAGCAGATTGCAGCATTCTGAAGCCTGTCTGCACTGAGATATTTCATAGACTTCTGTCAGGCTGGCAATTTCAAAAACACATAATTATCAACAAAAGCACAAAAGCTTGAGAAGACATTGGTTTAATTAGGAGGAATGTATTGCCAAATTTCAAATACACAGCTTAAGAGAGAGAAAGAGAGCTGTAAGAAGTTAATCAACATTAGCCTTAATGATAAGGCCTCTGAGAAAATGTACAGACAAAGAGCGCCGCACAAAACCACATTGTTTGTCTTGGGTTTCCAAAAAATTATCGTTATAAAAAAAGACGAAAAACACATCGTCGTCTGTCTGTTCCTACGTTCTCTCCCACTGCTTGTCAGAAGAAAGGACAGAAAGGAGGGGAGTACAAGGCGGCGAATCGGTCAGCAGACACGCGCTTCCCGCGCTTCCAGCAGCTCGCGCTGTGCAGATAACGCGGGAATGTCAACGGTTTGACAGGTTTCCGACGCTTTACTCCCTTTCATCTCCGCCGTTGACAGCGCCGTTTAAAGCTTTTTTGTACTTGTATCTAAATTTGTGTTTTTGGAATGAGAAACCACTGAGCAAAACGCATGTTTTCATGGGCTCGTGAGAGAGGGAGCGGATGAAAAGCTGTTTTACTGCACAAGCTGCTGTGATCTGAGGTGAAAACTACTTCGGCAACAAACAAGGCTAATTTGAGGGTCTAAACAATTAGTCATCAAGCAATAGTCACATATTTTTTCTTCAGTGATATGTTCTCCAATTTGTAGTTAGTCTCCAACACAATTAATAATATAGGCTAATTCCAGTAGTTTAACTGTGTTTAACTGTTGGATTAGGCTATAACCACAAGTATATAGGCATACATTCATGGTTATCTCCTCAACTTACCTGTTACTATAGTGTCTATTAGCCTAAACATTGCTGTTTGTTATAAAAATATATTTATAACAGGTAATAATGCGACTCTCTAAAATATTTACTATTAATAAATTAATTTTAATCATTCATCAAAATACCACAATTATTGTTACTATGAAATTAAGTTTTGAAAGTGTTCTGTTTTTTCCAAATATTGAATGGAATAATCTGTAAATCATTATAAGTAATGCTGTCTAATAATGTTATTTTAAATAATCTGCAATCTTAATGTAATCTGTTTTCTTCACCTTGTTCTTTTATTTTCAGACCACTGTAAACTCATTCAGACTTCTTTTTTCAACAAAAGCAGTAGGATTGTATATCTGGGAAGAAATTGCACTCTTGTGTGTTTGTGGATTGTCTCTTTGTGGAAGGTCGTTAGATAATCATTACACTAATCTTTACACTAAAAAGTTTAAACTATGCTAACAGCAATACTTATTGACAATGTCAATATCAATAAGGAAACTCACAAGCAATGCCTAATTTGACTACTGTGAAAATGTTTAAATTGTGTGTTTTGCTTATTGAGCCCTTGGGCCGTATAAACATACATCATCCGATATTTATCCTGGCTGGAAAAGCTAGAGCCTAGCTTTTACTATACCACTCAATTAGCCTATTGATTCATTTCATACAATATTTTAGCAATATCAAAATTATTATTTTTTACAACATGACCAGAGAGGACATCAAAACATGTCTGAGCAAATATTAGCCTACATGTCTGGGTTGCGTGAAAAATAAATGAAATGCAAGCTACACCACAGCGCTTCACACAAGAGCAGCCTTAAGCATTTGTTGAAGGAGCTCCTCAGTGTTTTGTTCTCCTTCTTCACTCTTTTTCAAAGGCTACCTTTTACTGACCTCAATTTTAATCAGTACTTACTGACCCTGTCACCTGGTCATAATCTCCAGTGTATTGGATTTAGCAAGGGTCTATATTAAGATTCAGGCCTTTGGCGAAGGTAGAAGTTTTTTAATTTTCCTGTGACATTAAGACACCGCGGCTGCAGGGTATACTCCGGTGCACATGAAACCCTGCAAGAGGAACAGGAAAAGCTTAGGGTGTCTCTGAGTAGAGAGCAGAATTGTTCGTAGTGGGCTGCAAAGCACTGGTGAGATTCCCTGCAATATTAAGAGAACATGACACTTACACAAAACACATACATTTATGAATTTCATCTAATATTATTTCAGGAAACACTCAAGCTCTTGTTCTCAATCGCCCTCCAATCGCATGAGATCATGTCAGCGAGGAGAAATGCAAAAGTAGAATCCTAGAATACAAAGTTCATATCTACTAATCATTTAATTATGATCGGAAAATCTAATGAAGCGGAAAGATTAATTAAGTGGCATTTCCTTGATGCTCTGATTGATTTAGAATTACAGTGTATTTTCTCAAGAAGCTCAATAATAATTAATAAATTATTTAAATAAACTTGAACATTGCTGGTCTGATGCATGAGACACTTTCCTATCAAAACAAGCCTGCCACTGAAATAGAAATAATGAAATCATCTTCAAAAGTGCTCTTAAATTGTGATTATTAATTTGTCAAATAAAAAACACTTATCTAACAATTAGAGTATTTTTTTAGCAGTTTCTTTCTTACCAACTAACACAGTCTCATCCCAAGACGTCATATGACTGACGCTTTTGACCATACGTCAACATCCGACGTTTTAGGGTACCCTTTAACGTCAGTTAGATGACGATCCTAGGGCGTCATCTACTGACGCTTTACCTTTAGCGTCAGTTAGATGACGCGGGTAGGTTTAGGTCTGGGGTAGGGTTAGGATTAGATAGCGTCATCTAACTGACGTTAAAGGGTACCCTAAAATGTCGGATGTTGACGTATGGTCAAAAGCGTCAGTCATATGACGTCATCTGTACCAACATGACAATACAGTGTAAATCTGTTTTCATAACTCTATAGATCTAGTTGTAAATAGATCAATAAAAAAATATATGCCAATAAAGAAATAAACGTCCAATAAAGTGACCACAATGGTTAGTACGTCTTTGTTGGTGGTTGTCAGTGAAAAATATAATTAAAACCAACAGTCTATGTAACTGACTTAGAAAATATCTCTCCCACAGCCTAAGCATCTTTATCTCTCCAGACAGACTTGCACTCCAAGGTGCTTTTTCCTTGCAAAGGAATTTTACATGATGCCATGAAAACAGCAGTAGCATCAGACTTCGTATCAGCATGATCAGAAGAGAAAAAATGGTGCTGTCAGTGTCCACACAGAGGAAAACGCAAGTTGTTTTTCTTGCCAATGCTGTTTAAACAACATTTATGCTGTCATCAGACCCATTGGATGAAGAGAGAAGGGCAAGTATTGTCATTTACATTTACATTTACATTTATTCATTTTGCAGATGATTTTATACAAAGCAACTTACAAGTGAGGAACACCGCAAGCAATTTATCAAAAGAGTCAGCATGGACCCAGCCAACATTATGCAAGATATGAGGTAAGACGATAGGAAATACTCCAACCATTTATTACAACTGGTTCTCATTTTGCAGCTGGTTCAGGGTCCCATAGAAACAAATGATTTTTTTGTGAGATAAAATCATTATAAGCAAACAAGCCTGATAGAGGGACTAAACAAAAAAGATTTAGACACCAGCCCTCAACTGCAGTTCCATGTTAACAGCATTCATCACCATTTTTTCAGGAAGTGTAGAGGGAGGATGTAGATGTGATTAGCATCCTGGTTGAGAAGCCGTAGTAGTGCTTTAGAATGGCTGTCATGAAAAGGAGTGGTGGGGTGACAGTGATGTATGGGTCCTGGAGCTGAGTAGTTTTGCCTGTTGATTACCTTGGCAACTCGAATGCAGAAACTCTGCTGAATCTGTTACTTAGAATGCTCTAGAGTAAAAAATACACATATTTTTATACATAACTGAATAATGTTTACAGGTGTTATCAAAAACATGTCCAGGGTGATTTTCATCCCAAAATCAAAAGAAAAGACAAATAAGACAAATTGGTTAAAAAAAGACAAATAAGACCATGGCCAATAAGACAATGGTCATAACAACTAAAAAAACAAAAACAAATAGTATATATATACACAATGCAGTTTAAAAGTATATTTATATATGATATTTAATATGCTAATATTTATGCTATTTATCATAGTATACATTTTTTTCATTTGAATTGGGGGAGAAACGTGACCTGGAGTTTGAACCCAAGAGTTGCTAGCGACTGATGCTAGCGGCTGCAGTCTATAGCGTCCTTGTTAGCACGCCCGCCTCCCAGGCCGGAGACCCCAGTTCTTCTAATCCCACTCAGATCGGGTCAAGTAAGACTGGTTACATCTGGTGCTGTGTCCCGGGAGTGAGGTTTAGTGGAGTGTGTGTAACTGTCGTATAGGCCAGTAAGAGCTGTGCATGTAAACCTCACTCCCCTGGCCTGAAGAAGCACGCTAGTGGCTGCGGTGTTGAGCATCCTTGTTTGCGTGCCTGGCTCCCACGCTGGGGACCCTGGTTTGAATCCCGCTCTGAGCAGGTCGAGTAGGACCGGTTACATATGCAATCATCAAAAATTAAACATGAAGACAGTGGGACACCTTGGTCTTTTATAAAGCTTTTCGAATCATAAACTCTGCAATTTCATAAAAATTATCCAGTATCAAACGTAAAATGAGGTTGACAGTTAAACTCAACCATTTCACCCCTTTAGCCCGGCCTGCTGGAATAAGTATGAGCTGAGTCTTCTGTCTCGGCACATTTGCTGTGTAGTATTAAAAGAGAACATCTTTACCACCAAACATCGCCCTGAGCAAGACTATTGACTCTTATCTCCAGGAAGGAATGGATCAAATGAAATATTAGATGGCCAACAGTTCCCTGCAGCCAGCCATGGTTGAGATCCCACATTACTGAGCGAATTGCAGCTCCATGCTGAATTGTGTCTGGGTTGAGGAGGATGATGAGGTGCTTTGCCAGGGCGAGCCTCAGGTGCCAAATGTGGTGTTGAGAGAAAAAGTAGAGTAATTCTCCCCGCTGGAGCGAGCACCCCGGGCACTCGGCCATCTCCGTCTCACATAACAGCATCTACACTGCTGTTTCTACTTGCATGCACTTCTTCAGCAGTTTAGCAAGCAGGAGAAAGATGGCATGAGTGAGAGGAAAAATATGGAGTAAGAGACGAAGTGAGAGAAAGACAGATAGAAAGAAAGAAAATGAGAAAGAGGGAGAGAGATAAGATTGCAAAACTGGGTCAAGGACTCAGTTCAGCCATAATTACAGAACTCCCAACACCACAAGCTGGAAGATCAATCCGGCATGGGATTTAGAAACCTATTGTCTCTCTCTCTTCTCTCTCTCCATCCCTCTCTCTCTCCTTGTGAACGAATCTGTTTTTGCAGGATTTTCGGCCTTGCCTTTTGCCATCAAGCCCTTTAATTAAGATTAGGCTACAGCTCTCACTTCAAACTCCCAGCACCAGAACTGAAGCATTTTAAGGTGAATCACACGACAACCTGTCCAGGCCATATTTCACCCCAAAATCAAAGGATGAAGTAAATTAAAGGTATTGTAGGTAGAAATCCCCAAAAATACTTTTTTCCAAATTTTTTCAAACTGTCTTTATATATCAATGCATAATTAAAATGTAAGTACTCTGGAAAAGAAATTATAAAAATCGAGTGTCTGTAGTTCTCTCAGGACTGTAATAAACACAGCTCATTATTCCATTCGGGACGAAAGAAATGATTGGCTGGGGCGACTGTCACTCTCCCTCGCTACCATGGATACCACCTCTGCTGATACAGGAGCAGCCCAAATGCGCACACCCGTTTGAAGAGGCACGGAAGCTAGTAATAACAATTATGGCAGAGAAAGAACAGTCAAAATTCTCATTAACGTTACCTGCATATAAAGGCAGCGAAGTCAAACAAGTTAAAAAAACGAAGACAGTATTTGAAAAGGCTATGAACAAAAAGTATTTGGATAAATAAAGAAATCATACGAGAGTCAATATCGGCGTGGCTTTCCAGCGGTGGCGACAACTGAGGGATCTCATTCTCAAGGGGCTGAAAAGTGACTCCATGATGGCTTTATTTCTGCTGGACAGGTAATCTTGCTGTTTTCATTTTGATGGCATTTATTTTTTCATGAAGCATGTATCACTAGCACACGTAGCTACCTAATATAGCTACCTAACGTTACGTAGCATAACTAACGGTACTGGCTTAGCTATGACAGTGTAACTTTGGTGTCGACTGGTATAACGTTACTGTTAGTGAGCCAGGGTTGAGACGATAAATAAGCAATAGGCCTATCTGCAGTTGAAAGCTGTTTTGTTTAATTTCGCCAAATCTAACTTTAGATTAAAAAGTTTAGGGGATCTATTTTTATACCTAGCTTTACCCTCTGCCTAAACTTTGTTCCTATTTTCACTGTGAACTCTACCTGCTCCGTTTTTTCACGTTTGGTTTGTTGTTATATGCTCTACATATGTTTACCTATGTCTTTATGTTGTATCTGTATGTGCTATACAATATATGTTGTGTGTGTGTGTTATATTATCTTGGGTCTGCAATGCAGTTGTGAGAAGGTGTTTGAGTGTATGTTACTCAGTTTATCTGTAAACAATCTTATGTTATGAATCTTACAAATTCACCACCTTCATCACAGTGTAACTGATAGTAACGGCAAACGTGTATCAATGAAGCTATTTAGCTTTGCCTTATATTGAGACTGATTCCGTTACGAGGTAGTAAAATATTTTAAACTTTACCAGTATCGATATGCGAGCTTGATAGTGAGTACTAACAGTCATGTTTATTTTTTATATTCATACTGATAAAGTTATTTATTTTATTACTTCTGATTCTGACATGATGTCACTACATCTGGTAAAGCTGGTAAACGTGTCCGACTTTTCCAGCTGAGCGAACGCCCGGGATCGCGCGTTCATTTGATTTGGGGGCGTGGCTTTGGAAGGAGCCGAGAAGGGAGGGGGTGGGAGTTAATGGAATAATGAGCTGTGTTTATTGCAGTCCTGAGAGGACTACAGACACTCGATTTTTATAATTTATTTTCCAGAGTACTTACATTTTAATTATGCATTGATATATAAAGACAGTTTAAACAAATTTGGACAAAAAGTATTTTTGTGGATTTCTACATACAATACCTTTAAGCAAATTAAATGGAAAATAAAAATGCATTGGGACATTATTTTCAATGACAATTACAGACTGTAATGTGTCTGGACATTTTTTACACCATTTATTCTCAATGTTGATTCTCATTAGATTCTTTACTGTAATACACAATTTAAAATGAGCTGATATATATATAGGGCCTAAAACAATTTTTTTTGCCACACCTGCCAATTTGACTTGAGAAAATTTACAGGCCAAACATTTTTTCCAACCATGACACAAAAACAGGCAGTTATGACACCAACATTTTAGATAGTAGTGAAAATTAACAATCCTCTATTCCAATTTCGATACAGCTAAAACTATTAGCTTAACTAATATCAATTTAATAGCCTACATTTTTAAAGGGGACATATCATGAAAATCTGACTTTTTTAAGTGCTATAATCAAGTTCCCGGTGCATTTACCAACCCAGAAAACATGAAAAGTGACAACCCAGTAACTTTGTTTTGGTAAGCCTTTCTTTGCAAGCATGTAAAAAAATAAGCCGATCAGATTTCGCTCCTCTTCTGGCATAGGAAAGGGATCTTATTATAATATTACCGCCCCTAAATCTGCACGTTTCCACCCACAGCACCGCCATTTGGTTTTCGCAAGCGACAGCAGTGTAACCAGTTCTAACGCAATGGCAAAAGTTCAAGCAAAGCATGCAAACTGAACTGTTGCACACTTTTTGACCAAAAAACTTCACAGTTGTCTTATAAAGACCTCAGGGAACTGTCAAATTGTGTAAAAGTTAAACTTGACGGTACATGCAAGTCGATGAGATGAATCAATGTAACTCCACAACAACTACATAAATATATCCACTAATTATTCAGAAACGTCCATGTTAGGGGTGGGAAAAAAAATCGATATTGCAATATATTGTTGTGCTCTCTGTCGCAATAAATAATCGATACACTAACGCCCAATATCGATATTTTATTACAACACAAAATGATTAATTTACCCGTTGTCAGTGTCACTGTCACTAACCAATATCTACCATTCTGTTTGCGGGGGGCGCTGTTCGAGTAAATAGGGGTAAAGTGGCGCAAACAGCGGCCGGTGAAGAACACAAGTTAACTAACAACAACAGAGAATTGCAGAAAAAAAAGAGAAGCGAGAAGAATGGCGGAAAACAATAAAAAACTAATCAAAGACCCACCCGCTATAGTTTCCACTCTAAAGTGTGGAGACACTTCGGGTTTTACGAGAGTCGACGGAAAGGCACTGGATAAAGTTACTGACGTTTCAGTATTATGGTTTACACATGGACCACATATCGCCACAGAATTGAATCGTGAGGTACCTGTATCGTCCCACCCCTAGTCCATGTGCAGTCTAAAAGTTGCAACCTCTTCCTGAGTCTCTTCGTAAGGCTACACTCAGCTACTGGTTATTTCTGAGATTTTGGATGAGATTATTCATGTGTTTTGTTATTGCCAATAATTTTTTATTGTTATTGGGGGTGGGAAGTAGCAGCTCATTTGCATTTAAAGGGACACACAAAAATGGTGCATTTTTGCTCACACCCAAAAAGGGGCAAATTTGACAAGCTATAATAAATTATCTGGGTGGTATTTTGAGCTGAAATTTCACAGACACATTCTGGGGACACCATATATTTATATTACATCATGTGAAAAGGGGCATACTATGCCACCTTTAAATACAAGTAAACAGTCAGTAATGAAATAAGAACAAATAATCAAATTATAAGCAATAGCAAAAACAAATACAATACAACAAAGATAAAAATAAAAGAAACAGTGCTCTTTAGGCAGGTCTAATAGTTTTCAGGTACCAAAATGTAATAAAGTAGGATAATCAAATAATCATCTTCTTCATATCCTTTTTAAAGTTCAAGAGCAGTGAGTGATTTTTTCCCCGTGTACTTTGTTGTTTGAATAACATTAAAAACGCTGACAGTAGCAGGATTATTTGGATGCTGCCATTTTAAGACCAAATGCACGCACAGATCATGCGTTTTCTTTCACAACATCCATTCACTTAAGACGTAACCAACTATGTTTACTAGGATACTCGCCAAGACAGGCATTTTTTGTTTACATAATATTAAGTTAATTTGTCCATTAAAGGTACACTGTGTAGTTTTTTAAGTATTTTATTAGCTAAAATCAATGTCTTTATTCATAAATATGTCCTCATTGGTATAAAATTGCCTCTGCCAATGATCTGACTTATCCTCGTAAGCGAAGAATTTCTTATCTTTATTTACACTGAGCGGGTAAGTCCAAGGAGGCTTCCATGTCGTTCCGTTATTATGAAAAATTATAATAGCAGAGAGGGACAAAAAGCACTAGCCTACCTCAACGTGTTTCCACAATGCGTTTTCGTTCAGAGCCAGCGTCACGTGACTGAAACCAGCTGAAACGGACAAGGATATTAGTGAGAGGCTCTTATCACTGTCCTGGCAAATTTGAAAGGCTGCACTGCATGGTACTTCATAATGCAGGATCATACTTATGGCTAGCCACAGGAGAAGGAATCCTCGTCGCCAAAAAAGTGAAAAATGTCATTTAAAAGGAAACGTGACCGGCGAATTAAAAAAACGAGGGTAAATATCGGCATAGCTTTTCCCAGGTGGAAAGAGCTAATGAAGGAGAAAGACTTTAAAAGCGATGCTGAAGTTGCCTGCTTTCTTTTCGACAGGTAAGTCAATGTTACGGTCTAAATTACAAGCTTTTTTTCAATGCTTGGTTGTGTAATTCATTACATTAGTTTCTGGGTACATAACGGCTACCGTAGTTGCAACACGCATTTGAAAAAGCGAGGCTCTAGAGAGCACTATTCGTTTGAATGCAAAATACAATTTCACCGCTATAGATGGGAGATTCCTACACAGTGTACCTTTAAAGCACTGGAGGCCTCTGTTGGTAAATTTTTTCGCCGATCACCATTGAGTATTTCACTTTCATCGATTAGGAGTTTTGAGAAAAGTAACATGGCAAAGGAGGCTAGCTTTCCTTGGTATATCAACCAATCATTGACAAGACGTAATATTAGTCTGAACTGCATGTTTTTGCCGGCTCACACACATGGTCAGACTCATGATGTGGAACAGGCTCCGGGGCTCCTGACTCCTTCCAACCTCTTATTTGGTTCGGGCTCGTACATCGTGGCGGGTTTGTTCCAGTGCCACCTGTGTCTCCAGAATACCTGCCCAGCTTCCCTCTCCCACCTCCTTAATCAGCCAGTTCCTCAGCCCCGCCTCCGCTGAAGTCCTTCAGCCCCTCTACAGTTCCCATTGGCATTGAGAACCTGCCAAGTGACTTCAGGCCATCAGCTCCCCGGGCCCAACGCTCCACCTCGCCTCCCCGTCCCTTTCTCCATCTTCTCAGACTCGCATTTCGCTGATTCGGCACACTCGTAGAAGCGCACAGTGGTTACACTTACAGAGGTGAAATTAAAATCAAGAAATACGCATTCTGAGACATAAAATTTTGAGTAGGCTGTGCCTCCACTGCCTCCCCTGACGAACCACCACTGCAAATCCCAGACTTCTTATGATGAATTCAAATAAAAAAATTACCCCCTCAAGAAGCATTACGACGTATTGGCAGTAATATCAAACACTCATTGGCTCTCGCATGCTTCGTCACAGATTGCTACATGCCGTGTTTCCAGATTCATAACTTAAGTGATTAATAACTTAAATAATTGGATTAATAACTTAAATAACTTTAATAACTTAAATTCTGCTCTGTACTACAAAACTATACCACCAGAGAGGACTGCGACTGCAACTCAATCTCATTTGAAAAACTTTTGGTACCGCTTTTCACATTTTTCGCAATAAATTAATTATTGTGATTACACTGTCTGTTTTGTTTTTCGTCATAACTGTACGACATTTTAAGAAATGGTTATCGGTAGGTTAGGGGTAGGAGTAGGATAAGTGAGTATCTTTTTAAAGCTATATTGTTACAAAAAATTTCATTTTCCTACATCTCTGTCCATTACGTTTTATTCTTTTTATATTCTGTAAAAGGGGTATGTTTTGGTTTGGGAGTAGGGTTAAGGGATTATGATATGAAAGATTCGTAAATATTTAACATTAATAGCTGTAAAAATGTAATAATACTATTTAAATGTTGCTTATACGTCCATATTGTGCGTTTCAGCATTTGTCCAAATGTACAAATAGTATGTTTTGTGTCATTGAAAGTTACATATTAATACCTATGTATTTAGAATGAGACCATTGACAAAATTACCAAAACCTTTATTTTACAGCAGATTGTGGTTTTTCACAATAGCTACACATGTCTGAGGAGCTTTATCAGAGGCTGATGTCAAAACGGCCTGTGGCAGTCTCTTGTGTTTTATGATCCAGGGTTAACACTCCATTCCGAATATCACTTGGAGACCCAAAAGAAATGACAGTAGGCTAACGTGACTGAATGTGATGCCACAGGTCAGACTGCTGCTGCCGTGTCTAATGGATTCTCATGCGTTGCCCTGACATTCACATTGGCAGGTATTATTGACAAAGAGGCAGTTCAGCAATACATTTTATACGTGAAAAACTTCACGTGGCATTGAGTGCTGAATCTGAGTTCTCTCTGTTGCCTAGGGGCTGTGATACCGCAGAATGTCCATTTATAAGGATCAGTAGAGAGGTTCATCATGTCTGAAGTTAAACCAAAAACAATTAGAGAAATATGAAAAATCATATTTAGGAAAGTAGATACTTTGAATGAATAAATAATTTGTTGAAAATATGTTGCAAATAGTTTAGGATATCTTTAAATGTTTGTTTTGTCCAGATGTAACAGACAAAAAATGGATTCATAAAATATAAGTGATGTTGCCCAACAGACTATTTTTTTCCAATTAGTGAAAATTGATTCATTAATTTAATTTTATTAATAAAAAATACAGTGCCATGAAACAGTGTTGTTATTGTTAACTAAAAGTAAAACAAAACGGTAACACTTTATTTTACAGTCCTGTTCCTCATGTACATACTATGTACTTGCAATAACTGGGTTATGACTAGGTACTAATCTTGAACCTACTCCCTTAACCTATGTAGTTACCTTACCAGTAATTTCTTAGGTATGTACACTGTATGTACACGTAACATACTGTAAAATAAAGTGCAACCACAAATACAATATACAATCTGAAACAAAACATAAAAATTAGATGGAAAACTTAACTTATTTAATTTTAGCTATGTGCCAATGCAACAGTTCTCATTTTAATTTAGTTTAAAGCTGCTGTCCGTAACTTTTTTAAGTTAAAAATAATCCAAATTAATTATTTAAAAAAAAAAACATCTTCAGTCAGTGTTCAAAACTATCTGCTTGCCATAGCTAGATTCAAAACGGTTAGCTTGTAATAATGATTTTAATTCCAGTGGTACTGGTGGGTTTTCGCGGGAAATTCGAGCATGTCTTTGCGTCATTACGTCACACCCGTACACATAAAGAAGGAGTTTCGGCTAGCCGGCTATACTGCGTGTGAGGAGATGTAGAGATAGGCTTTTCTCGCAGCACTTTACATGATTAAACTTATGGCGGATCCAGAAAGATCCAAACAACAATCATCAGTGTCAACTGGAGATTGACCAGTTATAAAACCCAAAAGACTTCGTACTTCGGATTTAAGGTGGAAAGAGAAAGAAACCGTCTCATGCGAACACAAGGACACACATCGGTGGGGCTTTTGAAAGGTGCGTGAACTCCCGAAGGGGTTCGAAACGGAAGAAGAGACAGCTTTTTCTGCTGAACAAGTAAGACATTTCAATAGTTCAATCGTGTAACAATACGTTTTCTTAATTCACACAGTTATGGAGTTTCCTTTGTTGTGCCTTTCTCGTTTAGCTATTATGGAGAATATGAATTCTGAACTACACAGGTAATCATAAAACACATTAAATAACGTTAGTCACGCAATGCTGATGTTGTTAACATGAACAATTTGAGAACAAAGTAGGCTAGGATTTGCACGGTTGCTGTAAATCGCGCTGATTAAATCTAACGATCGCTTGTCATGTCGAATGCTTTTCCCCCCTTAGTTGATCAGAACAAAAATGGATGTTACTTACTTGTTCAGAAGACATTTTCCGTTGAAAATTCTTATGTTGGTCAAGCTTTCAAAAAGTGAATCTGTGATTCTGAATGACAGTATCCACACAGCGCGGTGATTGACAGCAGCACTCGGCTCAAAACACTGTGTTCATCTGCGCTGTTTCATGCCGATTAACAACCCACGTAAAGATGATAATTCTGCGAATCACTGCAGTTACAGATTTCGAACAGAGATGGCGACAAAAAGGGAAAAAGCTACGGACTGCAGCTTTAAGTTGAAGTACTAAAATAACTAAAACTAAATAACCTAGAACTAAAGAACTAGATAGACATATTTAAAAACTATGAAACTGTTACGTAACTGTGGTATAATAGTAAATCGCACGACGAGAAATAATTCTATAAAACAGAATTTAATCATAAACACTCAGGAACCAGGAGAAAACCACACAAACATTAACGTGAACGGACAAAGACTGAGGGAGAACACAGGGACTAAATATATGTAGCAAACAAGGGAGCTTAATCAGGTAATTAACAGGACACATGTGAATGAATTGACTTCTCAAACAGATTGGGGAAAACTAGGACACAAAAAACTCGACACAGTTACCTTTTCAAAAAACCTTTTTATGGTTTCTGTTACAGCTATGAAACAGAAACCATAAAAAGGACGAAAAACAAACTTATGTAACCGTATGTAATGTCTCGGTTACGTATGTAACCCTCGTTCCCTGAGGAGGGAACGGAGACGTTACGTTAGTGAATGACGAAATGGGGGTTTCGCTTAGAAGCCTATCATCTACGAGTTTTAGAAAAGCCAATGGCATGAAAATGCCTCGAGTCTGCGGAATTTGCATGCCGCGACTAAAAGGAGGAGCACTGGCAATCTCCCATTATGTCTTCCTGCTGAGGAGCCGAGACTGAACTCCAGGCGGTTCCAGCGGTACAGCGGTTGTGGCAGAGGGACGTAACATCTCCGTTCCCTCCTCAGGAAACGAGGGTTACATACGTAACTGAGACGTTCCCTTTCGTTCAGTCACTGCGAGTTACATCAGTGAAAGACGAAATGAGGGTCCCAATCTAATCACGCCACATCGACTGTCTTCCAGTGCCCTGCATAAGTCTAAGATCCCTGTCGTCAGACTAGCACGGACGAAGGACTCCTACTTAACACAGGAAAACCAAGGTACACTGGGAAGCATATCTCAGTGGAAATATGCAACACAATGCCTGCCCGAAGGGAGGACTTAAGAATACACAAATGACCCGCAAGCAGATAACATATGGAGAACACTGGGGCATCCAGCCCGCAGGGTGGAATCTTTCAACCCCAGGGGTGGCAAGGTGGCTTGCCAAGGGAAAGACACATGCTCAGAGAGGCTTACAGTGGAAATACAGACGTGGGGGTCGCCCAACGGGGGAACCATGCACATGGAACATGCACTCTGGTGACGGCATCATCAGTGTAGGAGGAACTCAGGGTCTTGAAAAGAAGAACTCATCTGAGTGAAACAGCGCACGTGTCCAGTCCGTGGAGTGGAATGGTGCAGCAAGCGAAGACACCGAGCGGGTCCTATTACCGGCCACTGGGGGCGAGTACGTGAGAGGACACTGGGTTCACTCGGAGATTGTAGAATCTCGCAAATGTGTTGGGTGTCACCCAGCCTGCAGCTTTGCAGATGTCGCGCCATGCGCCATGCGCTAGAGCCCAAGAGGAAGCCATGCGGGTGGTTGCAACACTAACCGAGACGTTTTCATTTTAATATTATTTGACTGTTCCCTATCAGTCAGTTATGTTCTACGTTACGTTGACAGCCTGACATTGTGGGGTCCTTATGGAAAGCGTCACAACTGCTGACCCTTCCCAGCGCCCCGTGTAAATTGAACAGACCTCAGTACCTGGTGGGCCGGAAGGACCGAACTTTCCAAGGGGAAGGTCGATAGCTGCTGTTCCTATCTGATCACCCAATTCAGCCACAACTGGTTTGATAACACTGGGGAAGTTTGCTGAGTCCAGATGGAAAAAAAATACAAAAATACAGCTGTCGGAATCCGTTCCCCCACCCCCATGATGAGAGATGTTGCTGTAGTGGCTTAATAGATGCTGATTCTATTCTGTGTGTGGATGAAGCTTAACCAACATCAGTTTAAAGATGTTTTTTGGTGTTTTTGCCTTTTATAATGATAGGACAAAATATATAAAGGAAGTGAAGAGGGAGGGATAGAGAGGGATGGAATCAGGAAAAGTCAACAATCTGGGACTTGAACTCAGGTCGCCCAAAGTGTTATGGTACTATATGTCAGTGCACTGCCCAGGAGGCTATCTGTGCCAACTAGACAGTTTTGTAAATATTAGAACCTCATTTTGTAGAAAGAATGGGGGAAACCGAATCCGACGGAAAAAAAAACAGCTGTCGGAATCCGTTCCCCCACCCCCATGATGAGAGATGTTGATGTAGTGGCTTAAAAGATGCTGATTCTATTCTATGTTTGGATGAAGCTTAACCAAAATATATATAGGAAGTGTGAAATATAGAGAGGGATGGAATCAGAAAGAGTCAACAAGCTGAGAATCGAAATTAGGTCGCCCGAAGAGTAATGGAATGCGAAAAGCACTATATGCATTCATCCATAATTATGAATTTGCAAAGCAGATCTAACATTTCAAAAGTGTCAAAAAGATGACTCTTTAATAGTTTAAGTTTTTATTCGAACGATTCGACTCTGGTCTCAATCTGGCTTTGGAATTTTAGAACTCATATTTTCAGAATGATCGGCAACATTTCAGATGCGATACTTAGTATACTGATTATTAGGCTATTCCAGTTATTAATTCATTTTTCAGTCACATACTTAAACATTCCTAATAAATTCACTAGGAGTTTCTTCTGTAAATATGTTTCCATCACAGTTTATGTGCATTTATTTTTGTCAAATAATAGGCTAAATGATCCACCTCAAGCGTATGTACAAGTTTCATTTGGGGGATTTTGTCCATGTCTTATGCAATATCAAAAAATACACATGTAATTTTTCATAAAACCATTCAAGATGCGTATTAAATGCGACCCATTTAAAATACTACTAACATTATTCCAACGGCCAAATTAAGCCAATTATGCCATGCATACGTTTCAGAAAACCTCTTCACAAATAACAGGAGTGCATCGAAGTTTTTAAAGCAAGCAAGCAAGCAACTTTATTTATATAGCACATTTTCAAACAACAGACGTTGCCCCAAAGTGCTTTACAAAAATTATAACATTAAAATCATACAACAAAACAAACATAACTTATTCAAAGGCTAAAGAAAATAAATACGTTTTTAAATGAGACTTAAAAGTGGCAATTGATGGAGCTGACCTCACGTGGAATGGGAGACTATTCCAAAGTTTGGGACCAACCACGGAAAAGCACAATCTCCTTTCGATTTTAAATGACAACAAGGGACCTTTAAAAGCCATTGATCAGAGGACCTGATAATAATAAGACTATTTATAATTTAATATATAGACTATTCTATTGCCATGTGTTGGAAATGCGAATAGCGGTCAAATTCAAAAGATCATTGTAGCTGCATTTCTTCCACTTCTTAATACTTTTTTATACATTTAACATGGATATAGCAAGTTATTAATAACATTATCGTTATTATACTTACTTTATTAAGCCCTGCTTGAAGGTGATTGGGCTCCTAAGTGAGATCCCACAACGTCAGTCTGTCGACGTAACGCAGAACGTGACTGACTGATAGAGAACTGAAAATCTAAAAATAAAAGCTAATTCAAAATATTATTAAATACTATAATAGTATATAAATATGTACCAAATATGTAAGTATATATGTACCATGGTATATAAAGTACCACTGTATCATCATTGGATACCATCACTGCACCACGGGACCGAAACAGTACTTTTGGTTAAGGATGTGTTATATAACAATTTTAATTTAAGTGGGCTACTGATAAAGAAGGGTGATGTTATTGCAAGTCAACAAATACCCTAATATCCAGTTAAATCTAATTAGCACATGCAGGTATAGCTTCCACAAAAAAAAAAAAAAAAAATAGCTTCTGCAACCATCAATTTTGCATATGTCTGATATCAAGAGATTGAACACTTCTGCCTATGGCTTACACACCACAGCTGCACTGCAACCTGTCGGCACTTGTGTAAAGCACCCAAGTGAACCTCATCTCTCAAGAGCGAAAGCCAGGGACAATGTCCCTGAGAAAGGCCGACTGCACATAACTCTGGCCTGATCGGACAGGCCATTCTCTGTGTGTGATTGATAATGCCTGTTCGGTGTGAGGTGAAACACAATGGCGTTTGGCAGCCACCTGATTCAAATGGATTGCAGAAAATTAAATCGATGTGCTCTGCAGAGACGGGTTGCTTGAACTGCCTCTATCGGGACTGTCATCAATACAATTATTGATCCCAAGGGGAAAATGTTGGCCTGTGCACCAGACTAACTGATTAAAATTACTGCAGTGAACAAATGTGAGATTTGATTGGAGGAGAAAACACAACAGTTTTAAAACAATCTGTCATCAAGAAAAGAGGTTTCTTATTCATGCTTCATGAGTCACACTGCTACAGAAAAACAATTAATGATGTACTTCCTTTTTTTCAACTGTGGAAAAAAAGCTTTGTGTTTAAATATGCCAACCAATGGCTTGGACAAAGGTCCAAGCAGTCAGACTTCAGTCAAATGATAGTTTACTTACCAAAAAAAAAAAAAAAAAAACATGGGAGTATAGGGTGTAATAGTTATTCTATAAAGTGTCACAAAAGTATATTCCAAGTCATACGACAATTTTCCCTTCCAGTAGGTGTTAACTGCTGTTGCAGATTCAAGTCAGTGAGTTTAGTGAGTCCAATTTGTGAATGAATCATTCAGACCGGTTGATCAATTGATTATTTGAAAAGATTTCACACAAAAGAATGATTCATGAGAGAATAACAATGGAAGTTGAACTCAAGGAATGGATGAGTTTAATTTGTGAAATAATTCATCATTCAGACTAGCTTTGAGCTGCTGATAAATCCATTTCATTGAAAAGATCAAAAGAATGATTTGTTCACTGATCCGTTTCTGAAGTAAACTCAAGGAACCGTATCAGACTGATTCGAATGAATCATTCAGACAGATATTGTGACATGGATCAGCTGATTCAGCAGAAAGATCTGAACCAAAATTAAAAAAAATTCTTGATCCTTCCCTGGTAAAAAAAAAGAAGCTAAGTATATTGCAGCCAGACTAATTATCAGTATACTTCAAGTGTGTTAATGATTAGTTAACTTGTAGTGTGCTATTTTGAAACAACTAATTTTGTACTAAGTATATTTTAGTTTGCAGTTAACTAATAAAATTGTAGTAAAGCATATCTTTAAGTGTATTTAGTGTACTTTTCTGTAATAAATTGGGCCAACTTCAAGTATACTTAGTTATATGCCTGTGTAGGGACTAATTACATGCTTGATTAGTGATATTAAAGTGTACTTTATTTGTGTTACAAGTACATTACAAATTCATTACGAGTGTCTTTGAAACATATAAGCAATATACCATAACTGTATTTATATATATTTTTTAAAATATATATTTTGGGCATTTTATTGGCCATTTATTAAGATAGGACAGTACCTAGACAGGGAGTTAGGGGAGAGAGAGAGAGAGGAGGGACGGGACCAGGACAGGTCCACGACCCAGGACTTGAACTCAGGTCTCCCGAAGCACGTCTGCGCACTTGCCCACAAGGCTATCGTGGTATGATATATTTGGGTGAAAAGTAAATTGCATACTTTGTCTTCAATAACAAATGTAAATTATTAGACAAATAAAACTTAGCTAGTCCTATACTTTGTACAAAATACTATTGTATACTATAATGTATTTTGAAAGTATGCAATGATCATTTCCAGCACACAGTTAAAATATACCTAAAATATATTTTTAATAAAGTGCAAATTAATACACTTTTAAAAAATAAGCAGAATTTTTTAAATATATTTTTCTACAATATACTAAAGTAGAATTATTTTAAAGTGTGTTAAAAGTTGTATTGTAAAAATAGGTAAAAGCATGGTGCTAATATACTTTTAATATATGTAGAGATAGTTACATTTTTGCAATGTACTATTGAAAAAGGGAATATATATCAAATACAATAAAGTATACTTTTTGTTTCACTAGGGTTTTCTCTGTCAACTCATGACAGTGATGATGTCATAAGTATCACTTTGCGACTGCTAAAAAGTATGTTCTATATAGTATGAATGTGTGTAGTATGAATGTAATCTGTATGTACTACATTTGCCATGTTGTCAATATCATGTGACATACCTTTCTGTAGTGAACAATTGACTGGGGTTTGAGACTTCTTCGCCACCATAACTCTAGAGCAAAGTTTGCACATTGCTTGTGTGATATTCACTGGCTCGCCTTTATGGTTTAAAATGGAAATATTTCTAATATTTATCAATAATTGCTGGCAAAATGATGGACAGCGATTTAGATTTTGCACGCTTCAATTCCCGTGATAAAATCAAGCAAGTTGTTAAATAGATTAGTAATCTATTCCCCCCCCCCCCTCCCCCCCTCAGATATCAAGATTATTCTATGACTTCAAAAAACGTAACATGGTACAGTCGTTCACAAGCCATATGGACCACTTTAACAATACTATTAGGGTGTTTTCTTGTAATTTAGAGTCCTCATTCAATTTCATTATGTACAAAACAGTTCCCATAATACCCATCCATTGAAGAAAGCCAGTAATGCAACAAAATAAGGTTAAGTTAATAATGACAGAATTTTAATTTGAGTGAAATACTCCTTTAATAAGTCAAGTGGAGCTTGATGTTTGACAAGCTACAGTTTTAAAGTAGCTTCCTCAACACTAGTTGTCATTTTATAGCAGACTTCATTACCCTTGGGGACTCAATATTTTAAACAGTGTCGCAAGTCGCAGACTTAATTTCCCATGCACAATTACACTTTCTCTTTAGAGTCTTCAGCCGGGGGCAGAGGAGCTGGAAAAAGCTATTAATGGAAGAGGGAACGGAGTAACAGAGTAATGAAGAGAGGGGAGTTATCTCCTCCGACACTCTTCTTTTTCTTCACTGCCACTCTCTTTTATCTTTCTCATTACTGGCCTTAGTGTTTGTTTTATAATCGTTTACTAATATTACTAATATTTGGAAGGTGAGCTGCCCTCTAGAAAGTGCATGGCAAAGCTTGTTGTTGCTGAGGCAGACTTTTTTTTGTTTTATTATGGAAAGCATGAGGTGACTTTGTAATCCTGTCGACGTTTTGGATGTAAAACACTTTTCCCCACTGTAGCTTCTTCAAAACATTGTTTGTGTGTGCATTCTGTCCAGTCCAACACAGCAACACTGAGTTAGCCAATAGCGTGAGTTTGGGGGCGGGACTATCTGTTTAATTGGCAAATGATTAGCTTAAAGCTGCAGTCAGGAAGGTTTGCCTCTTTGTCGCCATCTCAGTTTGAAACCTGCAATTGCAGTTATTTGCAGAATTATCATCTTTACGTGGGTTGTGCATCGGAACGGCTCCTCAGTGCGGATTAATCTAATGTTGTCACTGATGATTGTCTTTTGGACCTTTCTGAATTACAGTCTGCCATCAGTTGCTGTGAGAAAAGACTAAATTATCCGCCACCTGCATCATCCTCACATGCGATAGCCTACTCTCCTTCTTTATGCATACAGTCGTGACGTAATGACGCAAAGATAAACGACGACATGCTCGTACTATTTCCCGCGGAAACCTCCAACTAGGGGTGGGAGATATTGACAAAAATGAATATCTCGATATTTTTTTTCAATATCTCGATATCGATATTCAGACGATATTTTTGCAATCCTTCAAAGAAATGTGTGCAAACTGGCAA
Source organism: Gila orcuttii (assembly GCA_026230005.1). Classification (NCBI taxonomy): domain Eukaryota; kingdom Metazoa; phylum Chordata; class Actinopteri; order Cypriniformes; family Leuciscidae; genus Gila; species Gila orcuttii. The sequence goes on along the minus strand of JAPDVR010000022.1, from coordinate 32,566,692 downwards.
AGAAGGTCCAGTTGGTCTTTTGACTTGCTGCATTTGACCTATTATTGTATAGAATTACTAGTACATAAAGATATGAGACATTATTGATTTAAAGACTCCTAAACTTTTTAAAATAATAATATATTATTCAATAAAGTCTTTATTGTTCTTTTATATTTTTAATAGGGATGTAACGGTTCATAAAATTCACGTTTTGGTTCAATACAATACAGTGGTGTCACGTTCGGTACGTTTTTTCGATACAGCAAAAATAAAGAAATGCCATAGAAATTTCCTATTTATTAAAAGAAAAAATATTTTTAAATAAGTGTGAGTTTTCCTACATCTTGAAACTTTTAGTTTTATAAATGGGGGTAATCTTTGAAGGATGAACAAATAATGTTTTGGTCATCACATTAAAAATAACATTTAAATAACATTTGAGTTTTGAAGTGCTGGAAAAAGATGTGTGACGTACTTGAAAGCATTTTAATATTTCTGCCAAACTTCCATGGTTACAAGTTAGTGTTACTACCATAGACTGTAAAAATATATTAAATCCATGGTGAATGATCTGTGGACTTAAAACCTATAACTATTTCATTCATGGAACAATGTTTCTCATGGTTTCCACGTCAGTGCTGTTTGATCAGTTAATAACGGAGAAATTGTAACGCTTCTCACTAGATCTCGCAGCGATGTTATTAGCCTACTTAAGTGGCGAATTCAAATGCTTAGTTTACTGGATTTCTTATGTAGTAACGGTGTCGCTTAATCAAGATCGGCTCACGCTGCACTGACATCGTCCGAACTGATAAACGGTCCGTGAAGCACAAAACAATGAGTTTCGTTCCGCTTTCATTACATTTGCCATTTGATGTTGCGCAACTTTGTGGTGTTCGCCCCAGCGCGGATTTTGGTCGGCAGGAAAAATGGTCTAACCACCGGAATGGTTTGGTTTGTAATGCGTACCGAACCGATCTCTTGGGAAAAAGTATTCCATCTTTTGGACTCATTATACAACGCAATTTTCTAATGATGCAATCACGAAGCTCGCCACTTGAGGACGTCACAGACATTTAAGAAAAACGTTTTAACTTCAGACTTCATTTTTCCGCAAACAACGCATATTTTGTCTTTTCTAGCTGCTATTTTATTAATCGTACATCGGCTTTACTCTTTACGATTTTGGATTGTTGCTTCAACCTAAGAAACGTCATAACACACAGGTGAGGTAAGAACTTCGTAGTTGTATATCGCAAATTAGTAGCATCTTACTCTCGTGCAATTGAGGAACGATCGTGATTTTGTACAAAAAATAAAATAAAATACAGTCAAACAAAACCCTACAGTATTAAAATCGCTACGTATAATTGTTTAGAAGGTTATAGTGTGCGTTATTTGTTTTCTCTTTAACTTCCTTCAGCTCTTTTCATGTTTGGGGGGTCGGATTGTACAAATTATGAAATATTCGATATCCCAATTTTGCATATCGTCCAGACAACAATTTGGATATTATCGTCTAAACGATATATCGCCCACCTCTACCTCCAACATTATAACATGATTACTGTTGTGAATCAGGCTAAGGTAAGGAGATAGTTTTGAACACTGGCTGGTTATGTACTTGCTCAAAAATAGATTTTGGATAATTTTTAACAAAAAAAGATACGGACTCCAGCTTTAATTAGAAAATTTCAAAAATCTTTTATTTTTTTTAATTGCAACGTTTTAAAAGCCCAAACACAATAAGCCAGGTTTTTAAAGGAATAATTTACCCACAAATGAAAATTCTAGTTTTTACTCACACTCAAGCCAGTGTGGCTTTTCTTTCTTCTGTGGAATTCAAAAAGAGATATTTTGACAAGTATTCACATTGCATTGTAATTTTACAGTTGTACTTAATAATTATTAAATAAGTATTAAAATAGCAATATTTCTTGATTTTATATTTTATTATTATTATTTATTTAACATTTTTGGCCAAATTGTGCAGCCCTACAAACAAGCACACAGCAAACCTTGTTTTTTAAGTTACGTTTTAAATCGAAATGGCAGTTTTTAATCAGAAAAATCACAATTCTATTTATTCCCCCAAATCATGCAGAATTATCATGCAATATATTTTATAATCTAGTTTACGGTCATGTTTATGTTTATTAAGCTCTGTTTAAGAAAGAAATCCATATATGAGGTGAGTAAATTATAACAGTTTTTTTTTTTTTGGTTCTCAGGTGCTTTCACCAAACTGGGATCTTGATGATTTAGAATGTGGTTGATTTGGGCAGCGTCCGTGTTGTCGGGAAGTGGAGCTGATCTTGTGGTGCAGTGATGTATGTGTTTGTTGTTCTCTAGGCACGTGAGGAGAATCCCACTGGGCTGAAACCCTATTAGAACCTCAGCACTCAAGCTTATCTCATCTGATAAGGCACACAGAGACACGAGCGAGAACGAGAGCTCTCTAATGCACTTCTTCACTGATAGAGGAGCGAAAAGCAGGGGAGGGGAGAAGAAGCTACGAGAGTGGAGGAATGAGGAGATGAGAGGTCTTCTGTTTGACCGAAAACTAAATTAAATGAGTAAACTCTGTTTAAAACAACCACATATCTACAAAAAAGGCTGATCCAGTGTTGCAAAAACAGACATATAAAATTAATGTCGTCCTTCATCAGTAACCAGATTGCGAGAGACAAAATACATTTTGATGCAAAAAGACTGCTGCTGTGGGCCGCCCATTTGCCTATAATGGGTAATTTGATCATCTTTGGCTGAATTTAGCAAGACAGAAAATAATTCAAGGTCCAAATAACCTACAATATTTTCCTTTGAGAGTAGTAAAAAGTCGTTTACCTCCACTCGTAAATCAATGAATCCAATTTCGTAATCTGGGCTGTTGGAAAGCCTTATCAGTGACCTGATGCAAAGCGAGGACTGAAAAAAACTCACTCAAATGCCTTGCGCTCGATCAAAAATTCTCTTAATAAATCACTTTTGCTGATTGAATTTTTTGTCATGCATTTATGCCAACATTCGAGTATTTAACCACATGCAGAAGCTAAAAAGATTTCAAGTTTTTTCCCCCCTTTGGCTCTGTATGTTCACCCTGTACACCCTGTACGAGCAGCTTTGGGGCTCTCTGATCACTGTTTGGTTCATCTCATACCGACCTACAGGCAGAAACTGAAATCAGCTAAACCTGTAATAAGGACTGTAAAAAGATGGACTAATGAAGCAGAGCAGAATCTACAGGCCTGCTTTGATTGCACTGATTGGACTGTTTTTGAAGCTGCTACCAACGATCTGGATGAGCTCACAGATACTGTAACATCATATATAAGTTTCTGTGAGGATACATGCATTCCTACCAGGACATTCTTATCATTTACTAATGATAAACCATGGTTTACTGGGAAACTCAAACACCTTCGTCATGCCAAAGAGGATGCCTACAGAAGTGGGGATAAAATCTTGTATAACCAGGCCAGAAACAGACTGACAAAGGAGATCAGAGTTGCTAAAAGAAGCTACTCTGATAAACTGAAAAAACAGTTTTCATCCAACGACCCATCATCAGTCTGGAATGGCCTGAGGAACATCACCAACTACAAGTCACCATCCCCCCGATCTGTGGACAATCAACACCTGGCTGATGATTTAAACTCATTTTATTGCAGGTTTGAAAAGCCCTCATTCACACCACACACCGGCTCTGACCTGCACTTCACACATTCACCATCACCTCCTGCACTCCCATTACTCCCCCCTCCTGCCATCCAACATGAGCTTAAGGTCTGTGTGGAGGACGTGAGCCGAGTCTTCAAAAAACAGAAGACTAGGAAACCCTCAGGCCCAGACGGCATCTCATCTGCTTGTTTAAAAGCCTGCGCTGACCAACTGGCCCCGGTCTTCACGCAGATCTTCAATAGATCATTGTAGCAGTGTGAAGTTCCCTGCTGCTTCAAACGCTCCACTATCATTCCTGTCCCCAAAAAACCCAAAATCACTGGACTTAATGACTACAGACCTGTCGCTCTCACGTCTGTGGTCATGAAGTCGTTTGAAAGACTGGTGCTGGCCCACCTGAAGGACATCACTGGACTACTGCTGGATCCCTTTCAGTTTGCTTACAGAGCAAACAGGTGGATGATGCAGTCAACATGGGACTGCATTATATCCTGCAACATCTCGACAGACCAGGGACTTATGCACACTCTAAAAAATTATTCAGTGGCTTAGTAAATATCACAGTTATAGTTAACTTTATTAACTTAATAAAATCTCTGAACATCATTTACTTGATAGTTTGAGTTGAACATACAAAAATAATTGACTAAAAATCCAACAGTTAATTTTGTCTAAAATTTTCAGTTATATTTAAGTTTTTTTCACTAAAATAATTTAGTTTTTAACTAACCAATTATTTATTTAAAATATACTTAATCTATTTGTGAAATTTCCATCAAAATATTTTGAGAATGGATAATTAAACTGATCTGTTTCAAGAACCACAAATATTACTTTATTCAAATCAATATTATTCATATTTAACACATACATAAGAAATTGAGTAAGTTTACTCAATTAAAACAATGCGCCCCTCCCCCAACCTCTGATGTGACGACGGAGATGACGACGACTCAACGGTTGAGTGAGCGCGCGCTGTTTGAATTCTCTCCTCCGGTCTCCAGAACAGAACAGTTGTCTCTTATCGGAGTCGCAGATTATATGTATTTCCTCTGTGAAATTCAGGTTTGTGTATGTTTCATTTTATCTATAAAATCACTACTGTGCTTTAAATCATTTTATTTAAAGCAAAAGAACATATGTGACTCACCTAAGTTAAACGAGTGTCGCGACTTTCTTTTCGCGTTATTGTAAAGCCTATAACAAGACTATATTCCTAAAGATAATGAATATAACTAATTTGGATGATAAAATGTTCTCAGAACTGTGCACTGTTTGTTTATTAGCAGGTTTTGGACTCGCGTCGCAGCATCTTTCGGCTCTGAGTGAAACTCAGGACGGCGGTCTGAAGTTCGAGGTTCACCCGCAGAGCGCGAGTCTATCTCCGCCACGAGAACCAGCGCTGATCCGGTGGAAACTGGATAACAGACCGGTTGATTAAACTTGAATTACTTGAATGTTTAAATGTTTAATTTTTATTTCTAAAATGTTTGTTACATAAGTTTATATGCAGGCAATATTATTTATGCTAAAACCGTATAAAATCCACTGTAACGTTATTGCTGTACTCTTCGACAATAAAGGCCAATGTCATGTACCAGTGGTTGTATGGAATATTTTTTACAAAGGTTTAAAGGAAATGAAAAAGTTAATATTACTAATAAATAAGAACAGTTGATATTACTCATACATATTGTTTTTTTAAATGTTGTTCCCCAATTAATTCTACTTAATTTTATTTGTTAATGTACCAAATGCAGTTACTCAGATCTACTTAATTTTTTTACTTACATTTACTCAGTTTATACAGTGTATGTAATTTATTTCACTGCTTTCAAATTAAATCAATATTTTTAAGTGTAAAAATGTTTCACCAAAAAAATTGAGTAAACCATGGTTAAAGTTTTTAGAGTGCAAGGATCCTCTTTGTGGACTTCAGTTCGGCCTTCAATACCATCATGCCTGGTCTTCTCACAGCCAAACTGACCCAGCTCTCCATACCATCCTCGATCTGTCAGTGGATCACCAGCTTCCTGACGGACCGGCAGCAGCGAGTGAGACTGGGGAAACACACATCCAGGACTCTCACCACCAGCACTGGCGCCCCTCAAGGGTGCGTTCTCTCCCCACTGCTCTTCTCCCTGTACACTAATGACTGCACTTCTAAAGACCTCTCTGTCAAGCTCCTGAAATTTGCCGACGACACCACTGTCATCGGTCTCATCCGAAACGGTGACGAGTCTGCTTACAGACTGGAGGTTGAACAGCTGGCTGTCTGGTGCAGTTATAACAACCTTGAGCTGAACACGCTCAAAACAGTGGAGATGATCGTGGACTTCAGGAGGAACAGCCCAGCACTCCCCCCACTCACCATCATGGACAGCACTGTGGAAGCAGTGGAGTCATTCAGGTTTCTGGGCACTTCCATCTCTCAGGACCTGAAGTGGGACAATCACATTGACTCGATTGTGAAAAAAGCCCAGCAGAGACTGTACTTCCTTCGCCAGCTGAGGAAGTTCAACTTGCCACAGGAGCTGCTGATTCAGTTCTACTCAGCCGTCATTGAGTCTGTCTTATGCACTTCCATCACTGTCTGGTTTGGTTCAGCTACCAAATCAGACATCAGGAGACTACAACGGACACTCCGGACTGCAGAGAGGATCATTGGTGCCCCCCTGCCAACCCTCCAGGACCTGTACTCTTCCAGAGTGAGGAAGAGAGCAGGTAAAATCATCACAGACTCCACTCACCCTGGACACCTCCTGTTTGAACTGTTACTGTCAAGATGGAGACTCAGATCACTGGCCACAAGAACATCTCGGCACAGGAACAGTTTCTTCCCACAGGCCATTTCCCTTCTGAACAGTTAACACTCCTCCCAAGGCATATGCCTTAAGTGCAATACTCCCACTGTTTAGTGCAATATCCAACAACTCAGGTGATACTTATATGTAGATTTATTTATTTATAATATTCAAAACACTGTAAATATGTTCATAATCTGTAAATCTGAAAATGTCTATTCTGACTAAACTCAACTGTGATACTTTTATTCTCATATATTTATATTTTTATTTTTTATTCTTATAATTTGTAGTATTATGTTTCTTGTTGTATTTGTATATGTCCACTGGAAGCCTCAGTACCAAAAACAAATTCCTTGTGTGTGCAAGCACACTTGGCAGTAAAGCTCTTTCTGATTTTCTGATTTCTGTACAGCTCAAGATAGCCTATATTAGTTATGATGAGCATAAGCACCCTTAAATGAACAGTTCGCTTAAAAATTAAAACATGCTTGTGGTTTATTTAAACTTTAAACAACCATTTAGATTTGATGTCACTGACGTCAAGTCTGTCACGGCATGTCTGATATGTGTGAATATGAACAAGCACGAGCGAGATTGAGAAATCATTGCATGGAAGCAACTCAAATATTATGCTAAACTTCAACTCATTCTTTTGTTCCATGAAAATCACATAGGTTTGAAACAATATTATACCTTTATTGGTACTGTAAGCTGCAATAAATGACTTTTTAATTCTTTGTATGTTTAAATTAAGCAGTAATTTTTATCTTTTTTTAATATATATAAATCCTGATATCTTAAAAAAAGAGAAAGAAATCTTGAACCATCAGATCTCAAAATGGGATCTATCTAGAACAGTGGTTCTCAACCAGGGGTCCTCAGCAAACATTCAAAGGGGAAGCAGAATGAAATGCATTTATTTTATATAATAAATGTATATAAATTAATATATTATTGTTATTAATATTATAAACAATAATATATATATAAAACAATCTAACTTAATTAAAATGGTTAAAAAAAAATCTAATGAAATATTTTATTTTTTCTTGTCAATATATATATATATATATATATATATATATATATATATATATATATATATATATATATATAGCTACTAATGCTTAAAACTCAGATGCCCTCTTAGGATATTGTGAGACACATCCTTGATATTGTATTGTATGCTTATAGAGCGTCATATCAGCATACAAGAACCTCAGATAATTGGGATTTCTATCATAGCACTGCCATCTACAGGCCCTTGTGAATACATGCAGCTGTGTAGCACCTGCGTTTTCCTCATTTGATCTCATCTGTTGTAACTAATTCACATTCTAATTACAATTCATGAGAGGAATATGACAATCTGGGCTTGACCCATAGAAGTTGGCTCAGTGTGTTGATACTGATCAGAAATGACAGCAGCACTGTTCCAGGACCGCAAAGACAGAGATGAATCTAATAGAACGCAACCATGTATATATATATATATATATACAAAAATATGAAAGTCCTACAGCATGAAACAGTGCTTATTTAAATATAACACTCCTCTCTGAGATTCAGATTTATTTATAAACCACTCAAAGACACAGATAGAAAATATTCACATTACAGTATACACATTACAAAAGAACGTCCTTCAAAGCTGAGCAAAACATTGTTTAAAACCTAAATGATTCAAATAGGGAGGCAATTTTTAAAGGCTATATAGGTTTTAAAACATATAAATGAAATAAATATGGCACTTAAGATGGCACTAATGTAGTGCATCAGAAAACATCCCTTTTTAATGGGGATCTTTAAAGGGATAGTTCACCCAAAAATTAAAATTCTGTCATCATTTTCTCAGTCTCATGTCGTTTCAAACTCATATGACTGACTTTCTTCTGTGGAACGTAAGGAATTTTAATTAAATGTTTTTAAGAATGCTCTGGTTGCTCGTTTTCATGCAGTGAATGGGAACAAAGCTTTTAAGCATTTAAAATAGTAGACACAAAAGATTCATAAAAGTAGTTCATACGACTGATTGTATTAAAAAAAGAGTGGCCAAGATATTCTTTAGAAATTCTCTTTTTGTGTTTCACAGAAGATAGATATTAATACGAGTTTGGAATGACATGAGTGCGTGAAAAAAAAATCCTTTATGAGTGAACAATTCCTTTAAAATGTACAGAACAATCTCCTCATAATGGGCATGAAACAAACTCTCTGATTAACACATACACACATGCACGCACAGATCTTCACACAGACAAACATACACACACTCACGCTACATGATGTCACATCCTGTTTCGGCTGTATGACATTTTCCAAGTTCTCTCGACAGCCTCCCGTTTAGTTTTTGTGCTGTTTAAACATCAGTTTTCCAGTCAACGCCATCTCTGGTCTGGCTCTTTGCCATGCTCAGCTTGTAAAAGTTCATGCTGTGGCCTGAATTATGCCAGACGTCTGTTTTGAGCATTTTTTAGCATGGTGGACTCACATATCCAAGTCTCCGTCATATGCCAGAGCTAGTGCTTTCTGCGGACTGCTGCTGGGACTGTCCTCTGGGATCTTACTGAAACGCAAAACATGTTTAAATATGTATAATAATAATAATAATACATTTATTTTATATAGCGCCTTTAAAAGTTGCTTTCTCAAAGCGCTTTACAGGCAAACATAACAACAGAGGAAACTACACACTTTAAATACAAAAGTAAACAAATAAATTGAATAATCAAGTAAAAGCAATCCTAAAATAAAAAGTAAATGAACTCACTAAACTACCTAAGAAACAATTTGCATCATGATTTATTGCAGTTTAAACTATCACCACCAGAGTGCAGAACAAACATGTTTCATTTACCAATGAGGGAGTCATACATGCTCATTCAGCTCATTCAGGCAGTCATTATCTGAAACTAAACTGACGGGAGGGTGATTAGGACCCCGACTATTTTATTATGTGAGAAGAAAGAGACCATAGAGTGATATGAAGCACATTAAACTAGCACAGCCATGTAAAAATCAGCCTCACCACAGTAGGAAGGACATCATTATGAGGAGGAGGATCACAACAAACCCAGCTGCCATCAGCCCATATACCCACAACTTGACGCGGCCATCTGTCAGTCAAAATAAACATTAACATGTACAAAGCATGGCTCAACCAAAGCATTCTGGTTGAGAAAACTGTCTCTCGACCACCAGCTGTCAATCAAACAATTCATCCAATAGAATGCTGCAGGAATGACGTATTTTTCTAGGCCTGTAAAACAGTTAGTATTTTAGCACTTCCGGTTAATTTGTTGGTTAAATGCCTGAAATAGGGTTTGTGGTTAACACAAGATTTTTTTATTCTATGACATAAAATACATAAGTAATATTTGTGCATTTACTTGTCTTGATAAAGTGCTAACAAGTGTCTAAATCGAACTACAGAGGTTGTTGAGACATTAAACGCCAACACAACGAACAGGTAAACTCATCTACTCACTAGTCCGCTTCCAAATTTTTAGGGAAAATGTTTATCGCCTACATTTAGCTTTTTACCTCTGGCAATTGTATTTAAGCTTCAAAATTCATAAATGTGTGTTTACTTGTAAAGAGATAATCATTAAGAACAAAATGCTTGAGAACCAAAAAATTTTTTGTTGGTCACAGAGCTTATTTTCTGCAATAATTCAAAAGCCAATGGAAAAATTCTATTGGGTTTGTGTCGAGGTTACCAGGTTGATGCTAACTTCTGCCTACAAGAATACATCATCACTGAATCAAGCATATGGTTGTTGTGAGTACCTGGTCCAAGAGGCTGTAGTGCCCAGTCCTTGATGAGGTTCTTGTTCTGAGTGTGCTCTGGTCTAAGACGTCCTGCGGCGGTTTTCACATCTGCCTTCTTATGGTCCAACCCTGGGGTTCTGGTACAGTAGTCAAGGAAACCATGAGAGGTCATGACCTCTGTGAAGCCCTTCTCACAACCACAAACTCCATTCTGACAGAAAGACAGAGAGATTCTCGTAAAACATCAGAGTGAGTGGGCTGGATATTGAAATGTGCTCTGTTCTTATGGAGAAGTCCATAACCATAACCTTATGATTAAAATATAATGACAATAATAATAAAACATTGTTTTAATTTACTTTTATATTTAAATTTTTACAGCAAAATAAGACAATATTTTGAATTGTTTTTATAATTGTAATAATTTTCTTAATAATTTTGTTGTACGTTTGTCATTTTTATTAATTTTTAAAATATCTTTATATAGCTTTAAATAATTTTGATTTCAGTTTTAGAAATTTTTGTATTTAATTTTATTTATTTTTTTTAAGTTAATTGCTGACAACATTTCTAGCTTTAATTCACCAAAAACATTTGTAGTTTTGCTTTTAGTTAACAATAACAATGAGGAGGCAAGAGAGCAAAATTATCAGCATTTTTTAAAAAAAATAAAAAATACTGTTAATATTTTGGTGCTTTTAGTTTTGGGATGAAATAGGACCTGGACATGTTCAGCAGCCGGGATAATGAATCAGATCATGTGTGTTCACAGTGTTCTGTGTTACCTGTGTGCAGAAGGAGAAGGGTTTGTTGCAGGGAGGGTGACACTGTCGTACCGCAGACGGCTGCTTCTGAGAGATGCAGCCTCCTAATGTAGAGGAACACTGATTACATTAAGCCAAAATGAAAATTAATGGCTGTGTTTTTTACAAGTCCTTTCCAATACTAAAAAGGGTATGAAATAAGACATGAATTTGCTTTCTTATAATACTATTTTGAGGATGAATGCATTGATAGTGCACACCTGTGACGTTGACTCCGTCAGAGCGCTGGCACCACACCAGCCTACGGTTATGCCTCCACTCACCGGTCATCCATTCATAACTAAGACACGTTCCTCCTGGAAGAACAGACACTTGAGTGCTTTTCTGGTTTAGTGGCTGAACAACACTTCCTGTTTATCACTTCTCAGTCACAGAGCTATTTTCTCAAACAGTTAGAGAGGAAATAACATCTATGAAAAACAACAGCTTGGAACTGACCAAAGGAAGTTTGTTCAAACCAAAAAGAGTCCAAGTATTGTGTTATTTTGAATGTGGCGGACTGATTCTTCTTTACCAATATCAAAATGGTGATAGTAAGTAAGTAGCACATGTTCATGACAAAAAAGCATTAAACTGCTTATGTTTTTTTTTTCTCCACTATGGCTACCCACAAACCTTGGCATGACCGTGTCTCGTACATCTGGCTGGGACAGGAGTCCTGGTTCTCCGGGACTTGTGTGACTACGGCTCTAGAACGAGCCTGTCGACCCCACGTCTCAAAACTCCGGCCATCCAAACACAGCAGCTGACATGAACTCCATGGTGACCACTTGGTTAGGTGACATTCTCCTGACGTACGAGACAGAAATTGCAGCCAATGAGTGGTAGCAAAGAGCTTCTAAATTACATTTTAAAATATATTCAAATAGAAGACCGTTATTTTAAATTGTTGAAAAATTTCACAATATGACTGTTTTTATTGTATTTTTAATCAAAGCCTTGGTGAGCATAAGAGACTCCTTTCAACAACAGCAACAACAACAAAATCTTTATTCCAAACTTTTGAGTGTGGTATTTGTGCTAGTATTTGTGTTAGAGATGCAAACCTGGACAAGGGATTGTGCAGGGCTGCAATAACTCCATCTCACTGACTTTGCTCTGTGAATTTCCTACACACATCTTATCATCCACCGGAACGGGCTGAGGAGGACCTGAGAGAGAACCCCAGTGCACCACACAGGATATTTCCCTCCGACTTACTCCTTCGCCACAGTCGGCTCCCTGCAAAGAGAGAGAAAGATTACAGACAGAGCAGATCTGAGCTGACAGCATCTGTCATGTTCATGATGTTACATTGGGCAGTTTAGATGTATTATGTCTTTTCTGTGTGCTGCTGAAATACTTCAGGTCATTTATCTTTTCTAGAGTTCTGTTATTTAGAAAGTGTGGGTAGAAAGAAACGACTCTAGATTTAGCCGTAATACAATTGGCTCATAACACCATGATGTGGCCTCCGCACGGGCTTGTGTCCAACACGCGAAATGATTCACAGCCAGAGAGTGTTTCTGATCTGTTGGTGTTCTGATTGGCTAAAAAAGCGTGTTTTTTTTGCTGCTTACAGAACCTACGTCTGTCAAAGAGACACATCTGATTGCTCAGGACACCTATTTCAGTGATTTTGTAGAGACATTGTGCACCTTTAATTGGTAGCCTTTATTCTACTAGAGAGAAACCTGGGACAAGGGATTTACTTTTTTTTTTTTATCATTTTTTAATTTATACCTAGAAATTAATTAGATTTTTTATATGTAATTATGTATTCTACAGCACCCAAAAATAATTTTACTTTATTGTTTTCAATTTTTTACAGCCCAAAAAAATTTCATTTACATTTTTTACAGGCCAAAAAAATTTGTTTATTTGTACTTTTTTACACCTAAAATTATATACTTTTTTAGACCTAAAATGACTTTTGACGTACACTAACAATCAAGAGTTTGGGTTTGGTAAATATTTTTTATATATATATATTTTTAAACTAAAGCCTCACCAAGGCTGTATTTATTTGATCAAAATTACAGTAAAAACAATAAAATTGTTAAAAACATGAATTTTGAGCATAATTACTCCATTCTTCAGAAATCATTTTAATATTATATCTGATAAATAATAAATATCTGATTTAATGCTCAAGAAACAAATGAGCCTGAACTCTGTCAGAGCTGTTTATAGCTGTTCGTAGCGAGGGTAATTTTATCTCATATGAGATAAACCCTGTTGATGTGCTCACTCTGACAGTTTAATGGAAAGCAGTAGCCTTTAGCTACGTGAACATCTTCGGTCTGTTCATTTGTGCTTGCAAAGGACAAAGTCTCAGTGGCATCAGCAGTTGTTTGTTTGAGTTTAACTCAATCAGGTGCACTGCATCAATACTACCTCAACCCTGCATGGTCTCCAGTTCCCCAGTCTCCAGCTGTAGCAGGGCCTAATGGGACAGGGGCGAGTCTGGGAGAGTTGAGATGGACAGGGACGACCTCCCTCACTGGCAGGCTGCAGAACGACCCTGGAACGTGTCATTTGACCTGGAAAATTCACACACATACACACACAGCAAGGCACAAACACATGGGATCAGGACCTGAAGTCTAGTGTGAGCACTGTTTTCATTCTGAAATTTAATAAGCGCTCTGGGAAGAGTTTACTCATGGGACTGGCAGAGCCTTGGATGAAGATAAATGAGATTGATAATAGATTTTAATTAAGCCCCTAACAACAGCCGAGTTCAAGGAAGCATGACTGAACTCTGAAGGGTGTAAACATACAGGTGTGTCCTATCTTTCCAAAGATTCATATTTACTGGCCAAGGCTAAAAAAGAAAAGCAGAAAAGCACCACTAATGTTTTAATAAAAAATAAAAAATCCAATTATTATTATTATTATTGTTGTTGTTTATTTTATTGGCTAGTTTTGAAAAGGAAAGCACCACTTATGTTTTCATAAAAAAAAACTATTATTATAAAACAATGTTTTAAATATTTATTTATTAATATAAAATAATGAATTGCTATTATTATTAATAATAATAATTGTTATTGTAGCTATTATTATTTTTACTTTATTGGCCAGTGTTGAGAAGGAAAGCACTACTTGTTTTCTTCAAAAAATTGTTTTATAGTATTATAAAAAACGAAATATAAAAAAATCCAATAAATAAAGTAAAAAAAATAAAAAGCGAAATATTTATAATTATTATTATAATAATATTATTATTATTATATAAATTGGATATCGTACTTTGGCTTCCACAGGTGTGTGAACATTCTGACCAGGTGGACCACTCTGTAATCAGGCAATTAACAGGGCAGCCCACCTCACAGGGGGCAGAGAGCTTTCCACGTGAAGGACCCAACTAGAAAAGATAAGAAAACAATAAAAACATTGGATTCCTATTGAGCATTTATTGTGAAAGAATTCCAATGAGAAAAGAACAATCACCTCTTTGCACATACTCAGTTCCACCAGCTTCCCATCGCTGCGGACACAGTTCAGGAGTCGAGTCTTAATCCCGCGGCCACACACTGCGTTTTCACTGAGCTGACAGCTACTCCAGTCTTCAACACACACACACACACGCACGCACACACACAGACTTCACTCCCTGCACTACACAGAAATCTGTTTTTGACAATCTGTAAATTGTGAAATGAACCAGTGGCGAGGCTACATTAGGGCCAGGATGGCAGTGCTCCTCTCAGACTGATGGCTTACCCAATTAAATGAGACACCAAGTTTTTCTGTGGGAAAGAAAAAAAATCCTGCATACATGACAATAATCACTCAAATACACGAACATAGGAACTAATTGCATGTGTAAACGTAAAGAATAAAGCAAGAATTAATAAGATCCCGGTGGATGAGCGCTGACCTTTCAGTTGTGGGCTTCTATTCTATAGAGAATGGTAAATGCTATTCTGTCAATATGAGTGATTAATCCACCGCTCCGATCGGTCTTTACTCATCGTCCCTAGTATCCACTATACCTGACATCCAAGCTCTGTTCGAAATCACATACTGTCTGAATAGTTTCTATTCGTTGACTTTCCTAACGTTGTCAAATGACGTTAGAAAACACATCATCGTCATCATCGTGACGCAATCAGATCTCAGATGTCCTATAGCTTTAGCAAAGCAGTATGGAATGCCAATATATGAGAATTATCTCAAGATCTACATGTCCTGTTAT
Organism: Gila orcuttii; assembly: GCA_026230005.1. Lineage (NCBI taxonomy): Eukaryota > Metazoa > Chordata > Actinopteri > Cypriniformes > Leuciscidae > Gila > Gila orcuttii. The sequence continues at coordinate 32,551,444 of JAPDVR010000022.1, read as the reverse complement.
GTTGTGTATGGGCTCGTTTGAATTGAGAACACTTGCTCTAAATAAATATATGTTTTCTATTATGCTTTACTAATGTTTGGTGAAGCTACAAACCAAAACGTGGCTCAAAAGCCACATGTGTAAACTGTTTACATGTACTTGGTGTTGGTCTCTACCTGAAACAATTATGCTTGATGTATTCTGTTAGTTGAGACCTTTTCAACGATATATAAGACTAACTGTAATGCATGATGCTCAACAAATCACATTTTTTATTTTCAATTTAGGCATATTTTATTCGGGTATTTTTTTAGGTGTCAAAATTTGCATCTATATTTTTATCTCATATATTGCAAAATGATGTACTTCAGTTTGAGAGTAGGCACTGAGGTCCACCCTGTTTCACCAAGGTCCACTTACTTTAAAATGTCTGGCCTCGTCACTGGTGTGAACGTTTGTTGCAGTACCTGAGTAAACGTAGGAGTATTTGAGACAGGTCATATTGATACAGGGTTGAGTCTGGTTTAGATCAGGGCAGGTGTGATCTCCTTCAGGCCACCTCAAAACAGTTCTACTCCTCCACCTCAAATCACCGGCATTACAATCCTTGAGGAATGCAGACATCAATCACACCAGTATTAAATCGTGCATATCGCGACTTTTCATTAATTGTGTTTACAGTAATGCATTTTCAACGGAAGTCTATATTTTTATTTCAGCTCACCCCAAAAACTTCTGGAACTCCAAAATGTAAGTAGTTTAATCTTAATTATAATTATTGTAGTTACTTATTTTAATCTTTTAAGATTGTTGTGGTCATTGGTGTTGGAGTAAAAAAAGGTTGTAAATGTTGTAAGTGGATTTTTCTCTATGTAAACAGTTGAGTATCAAGATAAAAATGACAGGTTTTAGGATATATTCAATATAACAGGTTAGTAAGCAATTCTACCCCATTTGTGTCATGTCAACAAGCATAATTTTAAAGTCATGTGGCTATACCTTCAAAACAATGTGCATTTTATTGTTTATTCAGGTGCGATAACTTGCACCCTAGACATCCATTAAAATGCATTACTGTAAATGCTTGTTTTTTGCTAATGTAGGGACATGCCACAATCTTTTTCAGTGGTAATCAACAAGTGCTAAACATGCACATTCCAATCAATTCACCATTTGACATTTTTAGAAATTAATTGGTATTTACTTATTAATTAACCTATTTTTATTGTGGGAACTTTCAACCGTCCATCATCCAACAGGAATATATTTACTAAAGTTATAAATGTTCATTTTAGTCATCCCATCATGACAAGCTTCCCTCCATCCTGACATTTTATTATCCATTCATCAGCCCCTCCATCTATTCATCCATCAGTCAAACTGACCACGGTACATTTGGTCCACTGGCTCCACTCTGATGTCACACAGTGGGCGGGGCACGACAGTAGACAGGTCTCAGCTGTGATTGGCTGTTCCTCCTGGGCACACAGTGAGTCATCCACAACCTCATCCTGGGATTCTCCTCCCCTTTTCAAGCAGCTTTCAGTCAGGGACAAACAAAAGTTATTTTTATAATTTAAATGAAACTATAAAGAGCCTAAAATTCAGACGTGGTCTAGGATTGTTGTGGCACCTCTCAGTCAGGGTGAGAGCACAAATAGAACCAGAAAACATTGTTGTTCAGTTATAACATTACCCATAGTATCCCATCATCCCCTCCTGACCTCACTATATTCTGAAGGGCAGAGTTACGACCTCACTTATATTTAAGAAGAAGAGTTATGACCCCATGAATCTGTTTGGTACTGTTGTGACCTCTCCTCGGTTTTGAACGCTGACTTATGAGACAATTTTGCTGTGTGACACACACAGGATCTGTTTTATCATTGTACCACAGAGGTAAAGCTTAATATATTCTGCTGCTGTATTGTAGCAGAATGGGGACATTTTAAAAAGACATTCTCAGTACGAGAAACAACTTCTTTTTAATGAAACTTTTAAAGAGATAATTTGCTCATTTAAAGACTAAGCGTGATAAGCTCACTGGATTTTGCAGGTCCGGAAACCCTTTCCGCAGGAAGGCTGTGTCGATCCAGTGTTCGTGAGATTGTTTGGTGGCGTTATGATGCACATGGACCAGGACTTCACTTCCCACACATACTGACTGCAGTCAGAGTAACAGGGAAGTACCTCAGACACCTGATCACAGACAAGATAGCTATGATTTTATTTATGGCAGTATGCACATGTGCATGCACAGTATGTGTGTTGTGCATCTCTGTGTATACATAGTATGTACAGAAAAAAAAGATAACATGCTAATATTTATACAGGCAGGCACACACACACGCACACGCACACACACACACACACACACACACAAACACACACACACACACACACACACACACACACACACACACACACACACACACACACACACACACACACACACACACACACTCACACACACACACACACACAGGGTATCTCTAGGGTATTCACCTGAGCCTTTGTAGATATTCATATCAGCAGAACATGACCAGCAGCAAAACCACGAGAAAGAAAGAGGAATGAATGGGGAAAAGGAAGAGGAAAGGAAGGGGAAGAGGAAAGGAAGGGGAAAAGAAAGGAAGAGGATATAAAAGGGGAAAGGAAATATGAATTGTAGGGAAGTGGAATGTGAAGGGGAAAAAAGTAGAGCAAAGTAAAGGAAAATAAGAAGTAAAGAAAGGAAATAAAAATAAAGGAAAACAAAGGCAATAAAGGGAAGGGGAAGGAAAAGGAATTGGAAAATGAAAAGAAACAAATGCATAAAGAAAAGGATATGAAAGAAAGGAAGAGGAAATTAATGGAGAGAGGAAAGGAAAAGAAAGGAAAAAAAGGAAAATACCAAAATAGGAAAGTAAAGCAAAGCAGAGAACATGAAAAAGGAAAGAAAGGAAATAAAAAGAAAGGAAATTAAAAAATGGGGAAAAGGAAAGGAAAATGAAATTAATTAAATGAATGGGGAAGGAAACAGAAAAGGAAAGTAAATGAAAAGAAAAGGGAAAGAAAATGGAACAAATGCATAGAGAAAAGAATATGAAGAAAGAGGAAAGGAAAGGAAAATTTAAAAAAGTGGAAAGTGAACGTAAAGGAAAGAAAGAAAAAATAAAGGAAATAAAAAAAAATGGGGAAAGGGAAAGGAAAGGGAAATGAAAGGAATGGGAAAAGGAAAATAAAAGGAAAAAGTATTAATGCAGAAAGAAAAGGAAATTAAAGTAAGAGGAAGCGGAAAGTATTAGGGAAAGGAAGGAGGAATAGGAAAACAGGAAATTGAAAAAGGGAAAGAAAAGGAAAGGAAAGAATTTCTATTAGTTTCTTCTGGAAGATGTTTGCCCCCACAGTAGATTCGTTATTTAGTGGTTCATTTATATGAGGGAAACTGAGCTGAAGGAAATGCTTGCTGACTCCAGTTCAGATCCATAAAACTTTAATGTTGCTTGACCTGCCCTGATGGAAAATAAAGAGAGTGAAATAAAAGGAAAAAGAGCAAAAAGATGGGGGGATAAGAGGTTCAGTCCCCGGAGGTCTTGATCCTCTCCAGTCTTGTCTTATGTTGTTGAGAAACAGCTGAAAGTGGGCAGGGGAAGACCCCCAACGCCTGGCCAGATGAATAATACATTACACAGTAGGTTTACACACACTACCTTGTCCTCTGTGACTCTCACTCACAGATGAAGAAACACTATTCGTGAATATATGAACATACAATTTAAGCATACACGTGTGTGCATGTGTACAGCATGTGATTTTTTTTTAGGCTATTTTAAATCTCAATCTCAATTGTAAATCTAATGCTAAATGTCTCTGGATATTTAAAGTTATCAGAACAACTCTTGTCTTCTATGGACTACAAGAACAATAAAATAAAATAAAATTATCCTCCCTCAATAAAAAAAAATCGAAGTGAAAAATTGTTCTCACCTGATTTTTGTAATTGAGTTTTGGGCAGGGTCGACCTCCATTAAAAGGCTTCTCTCGTAGCCACTGAGAGCGAACTTTTACACCCCCACCACAGGAGGCGCTGCAGGCGGACCAATTCGACCACTCACTCAGCTTACAGTCCGTAAAACAGGGCACATGACACACTTCTTCTTCATAACCTGTAGCAGCATGCATGGCACTTACTATTTAGAGTTACATGTAATATATAGTATAACTAATAATAGTATAAAAAAAATATATATATATATATATATATATATATATATATTGAAGAGCACATCACCAGGGCTGCTACAGAGATCTGGATCCACCAGTTTTCCCAGGTGATCGAGACAGGCAAGAGCTTTGTAGCGCTTTCCGTGCCCACACTCGCTGTTCTTCCTCTGAGCTCGCCAGTCCTGGACTGTCTTTTGGCCTTGGTGGGAAACTCCTTGGATGAAAGGATGGCCAGCAATATTCTTTGCAGGTAAAAGCAAACAAGAAGACCAGGGACCCTGAGGCTTGGTGTGAAATTCAGAACAAGGACAAGCTTCTTTCTCCATGAGAGGAAACAACTCCTCCTGTTGACATCGCCAGCGCTTCTTACTGCGACCTGAGAGTTTGGACAGAAGGGGAGCTTGGAGGGTGTGTGTGCTTTCAGAAAACATTGTGATAATCAGAATGCAGTCAGGCTACCTATCAGAGATCGGGTACGAGTCCGCCAACTTCCACAGCCTTGACATTGAGTGAATCTGCTCCAGGAGGTGAAGCTACATTCATCTCTACATGGCACACGACACTCCCTCACCGGGACGGGCATCACTCCTGCCCACCGCACGCAGTCTGTCATATCTGCTGGAGAATCATCTGCACCAACACACGACACCTCTGCAAACATGACAAAGAGGAAAAAGAGAAAGGCAAAGACATTTTTTTATTTTGTTCAAAAGTGGTATAAAATATGTTGGACACTATGTCAAACCAACATTATTTTAGTATCATTCAGACACTATTTAAGTTTTTATTAAAGTCCCCCTGTTGTGAAAATCAAGTTTTTAATGTTGTTTATATGTCTATGTGGTGTTTTTAATATTCTTTAAGGCAAGCCAGGTGCAAATTCATCAGTTAAACACAATTGCTGAGTATTTTCTCCTTAAAACTGCAGTGAAAAAGGACAGTCTCAAAAACGCTGTTTGAAATCACCGTTGTTCTCTAACATGTAATCAATCCCGTCAACGGGCTTTATATCATTAACTATGACCGCTCTGAAGCAGGGGAGTCTCAAGAGAAGCCAGGTTATTTCAGTATATTTTTCTGTTGATATGAAAAATCAGGTACATTTAGCAATATAGTTGGTGAATTATGTATATGACGTTTATTACAATGTTATGATGAACTATATGCCTTTCTCCACTGACATTCTAAATTGTTCAAAGCGTTTATACGAATGCTGATTTTTAGAAGGCAGCTGTCTGACTCTGAGATGGCTAACGGGAACATAGTTCTAATCATATTCTAATAATAAAAAATTCTATTACGTAGAGAGCAATACATAAAACGGATTACCATTCTGATGCATCGACTTGTTACTTGTATACGTTCACTCTTCCACTTCTTCTTCTGAATCAGTTTCTGGTTCAAACATATATGGCTGAATTAAACCGGTATTTCCACTTGCCATCCTGTATCGTTTACTACAGTAAAGTTGACAGTGAATCTCTGAGCTAGAGTGAGTGAGTGGAGGTGAGGACTAATATGCATATGTGATGAAATGAAAATGTTATCATCATTTGCTCACTCTCTTTCTTTCTTCCATGAAACATAAGAGAAGATATTTTGAAAAATGTCTGTTTTTCGTCCTTGCAATGAAAGTCAATGGGGCCAAGTGTTGTTTTGTACAGACAGTGTACAGTCAAAAATATTCTTCAAACTCTTATTTTTGTGCTCCATAGAAGAAAGAAAAGGTTTTAACTGACATGGCTGAGTAAAAAAAAATGACACAACTTTCAATCCTGTAAAAGTTTACAAATTCGTTTTGGGGCCCGCTGTAGCACATTAAGGACATTCTAAACACATTCTTATGTAAATTGTTCCACTGAATTGAATGCCACAAATTAATAAAGAACGATTTTACAAATGACTTGCATAAATAATCGTTTTGTTCGTGTTTCCTGAAGCCCAGTGTGTGCATCTTGAGGAAATAATGCATTTGAAAGGAACCCGGCTGAGTCTTGATAGGCCAGCACTTGCCATTAAATTTACATGAAGCACCAGCAGGGCATTTTAAAATCGCTCGGAGACACATATGTCAGATGTCACACCACACTGTGTGTCCTCTCTGACATTTTGACAACTTTCTATAAGATGGGGATGTGAGGAAATTTGCCAGCAAGAAACCTTCAGGCAGCCCAGAAGTCCCTCTGAACAGCTAAGATAAGTTATCGTCCTACAGTAACCCCGGTTTTGTAGAACTTCCTTAATAAAACTTTAAATTATACAGAGATCCTAATCTGTCACTTACCTCTTGTCTCGAGGCCAACACCGCATGCCTCTGCGGGCCCACCCACAGCCTGCCTCACCGAATCAGGTACCAGAACGCACTGATGCCAGCGGTGGGTCTGCCATCTGCCAGGAAACATCCGTGCACAGAAAACATGTTGCAGTGTCTGGCTAATACCCAATTACATTTTATAAACATTTTGTATTTTGTTGGCACATTTAGAAGGGATACACATTACCACCTTTTAATTCAGTAACACCACATGGTTGCACATGGTTTTATTATATTTGGGTAGTTGTCTTAAAAAATGCTTTCAACTAGTTTTAAAAGGTCGATGGAAAACGTGTCGGTCACTAATGTAACCCTCGTTCCCTGAAGGAGGGAATGGGAGACGTAACGTCGACGTGACGACGTAATTGGGATCACTTCAGGGAGCCCTTTCATTTTCGAGTGTCTACAGAACGAGCCAATGAATTTTGCCGTGCGTGAATCGCGTCACGCGCCCCGCCCCGCAGCGCGGGTATAAACAGGAAGCGGGCGCACGCACTCATTGTTTTTCGCTGAGGAGCCGAGATCGTGATGGCCGTACAGCGAAGGTCAGCAACCGTGGCGACGGGACGTTACGTCTCCCATTCCCTCTTTCAGGGAACAAGGGTTACATCAGTAACCGAGACGTTCCCTATCCATCGCTCACATTCGACGTAATTGGGATTCCTATGGAAAACGGCACGGTTACTGCCACATCCAGCGCCCTACACAAGACTCTCAGACCCCCAACTGGCTGGGGCGTAAGGCCTGCATAGAGGGAGTTCCAACTGCTGTTCCGTTATAACCCACACAGTGGAACTCTTTGGATAACACTGGGAAAGCGTGCCTTTCCAGGGGAGAGGGACGCTGCGGAAGCCACATCCTGCCCGAAGGGAGTTAACGTGGAGAATGCACATATGGACTCGCTGGTTACGGGCAGTGCAACATATGGAATGTCACTGGGGTTGCTACAGCCTGAGAAGGGGGAGGCTACATCAGACAGTGAAGGCACAGCGGACTCTGCCAAGGGAAAGACACGGGCTCACCGCAGGGAGCTGGTCATGGAAGAATACGCATATGGGATCGCCGCAGGGCTCACCTCATATGGAACCCAGCCTAGCACAAGCATACGAGCACTAGGCCTGGCGTTAGACGCTCCGCAAAGTCCAACTGCCGAAGGGGTGCGGAGGAACTCTACAGGGTTCGTCTGAGTGGGGAACTCGACTGGAGCAAAAAAGCGCACGTATCCGCTCCATTTTGAGGGGAGCGGCGCAGCAAGCCGACACTAAAGCGGGAACTTCGGTGTTACCGGCTGGTTGAAGCGAGCACACAGGAAGAAACCGGCTCAACACGTAGGCTATCAAACCTAGGGAACGTGTTAGGTGTCGCCCCGCCCGCAGCTCTACAGATATCTGTCAGTGAGGCGCCGTGTGCCAGCGCCCAAGAAGAAGCGACACTCCTAGTGGAGTGGGCACTCAACCCGGACGGGCAAGGCACGCCTTGGGCTTCGTAAGTTAAGGCGATGGCATCCACTATCCAGTGGGCCATTCTCTGCTTGGAGACAGCCTTTCCCTTCTGCTGGCCTCCATAATAGACGAAGAGCTGATGAGGTCCTGAGGCTTTGCGTTCTGTCCAAGTACAGGCGCAGAGCGCGAACGGGACAGAGGAAAGCCAGGGCTGGGTCTGCCTCCTCTGAAGGCAGCGCTTGCAGGTTCACCACCTGTTCCCTGAAGGGAGTGGTGGGAACCTTGGGCACGTATCTGGGCCGATGTCTCAGGATCACGTGAGAGTTAGCTGGGCCGAATTCTAGGCACGATTGGTCGGCCGAAAATGCATGCAGGACCCCTACCCTCTTGATGGAGGCCAATGCAACCATGAGTACTGTTTTACAGGACAGAATTTTTAACTCCACTGACTGCAAAGGTTTAAAGGGTGGTCTCTGAAGTGCCGAAAGGACCAGAGACAAATCCCAAGAGGGTATAGAGAGCGGGCGAGGTGGCCTCGCCCCCCTCAGGAATCGATCAGGTCTTGCTTTCCCAGCGACTTAAGTTCAACTGCATCGTGATGTGCGGCGATAGCGGAAACATACATTTTAAGGGTGGAGGGAAACAGCCTTCGCTCCAACCCATCTCAGGAAGGAAAGCACAGCTTTATCGAGCAAGTTTGGGGGTTCTCCTCGTGAGAAGAACACCAGTCAATGAATAGGTTCCACTTCAACGCATAGAGGCGCCTCGTAGAGGGGGCTCTAGAGGAAGTGATGGTGTCAACTACCACTGGGGGTAGATCACCTAGAACCTCCGCGTCCCGTCCAGGTACCAGACATGGAATTTCCAGAGGTGTGGACGCGGGTGCCATAGGGTGCCCCGTCTTTGAGAGAGCAGGTCCTCTCTCAGAGGAATGGGCCAGGGAGGGGCTGTCGCGAGAACCACCAGTTCTGGGAACCAGGTCCGGTTAGGCCAATATGGCGCAACTAACAAGACCTGCTCCTCGTCCTCTCTGACCTTGCACAGGGTCTGTGCAAGAAGGCTCACTGGGGGAAGCGCATACTTGCGTAGGCCCGGGGGCCAGCTGTGTGAAAGAACATCCGTTCCGAGGGTCCTCTTGGTCAGGGAATAGAACAACTGGCAGTGAGATGTGTCCGGGGCGGCAAACAGATCTACCTGTGCAGTCCCGAAGTACCTGAAAATCAGCTGGACCACCTGAGGATGGAGTCGCCATTCTCCTGGTAGCACCTGCTGCCGTGAGAGCTCGTTGGCTGCATGGTTGAGTAGGCCTGGAATATAAATGACACGAAGTGACCTCAGATTCTTCTGACTCCAAAGGAGGAGATGGCGGGCGAGTTGTGATATGCGGCGGGAAGTGCGGGGTTACTTGGACCCGGCACGAGCCGCTCTGCCACGCCCATCTCGGGACTCGATCATGGACCAATGTTGGAGCGACCTCATTTGAAGCAATCCGAGCGGCGTTACCATGGCTGCAGATGCCATATGCCCCAGGAGCCTCTAAGACAGTTTCAGAGGTGCCACTGTTCTGCGTCTGAGCATGCTCACACAGTTCAACACAGACTGGATGTTGACCGAGTCCAGCTCCATACCGAGAAAAGAGATACTCTGCCCGGCGGTGTGTTTGCTCTTTTCCCAGTTGACCCGAAGCCCTAGGTGGCTGAGGTGACTGAGCACCATGTCCCTGTGTTCGCACAACTGCTCTCTCGACTAGGCCAGAATGAGCCAGTCGTCGAGGTAGTTAAGAATGCGAACACCACACTCGCACATGGGAGCAATGGCCGCCTCCGCGACTTTCGTGAAGACACAGGGCAACAGGGCCAGCCTGAAAGGTAAGACTTTGTACTGATATGCCCGTCCCTCGAACGCAAAGCCAAGAAACGGTCTGTGTCGAGAGAGAATCCAGACATGTAAGTACACGTCCTTCAGGTCGATCGCTGCAAACCAATCTTGGAGACGGATGCATTTGAAAATGCATTTCTGCGTAAGCATCTTGAATGGCAGCCTGTGAAGGGACCGGTTCAGGACACGGAGGTCCAAGATTGACCGTAACCCACCGCCTTTCTTGGGTACAATAAAGTATGGGCTGTAGAAGCTGGTCTTCATATCGGCTGGAGGGACCGGCTCGATCGCGTCCTTCGCCAGTAGGACTGCGATCTCTGTCCTGAGCACATAGGCATTGTCCGCCAGAACACGGGTGAACGGAATGCTTCTGAACTCCGAGGGGCGCCGGGCAAACTGAAACACATAGTCGAGTCTGATAGTACGGATGAGCCAGCGAGACGGGCTGGGAAGCGTAAGCCAAGTTCCCAGACACAGAGCAAGCGGGACCAATGGCACCACAGACGTACCCGCGGTGGGGCAGCGTGGCGGAATGCAGGGACCCGATTGTACTATATGTACTAGATTGTACTATATGTTTGCATCACGGGAATACATTACATGTTAAAATATATTCAAATAGAAAACAGTTTTTTAAAATTGTATTAATATTTCACAGTATTACAGATTGTACTATATGTTTGATCAAATAAATGTTGCCTTGGTGAGCATAAGAGACTTCTTTCAAAAACACCACACCAGCATTTGTCAATGACTTTTGAAACATCATCACTAAACCGGTCAGCATTTGAGTAATTCAATTAATTTAATTTTGTTTTTATACATTTCAAATTAACTGGATGCTAGCTAACTTTTTAGCTTAGTACGTCCAAGGCTTATCCAAATTCTCCCATTTAAATGATGAAACCATTTCTCTCTTTACCTGTAAGTTGGGCACAGAGGAGGTGGATCACATTCTCTCTCCTCAAAAAGAGTGTCCGGGCACTCTTGACCTCCGTTAGCAGGTCTCTGGATAATAATCCTATGACGAGACTGGTTTGGGGCAGTAGCATTCACTAAAGAAGCAAAGATTATCACAGTATAGAAAAAAATACATAAAGGTCAAACATTTAGCTTGTCAAGTTGTGTCTAGTTAGGACATGTTGTTAGGGTTAGTGGAATACAGTATGTGGGGTGGTGATGGCGCAGTGGATAAGACACATGCCTGTGGTGTGAGAGACCCGGGTTCGAATCCACTGTGAGACACCAATGTGTCCCTGAGCAAGACACTTAACCCCTAGTTGCTCCAGAGGCGTGCGACCTCTGACATATATAGCAATTGTAAGTCGCTTTGGATAAAAGCGTCAGCTAAATGAATAAATGTAAATGTAATGTAAATGTACCTGATAAACAGGAAGAGGGACATGCACTCCATTCACTAAAAGGTGTGATGATGCAGTCAGTTTTGCAAGGTAACAGGCAAGACCGTATCGTGTCAGGACGAGAGGATTCAGGACACCTGACGTAGAGTCAAGACAGGAGATAGAGGTTATCGTCAAATAAGTCTACACAGATTTTAGGATGAAAGATTTTGTTTTTTATTACCGTTTTGGCAGTACGTGTCCGTTCCCAGCTCTACTGCACGTGACTTGGCGCATCTGTACCCCCGTACCACAGGTGGCATCATTCTCAATCTGGGCTGTGCTGTTACTGTCACTCTTGTCTGTGATGGTGTTTGGCACACAAGGATGCCAAGGTGAAGTATCCCAGTAGTGCTCCGTGCATGGGTGCGTACTGCAGGGTCTCCGCTGCTCCAGCTCAGGAGCCGGAGGACATGGCTTTCCATCTACAACCAAACAAAATAACTCAAGATTCTTTTTTATATCCCAAACATATTTATTTATAACTGCAACTGTAATATGGCATTATGGCATACAGTATATGGCATATAACTTATATTAGTTTTCAGTTAAATGAAAATTCATATTTGCAAAATTCATATATTATTCTGCATATGAATACATTTGCACATTTTACATCACATATAAAGGACATCTATATATATATATATATATATATATATATATATATATATATACACACACACTGAGGTATAAGTTTGGGATTTTTTTTTTAGGATTCTTTGATGAATAGAAACACACACGCACACGCACGCACGCACGCACACACACACTCTTAAAGACAAAGGACCATGTGTTTTAGGGGTCAAATGCAGGGTATGTCCTTGATGAGTGTGTCATAAAAGAATGTATAATTAATGAAAAAGAGCTGATTTATGGGGACTAGAATAAAAGAAACATGCCTGAGAATTACAGGACAAAGACAAAACAACGTTTTGGAATGGGGATTAGAGATTTGTACTCAGAGTAAATCAGAGTATAGAGTTTAAAAAAGAGGTGAATAATTAAACTGAAAGAATCTCAAAAAGGACTTTAATAAAGCCCAGTATACGAGAGATGCTGTACTAAGCTTTTCTGCAACAATTCTAACAAATGTAACGTTTCCAACATGTCTTCATATACCTTTTGCATTATGTATTTATACTCTTAGAGTGCTCACAATTTTATTTTACAAGACACATAACCATAACATAATTTTCATCATAATGAAAACATATGTGCTAATCACTTGAACTTGTGTCTTCTTATGAAGTATATCAGGCCTCAAATAGCAATAGTCACTATAACACTAAGTGAAAATAGCAGTATTTTCTTTGCACTCAGTGTAAATAGTAGCTAGAAGCGATTTATACTTAGTGCATAGTGGCAGATGCTATTTGCACCTCAGTATATTGTAGTATATAATAAACAGTATGCAATAATAATAATATATTCAGTGTATAGGGTAGGCCTATTTAAAAATAAATAAATTTTTAAATCATAAATAGATGCAGCATTACTTGTCCCCAAAGCTCACCTATACCTACCCCTAACCCTACCCTTCAAACACTTTATTCCCACTTTTAAATACCCCGTTAGGCACTTTATTTCCATTTTCAATGGGAAAAGTGAGTAGAAATAGTTCATAAAACGCAGATTCGAACTCGAGGCGGTCCATGTTAAAAAATCACGGCACTGGCCTTAAGTTGCGTTCACACTACCAGCAACACAAAGCGACAAAGCAACACGATCCCAATCATTACCATAGAGAGCTGGTGATTTCTAAAAAAAATTTACGTCCAGTGACGTGATAAAGTTGATATATGTTTAACTTTACGCAAATGATGAGCGACTTTCCAGAGCGACAACCAATGGGAGTGTGATCAGTGGAGTGCGAAATTGGAGAAGTTAATTTTAGCAGTCAGAAACTTTCCTATAATTTATGATAGCTATGTCTCTGTGTAGCCTACTCGCCGTGCTAACTCTGCAAAGAGCACTCACTGTTTCTCGGCCATATTTATTCCATTTATATTTAGTCTTTTCCTTCCAATATGTTTGTTTGTAGCGGCAAGAAAACTGATCCGTGGTCTACAACATGAGGAACATCCGTGAATGTCAATCACAAACATTACTAGCGACCTCACCGCGAGTCACTGGTCGTCATGCAGTGAGTTGTTCGTAGTGTGAACGCAGATTTACGGTCCACACCATTTATCCTGTTATCAGATGGGTTTCTGTTGTAATTTTGTCTGACTCCATCAGACTATGGTGTGCAGAGTTAGTGTAAATTGCCTCTGCCAACAAGGTGGGCTTTTTGCTCTGAGTGTGAGTAGACACTCCAAATGTTTAATCTTACTGAACTCACGCTTCCCAGGAAGAGCCAAGACAAGACGTGAACGACTTTGTTTCCCCTCTTGGTGTTTACTGGAGCAGGATTGGGAACAGGATGTCCAGGAACCCCAGTGTCCCAGCACACAGTCCCCAGGACAGGGCATCTCACATAACTGCCCCACTGGAGGAGGATCTCCTGGGCATTGGTTACTCTCTACTGGCTCACCTATAATGCAAAGATGAAGGCATCAACTATAATGTTTATCTTTTCTCACTTTCCTTAAATAACACATATTCTTTCTCAATAAACAAGCATATTCAATTAACATCTTATTCCAATACAACACAAGAAAATATGTAATTAAATTCATTGCTAAGAAACAAAATTAGAACATTGAAATAATTATCATAGTTTGTTCTAAGCACAGGAATTTCTCAGTTTGCTCTTATCTCGCAACTAACAACCACTTTTCTTTAATTAAAGTAGAATAATATGCAAATAAGATGTTTAATAGCATCCTGATTGCTCTATTCTTTCCTCAAAGACCATGATTGGGCAACATTAAGGCACTTTTTTTAATTAACAGAACACTTGAAAATCATTATCTTCTAATGAATGCTGAAGTAAAATATCAATGCTAAACTTCACTCAGTTCAGTTTGGAAAATACTCTGAAGTGTGTCCTAAATGTACCAGAAAAATAAATAAATTAAAACAAGACTCATTGGCACTTTATTTTTATTCACTAACCTCACTAAATGTTGTTAGTTTTCTGCTTAAGGGTTATTAATATAAACCTAATTCAGAAGTTTTCTTGTTTTAGTCATAATTATGACCATATTTAGTATAGCCTAGTCTATGTTTGGGGGGGGGGGGGTTATACCATATAAACTTCTAAATCTCTATACTTCTATAACCTCTACCTCAGTGAGCAAAGATCAGCTCACATATACAAAAACAATCTCGCAAATCATCTTTTTATTTGTGAAATTGGAATGAACAATAGACACATATATACAAGCACAGAATCAACTAGTAGAAGATGCTCTTCAGGTTGTGTGTGAGATAAAAGAACAAAGATTAAAGGCAAGCAATAAACCTAGACAGACTCTGCTCTGAGAATCAGATATTGAGGCACAATAGTTCATTTCTTCATTACATCTCAAATGCAGGAGGGGCAACATTTCTTCAATTGATGTCAGGCCCTAAAAATAAATCTCTCTGAATCATATTCGTTGGCTAAGATATAAATGCACAAACGGAGCATTTTTAAAAAGAGACTGTCTTGTCAAGTCAAGTCAAGTCAAATATATTTATATAGCGCTTTTCACAATACAGATTGTATCAAAGCTGCTTCACAGTATCAATCAAAACAACTTAACAATGTTTGTTTATTACTGGAAAAAAGACATCCAAGTTTGGTAGAGCTGATCAATCGTATGACTGGTTAATTAATTTGAATATCCCTTCAGACAAGACTATCTTGTCTGAAGATGCCCAGCTCTTAAAATGTATTTTTATGACCCCTGTAATCATCATCTTTTCTGTTGTTATAAGGGTTTATTTCATTTTCTTTTCATGGTGGCAGACACAAGATTTTTTTTCCCCCCAATTTTTACTGTTGGAAGAAGCAATTTGCCAGAGTGATTATCTACCTATAGAGCATTAAAAAGTACATTATAGTAGCATCAGAACTGTAGGACTGTTGATAGACAGCAGGATTCACGCTACTTCATAAACATCAAATTTGCAGTCAGATCACTAAAACTGGAGTGATAACTTTTGCAAATGAACCATTGAACCATGTCTGTCCAAAAAAACTCGGCCAAATAGTGCATCATCATCATCATCATCATCATCATCATCATCATCATCATCATCATACATTAACAAATTCACAGAGAGAAGCACGGGGTATTTAACAACAGGCTCTTTGCTAGGGCCAATAAGCAATTACCTAGAAACCATTTAAAATAGCATAGTAAACATATAGCAATGTGCTAAAAACCATAGCAACACCCTGGTGACCATCCACCCACAGTGTAATCAAAATATATATAAATATTGTCCAATGTATATTTATCTTGTAAACAGCACTGCTTAAAGAAATATATATTCTTGAGATTAAAAATATATTTCTGATTATTTTGCATGAATATATATATATATATATATATAGTTCCAAATATGAGGAAATCGGTAGCTAAAATATATTTAAAATACAGTATATGTAAATAACTATATTAACAATATATTTTCTGGCCATTTTTTGTGTATTTGAAATGTTTTTTTATCATCCAAAAATATATTTTTTTTACATATGGGATTGTATTTTATCATCATGACGGAATATGTACAAATCTAGATTACGTTTTATAAATTCTTTAAACACCTGGGATGTAATGTAGTGTTATTATGGGAAAGTTAGATAAGGTGACTTTAACCAATGTGATTACAACTCAAATCTCCAGCAAAAATACATTATCACTTTAAGTCAACTCCACTTCAACTTTAATGGCTTTGGCATTTCAGCTTACCTTTGCATTTTGTAGAACATTCTAAGTGCATGCTGCGAAGATAACGCTGCCAGGTTTAATGCATAAATGTGTCGGATATAAAATTCCAACTCCACTATTCCAGTAATGCCTGACATTTGGCGAGCCACAAACGGACATGTTTCACACAGTAGTAAACCCCTTAAAGCTGCAGTAGGGAGTTTAGAGAAAATGTTGACTTAGCCTGAAAATTTGAACAAGCACAACTTCCAGGTCCAACCCCCTTGCTCTCTGCTGCGCTACAGCCCTCCCTCCACAGCTCCTCCCCCACAGCGGAGCCCGCCGTGAACGCGCAGGCTAGTAAGCAGGACCACCGATGACGGCGGATTATAAACAGTTATGGAACATTCACTAATAGGGACGAAACATCAACAATATGCTTTACATTGACTATGGCCTGCCCATACTTTGACTACAAACTTGGTCCTCAAATCATTATGTATTTTGCAATACATGTAACTTTATAACGTTGCACTCTTTCTATAAGTTATAAATAGCTAGTAAGATAACGTTAAAGGATTAGTTCACTTTTAAAAAAAACTTTTGCTGATAATTTACTCACCCCCATGTCATCCAAGATGTCCATGTCTTTCTTTCTTCAGTCGAAAAGAAATTAAGGTTTTTGATGAAAACATTCCAGGCTTTTTCTCCATATAATGGACTTCAGTGGGACACAAACGGTTCAAGGACCAAATGACAGTTTCAGTGCAGCTTCAAAGGGCTTTAAACGATACCAGACGATGAATAAGGGTCTTATCTAGCGAAACGATCTGTCATTTCAAAAATAAATAAAAAACTTTAAGTTTTATAAGCACAAATGCTTGCCTTGCTCTGTTCTGTGATGCACTTTCGTGACTCTCCTGTTCGAACTCGTTCATCAAAATGAACAAATCTTTTTTCGAGTCATTTCGTTCGTTGAATGAACGAAATGACTCCCGAAAAAGACTCGTTCAAAATGACCAAATCTTTTTTCGAGACATTTCGCTCGTCGAATAAACGAAATGATTCGAAAAAAGATTCGAAAAAAGTTCGAACAGGAGAGTCACGAACGACGGTACGCGCTCGCGCTGTGCAAGAGAGGGGTGATTAGCGCGTACACTAGCGTGATTGACACTGCTAAGACATTCCTGGCTCTGATTGGTTGTTTCTGACCGGGAGCGGTGTATTTCTGCAAATGGCAATAGGACCACTGGGAGGAGCCAGAGGAGCTTGATTTTTTCTCAGATTGTCTGTCTCATATTCTACTGTCAGAACATAATGACAGTTTTAACAAATATTTGTTTACAAAAGTTACCTACTGCAGCTTTAAGACCGCTCATATACTTGCTGATGGACAACACATGCACTGGCACTTGACATGGACGAGTGACATTACAATGAAAGATCTTAGAGGACTCCCAAGGCTTTTTGAAACTTGTGTCTCTGTGCATTTGTGTGTCAAAACTGCAGTGCAACACTGTGACATGGACATGCATCTGTCTGTTCTGATCTTAAACTCATCTCAATGAGAAGCACAGAAGACAGATAAGAAATATGCCACATAGCCGCTGGGAGGAGAGGAGAGGAGATTAAAAGACAGCTGATCATTTGCTTATGTGAGTAAAAATAACTAAATCGCTGAAGAGTTTGAGGATGGGGATAACAGAAGGTTGAAAGTAATTAGAGGGATGAAGGTGAAGAAATATGAGATTGAGAAAGATAATTAAGATAGTTCCGTAAAGCCATCATTTAATCACCTTCATCCATTTACTCAAGATGATTTCACACCATGGAAGGAGATCATTTGCAGAACTGGCTGCTGTTTTCCATACAATGAAAATTAATACACTACTGTTCAAAAGTTTGTGGTCAGTAAGATTTTTAAATGTTTTTGGAAAAGTCTCTTATGCTCACCAAGGCTGCATTTATTTGTGATATAATGAAATACTATCACAATTCAAAATAAGCGTTTTAATATATTTTAAGATGTAATTATATGTGATGCAAAGATGAATTTTCAGCAGTCTTCAGTGTCACATGATCCTTCAGAAATCATTCTAATTGGATGATTTGCTGCTAAAGAATCATTTCTTATTATTATCAGTGTTAAAGAATATTTTTGTGGAATCCAGGATAAAAAGGATACTTTTATTAATATTAAGATATTAAGTTCAATAGAACAGAATTTATTTGAAACATAAACCTTCTATATTATACAAGTCTTTACTGTCACGTTTGATCAATTAAATGCACCCGTGCTAAGTAAAAGTAAATTAAAAAAAAAAGAAAAAAAGAAAAAGAAAAAAACCTACTTACCTCAAACATTTGAACAGTAGTGCACAGTAGGTATGGGAGATGTCAGGCTCCAAAAATAAAAAAAATAAATGTCTTGTGCGCTATGTTTCCAGTTTTCTGAAGCCATAAATAGCTTTGAGGAACAGACAAAAATGTATTTTGCTCCTTCCTGAAAATCCTCTCATTTGCATACATTCAAATCTTAAGACACATTACACCAGAATAGACTCATCAGTGATAGACGTGATGAGTGATGTCATTTTTTATTTATTTGCCTAAAAAAAATACAGAAAAAAATGCTGCAGAACAAAACATTACAATAGATTACAAAAAAATCTGGCAACATATAATTAAATATTTGAAGGAATTGAATCATAGGGTATGACTTGTACGGACTTCTTCTGCTACTTTTATGTTTGTTTGTTTTTTCAGTGCTCAAGTAGGGTTTACGTTTTTGGTGTTTGGGGTCAGATAGACCCCAAACTTTTACAGAGCGATTGCATAAGGCAATATAATTTTTTTACATGGCAAACTATATCTAATTCTTTTATTTACTTCTCTACTATACATTTATGTTGTGTTTTTGTGGATATTTGGTAGGTTTTTTTTTTTTTACATATCTACTGCACAATTATTTAACTACGCCATAAATTGGCTCATGAAACATTTTTTTTTATGAAAAAATCACTTAAATGATGATCTTAATTAAATCTAAATTTTTTTTGGACATTGATCTATGTGTTAGGGATAGAATACTGCCATCTGCAGGTTTGTGGGAAAAACTTTAGGAATTATAGTTAAAGAAACAAAGTGCAATGACCACATATTTCCAGAAGAGGTCCATAGGGACTCATTTAATTTTCAATTCATTTTTCTTGATGCTTCAAGTTCTCCTCACAACTTTATGATGTATATTTTGTGAATATATATATATTTAAACATTCTAAAATACATTAGAAATCTGTATTTTTGTAAAAATTAGAATTTGTTGTTGTTGTCTGATATATTTTGAATTGTCTACTTTTGCAAATTATTATACATAAATTTGCAGAAACGTTACAAGTCACCACTAAAAGACATGACTGTAATCACATACTATTTATTTCAGAAAATTATTTCAGAAAATAAAAAATAATTTTTTTAGAACAAGATGAATTTTAAAAAGTAAATATACAAATAATACAAAACAAAACAACAGCACCAATAAACTGTAATGAACAGGAGTGAAGGGTACACAGAACAATAAACTGGATCTAGAGTTGTGTTATAAAAAAAAAAGGAGCTAGAGTTGTGCACTCTAGTGCACAAACACTATATAGTGTGTACTCTAGTATTATTCCTTCATTTATGTATGGACATTTTTCAGATATATGCCAGTTTTGTTGATTTTATTTGCCAATTTCTATACAACTGCTCTCTGTTGCAGTCTCACACATGTGTGTGTTTGTGTGTATATGTGTGTGTGTGTATGAGATAGAAAGTTCGTTCCACTTTGTGTTTGTGCTCTAGGATCAGACCTTGATTTAAATGTAGAAATTTTCAGATTTATGCCAGTTTTGTTGATTTTATTTGCCAATTTCTATAAAAATGCTCTCTGTTGCAGTCACACACGTGTGTGTGTGTGTGTGTTTGTGTGTGTGTGTGTGTGTGTGTGTGTGTGTGTGTGTGTGTGTGTGTGTGTGTGTGTGTGTATGAGATAGAAAGTTCGTTCAACTTTGTGTTTATGCTCTAGGACCAGACCTTGATTTAAATGTAGACATTTTCAGATTTATACTGGATTTATTTGATATTTTTTGACAAACAAAATGAAAAAAAGTCATTTTCAATGTGGGGTCAATCTGACCCCAAACAACTTAAACGTTTTTTTTTTTTTTTTTCACACCTTTAGAACAACCAAATCAAGCCTAGATTTTTTGTACGCGTTTAGATAGATTGTTTAGGAAAACTCAGAGTCTCATGCCCCTGAGATGAATGTAACACTTTTTAAAAATGAAGGAAAAGTCCAGTGGGGTCAGCTGGACCCCAAACACTGATTAAGGGTTAAATGGAAAAGAGGTTTGGAACAACAGTTTTAGGTGAACTATTAGGGAAGTGAGCTTCATACCTGTGGCGGACAAACACTCCAGAGTCTGTTCTTGGGATCCTGGGCCACACGATCCATTTCGTGGAACGCAGGGCCCCTGTGATGTCACTCGCCACTGGAAGCAGAAGGGGTCATCGCAGATCATCGCTTCGTTTACGTGAGGGCAACTGTCGGACTCCACCCAAGACTCGGTAATTACAGAACGAGTTCTCATTCTGAAACCTGAAAAAATGAGGAACAAGGAAAAAAAAACATCAGCGATGACTCAATCAGAAACATGCTCATTGCCAATGTTTCAGCAGATACTGTTCCCACATTCTGGCAAACTAAGGAGCGTAACAGCCAAACATCTTGTCCAAATATATATGCGCATTAAAGAAGAGGAGAGAATAAAAAATGGATCAAAAAAAAAAAAAATGGAACGCAAATAAAAATGCTTTAAAGTGAGTGCACAAAATAGAGGAATACAGCTGTCCTGTCACTGTCGCCTCAATGAGTGGGCGGCACCAAAGCTTAGGGTCAGAAATACGCCCACTTTGAGATTCATACACTTTTTACATTACTGAGAGGAGAAACCAATGACGGGGGTGCGAATCTAATGTGTGCGATCTGGTTTTATGGAATGTTTTTGTCTCTCACCTCTTCTCCCCTGGGGTTCGAAACAGTTGTCATGGAGACAGGGTCCCCAAGGTGACCAAGGCGTGAGGGGACAATGTTTCTGACAGGGAATGAAGCAAGACTCAGCCAATGGTGGTAAAGGCCCAGTGCACAAGTTCCTGCCAACAGGCCGATTAACTAATAATGAAAAAACAGAGAGACAGTTTCAGATTTACTATATACGTCCATTGATGTAGGGTACAACGAGGCTAAAGGTGCACCGGGGTAAAAGGAGTCTTTGATTTTATTTTCCTCTAAACCACTAGACGGCACAAAACTTGCCGTAGGACTTTCCAAAACATCGGCTTTTCAAGGTGCATGTGGAAATTTAGCTGATCCTTGATGCGATCGTGGGCAGCAGCTCAAAGTTGATTCTGTGCTAATCTAATATCTAATATTTGATATTTTTAAAAATGCTGTAGATTTGAGTAGCAAATAAGAATCGCTAAAATTATTGCATATATTTTGAGACAAAGTTATTCCTAATGATTATCAGTTTTGTTCAAGGTAATTTAAGGAACAGTTTTTCAATAACGGAATAATATGTAAAAGTATGGTATTTGGGGTAAATGCGCCCCTGCTGTTGGGGAAAAGGCACAATATTTAAACATGATGATATTAAATAGTTGGCTGACTTTTTCATTTGTTGACATTAAATTGTTAGATTCAGATGGTAAATGTCATATATTAAGTTGGGTGTCCACCTTAGAGATAATCACCATATTTATAATGAAACCATCATATTTAAAAATATAATATTAATCATATTATTTAATAAAATATAATTTATTGTTACTACTGTAAATCTATATTAAAATATTATGGGATCTCCTTCAATGATTTTAGAATCTTTACTTTATCTTTAATGTTTCTGTATTTTTAAAATGTACTTTTATATTAACATATTTTAATGACTATATTTATTGAACAAAAATGAATTCTTTCTTATGAAAATAAACAGAAAATAGTACAAACTTAGCTTAAGTGATTGTTTTGGACAAGTATTAACTTAGACATTATTAAAGCAACAATATGTAAGATGTTTGTAATAAAATATCCAAAAATCACTTGCACAGTGTGATATACTGTATTTCCTGCAGTTGTGTACTTACAATATCCCAAAAGTTCACAACGATTTTTAATTTCAGAGAAATTCCAATTTTAAATAATGGCTCGTCCATGTTCACTTGTCGCCTGTCAATGACGTAATATCCGCGTTGTCCCTGGTTTCCGCTCGTACTGCCATAGTAACCATGGCGACACACGTGGACAACTGCGTTACGTCTAGCGGCAAGCTCACGCTGTTGTTGTTTCGTTCAAACATTATGGACCATGGCAAGCAGACTTTGGGACAAAAAGAGAACTATAACGAGGATTGAATATCAGCGTGGCGTTTTCGAGATGCCGAGAGCTCCACGTCCGTGACAAACTTCGACTTGACAGAGATGCCACACTTGCATGTGCTTTATTAGACAGGTGAGCAAATGTACATAAAACTAATCAATGTTATATAGCTCAACATGATGAAATGTGATCAGTATGTTATTCTAATGTTCATCTAGCTTACTGCTAGTCTCATACAGACAAATTAACACATAGAATACACTAAAATGCAGTTTAGTGTGATAGTGTAGACCAAGTGAAACAGCGCTGCATTACCTCACAAGTTTCATTCGTCTAATAAACTGACCTGTGTGAGTAGTAATTCAGTACTTGCGGGTAGTTCGGTAGAATGAAATGTGCTTATTCTTTATATCCGTGGAACTCGCGTGTGGCGCTGATATCAGTCTCTTATTAGCAATCACGACCTGCTTCATACCACAGTCATGTTACAAACATCAATGTATTCACACATCCATAAACATTATTAGGTCCATTAGCATGTAGCATGACAAATTCCATAATTCCGCTTATGCGTCATACACCTACGCCTTTGTTTTTGTAAGAGGTTAGCGACCCCTAGCAGCGAAATAAATTACATATTGTAGCTTTAAAAAACATATTATTTTAGCTAAAGTAATTGTATTAATAATGTGTGCCTTTTGCCCCATGTTGGTGAGCCTTTTACCCCGTCTGTGGGGTAAAAGGCCCCCCTCGCCACCTCATACATTTATAAGATTTTAAAACAAAATAAACCACTTTATGATCTATTTTCAAACTAAATCGGTTGCTCCATCAATGTTCAATACAAACATATATATTTTTTCTGCAACCATGTACTATGGGAATTGTGAAAAGGCCCGTTGTACCCTATTCTGTGTATTTTCAAACCATTTTTGCAGATCTTACAGAAGCTTGCACAAAAATAAATGTAATTCAAATCCGTCCTTCTCACTGTGTGGCAACAGATTACCATTTAAATCAAAAAATAGAAACACAGAGGAAACTAAATCTCCCCCTTAGTGTTCTGCCCTGAGTCTCAACAGCATATAAAGGATGAAATAAAATGAAAGTAATCTAGAAATCCCCCACCCAACCCCCCTTAATGTTTATGCTTTTAGTGTTAAAAAAGTCTGTCATTCGAGAGTCTCATTCACATTTGCTTATTGCACTGTCAGTTGGCCTTTGTTATTACTAGCAATCTGATCCCAAATCAAAAGGTCTTTTAGGGCAACATCCTTACTGAAATGGAATCTCATAAATGACTCGGATAGCTCTTCTTAGGCAGAAATTTTCAGTGCATTGTAATTGAAATAAGACTGTGATTCTACCATGGTACTAAAAACTAAATGTTGTCTGAAATAATAATTCATAAATCATAATTCTATGCTATTAATCCATTGTTTACTTTTTCTAAAACAGTGTTCTTACTATGGGATGGTACTGTGCTGTCATGGATCCTGACACAATATGCCTCTCGGGTCCGGATCCCGCCTCCACACAGGACACTGGTATTGCTATGGCGATGGTCCTGCTGACTCAAAAGAGGGGTCACCTGGCATGGATTCCAATTGGTCACCCTCCACTCATACCTGTATTTCCAGCCAAATAAAATACATACGAGACAATTCAAGTCAAATTACAGAGTCATATCTGTTTAGTCTTCTGCAATGAAACAGAAGTAGCAAAATATATTTTCTACCATATAATGACGTACGTGAAACAGATTATTGAAAAAGAAAAAAACAAATCCATCAGTTGTTGATAAGATGCAAGCACATTTTGTATCATTTTGCCCATCAATTAGAAGAGTGTGGATTTGAACAATTTATGTGGATGAAACAGATGAGAAATAGATAGGGTGAATTGTAAATTCTTGCAGACTTTAAAAACTATTTAAAGAAAATCAAAACATTTGAAAAGATTTGGATGCACAATTTTGGCAATGCGTCTCTTCACCTTGGGCACAGTGACAGTGTGTCTTCCAGAATGTTACAGTTTGCTTTTTCTTCCAGGGCGGGGCATGGCTCTCCTCCACCAATGGCTGCTCTCTTCAGGCTGCGGCTCCTGCTTCTGAAGCCAGGTGATTGGTCAGATGTCCGACACGTCTTTGAACATGGACTCCACCGTGACCAATCAGACACTTTACAGTCTCTGGGCATCACACATGAACGAAAGTTTACTGGGCTGTTTTCATGGTCGCAGAGGCTGGAGGTGAGAAAGAAATTTCATAGTGTCATATATTTATATATTTATATATATATTATTTTTTATTTTTTTATTATCTCATAATTTGGCAGCAGGCATATTAGGCTGATGTCACTTTAAGACCTGCCACACGGATCCATTATACTGTTATACGTGTTTTCTTTCTCAACTGTTTACGTTGACTCAAAATATAACTGACTGTGTTTACGTGAATACTCGCCAAGACTGGCATTTTGACTTTTTTTTTATGTATTTGATTGTTTAAGCACAATAAGGAGCGAAAAAGAACTCAATTTAGTACTGAGAGGTGGCTTTATGTGTGCGGACTTTGGGTGTGATCATAAAATCTGCGGGAATTAGTCAAATGATGCGCAATACATGCAAACCCATGCCGAAATGTAATCCCTGTAACACCAACAATATTCATGCGGATCAAATGAAACGAGTGAGTGGAGGTGGGTTTGTGTGTCAACTCGCTGTCGGAGAGATGAGAGAACGAGAAAACACAGCGATCTATTCTGTGGAAAATTAGTATTGGAAGCTTTTCAGATATTTCAGTATCAATAGGTTTCGAAAAATCGATATTTGACAACACTACACAGCACTCAGTTTATTATTTCAGATGCCTTTTTAAAAGACTTGAAAACAAGTTGAAAAATGTATATATTATATGTAAAATTGAACCCGCCAAAGTGGCTTGTAAGAGTGACTGCGTTACACACCACTGCTGAAATCCACCCGCATTTGGCGGGTTGGCAAGTGTTAATGTCAAGCCCTGTATATATATATTTATATTCTTCGGTTTTGTGTTTGTTAATTGCCTTATTTAAAAAAATAAATATTTCATCTGCCTGTTCTGAAGCTGTTGGCATGCATTTAGCCTCTGGCTACTATTGCAAAAAAAGGTAGCAACATAAACAGAACATTTTTCAAGCTGTCTCTCGAACTCTCCAAGGCTTTAACGTTGCTGATGATTCTTGCTGAATATATTGGCATACAAAACAAGCTAAAGCAAACTATGAAATCCTGCGAGAGAGAGAAAGATAGGGTGGTCCGTGGGTGTTCAATTTATTCCGAAGTTTAGTCTGGCTTAATACCAATGCAAAAAAGTTTGCAAACCGCAAGGGAAATCTTGTAATCTGCAGACATAAAATGATGTTAATTTATTATGCATTGCCTAAGCGAGTGGTTCAAATAAAGACTGGCATTAGCATCTTATTGTTGGTAACAATATTGATGCTTGCTGCATAGCATAGACAACAAAACATTGCTTGCAAAGTGTTGATTGCAAAGCGTGCTTGTTCGACCATAGAATTGGCATTGAATAAATATTATAAGCCCTGTCTTTGAAACCGGGGGTATGTTTTATTGGGATAATGAGTTTGAACACTGTTAAAATTTCACTTGGTAATGAGAATTAAAACACATAAATCATCAAACTCAGGTGGGATATTTAGATTCAGATTTATATGCAAATTTTTAAACCTTCATATGCTCGTCTTAAGAGTTGGATGTGTTAAAACAAAACTTTTGCCCACATTTCACATTGATTTAGTCAGATCACCTTTTCTTTTTTCCCCCTTGAGCTGTAGATATTTTGTCAATGGATCAAGATTCAGAACGCTCTCGGATGGATGGTATCAGAACTACACAGAACTTGAAAATATTTGCAGCAAATAAAAAAGCATCACTTTTAATGCTGTTCTATAGCATGTTTGATAATGTGAATATTTTCAGAACTGTTTCTTCATTTTTCATTTTCACTGCAGTCCTGCGCTCTCTCTCTCTCTCCTCTCTCAAGCTTATTATTGTAGTTTTCTAGGAGCAACAAGTACTATTTCCATGAAAATCTAATGACAAATTAATAAAAACCAGCTTGGGATCTTCCCTGATTTGAAAAAAGAAAAGGTGAAAAGGCTTCTCACTTTTCTGTATTGCCCACAACAGGTCAAATTTAGATTCTGTTATTTGACAGTGTAACCAGAAATGCATTTATAAACAAAAGCCTGTTCTCTGATGTAAACAGTATCGTATCTGCATTAGGAGGATACCAGAGCTTAATACAGCAGACTCTAATATCCTCACTGTGGAGAGTGATATATAAAAAAAAAAAGGTACATTTATTGCATAACATTGTTGCATAACTGTGCTAATAGGCCTGTATCATTTATTTATGGTCAGATCAGTAATGAATCAATCTGACCGCAGTCAATTCTGACTACATCTACAATAATTTTTTAAAAGCTTTTATCACACAACTCTCTCTTTATTCTGGACAAGTACTTTTTTAAAAAGCTAAACTTTATAATTGTCCAATTTCCTACATAGTTGTGCTAGTTCCACTTCACGGTCTCTTTTTTTGTACATAAAATAAACTGAAATCAATATTTTAGGGCCATTTTTCAGTAAGTAGCTAAGGGTTCTGGATTACACTGTCTGGGTTGAGTTTCAAAAAACTAAAAATAAAATATAAAATATATTTAAAAAATTTAATAAATACATATAAATAAATAAAAACTAAATAAATAAAATAAATAAAATAAAATAAAACAAAAATAAAAATTGTTGGTGCAATAAAAGGATGGGTGCACTGACTGATCAAACTGTGGATTGATGGATGTGAGAATGATGGACAGACTGATTTGATTGATTGGTAAAGGGGTGGGTGAATAGATGGATTGGTGAATAGACTGATGGATTTATAAACGTATTCACTCATTTACTCATTAGTTCATAGAATGGATGCCCACCTTAGCATGGCATTCTTCCCATCACTCCTCGTACAGCGCAGTTGCCGAGTCTGATAGCCAATGGTGATTTCCCAGGATACTCTGTGGCCACTTTCATCATAATAATTTTGGTGGGGAATGCTCTCGGTGTGGCGTTTGATCGTGTATGCAGCCTTGACTGTTTTTTTCCCATCATGCCCAAAATTGAAGTCCACCGTTGTCTTTCCAATAGGTACCGTCCCTTTAAGTCTGCAAGGGCTCCAGGGCCCCACCCACAAACTGTAACTGTATTCCTGTTGGTCAGAGGGACAGAGGGCAGGGTGGGCGTTGTCATGGTTACAGGCACGTGTCTGGGTGAGGATGGGACAGTCTGCTCCTCCATACAGGGGTGTTGCCAGCACATGCCTGGTGCGCTGTTGGAGGGCTGATCCGCAGGTGCGACTGCAGGTGGACCAGTGGGTGAAGGCGGAGACGACGCAGTCGATCGGGCAGGGTAACAAACACGCCTGCTCTCTTTCTGGAGGTGAAGAAAACGCTTCACACACATGCAGGCTCACCCTGGTGCTGTTAGTACGCTTCACACACACCACATCTCGCTTTTGTACTCCACGCTGAGCGGTCACACATCGATTGGCTGGGAGGAGAGGACTCGGGGTGCAGGGACCCCAAGGAGACAAGCGCCACTCAAACAGATCCTTTTGCCATTCGCACATCTTCACACACACACGCTGGTGCGGTGGGCGGTCAGATGGAAAGCAATTGGACTGATGAGTGCTCCAGCCTTCAGAATGGACACACCACACCGAGCGACTCTGATGCCCGACGGAGCCACAATCATTGGCCTCACATACACCCCATACACCTACAGGAAATAAGAGAGAGACACACACAGGATATGAAGTGAATTTACTATTGTAACGACTGCCTGTTAAAGCCCAAAACAGGCACAGCGATGAGCCTCTATTCATCTTACTTTAGCACAGAAATACCGTACAGGTACATGATTCAGACAGATAATCATCTTGATAGCACTGTCAGAACAATGATTACAGTATATATATATACACACACACACACACACACACACACACACACACACACACACACACACACACACACACACACACACACACACACACACACACACACACACACACACACACACACACACACACAAACACACAAACACACACACACACACACACACACATATATGCTAAAAAAAATTATATCTCAATACAATGCAAGACAATATAATATAATATAATATAATATAATATAATATAATATAATATAATATAATATAATATAATATAATATAATATAATATAATATAATATAATATAATATAATATAGGCCTAATAGCAGTAATTCTATTAGCGGTTAGTAATATTGTCAATTTAAAGCAAAAGTCTAAGTGTAACACATATTATATCTAGTGATACAGTTGCTTCTGACCTCACAGCCAATGTTAATATCCTGGATGTAGATCATTAATTTTAACTTCATTCATTTTAACCCGACAACTTTTAGTGATAATTGTTTAAACTCAAAGGCAGCAAAAGTTGCCATCTGTTAAAATCGCTTCCATTATCCCTTATTAGAAAATAA
Source organism: Gila orcuttii (assembly GCA_026230005.1). Lineage (NCBI taxonomy): Eukaryota > Metazoa > Chordata > Actinopteri > Cypriniformes > Leuciscidae > Gila > Gila orcuttii. The sequence goes on along the minus strand of JAPDVR010000022.1, from coordinate 32,522,417 downwards.
GGGGACAGAAAGAATAGAGAAGCGATAGGAACAGAGAGAGGAAAGACAAAAAAGGCAGAGGGGGACAGATGCTTCCAGCAGAAAGTCTGACATCATTGCTATCGTTCCTCAGGGGATGGCAAAGGCCATGTTCCCTTCATCAAGCCACCGGTGAGGTCACAAAAGAGACCTACCATCCTCCAAATGCCACCTAATGCACAACGAAGCAGACAAAAACCATGTGAAAGAGAAAGCGAGCCATATGGGATGACATCATTTCTGTAGGAGGACTGAAGTCAGAGCCGAACACACATTTGATCATTAGACTGTAGTAGGTCTTCACAGCCTGCTAATTACTGTTCGTGCGCTCATCCGCCTTAGTCAAATATCAATTTACTCAGAGGCAGTTCAGGTAAGACTTTAACCGCAGAGGCCTGTCCTACAGAGATCTCCCAGCTAATCAGGATTCTGATGGATGGCATGCTGATTATAGACTCTAGATGTGGTAAAAATCACTTTGAACTGAAGCAATGTGAGAAAAACCACTAGGAAAGATATTTTTTGTTGTTGTGCTTTTCTCTGTCTGACTGACATTTTTGGGTAGGAAAATGGAAAAACAAGGATATTGTGAAGCTGAAGTGTGGCTCATTTACGCTTTTCTGCTAGTGGAATTTAGTGGAAACCATGTTGCCAGAAATGCAGATCTATATCCATTGATTTTTTTTTTTTATCCTTATGATATCCTTATGATTATAAATTATACATCAATTTGGCTGCAGTCACTTACCCAAGCATTCATACATTTTTGAGGTTGGTAGGATATTTTAATATATTTGAAAGAAATCTCTTATGCTCACCAAGGCTGAATTTATTTGCATTCATTATTTAAAATATATTCAAATAGAAAACAGTTATTTTATATTGCAATAATATTTCACAATATTAAAGTTTTTACTGTATTTTTGATCAAATTAAATCCTTCAGAAATCCTTCTAATATGCTGATTTTGTCTCATCAGGATTCTTTAATGAATAGAAAGTTCAAAAGAACAGCATTTCTGTCATGACAACTCTCAGAGTGTTGAGTTGTTGTATGACATTGTTGATATATTTGGTTTCATCGGAATAGATTTGCTACACTGTTGCTGCTTCTGCAGAACAAGTACAGGAATTGCGCTGCTGTGAGCAAGTAAGACATGCTGTTGATGTAGACAGGTGGAGCTGGGGAAGGTGGAGGGTTTCTGGAAGTAATGGTGCACTGCTATAGCAAATGCTGACCAAGTATTTGAAGGTTGAACACACAAGCCCATTGGCTGCTGATACAGCAGGAACCAATCAGCTGTGCCCTATAGAGAATGATGTGATTGCAAGCAGATTGAGTTAAGCAACTTTGAATACAGAACTTAGTATTTATTTGGAATAGAAATCTTGTTGTTTGATCAATTTGCAAGATTTAGAATGGCTGAATAACAGTATTAATTTATTAAAAAAAAATTGTGAGTTTACTCTACATATACAGTACATATGTTTTATGCGTACATATTAACAGCTTTTCTTTTAACCTGTGGAGAACATAATTCCTCATTAAAGGATTTTTGTTTTGAAGTATGACTATATTAGATAAATAAATAAATATTATTAAAATCCCAAAGTAATTAGAGTGGCCCCATATAGTATTTGAAAACTTGATCCACAATTAAAAAAAATCTATGAACTGCATTGCATTAAAGATAGAAAAAAATTGGAATACTTCTAAATATAATAAATCTTAATTATAACAGACATATTTTTGTGAAATGCTGCGCTTGCAAAGGGTGCTATTTTTCTTAAAAAAAAAAATACCAGTTTGATATTTACTGTAATGCAATGACATTCAGACATTTTTAAGCCTCCAAATACATTTTGTTGGAAGACACACACACACACACACACACACACACACACACACACACACACACACACACACACACACACACACACACACACACACACACACTTGTATATGTGGTTGGGACCATAAGCGTAATGTATATTCCATCTCCTACAAAAACCTACCCATCACAGAAAACTTTAGCCATTTTTTGAATAAAAAAAAAAACATTGTTTTTTTTAGCATGTTTTTAAGCCGTTTGGTTTACGAGGACACAGAAAGTGTCCTCATAAACAATGTTTACGTTTTAATACCCATGTCGTTATACACATTTGTGTCCTCATAAACCATTTATAAAAGAACACACACACACACACACACACACACAGATTCACAATCACTCTCACAGCCGTGACAAGCTCCTTCCAACTTTCAAACTGACTTGTATGTCTCACAGGGAGTTGATCCTCTATCTCCCTCCGTCTCTCATGTGGCCATCACTGAAACGCAGCAGGCAGGCGAAGAGAAACAGAACTGAGATACAAGCAGGACCCTGTCCCATGGTGTCACAGCAGCTTAAAGCTGTGAGATAGGATGAGGTCACTCCGAGGGCATCGGAAGCAAAGTCACTGTCGGTAAGATCGTGAGTGGTTTTACTCTATTTTGGCAGCACAAAGGCAGATTGAACTAGGATATCTTATCTAGTAGAATCCACATTATCAATTCAGTTCTATTTACTTGCAAAATGCAAATTTTGAGGGAAATTTGAAATTGGTTCTCATTCCCACAGGTTTATCCTTAGGCAAAACCCATCGGCCTCCACAGCTGAAAATATTTAATTAGCAACAATCAGAGGCTTTGGTTCAAACACACCTGAGACAGGTTATTTTCCGCTATTCAGACTTGCAAAAGCTTTAATCACCCACAAGCCTCCCAGAGTTCCCTCTATGGTGGGATTCCTCAGTGGCTGTACTTCCATTATAAAGACCGCCAGTGAGACTGCGGGTGCAAACAAGCACTCTATACTGCTTGCAATACCAACTCATTCCTCACATTGAAAACAGAGCTAATTTTAAAAACATTTTATGCATTTGACAGATACTTCTTGTCCTAAAACAACGTTAACAACATTTTCATCCACACATGCATTCCCTGGCAATCTAACCTGTGATCCTCGCAAGTCTTTACCTACGGAGCCCCTAAAGGGACGTGGTGGTGGAAAAAAAATTAGGATGGGAGAATTTTAAAAAAAAAAATCTTTTGCGTTCCCTCGCAAAACTTTTGCGTTCCCCCAAGAAACTTTGCGTTCCCTCACAAAGATATTTGCATTCCCACGCAAAAGTTTTGCGTTCCCTCGCAAAAGTTTTGCGTTCCCTTGCAAAGTTATTTGCGTTCCCACGCAAAAGTTTTGCGTTCCCACGCAAAAGTTTTGCGTTCCCTCGCAAAGATATTTGCATTCCCACGCAAAACCTGTTGTGAGCTCGGACAGACACTTCCTGTTTAATGTGTCGCTTTCAGTGCTTCAGAGCTCCGTACGTTAAATGGAGCGTTTTATAGTGTTTGAACTTGGACTCAAATATAAAGAAATGCGGTCAGTGCTTAACTCAAGGAACGTCCCGTATCAATATTCTTGAGCTAAACGTTGTTAAAACACAAACGACACCTATTTACAATTACAGTAACCTAGACAACTAGCTACAACCCAATTTTCCTCAAAACAAGCTTTATAATATAGGCTAAATGGATCTTTATGTGCAGGCGGCTGAGAGACAAGTCAAGGGACCATCTGCAAAGTGCAATATAACCCAAAAAACGGGCGATTCCACCGAATGGGTGACATTTGCTTGTTGTTGGTCTTCAAAATTAAACTTTATTTTTTATCTTTTTCAACATTGAATCTAATACTACACATATTTAACTATTCAAAATGTGTATTGGTCAATCTCAGGCAACTTTATTTATTTTTTTACAAGGTTTAAGCAGAAGATGGGCGCATGTTTTCTCAATCCTGTTACCAAAACCATGTGCCATTTAAAAAGCAAGTTTAAAAGCATGTCAATTAATTCCTTTGTTTTCCCCACAAGAAAGTGTTTATTTTAAAGAAATTGTTGGTTATATGTTCCAAAAATTGATATTTGTGACAATAAAATCACTATTAAGGCAAGGTGTATTTTAATAAAAAACACAAAGCCATTTTTTTCATTTTAAAGAAGACCGAAGCCTCAAGTTTATATATTTTTTGAATAATTTAATTTATTAAATAATTGTATAAATGATGGGTCAAACAAAACTGATAAAAACAGTGATTTAATTTTATTTTTTTAGAAAAAAAAAAAAAAAAAAAAAATAGTAACAGGACTGAAAGTAACAGGATTGAGTTTTTAAGCAAAAAGTTATCAAATACATGGCATATGGCCACATAGTACATGCTAATAGCATGAGGACACTGAGCCATTTCTAGTGCCTTACCAAAAGTTAATATTTTTAAAATAAACAAATAAAATCTAAGAAAAAGTTTAGGTAACAGGACAGTATGTTGAGATTGACCTTCTCAGTCGTAGTTACAATTTCATCAAATATACAGAAATTAAAATGAGAAGACTAACTTATGGTCTTCCCATTGCCTTCAGAAGATCCAGATGATGCAACTTCCTGTTGAAAATGTGTCTTGTGGAATATTCCCAGTTTTTCAGAGGGGTAATTTGTTAGGGTAACAGGACTGAGTGAAAACCCGGGGACATGACTAAAATGTGTATTTTATCTAAAATATTAGATCAAATGTCTTTTTCTTTTTTCATTTTAAAGCATATTGGATATAAAGTCTCACAACAATGCAAAAAAAATCTGATTTCTGAAGGATTAGAATCATTATATTTCATTGTAAAGTTTAGAGATGGAGAGAGGGGACATGCAGAAAATGCATTTTTTTTGTGTTCTATGTAGTTTTTATCAAAGTTTTTAATTATACATTTTAAATTTGTAGTTAGCTTAATGTGCAGGACATTTTGCTTAATAATAAAATGTATTTTAGAGTTAATTTTCATGCAATTGTATACATATAATGTCCTGGGGACAGAAATGTCACCCTTTCGGTGGAATGGCTCAACTACAGCATCAACTCTTATTCAAAAATAGTCATTAACTTCAATGTTACAAAATGTAGTGCCACCCAATTCAGCTTACACATCAATCGTGACCCATTGGTCATACTACACTGCTTTTGCACATTTTATATTATGAAAAATATTCAATAACTTCACTGTAACACCAAATTTAGTTCACACATCACTGCTCCAATATTGGTTATACAACACTTTGTCTTCCAAATGCATAACTGTAAATGTAACTCTTATCCAATACATTTACATTCTTATGAGTTCTTGCTTTTCGGAATTGAACCTATGACCTTAGCATTGCAAGCACCAACGCTCTACTGTTTGAGCTACAGGAAAGCTAGTATGGGAAGTAATTGCACATAAAAAATAAGTAGGCCTATTATTTACACAAAATTATATTGGTACTGTGCGCAGCTAGTTACAATCATAGCTTATGCATTATATTTGCTTACTGAATTTCGATGGCATTACACTGTATAACAGTGTGAAGTTATTGATTTTATTTAATAAAAAATCATAACAATTATACTTTTTTTATCAAACTAAGTATTGTAGTATAACCAGCAGGAGAGCGGTGATGTGTGAACTGAATTTGGCCACAGTAGTGTCATAGTGAAACTATAGACACTATGTTTAATGATATAAAATTTGTGCAGAAGGCTTTGGGGATTTGCACTTTGCAGACGGCCCCTTATTTGGACTTGTCTCTCAATTGGCTGTTTAGAGATAAATTTATATTATGAGGAGAATTAGCTCGTTGTCTAGGTTACTGTGATTGTAAATAGGTGTTGTTTGTGTTTTAATAACGTTTAGCTCAAGAATATTGATCCGGGAAGTTCGAATAGCCTATTTGAATATTGCCAGCTTCACTGAACTCCTTGAGTTAAGCACTGACCGCACTTCTTTATATTTGAGTCCAAGTTCAAACACGAAATGCTCCATTAACGCACGGAGCTTTGAAGCACTGCCAGCGGGACATTAAACAGGAAGTGTCTGTCCGAGCTCACAACAGGGTTTGCGTGAGAACGCAAAACTTTTGCTTGGGAACGCAAATATCTTTGCGAGGGAACGCAAACGTTTTGCGAGGGAACGCAAAGTTTCTCGGGGGAACGCAAAAGATTAAAAAAAAAAAATTCTCCCATCCTAATTTTTTTTCCACCACCACGTCCCTTTAGGGGCTCCGTATTTACCAGCCTAAAACATGTCAAGCTAACAGCTGTGGAAAGTTCTTTAGTGCTTCAGTACACCGTTTTTACAATGCATGCACTGCAACTAAACTAGATTGCACTCATTCTTAGCGCTAATTTAATTCTTAAGCGCTCATATTATGTGACACTAAGGCTCTGAGCACCTTTCAAATGAATCGATGCAAATATAGATGCAAACAGCCACACATCAAAAGTTGTTAGTCAAAAGTTTGGGGTCTATATTTCTATAAGGTCTATGTTTTTGAAATTTTAAAAAAGTCTCATGCTCACCAAGGCTGCATTTATTTGATCAAAAATACATTTAAAACTCTAATGTGAAATATTGTTACAATTTAAAATACCTATTTTCTATTATATTATGCATTTTCAAATTTAATTTATTCGTGATGGCAAAGCTGAATTTTCAGGAGCCTTTACTCCAATCTTCAGTGTCACATGATCCTTCAGGATTCCTTAATGAATAGAACGTTAAAAAAAATAGTAGTTTTTTAAATAGAAATCTTTTGTATATGTCTTTATAATTATATATCTTTATTGTCACTTTTGATCAATTTAATGCATCCTTGCGAAATAAAAGTATGCAATTCTTAAAAAAAAGTATTTTGAGCAAAAAGCTGAGAAAATCGCGTTGTTGACAAAGACTATGTCTGGATGGGATTCCGATCGATGATCAAAACATAGATGGAGATCAAGTCCATCAACACCCCCAAAGCTTTACGGTCCTGTAGCTCGTCCTGGGTCGACATTTCATACAGTAACAGGCAGTTTTGAAATGCTGTGTTGATCACATTATTTTACATATGCATCTGCTTACACATGATATCGCTTGTTTCTGCTTCTTCTTTGCCTGTGTTTTAATCAGGAGATTCAGTACTCTTTCAGAAGATGCCTAATAGCTCCCCATACCTTATAACAGTGAAAACACGGAAAGCCGGAAATTTCCGTCAATGGCGGGGAAGAGTTAAAAATCTCTTAGTAATATGCGTAAACCAATAACTAATGCGAGTACAGAAATTTAGATGATATTTAGATGCTAAGACACTATGCTACACAACTATGCTAAAAAGTTTGTACATTTGTAACATGTTGCTCCCAAAACAGATAAATAAGAGTATGCAATGCTAAACCAAATCACATTCACAGCTGAATTAGATAGTCAAGTATAATTGGAGACTGGGTGTGTCTTGCTACGAAAAAGTGCACTGGTACATATGATTCACAGCACGACTCAACAACACAGCACTTGTTTATGCCGAAATAAATCGAATTATGAATTTCTGATGTCTGAAAGTGTCAGGACCGTTAGTGTTGTTTACACATTTAAAAAAAAAACACAAAACATTCCCTGACCCAGAGGTCTCTGGAGACGGGCACCATCCTCCCTCTCAACCGCGTGAAGAAATGTTCTAGTCTGACACTCGCACAGTTTTTGGATGCATCTTGGGTGAAACAATAGGGCACATGACAGATTAATTACTTGCTGATGGTCACAGATTCAATTACAGTGCTTTTCTGCCTATCACAAACACTTTAGCAAAGAAAATGGAGCTGTTTTTGGCCTGTCATGATTCAGTTGGACTTTGAGCTAAAGATTGGTGGATTTTGATGTCTTAAAAGCAAAAGATTAGGGATGTTGCCCTGGAAATCAATGATGTTGCAGTGTATTTTGGTTTACTTGTCTGTGAAACGCTAGTCACAAGGTGATATGAATGCATTATGTGGGTTTACCTTCAAGGTTACAGGTTTTCCTGGCAGAGTGACCGCAGGTGTACGTCATCATCACATTAACAATGAACATGTTCTACTGACATTTGACAACCAGAACGTCAAAATACTTACTTACATATACTTTCATATCTATAGTTCTCTTACGAGAGGTTCTCTCGTATTGCGTAAGTTTAGCTTACGCTACGGGAAAGATTCATCTTCTCGAGATACTGAAGCCAAAAAATTATCCTTAATTTTTGTATACCTTGTCAACGCAGTGCAGCAGCTAGCAGACCTAGAGCAGGCTATCTTGCGTGCTCATTGGCTGCTCTGCAGGCAACTGCTGCAGCCTACCAGTGAGCAGGGCGTGACATCACGCCCAATGAAGGGCGCCCGCGCCTTCATGGCGTCACAGCCCGCCAGATGTGCGTGGCTTCAGCCTATAAAGGAATGGGCTGTAGGCTGCTTCCCTGATTTTTGTCTCTTCAGCGAGCTCTTCGCATCGCTGGATCTGAGAGAAGCCATCGCCGCCGTCGAAACAGCGAACAGCCAGCTTAGGACAGCGCTGAGGAAGCCGGCCGTCTTCGCCACCTTCAGCCATCCGTGCGAGCTACGCTATCCGGCGACGTATCCTTTTGCCTTGCATTAGATTGATTTTCACATCTCTAAAAGAGCAGCGAGCGTCTTTTTAAAGATGCCTTGCACTTCCTGCGGCTCGTGCAGAGCCCCGCTCAGCGCCGGAGACCGCCATCTGATCTGCGCTCTCTGCCTGGGCCTGGAACATGCCGAGCTCACCCTCGCTTCCGGGGGTTGCGAGCTCTGTGAGGAACTTCCGTTGGCAACCCTGCGGGCTCGCCTTGAAGCTATCAGATCTACAGCAGTCACTCCGCCCTCTGTGGGACCGCGCAAGAAGAAGCGCCGTTCCCTGAGACAGCCGGAACCTGTGGCCACAGCGACGCGCTCGCCGGAGAACCTCCCTCGAGCCTCGCTCTCGCCTTCCCCGCCTCCCCTCCCCGACGCGCAGTTGCCGCTCACGAGCCTCACTGCCGTCGCTTCAGAGGATGAGGCCGAGGGACACACCACGAGGGACTGCTGCTCTATCCTGGCATCGGACAGCGAGGAATGGTCGCTTCATTCCGACGCTTCGTCGATCCAGGAATCCACCCGTACCCGCGCTGGAGCTGACGCTGAGCTAATGCGTTTGCTAACCCAGGCCGTGGACCGCCTCGTGCTCGAGTGGTCGCCGCCTAAGGAACCCGCACTGAACAGGCTCGACGGCTGCTTCCTTCAAAGCCGCCGCCGCGCAGCTTCAGCAACGAGGCCCGCTCCATTCCTGCCGGAACTTCACGCGGAGTTGACTAAGTCGTGGAATTCTCCTTTTTTGTCGCGACTACAGTCACCAGCCTCCGCGTCGCTCTCCCGAGTGGACGGCGCCGCCGAGAAAGGGTACACGGTTATTCCACCGGTGGAAGAAACGGTTGCAACGCACCTTTGCCCGCCCTCCGCGAGATGGCGGTCACGGTCAGCTCTCCCGTCCAAAGCCTGTAGAGCTACGTCCGCCTTGGTCGGCCGCGCTTATGCTGCCTCCGGCCAGGCCGCGTCTGCTTTACATTCCATGGCTGTGCTTCAGATCCTGCAAGCCGACCTCCTCCGTGAATGGGACGAGAAGGGCCGGGATCCAGCTGCTGTTACAGATTTGAGAAGCGCAACGGATCTTTCTCTCCGCGCTACCAAAGCAGCAGCCCAGGCTATCGGACGAGCTATGGCCGCGTTAACCGTTACGGAGAGGCACCTTTGGTTAACGCTCGCGGATATGAGGGAGTCTGAGCGAGCCACATTTCTCAACGCGCCGCTTACCCGCTCTGGTCTCTTCGGCCCAGCGGTTAACGGGATCGTTGATCGTTTTTCTGAGGTACAGAAGACCACGCAGGCCATGAACCTCTTCCTGCCGCGACGCTCGAGTTCCGCCACAGGCCGCTCTCGCGAGAGACAAAGCCAGCCTCCTGTGCGAACCAGCACCCAGCGTCCAGCACAGCCTCAGCCTTCGCAGCGACGTCAGGGCGGCCGCCCTAGGTCGCGCTCAGACAGCCGTCATAGACCGCCGCCTCCCAGAGGGCCTCGGCAGAGAATCACGCTGAAGTCTGAGCACGCGAAGCCCTCCTAACAGTAAGAGGGAAAAGACGCGCGTGTCCCGATGCGGCCGGACCGCCGTCAAAATTCATTTCCCTGTCAGTCCCCTTCAAACAGGCTACTGCAGCGGTCCATTTAGCAGCCAAAGAGACGGTTTATTCACCCTCTCGCCTGCACACAAACGCCGTTTTCACGGCGACCCAGAGAAATCTCAAAAAGAGCGTAATGTCTGGTCCGGCTCATGCCGTCAATGTTTTAAGTGTAGTGAAAGTGCCCACGTCCCAGTGCTCACCCCTACACATAAGCACTCAAAATCCTGTGTCACTCACAGAGCACACTCTCATAAAGCGCAGAAAAGCCGCTCGAGTGTTGCATGTAAGAAATGTGTCCACAAGTCTGTGCCCACTATCTGCCCGCTCTGTTACACGGTCAAACAAACAGGTTATAACCGTAAGTCTCGTGCCCGCCGGAGAGCGCTCACGCTTACTAACACAAACCTTTCCCCGGGCCCCGCCCGCGCGCTTAAGCATTATCACGAAACGCAGAGCGTTAATAAAACGCTCCCCGTCTATTATGACCGGGGCGTCAGATACAGTTGTAAGTCTCGTGCCCGCGCCCACGCGCTCACGCTTACAGAGAGCTCTGTCACCCAGAGCACGGCTCGCGCATCAAAATGTGGTAAAAGTGTGTTCCCCATCCCCTATGATCGGGACATCTCACATAAATCAGCCGGTTTCGGCTGTCAGCGCGCCGCCATTGCCCAGAATCTCCGGTTCAGTTTCACAAGCCAGCAAATGGCGGTCTGAACACGGAGGCCATTAGCCCCCTAGCGGCTCGCATAGCCGCGTGGGAAAAAATCCCAGGGATTTCAGAATGGGTGCTGAGCACAATAAAGCAGGGCTATACACTACAATTCATTCGCCGTCCCCCGCGCTTTCGAGCCCGGACCGCGACAATAGTGAATGCGGAAGTAGCACACCTACTTCACGCAGAAATAGCAAAGCTGCTGTGCAAAGGGGCTATAGAAATGGTACCGCCTTCTCTAAGCGAGTCGGGCTTTTACAGCCGTTATTTTCTCGTGCCCAAGAAGGACGGAGCCTTCAGACCCATCCTAGATCTGAGACATTTGAACAAAGTGCTTGCGAAAAGACCGTTCAAAATGCTTACGACCAGGAAAATCCTCGCGCACGTTCGCCCGAGGGACTGGTTTATCTCTCTAGATCTGAAGGATGCATATTTTCAGATTCAGATAGTACCCCGTCACAGGCAATTTTTGAGATTCGCCTTCGACGGTCAGGTATATCAATACACCGTCCTGCCGTTCGGCCTGTCCCTGGCACCCCGTACATTTACAAAGTGCATGGACGCGGCGCTCGCCCCCCTGAGAAGTCAGGGGCTGCGTATAATGAACTATCTGGACGATTGGCTGATATTGGCACAGTCAGAGACAGAACTTCTATCTCACAGAACAGTGCTACTCAGTCATCTGGAAAGCTTGGGTCTCACGGTCAACTGGACCAAGAGCTCACTACTGCCCAGCCAGTCAATTTCCTTCTTAGGAATAGAACTGGACTCGGTAACCATGACGGCTCGTTTGTCGACACAGCGCGCGCCGTGTTCGCCACTAAGCCGCTTCTTTCCAGAAGGGCAGCTTCCTCCCTTTGAAAAATTTTCAGAGGATGTTGGGCTGTATGGCATCAGCTGCAGCGGTGCTCCAGCTGGGCCTACTGCGCATGCGCCCGCTCCAACGCTGGCTGAATGCTCGCGTGCCCCCCCGAGCCTGGGTATCTGGCGGTCGGAAAATCAGAGTGACATAGCAGCTCTGCAGCCCTGGTTAGCGGCCAGCTGGTTCCAGCAGGGAGTAACGATGGGAACCGTCTCTTACCGGAAAGTCATCTCAACAGACGCGTCCAACTCAGGTTGGGGAGCGCTGTTCGAGGGCAGACCGGCCTTTGGCCAGTGGTCAGACCGGGAGAAGGTGTTTCACATAAACTGATGGAAATGATGGCGGTCGAGAACGCACTGCAGTGTTTCCTCCCGTTCATACAGGGCCAGCATGTTCTTGTCCGTTCGGACAACACATCTGTGGTTTCCTATATAAACCGTCAGGGCGGTGTCAGATCCAGAAAACTCTGCAATCTGACGGAACGCCTCCTTATTTGGTCTCAGACACACCTGCGCTCGCTGAGGGCGACGCATGTGCCTGGCCATCTGAACGACGGCCCAGACAGACTCTCCAAAGACAAAGTTCCCCCAGGGGAGTGGTCCTTACACCCCCAAACGGTCCAGAAACTGTGGCGCCTATTCGGCAGAGTAGCCCGCGCCCGCGCTGCTCTGTATTCCCTATGTGTGCTTATGTACAAGTGATGGCCCGCGAAACGGCCAGCCACCTTATTTTTTCCACTTATGGGGTTCCCCCCCTAAGTTCGGGGTCTCATGTGGATGCTTGGCGCGCACGGCGTTGACAAAGTGTTCCCGTAGCGTAAGCTAAACTTACGCAATACGAGAGAACCTCTCATAAGAGAACGATACTCGGTTACTGACGTAACCTCGGTTCTCTCTAGAAGAGGGAACGAGTATTGCGTAACCGGCCGTGCTCGCGCCACGAGCGACTTCGCTTCAGTCGACAAAAACCAGGGAAGCAGCCTACAGCCCATTCCTTTATAGGCTGAAGCCACGCCCATTCTGGCGGGCCGTGACGCCCTTCATTGGGCGTGATGTCACGCCCTGCTCACTGGTAGGCTGCAGCAGTTGCCTGCAGAGCAGCCAATGAGCACGCATGATAGCCTGCTCTAGGTCTGCTAGCTGCTGCACTGCGTTGACAAGGTATACAAAAATTAAGGATAATTTTTTGGCTTCAGTATCTCGAGAAGATGAATCTTTCCCATAGCGTAAGCTAAACTTACGCAATACTCGTTCCCTCTTCTAGAGAGAACCGAGGTTACGTCAGTAACCAAGTATCGTTTTATCATTTAAATCCCAACAAGCCTCTTTGCTCATTTAAAATAATGGCTTAAAGTGATAGTTCAACAAAAAAATTAATCATACTTGTTCTCATTTTTCTTGTATGGACAAAATAAAAACACATTTTTCAAAAGTTCACATTTAAGGAAATGTATAATATGCATGTATACATTTCATTTTAAGTGTTCAAATATATTTTGGAGCTATTTATAAGTACACTCTTAAAAAGAAAGATTCTAAAAGGATTTTTCTTTTTTGCATAGAAGTCATAAGAACCCTTTTTGGTTCCCCAAAGAACCTTTCAGTGAACAGTTCTTCAAACAACCATATTTTTCTTCGTCTGAAGAACATTTAAAAAATCTAAAGAAGCCTTTTTCAACTTTCAGAACCATTGTGCAATGAAAAGGTTTCATGGATGTTAAAGGTTCTTCAAGATAATGCAAATATCCATCCCAGTATTTAGATCATTTCAACCTTTCGGCAGTCTTTTGTGAACTAGAACTCCTGTATAGAGAACAAGGACTTCTGATTTAACAAGAATCATCTCATGAACACCAACTATGTGTATTTTGTAAAAGTCTCCCTCTCTCTCTCACTCTCACTCTCTCTCTCTCTCTCTGTGTGTGTGTGTGTGTGTGTGTGTGTGTGTGTGTGTGTGTGTGTGTGTGTGTGTGTGTGTGTGTGTGTGTGTGTGTGTGTGTGTGTGTTTGTAGTACATCTGTATACGGTGGTGATTTCTCCTCGTTCCTTCCACAGTAATCAATCAAACAGAGAGAAAGAAAGAAATGAGTGCACAACTAATGAACTGAACTGAAAACAAAAGGCAAATGGATAATAGGTCAATATTCACTGCTGAAGAATTGCTCTCTTCTTTTCTGTGGGCTTTTCATACAAACAGAAAAAAAGAGTATTTGAAAAAGGAAAGAATGTGTATTGTCACATATTATACTGTGAGAGGTCATCACTGTCCTATCATTTTGGCAGACACACAGCTTCATTCTTGGTCCTGCTCTTTCCACGGAAAATAAATAATAAAAAATGTTCTATTTATCTCTTTTGACTTAATGAGTCTATTATGTATTGCATTATACTGAACACTATTGTGCACATTTACATCAGTGATGTATGAATTGCTCATGAGAAGACATGGCCCTATCCTATTTTTTCAGCCTGGTGACAAATAATAATAAAATAATAATACAATTATTTCTTCGGTAGTAGTAGTAGTAGTAGTAGTAGTAGTAGTAGTAGTAGTAGTAGAATAAATACTTTTTTTAATAGAACCTCTCATAAATAAAATGCAGCTCAAACTGCTTCACAGGTATATTCAAACATTTTAGAAAAATAAAAACAGCTAGTTTTGTGCATTTTTCAATGTTTTCATTTTTTCACCAGGGCTTTCACTGTATGGACTGCATACTTTTATACCATGTTGTATATTTTATTTTAATGCACTTGTGAGCTGCATTTTAAGTATGAATACATGTTCCTGCAGCTGAAAACATTGAACATGACTGATGCAAAAACTTGAACTGCAAAGTAGTGGATTAAACCACATTGTAAATCAAAACGTCAAAAGAAATGTTAAAGACTTCAGTCAAAGTGGCATCAAAATTGAGGTTTTATGACTTTTAGAACGTTTCTGTAGCTTTGAGACCATCTTTAAAAGCTGACAAAATAAACTATTAGATACATGCGCACAGAATGTATTAGTTCTATTCAGAGACGTACCAAAAATTATGATTCATCTCGTTTGCACTGGCATATACACATTTTTGTCAAAAAAAGGGGATAGAATGACAATGTCTCCTGCCATAATACTGCTAAAAAACATAATCTGCTACAGTCAGACTGCCTGTCTTCATCTGTCTATTGAAGGTTAATTTTCACCTTCGTGTTTTGTGAGATAGAGTCATTTTCTGTCCAGCTCGTGACAAGGAACTCCAGGGATACTGGTTCAAAATTAGGCTTTCAAGCCTTCAGTGTGCTTTAAAGATGCAAACTCAAGAATTTGCTCTCCTGTCTCCAATATATTGTTCTCCTTTCCAGGAAAATTGAACAAAATTAAGCACACAAAAAAAGCTCAAGAAAATCAGACCTTGAGTATAAAAGAAAGTGTGTAGGTGCACAAATGAGCACTTCATCATTGACAGGACAAAAGTGTACACACTCCTTCAGGATGAAACCAGTATCGATTTTACATTCCAGGAATCATCACCCCTGTGGACCTGCAGAGCTGCCGTTCGATCCACACACAGCACGGGAGGAGACCTCTGAGAACTGACCACTGCTTCACAGAAAAACTTCAACGTCCTTATATCATCCATACTTCATCTATAAAGCGTTTTCACAGTTGCCTTCATTAGCATTAGACCTGTTGATATGTCCATCCAGCCATCAATCAGTGTGGATTTCACAATAACTTTCAAGGGAGTCCACTTTTTAAAAGACACTTCTGAAACTGAAACTATCTTTTGGTGCCCTCTAGATCAATTACTGAAATATCAATTTTTAAAACAAATCTGTGATATTTATATGTAAATCGATTACAAATTCTAAAAATATAAAAAAAATAAAAAATATTATGTTTTGTCTGACATGATCCTAACTTACCAAAGCTGCATTTATACAGTACAATCTATTGTGAAATATAATCACAATTTAAAATAAGGGTTTTGTATTTGAATATATACTGAACAAAATTATAAACGCAACACTTTTGTTTTTGCCCCCATTTTTCATTAGCTGAACTCAAAGATCTAAGACTTTTTCTATGTACACAAAAGGCCTATTTCTGTTCACAAATCTGTCTAAATCTGTGTAAGTGAGCACTTCTCCTTTGCCGAGATAATCCATCCACCTCACAGGTGTGGCATATCAAGATGCTGATTAGACAGCATGATTATGTGTACGTCCACATCCAGCATCTTCACCCCCAAGATCGTCTGAGTCCAGCCAGAAAAAATTTAATTTATTCCTGTGATGGCAAAGCTGCATTTTCATTATCATTACTCCAGTCTTCAGTGTCACATGATCCTTCAGAAATCATTCTAATATGATAATTTGCTGCTCAATCAACTTTTTTATTATTATTATCAATATTAAAAACATTTTGACAATATAAAAGTCTTTACTGTCACTTTCGATCAATTTAATGCATCCTTGCTCAATAAAAGTATTTATTTCTTTCAAAAAAATGTCCCTTAAACTTGTGAGAAAGCTCTATTAAGATTAAAAAAAAGTTTTTACACATAAAGAAATAAATAGTACATAAGTGGTAAAAAAGAGAGAACACTTACAAGAAATTAACATGAACTTGCATTAAAATCTGTTTTATTTTGTTATATTTTTTTATACTGTTTTACAGTATGTTTTATGTTGTCTTATGTGGGCCTCCGTGTTCAGATCCCATGACCACCCAAATACTGCTAACCTAATTTTTATTTTTGGGTAGACTATTTCTTAAACAAGAGTGGTCAGACATTTCAAACCCCCCACAATTTGGTCCCTGAATTCAGTCAAGGGAGTTAAATTAAGCTCATTTCTGTGTCTGTTTACTGAGAATGGCAGTTGCCTGATATGAACTTCCTGCCTGAGGTCTTCATAGCCAAATGTTAGATATTTTGTTACAAGTACTGGAGAAGTGCTTAATTGCGGCATCTTGAAATAAGCTCAGAGTAGCTTGGATGCGCCGGACGGCATTAATAGGACAAGTAATAATCTTCTGTTCTTTGCGAGCTGTCAATCTCCCGCTTAACAATTGTTGCCATGGCGACATGAGGAATTCTCAGTGCAACTCCAGCTGGATATAAGATTGATCAGACTTCACAGATAACACGGGCAGATGGTCTCACAGTTTTCTGAACTGCCGTACATGCATGCCTGCTGATCCAAGATCTGTGGCAACAAGGATCAATATCCAACATGGACCACTAATTCTTTTTTTATTCAACACTTCTGTTTCCCTCTATCAATTGCAGAATAGAAATGTGAATTACCTTGCTTCTTGACTGAATGTACTGTACCAAAAATGGTAATTCACACATTTGATTATGCAATCCCAATAATATTTGACTTTTCCAACTGGATCTGACCATAGAGTGTCAGAATTTTCTGGCTCTGGCTTTAAATGGATCTTACTAACACAAACTGTGTTTAGCATTTCTGAAAACCCTGAAATAATTGATGCATTTTTGTCAGTGTAAAGAATGAAAATTATGTCAAAATTTACCTACCCTCATACCGTTACTAATACTGTATGACTTTTTAAAAAAGGCTTTTTTGAAGGATATCTTGATCGTTCTCATATCAAAGAGAGACTGGTAGTGTCAAGATCCAAAAATTACCCAAAAAGCCACATAAAAGTAGATTGTGCACCATATTCCAAAATTTTGAGTCATTGAAAACCTTAGCTCCCTCTGGCACTTTCATGAGAGAAATATCTAAACGAATAGTTTGTACCAATATTTGTTTTTTGGCCATATTTTTCAAAAAGTCCCCTTTTGTGTTGGTTCTACAGAAGAAAGAAAGTCATACAGGTTTGTAACGACATGACAGTGAGTAAGTGATGGCAAGTAATCATGGCAGAAAAACATTTAATTCACCTAGGGACCGTGTAAATAATTTTTTTCCTGTTGTCCCAAGAAGAAAAAACTGAGGAAATATTGGCAACCCACCTGTATTCCAGATGTACTGGCTTCTTTTTGGTGCTTCTGCCACCAGTGGAAGAGACATTAGTGCAACATAAAGGAGAGAAGCCCACAGGGAGAAGATAACAGTAATCTCATGCCTCAGAAATGCCATCTTCTGTCAGCCTGTTGGCATCAAACCTGCAACAGAAATGCACACAATACAATAGTCACAATAGTTAGTTCTAGAAAGATAAGACATCTTATGTACAGTTGTATGGAAAATTAGATATCAGATACAAAAATACCACAACCTTCACATTTTTATATTGTCTGAAAAATACTTTTATGCATGTTGCATACTGGTTGTATTCTGGTTGCATACTGGACAAAGTTTGTAATAATTTGGTTTCTAGTCCCTCTTTCAACGTAAGTTTATGGGATCTGCATAGCATCTGATCACATAGAAAAGTAATACCACACTCATTTTACAATTTAGGGTAGATTTCATGTCCACTGATGATAATTTTATTTTTTCCAACTATTTTGATCAGAAATATAATATTTTATTCATGAAAGGAAAACATATTATAATCTCACACAAATATCTGTTATGTGAAGTTGTCTTGATGTATTTTAAATTACAGTTTTGTGTCTGTTTTTTAAGTGGGTCTTGAGTTCAAAATAATGAATTACATTTTTATTTATTTCAACAAATATTGAATTTTTTTCTAATTTTAAATGCTTAATAAAAACTGAATTTAAAATGAATTTAGGAACATATCTCATGTCTGCAAAAGTTCTGCGACCAGCATGTTATTTTCTTCAGGTGAACATTTTTAACACATTACATTAAGTATTTTCCCCTGATATTTTATCTACAATAACTTATTGTCAGAGAAAATATTAACTGACCATCCACTATTTTGGGATTGCTATGGTTTGAAAAGTATTTTTTTATATTAAAATACACATTGAAATTTAGGGTTAACCTGATCAAGAAAATAACATAGTTGGCCAGACAAGACCTGCCAATGAAATGATGAGTCAAAATGGTGAAATCTCCAAATAATCGAAAACGAAGCAATAATATATAAAAATGTATAGTCGTTTTATAAAATCCTTCCTTCTCTAGCACACAACAGAACCTATATTTAGCTGATTAGTACTAATGAACTTCCAGCCACAGATCCAGATGTTTCATTACCTAGATGTCGGTTTCAATATTTCTGTATAGAAGTTTTAGCACAATCAATCAGAGGAAGTTTATAAATCTAGGATCTGCCCTTAAATCTAGGATACCCCCTTGGAGACGCTGAACACATTTAAACGAAAGCTAAACCTGTGAAATCCTTCCTCTGTATCTGTTTCTCTCCCTCTTTGTCTCGTTTTATTCTTCTGTCTCTAAGGCACATATAAACACCTTCCTGAGGGGGAAGAAATATCCATGCGGTCTCTTGAAGGGAATTCATTGGCACTCGTTAGAGCTGACTGGATGAAGCGTGTGCTCTGCTCAAGGAGAACCTTTAAAGAGATGAACAGGACACAAAGAGCCACGGCTGATTCCACTCAGCTAAATTACGTCTGCCACATTCCCGCCATGTCAAATCCGTTACTTAGGGGAGAGAAGCAAGGTTGAAAAGAAAAGACAGAAGGCGATAAAGAGCAGGAGAGATGGTGACAAAATACTGCATAGAGATTTTTTTTATGTACCAGTGGAATTTCTTTTAGCCGAATGACTAAATTACAGTGACAATAAACTCCAAACTTCACTTACTGATCTCCACTGGAACATCTCTTTCAGGCAAACCGTAGTCAATTAACCATAGTCCTCTAAGAGTGGGCCTAAATACAATGTGTGTTTGTGTGTTTCTTTCGGTTTGTGTACATCTCCATCTATACCTCAACAAGTTTGTATGGTATTGGATGATTATTTGGAATAGAACAGTATTGTATGGCATACCATGCTATGGTATGGTACTAGTGATGCACGATATATCGGCCGCCGATATAATATCGGCCGATATGGTCAATTTTTTACACATCGGTATCGTTCCGATGTCAAAATAGGGCCGATGTGAACAGGCCGATAATCATTCCTGTGTATTTGACGTGTGTGTAGGCTTATGTGGGGCCGGCCGGGATGTTTGTTTTTGCGCGCGCATACATTACACACATAATGTGCTGAAGGCGGCAAGTTACGGCACTCTGCCTTGTTCTGACCGACCATCAAAGTATTGTCGCGCTGGAGTTACGGGGTTATGATGTAGCAATTAAATCACCTCAGACACACATGTAAGTTACATGTTTCACAGTGATTGCTTTTGTTAGATTACTGAATAATGGCATACTCTCGGGGGGAAATGATGATGAAAATGATCAAGGTAAGAATGACACACGACACGGGTGCATAACAAAGATAATCTTTAAAATCCAGTAATAGCTAGCGGTAGCCTTTAGCTAGCGATGCTACTTCACAAACTAGACACAAACACGTTTCGAGCCATAATCAACAACTTATCTAGTAACAAGCTTCTATCTTAATTCACAGCCCGTAAGGCTACATGTAGGCTACAACTGAAATAAAATGCTAGCTCTCGCCTGTCAATGACAGTCCACTGACTGAAAACTACGCGAGTTGGTCAGTTGGAGCCGCAACGACACACCCATTATACACCAGCAGCGGGAATGTAGTAATTTAAAGCCTACCTTTTGTTGAACCCTGGTTAAAATCCATGTCAAACAACCGACGAGAAAGAAAATCCATTACAATGCGGAACTACTAACTGTTAGATAGAGTTCTTTAGGGACACCTAATCTGCAGCCCTGCCTTAGCTCTGAAGCTCTGTGACTATTATGAACTGTCTGCGACCGTGCGACGTCAAGATTGCAATGCTGGAATATGTTGTGGTTGTGTGTGTGTGTGTGTGTGTGTGTGTGTGTGTGTGTGTGTGTGTGTGTGTGTGTGTGTGAGAGAGAGAGAGAGAGAGAGAGAGAGAGAGAGAGAGAGAGAGAGAGAGAGAGAGAGAGAGAGGCGCGGGCGCGATCGAACAGTGGAAACATAAAAACCATCATTTTGATACAGGACATTCCAACTATGCTCACTACTTCAACTTCTTGTTTATACATGTGAAGCCATTTTTATCATAGTGAGTCTAATAGGGTTGATATTGATTACATTTTAAGTGTTATCATAACATTGTGCTATAAAATAGAAGTTAAGGTCTTTTGCCTTAGTAGGACAGTACTGTACTTTAAAGTTTTGAACTGTTGTACAATGTTCACAGAATACAGTGAGTTAGATGTTTATTGAGAATACTCAGGGTTGGCTTATTCATAGTGTGAATTCAGGACACACTTTTATCCTTTATAAAAATGTATTTTTATATAAATATTTATTTTTTCTTCTGAAAATCTGATGACATATTTTGCACACAGATAAAGGTGCCCAATATCAGTCATTTCTGAAAATAAATTACAAAAGTAAAAAAAAAAAAGTGTTTTGGAAAATAGCTCTTTATTTGATTATCATAAAAATGTGTTTTCTATACAGAGATATCGACATCGGTAAATATCGGTATCGGCCATAAACAGCAATATTAATATCGGTTATCGGTATCGGCCACAATTTTCACATCGGTGCATCACTATATGGTACAGTACAATATAGTGCAGAATTTTAATAAAATAAAATAATAATAGGTTAATAATTAATAAAAATAAATAAATAAATAAATGAATAGAATAAAATAAATTAAAAATTATCAAGAAAAAGAGTTATAAGATTAAGAGTTAAGAGAATATTTTCAAAATAATATCAGACAATTTATATTATATTGTACATTATTTTATTTTAATATTATATATGGGGTCAAAAGTGATCAAAAGTGAAAAAGTAAAGACATATATAATGTTACAAAAAATCTATTTCAAATAAATGCTGTTCTTCTGAACTTTCTATTCATCAAAAAATACTTAAAAAAATTGATCACAGTTTTAATAAAAAGTATTAAACAGCACGACCATTTTCAACATTGATAATAATAGCAAATGTATCTTGAGCATCAAATCAGCATATTGGAATGATTTCTGAAGGATCGTGTGAAACTGAAGAGTATCATGATGAAAATTCTGTTATTTTAAACTGTAATATTATTTCTCTTTTATTTTAATTACTTTTTCTTTTACTGTATTATTTGACCGCATTACAGTTCCATATTACTTCGCGTAACTGTAATAACGGAAAATAGGATACAATTCATAACAAGAAAAAACATGTGAAACAAGCCAGAGAAGCTACTGGGCACCTTCGGCAAATATATATACATAATGATGATGTGACATCCAATCATTAAAGTTTTAAGGTAAAAGTGTATATATATATATATATAGCCTATATATATAAAACTTTATATCGACCGCACATTTAAAAACAAACACACCCCTGATTTTACTGAAGGTTCACTGGCTGCAATAGTCTAAACAGCTTTTATTTCTGCGTCCAAGACTCTTTACTAGCCTCATGTTTGCTACTCAGCTCCATTACTTTCCACTGCATTTCCCCTGATGTTTCTGAGCGATAATTCCTCTTCTTTCTCCACATCTGTCTCTTCCCTTTGCCATAATCCCCATATCACTCCAATTCCCATCCAAAAATGTAAATCACATTCCATTCAGTATAACACTGACTGGATCCGCATCAATGTTTGGTTAGCTGCCTTGGCTTTGTCATTCAGTTTGAAAGCCCTGTCACAACTAAAGTGAGCTTTGAGACACAGTTCTGCGCTCCTTTTCTCCAAGTGCTGTTATCTTAGAATTCCCTGCTCGTTCCATCGTGAGACTGTAGATTGACGCATAGCATTAAACATGTCTGTTAGCGCTGACCGGAGACTGGAGAGTAATTACAAAGCTAATCAGTTTCGACAGGGCTCCATTCACTCACAGGCTCTCACACATGTGCAGACTCCAATGCGTGCACACACACACATACACACACACACACACACACACACACACACACACACACACACACACACACACAAAGTAAAAGTAGCAATCTACAAATGACTGCCTGATTAAAACTCTAATTTTTCAAGAAGGGTGGACTGATTTGAGGAATTGCGGGGCTCAAGTATTCACTGAAAAGTTTAATTAAATAATTTGTTTGGCTGATTAAATGGGTGCATCCTTTTCATTAAACCTAGAAATCTTCAGCTCTGTTTTGAGGGTCAAAAGGGTGTAAAGAAAAGAATAATGAACAAATTTATCTTAATCTCCCGCATACAGGCATCATTAAGCCCATGGGAAACAACAATTTCCCCTTCCTAATATAAGAGGCCTATTCCAGGCAGTCTCTTTCAGTCGTTTTAATATATACGCATGCATTTAGAAGTCTTTTTGCAGCTTTAATCATAGCAATAACAAGCACATTAATTTCCATGGCAATTTTCAGCTGGGTTTGCAGGACGTCTCACCTCTTGAAATCACTTTTCACCTGCTAGAAGTGCAATGACATTTGCATAATGCCAGCCTCGGAATGCCTTCTCATTTAAAACATTTAACTCCCGTGTTAAAATGCACCCTTCGTTTGTAATGTCTCCTGTGCTTGAGCTTTAGAGTTGATTCAAATGTTCACGCTTCAGGTGTGGAGGAAATCCAAGTTAAATGCCAACATGACTCACCTTTGTTTAACCTTTACTTCAACAGTATTGTAGTAATTAACCTGGCGGACAACTGAGCTAATCTTGCGTTATCACAGCGGTTGCTCTCGCAGATGTTGTCTCTTTATGAATCTTATACTTTTTTCTCTATCAGGATAATTAACAAGTAAATGCATTGGTTACAAAGAGAGCAACTTCTAAAAGATTTTTCAAGTTTGACATTTAACAATGCTCTTTCACACAATGCAAACACATTGTGTATTGAATTGCACTGTTAAAAGAAAGATTTTGTAGCACATGGTTAATGATGCTATAGGTTTTAGTTTGGACCAAAAAACAAATGTCCATGATATTTACAAAATTTGATATGTTTATGCAATTGTATGTCCAGATCATTTTGGAATTTTTACAATTACACTACTGTTCAAAAGTTTCAGAGTTCTTTGATGAATAGCAAGTTCTGCAAACAACAAACAAACTGAATTTAATTGAAATAGAAATGTTTTACAACATTATAAATGTTTTACTGTTTTGATTTAATGCATCCTTGATTAATATTAATTTCTTAAAAAAAAAAAAAAAAAAAACTCGATGACACTTTAGTTTAGGGTCCAATTCTCACTATTACCTAGTTGCTTATTAGCATGCATATTACAAGGATATTGGCTGTTTAGTACTTATAAAGCACATATTAATGCCTTATTCTGCAAGACCATATTCTACATCCCTTAATCCCAATACCTTACTAACTACTAATAAGCAGTAATTATGAGTTTATTGAGGCAACAGTCGTAATTAGTAGTTAGTTAATAGTGAGAATTAGACCATCTAAAGTGTGCCCAAAAACTCTTACTGGCCTTTTGAATAATAGTGTAAATGAAATAAATTAAATAATAATAAAATATTTTAAAATAATTAAAAAAAATAGAAAATTAAATATTAATAAAACAATTACAATGAAATACAATTAAAATAAATAAATAATATTTTAAATATATTTTAAATGAATGTCTGTATTCCAACCCCCAAAAAGAACACACTGCATGTGTAATAGAACCAGATAGTGAGTAGAGTAAATCCCTGCTGTCTCCAAATAGTGTGTTCACATTAGAAAACAGACACCCAAGAGTCAATGGCGTCAACTACATTAGGTAATTACTTTAGTGTCAATGTTAATCCACATGTCACAGAGTGTGCAAGTTTTCTCTAATTTGGTGTGTGCGTTCATAAATATGTGCATCAATTTCCTATTTCATCTAGTAAAAAGAGTCTCTGGGAAACCGTGGCATGAGTCATTACTGGCTGGATCAGGTAACAGGCTTGACGGCACACTGTATGCAGTGCTCGGTGACAAACTGACCTTCCCTGCTGCTGAGTCAATTACACTTCAATTAGGACACAGACCCTGCTGTGGTCCCGAGCTCTGCAGCAGAAAGCATATGGCAGCTATGGCCAAACCAGCTCCAGCTCAGCTGGAAACGGTCGCAAAAACACTTATGAACCCAAGTGGAAATGAAAGAATCAATAAAACTTACTTTATATAGGGTTAAAATGAGAGCTGTTCGCAGCTACTGGATTGAACATCTGTTCTTGTAATTTCCTTGGTGGCTGGAGACAGCTAGGACTTAAACAGGATGAGGTGTAGCTTGACCTTTAATTGGTAAAATGTATGAGTGTATGAGTATAAAAGAGTGATTTCAATTACAGATACATGCAAGGGCTTTGAGATTGGCTTTCAGGCTTCAATACAGTCCACTACATTAAAAAAAAGCGTCCAAAATTTGCATTCTCAGGCACCATATTTAGCTTTGGCGAATATTTCAAAGTTATTCTTCAACCGGCTGGTCACTTGAATAGAAACTGCAAATAATGTATGGTTTAATTAAGACTGTTCCGACTGATAGTCTGACACTGATGTAAAGGACAAACCATTTATAAAAAAAAAAAACACAATACAAAACAACAACAAACATTCTACTCGTTTCTACTAAAGAAAACTTGTGAGTCTTCTAACATCATTTATCTATAATAAATTATAATGTATTATTATTTTAAGTGTAATTTAATATTTAGTTATGTAATATTTTGAACCAGTAATAATAAAAAATAAAATAATTTATAATTATTGTTATTATTATTATGTTATTACTATTAGTATTATATCATCATCGTTGTTGTCGTCATAGTCGCTGAAGAACACATGCCAGGATTTGTGTCTTTATTCATCTCAGTGAAAATAAAAATACTATTATTATTGGTTTTAACTATTATTATTGGTTTATTAACACTAATTTTACATTATATGTAGTAATGTAATATTGTACAACATTAATAATAATAAAAATAATTAGTAATAAAATAAAAAATAAAATAATGAACCTGACTGCTTTAAGACCAAACAAGTGATTAAACCACCAACATGAAAATATGAACACAATCATGTATCAGATATAGTTTCAGTAGAGATCTCATATATGATGCTGCGAGTCACATGGTAACATTCACTGGAGAAAACAGTGGAAAATTGCATTGCCTGAGGGAAGAAAATATTGCTTTAATATTAAAAATAATGTAAAATACAATTTTGTGGCCAGTAAGGAAGATTTATGGCAAGTAAATTTACCATTGGCCACACAGTGCAGCAAAAATCTAATATTTGACCTTGTTCAAGTGCATCAGAAACGATGCCTTCTTCTCCTATAGCTGAGATGAAACTGAGCAAACTGCCATGTTGAGGACCTCTCAGTGACAGCATCAGTCATTCAATAAAACAACATTGGACAAACAGCAAAGACTTACTGCTGCAGAACTGAAGAGACAGATGAAGAGAGAGAGGAGTCTATTAGTCTTTGAGCTAATTTTCCACACAGATTGAAATACAGTTTTCATGTGTGCCACACTAATGAGAGATTCTGCATAAAAAAACAAACCGGGAAGTGGGTTTCAAAGTGTTTCACTTAAAGCAAACTCAACATGTTTTTGAGTTGTCTTTGACTGTCTTTTCTTTCATCTTCATAGTCCCATTGTGATTCTTAGCCGCAAGGCTGCAAACTGGGCTCAGGATCTTTGAGAGCTGGATTCACTGTCTCAACTCTCATTTGAAACAACAGAGAGAAACTCTCAGACAAATGTCGACACTTTAACCTTGTTTTTAAAAAGCTTTCTTCTTTTATCTGTGAACACTGCGGGTTTATGAAAGATTAGACAGTGCGTTACTGATAGATTTGGAAGCGGTCCTTCTGATCGTAGTGACAGGTACAGGAATACAAGGATGTATCTACATGCTCAGGAATAAAATGAAACGAAATGAAATAAAATAAAAAATACGGTTACAGGGCTACCAGAAAATTAACAGCTCATGTGATGTCCGATTAATCCCATTGACATACATTGGGTTGTCTGAAGTCACTAGGTTGTTCTAAAAATCGGTGTGTGCCGCCGTGGACACGCTATCTGTGCCAAACGTCAGATGCTTTAGACACTTTGAAGGGCCGGACACGACCAGCTGCTGTCAGTCCTTTGATGTCTTTAGCATCACTGTAGGATTATCTCTGAAGTTCTCAGACTCTAGCACAACTTCACTAGTTTCACAAAGTTCTAGACCTCTCCATAGGAAGTTCCACAGCTTTGAGATCAAACAGCTGAATACTGGTGTCTGATTAGTAACATTCAATTAGAATGATAAAAAAGACAACTTTATAATAGGACAGCATAAATTTGTAAATGTGTATGTTCCATTACGACTGAGATGCATCTCAAAAAAATATTGTGCAAAAAATTTACCTTGAGATGAAAACGATACCCCTCTGTACCTTATCTACCCCTCAAAGGTGCCTATGGTACCTGCTCTGCATGGGAAGTGAGCAAAATTGCTTCCATTATAATCAAGAAAACTGTCTATTCTGCAAGCAGCAAAATATATATTTACTGCATGCAAAGAGTGAAAAGGGGTGGTGATGGCACAGTGGATAAGACACATGCCTTTGGTGTGAGAGACCCGGGTTCGAATCCACTGTGAGACACCAATGTGTCCCTGAGCAAGACACTTAACCCCTAATTGCTCCAGAGGCGTGCGACCTCTGAAATATAGCAATTGTAAGTCGCTTTGGATAAAAGCGTCAGCTAAAATGAATAAATGTAAATGTAAATAAATGTAAGATGGGTGTTTTTAAAAAACACCTTAAGGTGCTAATATGCAGCTAAAAGGTACACTTTCTACACATTATGGTGTAATAAATAAATAAATAAACACTACTTTCACAGCTTCCAAAAATTATCGAATTATGTTGTATTAAAGAGTCACATCCCTGTGTCTACGCGTTTCAATAAAGAATTTTTATTTTGAAAATTCCGCTAAAAGTGGATAAATCTACCAGTGCATCTTACTCTGTTAAAAAAAAAAAAAAAAAAAAAAAATTAAAATGCTACAGTAAAAACCTGTTAATTGATGAACAGTTATGTACGGTGAAAAACAGTCAAATGTTTAAAATCACATTATTTGTAATTTTACTGTAAAATACTGTAAAATTCATGGTTTTTCCGAGTATAGACTGCTAATTAACATAATTTACAGTGAAAAACAGTAAAAGAACGTTCAAAGAAGGAATCTATTTAACTGATTTAACCGTTCAAGTAGTTTGGTATATTAACATTATATCACTTAATGAAATATGTCATCCTGTAATACCTCAAACATAGTCACTGTATTTTTATGGTGAATTTAAGGCAACCACAGCTGCTTGTTTATACCGCAAATTTAACAATATTTTTTTGCAGTGAGGAATCAACTGAAGCAAACAGAAATGTCGAACACACTGCACTGCTTTAGATGTGTGGGTCTACTGTAAATCATTCTCACTCACCAACAATTTATTTTTGCACAGCATATGCTGAGACTCTCATACAATGCCTGATACCAGGAACCTTCATGTGTCCAGTAAATCAAATCAGTGATCAAATAAACCAAGAGACTGGAGAAGCACAAACTACCATAATGCTCGACCATGGGCTTCAGTTCCCTGACTGCACTTTGTATAACTTGTCTTTACAGCAAACACAGGTTTATTTTTATTTTTCTCACATGAAGCTTGTACCTGCAATGAAAGTGGTAGCACATTCAAGATATTCTTTTATCAGGGTTCCCTCTTTTCCCTGAGAATCAAAACCACAACCATTGCTAGCAAAAAGCTACAAGAACATAACCTTTTTCAGTGGTACTTTCTGTCCAGAAAGCTTGCAACTATCACCGCTTTTCTTCAAAATGCTAATTTACGGGGCTTTCACGCTTGTACATTTGGTGCGCACATGGGTTTGATTGAAGTCAAGAGTTCGTTTGGATGATGTTAACGCTGTTTTCCGAAGTGGTGCGCAGCGCACCCGAGAACCGCCATATGGTTCACTGCTGATATGAACGCAATCGTACTAAATCGTGAAAGTGAACCACTATTGATGCTGAATAATTTGAAAAATGTCTTACTCCCTTTCCGGACAAGTGTGACTGACACACTACAAGCAAAATGTATATCTCATTTCTACTTGCCTTCAGCAGAAAATTTGTAGTACATTTGCGGCAGAGAGACGAAAGTGCCATTATGTGCTGACGCTTTGGAAACTAGAATAACAAAAGTGTATAAAATAATTTGAACAGAGAGCAGAGGGGGAAGGGGAGGTGGGAGCAATCGAACGTTGGTACGGACCAATAAATCAAAGTGTGAAAGCGCACTTGTAGTTTGGTTCTCTTGGATCTTTTTGGTCCAGACCAACAAAAAAAAAAGACTCTAAGGGTGTGTTCACACTCGCCATGTTTGGTTCGATTAAAACAAACCCTGGGGCGATTGCTCTGTTAGTGCAATTCATTTGAATAAGTGTGAACGCTGCCAACCGAACCCTGATGCACACCAAACAAGCGGACCTAGACCGCTGAAAAGATCTGCTCGGTCCGCTTCCAAATGAACTCTGGTGCAGTTCGAATTACTGTAAATATTAACGCAACACGGACCACGGATATATAAATGAACCAAAAACAGGAAGATGAGACTCTAAAAATGACAGAATGCTCAAGCATACCATTTTTTTCTTGAGATAGTTGTGATGTTACTCATCATAGTTTGATCAGAACCGCGTCTTTGTTTGTGTGTGTGACAGATCTTTGTTTGTGTGTGTGACAGAGGGATTCCTGCCGCTGTTTTGACTCCTTCACACATTGTATAAGCTCTTCATGAGTTCTCAGCTGGTCAAAATACCATAATATGCAGGCAACGCACATACAGCAGGCAAGTTTGGCCAGCACACAGCATTGTTTTGGATGTTCGGCAAGTTCTGTCTCAAAATAGGCAATACGTCATAAAAGCCGACCAATCAGGTTGTGAACGTATCACTATGCCTTTTAGGTTCAGTATCTTTAGGTTCAGTTGTAAAAATGGCAATCAAACGCTAAGCGGACCAGGACTAAATGTTTTTTTTTTGGTCCGGATTAAATGAACAAAGCAAACCGAACTACAGTACAAGTGTGAACACACCCTAATACATTTAGTTCTTGTTCGCTTAGCGTTCACATTGTAATTTTTAAGACCAAACTGAAAGATACAAAAATTTCACGAAGAAAATTACCGAACATCCAAAACAATGCTGTGTGCTGGGCTAAATGTGCTCATTATATGTGCATATGTATGATGGCATTTTGACCAGCTGAGAACTTGTAAAGAGTTTATAAAATGTGTAAAGGAGTCAAACAGCAGCAGGAATACCTCCGTCATAAACACAAACAAAGATCTGCAAGGATACAGCATTTCTGACGCCTGTACCAAACTGTAATGGGCAACATAACTCATATGATGAGAAAAAAACAGGTATACTTCAGCATTCTGTCTTTTTTAGCATCTGGTGACGTTCACGTTCTGTTTTTGGTTCGTTTAGATGTCTTAGGTCCGTGTTGCGTTCATATTTCTGTTGAACCGCACAAGATTTCATTTGGAAGAAGACAAAGACCCACATTTTCAGCGGTCTCGGTCCTCTTGTTTGGTGTGCACCAGGGTTCGGATGGCAGTGTTCACACTTATTCAAATTAACCACACTAACAGAGTAATTGCACCAGGGTTTGTTTTAATCGAACCAAACCTGCCAAGTGTGAACACACCCTTAGAGTCTTTATCCATATATGACATTTTTATTTATCTGCGGACTGACTTTGATAGTCTAAGTGCCTGTTGTTGAAAAGTTGTATAGAATCAGTCAAGCCTGTTTTCGAATAAATGCAATTTTCAGCCATTAATATGATTGCATACAAAGCTGCCAAAGCTAGAAGACCACCATAACTTGCTCTGCAAAATACAAACAGGTTTACTATACCAGATTTTGTGATTTTAGAGCTGAAATTCTGATGTTTTGGTAAACCCATACAGAAGGCTTGTATTGTGTGTTTTGTGTGGTGAAGGGTATAATCCTAGTTGCATGGTTCATGTTTTTGGCAGGCGCAGTTTACAGAGGTCTGTGCCTGTTTGGATTATTTAGAGCATGTCTAGCTGCACCACAATGACCACTTGGCCTCTGCTTAGTGAGATGCTGAGGACGACCCAACAGCATTAATTATTCAGTCATGGGCTTTTCATAATTAAACTGGAGAAGCAGTCTCCATTGAATTTGGGGAGTTTTATGTCAAATCTATGTGTGTATGAGCGTATGCTTTGGTTTACACTGGATCCCCTGCAGGCAGAGCGTCGTAATGAGGTTAATTAGCCGATTTAAAGATATGATACAGACAGACACGCGTGTGAATAGCAATGAGTGCTCCGGCACTCCATGTTTGGATTGATTACCGCGGAGAGGAAACAACACACAGTCGTGATCGCTCTCACAAACATGCGTGCACAGACACTTTAGTCTCTCTCATACATCCATTTCAAATAGGAATTTACAAAACTTCACATGACTCTTCGTCCCAGATTAAATCAATGCTTTTCCCAGAGGAGAAATGATGTTTGGAAAAGTCTCTGAAATATAACCTTAATTATAATCACATCCCTTAATTATTGAATGGAACAACCCAAGCGAGGAGCCAGAGGTGTTCACAACATGGAAACACATTCGACATTTAATCCAACAGCACAATTGAAATCATTTCTGGACAAAAACAGCATAAATGCTTCCTCTAAGATCAAAAATAAACTCCAATTAGATTCAAATGCACTTTTAAACTTTCAAAAGACCAGTGTGCATATGTTAGGTACTGTGCCTACCTTTTTTTAAATGCAATTCACATAATATCCCCAGAAAAACTTTGATTACTAAGTGCCGCCGACTACTGTATCTATTCATATAAATTATGAAAACAATAGCATTAATTATGAATCATGCAATGGGCTTTAACTCTCACGACACTCACAACACACTCCAGTCCACAGCACACTTATTCAATCTTCTGTCACTAATGTCCACTTGTAACACAGGAATCACATGTTCACGTCACAAATGCACACTGCACTGTTCTCTCACAATGGATCTGAACAAAGCACCGATGGGCCCATTCCAAATTCATGACCCTCTGAGCCATAAAATGGACTTACAAATATTTTATGTCTGTATATGGACACACACACACGCACATCTATCACAACATAGATCTGTCAAAGTGACAGCAAGATTCCAGCCGGTGTGAAATTAAAGGGAAGTGACAAAGGAAGAATGGAGCACAAAAGGAGACATGAAAAAAAAAAGGACACAGGACAAAAATGTAACAAAATGTAAAAAGTTGAGAAGTTGATAGAAGGCGATAGAAGGAAAGTCAGACAGATAAATAGACAGACAGACAGACAGATAGATAGATAGATAGATAGATAGATAGATAGATAGATAGATAGATAGATAGATAGATAGATAGATAGATAGATAGATAGATAGATAGATAGATAGATAGATAGATAGATAGATAGATAGATAGATAGACGGACAGACAGACAGACAGACGGATGGATGGATGGATGGATAGATAGATGGATCGATAGACAGTTAGCTAGGTAGATTGACAGATGGATAGATAGACAGATAGTTAGAAAGAGAGAGGGAATATTAAGAGATAAGAAAAGATAAGAAAAGAGTTTGAGCCATTAACAGCCCATCTGTGAAGACCACATGTAAGCCTTTGCCTGCCTCAACCTTAGTGGAAAATTCAATTAAAAGTGGGACAGGAAAAGACAGCAGCCATATGTCTCATGCTCAGATGAGTTCTCTTTACAATTCAGGATGAAGTCATGGCGACACACCAACTCTTGTAACCAAAACACCTGCTTTTAACTTTTGTTTAACACTTAAATAACATGAAGAGACATGGGCGGATTGCCATCAAGGTCACATTGCCCACGTATATTTCCATAAATCTCTTCAGACATGAAGAGAAACATCTGTTTATCTCTGTCGGCTGTTTTTGTCACTTTCTTCTTTGTTCTCAAAGGAGGGAGGCTTTATCAGCTAAATTAGTCTATTGACTGCCTGATGAGCTTGATAGAAACTTCATGACTGCCTAAAACAACCTGCGACTGGAATAGTTCATGGTTATAAAAAGCACAAAAGAGATCTCTTCAATTCTCAATTATTTCTCCTAGACAGCACTGAGCAAAGGGGACTTTCTTAATCTGAGCCATGAACAGTTGTATTTTTATTACCAAAGATTAATAAGAACGGTAACAAATGCATTGCGTATTAATTGATGTTAGTTAATGCACTTACTAATGTTAACTAATGGGACCTTATTGTAAAGTGATACCAAAATAAGGACTGTTTTCAAACAAGATTCCATGAACACTATTCCATTTGCCAGGTCACTCAAACATATAGTCCCGCCCCCAAACATACACCATTGGTTGACTCAATGTTGTGATATCGGACTCTAGACATTTAAACAGCTTATTGTTTTGAAATGCACCACAGAATCACAGTGTTTACAAGAAAGAATCCTACTCTTTACATTAATGTGAACAAGAAACAATATTTTAACATCTTATTTTAGATTTATCTTTATATTTATATTAAAAGAAAATTAGAAAATTAGGAAAATTAGGACAATTACATGCTTCACCTTTCAATTTACTGTGAGACCACATTAATCTCACATTAATGAGTCTCCTCTAGAGTTTCAGAAGAGATTTCAACAATTTCCTCAGATTTGCCAAGATACCAATCTCTGCCACCAATGTCAGAGATCTCAATATGAACTCAAACATTTTTCATCAAAATCTACCTAGAGCAACTTATTAGAGCTATGCAGCCTACATTCATTTCATAACTCTTACAACAATGCATGACAATACTTTTCTCATTTGTGGCGATTGCGGTTTTAATTTTTCCTAAAGCATCTGAAAACAAGTTGATACCTGAACCATGATAACCATAACTGAAGCTATAAAAGAGCAGCCTTTGAGCAGTAAAATTAGAAATATACAGTAAAACAAAGTCTCACTGAAAAGATTGTAGATTATCATCAATCAAAGTGTCAAACATCTAAATACGCACAGGGTCTTTTACTTCTCAGACACACACAGAGCCTTACCTGTCCTCCAGTGTCCTGTGAGTTCTCCAGCCGGTGAGATGATGTGAGCTGCAGAACAGAAGTGATAAAGGAGGAGGACAGGGAGGTGAAGGAGGAAGATGACAGAAAGGAGGATGGAGAAAAAGTGTCAAATAATGAGGAAGAGAAAAGAGAGAGCGAGAGAATGACTGATTAATGTGCGTGAAAGACAGATAGAGAATATTATCCCAGTGGGAAGCCCTTGCTGAAGATAAAGTGGCAGAGAGGAGAAAGACAGAGAGGTGGGATTGCGTGTGGTGTGCGGACACTGGCAGCACAAGCTCTCTCTCTCTCTCTCTCATTCGCTTGCTCACTCTCTCTCTCTCCGTCACTCTGCCAACACTCAACTCCCCCGCCACCCCTTCCTCTATCTCATTGTCAAATAATGGATTGCCATTCAAAGCAAATCAGACCAGACTCTAAAGAGTTTAACCTGGTGATAATCTCATACATTTAATCAGATCACAAACATTTCTTGTTAGAATTTGTACAGAAAACATTCTAATCTCCTTTGCCTTAATAATAAAATTTTTGAGATTTCATGCATCGTTAGTGGTGCTTACTAAATCAAGCTTTGATCATAGTTTGGGATTACTCATCCTGAAATGTTTATGCCATACAAATGAATGATCATGTGGCTATCATACTTATGATTTTTGCTAAAGCTAAAAATTTACACTGGAGGATCCTCCAGAGACCAAAATGTCAGAGACTTTCTAACCACCTAACAACCCATAGCTAATTTCGAAACCTTTAAAAATGTCAATGGTTCACAAAGGCGATCTATTGAAGTTTGTTTCTACCATGCATGGAATACATTTTTTTTTAAAGTAGTTGATAGAACAATAGAATGTTAGATGGAACAATAGACAGAACTATAGAATGATAGACAGATAAAACGACAGGCAGACAGACAGAAGGATAGACAGACAGACAGACAGACAGACAGACAGACAGATAGATAGATAGATAGATAGATAGATAGATAGATAGATAGATAGATAGATAGATAGATAGATAGATAGATAGATAGATAGATAGATAGATAGATAGATAGATAGATAGATAGATAGATAGATAGATAGATAGATAGATAGATAGATTTGTCTGGTGTGTGTGTCTCTGGCCATCTGTTCGTTTGAGTAAGTGTGTTATTGGAAGTGCACTGCAAATGAAGAACAAACTATTCACAGAGAACTCAGCATCTATTTCAATAGACTTCTCTGTGTCATTGAGACCTGAGCCATTCACAGTTCATTGATCTCCTGTCCTGCTCAAAGCCTCACAGCCCTCTATGAGTGGGGTATTACACACTTCTATTCATGTCTTTAGAGTTGCATTTTTACACCTCTCATGGGTAATCTGAAATGTCAAAAGTAAATACCATTCAGATATTCACAATCAGAGCATTCTGCGTGGAAACATTTGGCCTTTTTCAATAAAAAGATAAATGAGTGATTTAGAACTAGATTTGTAGATTTGATTCGAGATCTGGAAAAAATAATAATAATACAGACACTGGATCATGTGTTCACACACACAAATCTGTGTAATTTGGAATCTTGTTTCAGCCATGAAAAAAAAAAAAAAGGTAATTGCGACTTTTTATCTCAGTTATAAATTTTCCCCCTCACAGTTCCAAGTTTATATCTCACTATTCCGAGAAAAGTGACAAAATTGCTAGAAAAAAAAGTAGTTAGATAGATATATTGTTTGATCTATCTATCTATCTACTGGATCTATCTATCTATCTATCTATCTATCTATCTATCTATCTATCTATCTATCTATCTATCTATCTATCTATCTATCTATCTATCTATCTATCTATCTATCTATCTATCTATCTATCTATCTATCTATCTATCTATCCATCAAATGGTCTGTCTGTCTGTCTGTCTGTCTCTCTCTCTCTCTCTCTCTCTCTCTATCTATCTTTGCTTATGCTCATATACTGTACTGTGTTCTTGGCGACATGAGGTGTAAATATTTGCTTTTGACAATGACTCAGTTTGATTATGATTCTTTATGAAATTATGTAATGAATCATGTTCAGTTCATCTGGTTGAATTGTATTTGAATATTTTGATATGATTCGTAATTGTTTTCAAAAATATGTTGAAAACACAAATTGGAAAAAAAAACTGGAGGGACAAATTACACATGTATTGTTATTATATATATTTTGAATATGAAATGAATATATAATACATTGGGTATACTTACAAACACTTGATGAATCTCATTGAAGTCATTGTCAGGTCAATATATTTTACACCCCTAGAGTTGACTAGAAAAACACTCATGAAGAGGTCTTGAGTTATATCTATATTCTGTACCACAAGCATTCTTTTCACTGTCTCGTGATGTGTAAAACTCATCTGCGGGAGCTTACCGCGCACATGCCAGAATACAGTTGCTTAATTAATTAAAATCTCAGAAGGCGAAAGAAAAACTTGACAAAGACTGACATACCAAGAAATCCTAAAAGTGAGTTGTGTGCATGCAATTATGCATTTGTGCTTACCCATCACTGACAAGACAAATTTTATCACTTAACTTTGGTCTATAATTCCACTAGATGAATGATTGTCTCTCTCAACACTCTTCTAACGCAGTGATGACCTGAAGATAAACAGTGTTATGAATCTGTTTATCTCATATCATAGATTCATGTTTGATCAGCCACAGGCCTGCTGGTTATTATACCATCTTTATGTAACTCTGAATGTTAATCAGGAAATCGTGCTTTTCTCTTACACAGAACTTCAGACGTACCTTTGTACATCCATGGGTATCCATGACAACAACACCTGTCATGGTGATGAATTCAGACTAAAGGGCAAAACCAGAGGCCAAAAAAATTATTATGTTTAAAAGAGACACAAAATCCAGTAACAGCTATTCTGTCTACAAGATTATAGCTTAGAAAGCATCACAGAAAGATTAGACACGGCTTCTCTTTATCCAGCACATTAATAAACACTGGTGCTCTCTCTCTCTCTCTCTGAAGCAGCCAATCAACTGCTGTTTCTGTTTATCATCCTGACCGACTGTTGCTAAAGATGCAAATTATGCCAATCTTTTTGTGAACTACTAAACATGCACATATCACCTTCAAAAATCATGACTAAGGCTTTTTTCAAAATACTATGTTTAAATTATAGGGTACCAATAAGCAAATGTTTTG
Organism: Gila orcuttii; assembly: GCA_026230005.1. Lineage (NCBI taxonomy): Eukaryota > Metazoa > Chordata > Actinopteri > Cypriniformes > Leuciscidae > Gila > Gila orcuttii. The sequence continues at coordinate 32,485,408 of JAPDVR010000022.1, read as the reverse complement.
GTAAAAATACCAAAACATTATAATTAGGCTCTAATATATATTATACATACGTATATACACATGCAGATAGATAGATAGATAGATAGATAGATAGATAGATAGATAGATAGATAGATAGATAGATAGATAGATAGATAGATAGATAGATAGATAGATAGATAGATAGATAGATAGATAGATAGATAGATAGATAGATAGATAGATAGATAAACAACATTAGTTGAGGTCACTAATGACTTGTTAATCGCTTCTGATTCTGGCTGTCTTTCTATTCTTGATGTCAGTGCCACTTTCGACACGGTTGATCACTCAATTTTACTTGTCTTTGGTGTTTCTGATACTGCATTAAGCTGTTTTAATTCCTATTTTTCAGATCGAAAGCAGTTTGTCGCTATTGGTGGTTGCAGGTCTGATACTAGTGTGGTGAAGTCTGGTGTTCCTCAGGGATCAATCTTGGGCCCTTTGCTTTTTAGCATCTTCATCTGTCCTCTTGGTCAACTTTTAAGATCACTTGGTCTCAACTTTCACTTTTATGCAGATGAAACGCAGGTTTATATACATTCAAAACTTGATGTTAATGTGCCTGTGTCTTTTCTTTCTCAATGTTTTTCTGTGTTCAAATATTGCCAGATTGTGTCCTATGTTGTCAATCCTGGTGGCTGAAAAGTTAATTATCAACTTTGTATTTTCCCGCATTTATTATTGCAATGCTTTGCTGGCCGGGGTTTCAAAAGCTACCCTAAATAAATTAGCCTGACGTCGTCATACTCAGATTCTAGTCAGAATGTGAGTCTGATACTGCTCCATTGGGCTGTGATTATGGGGCGTGTTTCAACCGAACCAGGAAAGAAAATGCCTCTGCACTCAATTGGATCGACAAATGCCTTGATCGTGGTTCTCTGTTTCTCTTTTTAAATGAATGAGCTTCTATATGCGCTTGATGAATGCGCTTATCTTCTATAACAGACGCGATGGCTGAATCTACACATCTAAATTATCCAGTGGCAGCCATTCTTTGTTGTAAACGAATTCAACCCAAGCGCTCTTTGGTGACGTGGATACTTACGTAACGATTGATCATCTGTCCATCATCTTAAAAAGCCCGCCCTGACAATTTGATTGGTCCGAACAGCTTTGGTTCGGGCATACTTGCTTCACAACGGATCAAGTCCAGACCGAACTTCCCATCCTCAAATGTTGTGGGCGGGGCTAAGTTCGGATGGCATCCAGGCTATAGAGGGTTTTTACTACACGTCATAAATCTGGAAGTCGGCCATTTTGGAGGCAGTGCCACTGAACTGAACGGACTTGCATATTTGGCTGATTATTGCTGCTGAAAAATGGTCGTGTTTTGGTCTGTAGGCTACTAATCGGTCGCACCGGGAAAAAACATTTCGAGTTCTATAGACTGCCAAAAGTTAAAGAGAAGAGTACAAATAACGGATGAAAGAAGGCGTTTGTGGTTGAGAGAGGCACAGCATTAGCCACATGTGTAAATGAAACGTTGACTATGGCTAAAATGTTGACGTAAAGTAGTTAACTATGGCTACATTCACACTGTCAGTCCAAATCCGATTATCTTTGTATCCGATTGGAATCTGATCTAAAATGATGTCCACACTGTGTATCGCAACTGTTCAGATCCGAGTCGTGTGTTCATGCAGCTCATGCTGGCAATGACGTTGCGTTGATGGAGGGGTTTAGATTTTGTCTTAAAGTTTACAACATGGAAATGTGTAGCCACCGCGCTGGACTCCGGCGTCTTGAGCTGCAGAACTGTAGGAGGCTGGTATGCACAGCTTTTTTTCCGCGCTCTTATATAGGCCTACGCCGGTTTCAAAATATGTTTCAAAAATAATAATTTTCTGCTTGTCCGGCACTTTCAAACAACACAGCCTTGTTTCAGCAGCGACTTTCAGCATGTTCCCTATAACAACGTCTGACGTTTACATTTTAAAAAATGTAAGCGTGAGAAAGTCACATACCACGCGAAATCCGATCAGAGCGTTCAGACTGAAGCGGATTTCCTGATATGTGATTTGAATAGGATTTCAAACCACATATGGATGAAGCTCGAAACGGATTTCATGTGCTTTTTTTGGACTGACAATCTGAACGTAGCCGATGTCGGTATTAGAAATAGACGGAAGAATAAGGGCTAGAGAAGCCAGCTCGTTCAGATCTTTACCACATATTAACTTTAGTTCATCAAAATTCCGCGCTCTTTCCTGCTTACTAAATCCTTCTCTATATGATTTCGCAGCTTCCATGTGTTTTTTCCCCATAGTTTAGACACCATACATTAGTGTAACAATATGTTCAGTAGTACATAGTGCAATCCATCCTGTTGTTTACATCCGAGTATCTCCAATATAGCCGCGCATCCGAGTAACTGACCAAATCGTGACGTAGGTGCAAACCCTCTATAAATAAATTACAGTTGGTTCCAAACTCAGCCGCTCGAAACCTGTCTGGAAACAGGACAAGGGATCACATCACTCCTGTCTTGGAGTCTTTACACTGGCTCCTTGTCAGATTCCGTGCTGATTTTAAAATTCTCATGCTTACATTTTTTTTGGCTTTGCATGGATTGGCACCTCATAATCTCTCTGAGCTTTTAACCGCTTACACATCAGTGTGTGATCTCCGCTCCTCGGAAGCTGGCCTTAATTGTTCCGCTTACTCGCTTAAAATCTACTATGGGTGATAGGGCTTTTTCATCAATTGCTCCAAAACTTTGGAATTCTCTGTCTGCTGAGATTAGGCAAGCATAATACCTTAGTGTTTTTAGATCGTCCCTTAAAGCTTATTTTTTTTAGGGTATCTTTTATCTGATTATTTTGAAATGATTATATTTGTCTATTTACTTGTTGAACTTTTGATATTATGCTTTTATTTGGTATTTTTTCTTTGTCTGTATTTCACTTCCATTAAAGCATTGTTTGTATAATTGTATGTTTTATTGTAGTGCAGCAGATTAGTAAAAAAATCGTTCACTTTGGTATAGAAGCATGAAATTTGGCACAGATAGTCTCTAAGGGCCACTATTTTGGAAAAAGGTGTTGGCCACTCAAAAATTCAATGTGGTGGCCAATTTTCAAGATGGCCGCCATTGCCAAAGGCAAAGCCCCGACTTTTGTCCCCAACCCGCATCTCCTCCCGCAGCTTTTGTCACAGACCCACGAATGAGGCATCAAATTGTGCGGATTATTGAGAAATGGTGTGCTATGACTTTTATAAGTGATCGGGGGTACGATGTTCGCCCCAGGGGCAAAAAAGCGGCCGAAAAATCCCATAGACTTAACATTGCAACAAACTTTGACGATTCATAGCTCGGAGCGAGGATTTCGCAGAAACGTGCGGTTCACCACATTTGAAGAGGCTGGCAGGCTCTGTAAGAACATACCTCACAATGGGGTAAAAGTTGCACCCCTGGGGGGCAGGAGCTGCCCAAAGTTGCCCCATTGACTTACGATGGTGTAGGACGGCCCATGAAATTGTCACGTGATGAGGAAAATAAGGAAGACGAGGATTCAAGTGCAGGAAGGTAAGTTTAATTAAATGACTACAAAACAACATGAAAACTGAAAACCAAAACTGCCCCGTAGGGGAAAACCAGAGAGCTATCAGGCAGACACAGGAAACACAAGGGAAACGGATAATAACAAACCAACACAGGACTGCAAACACAAGGAGACTAAATAGGGAACAAATGACAGAAGGTAACAAGCAAGACAGGTGAGGGAGATAATACAATTAACAGGTAACGAGATGGGCGTCCCTAAAGAGAGACATAAAACCGAGACGGGAACAAAAACATCCACAACCCAACACTACAGCAGACAAGTCAGATACACCACAAACAGAGACCAAGAAGGGGGAAAAGGGGAGCCAAACCAGAACCAAAAATGAAAGTCAATCAAGTCCCAAGCATTGACAAGGGAGGGACGGGAGGGTTGAGCCAGGGAGGGACGGGAGGGTTGAGCCAGGGAGGTTCAGGCCTATCATGAGTCCTGGCTGAGGTCCAGGGTGGTGCAGGCTGTGTAGGTTACCAGGGCGGAGCAGGCCCTTCGGGCGGCCATGGCGAAGCAGATAGTCCATCGTGTGGCCAGGGCGAAGCAGATGACCCATTGGGTGGCCAGGGCGAAGCAGACGACCCATCGGGCGGCCAGGGCGAAGCAGACGACACATTGGGCGGCCAGGGCGGAGACGACAGTCCATCGGGTGGCCAGGACGGAGACGACAGTCCATCGGGCGGTCAGGACGGAGACGACAGTCCATCGGGCGGCCAGGGCGGAGACGACAGTCCATCGGGCGGCCAGGGCGGAGACGACAGTCCATCGGGTGGCCAGGGTGGAGACTTATCCTCGGGCGGCCATGGCGGAGGAACAGGAACAGACCCTGGCTCAGGCACAGGAAAAGACACCGGCACAGGAACAGACACAGACACCGGCTCAGGAACAGACACCGGCTCAGGCACAGGAACAGACACTGGCTCAGGCACAGGAACAGACACTGGCTCAGGCACAGGAACAGACACCAGCTCAGGCACAGGAACAGACACAGGCTCGGTGGTGGCCATCTTGTCCTGAGACACTGGATCGGCAGACGTGACGTGAACGGTCCCTGGATCGGCAGACGTGACGTGAACGGTCCCTGGATCGGCAGACGTGACGTGAACGGTCCCTGGATCGGCAGACGTGACGTGAACGGTCCCTGGATCGGCAGACATGACGTGAACTTTCCCTGGATCGGCAGACGTGACGTGAACGGTCCCTGGATCGGCAGACGTGACGTGAGCGGTCCCTGGATCGGCAGACGTGACGTGAGTGGTCCCTGGATCGGCAGACGTGACTGGATCGGCAGACGTGACGTGAGCGGTCCCTGGATCGGCAAACGTGACGTGAGCGGTCCCTGGATCGGCAGACGTGACGTGAGCAGTCTCTGGATCGGCAGGCGTGACGTGAGCAGTCTCTGGATCGGCAGACACCATGTGCTTCTTCCATGCATGCAACACCGCCAATGCATAGAACGAAAAGACCGCTCTTTTGGCCATGGCAGGACTGATGATGGGAATGGTAGGCTCTGGAATAGTCTTCCTCCTCCGCCGTTTGCGAGGTCGCGGTGGTGCTGCAGCCTCTTTGGCCACCACCGTACTTGAGACCCCCGACGTTGAGTCCTCCTTGACCACCGGGTTAGGGACGCCAGCGGGTCGCTCGGGGACGGCCTCAGGGACGACAGCGGGCTGTTCGAGGACCGCCTCTGGGACGACAGCGGGCTGTTCGGGGACTGCCCCCTGAACGACCACGGCCACCTCTGAGACCGCTGCAGTTTGCCACACTGGAGGGTCCCTTTGTGGATCCAGGGTGTTTATGAAATTCTAGAAGTCCAAGCTCTCCATCACCGCCATATCCATGACATCGACGGGCTCGTCAAGGGCGAAGTTAAAGAGATCCTTGAGAGCCATCTCACCCAGCTCCAGCCCCTCTGCAGCGGAGCTGAACTTCAGGGCAAAGTCTCTCACCTTAGTTCCCTTCTGGCGAAGAGCACACAAGGAGGTAAATTTCATGATAAATTCGTATTGTGGGCATGAAGTTGGTAAGACTGGTGGCTCGAAAATAAGGAAAATAAGGAAGACGAGGATTCAAGTGCAGGAAGGTAAGTTTAATTAAAAGACTACAAAACAACATGAAAACTGAAAACTGCCCCGTAGGGCAAAACCAGAGAGCTATCAGGCAGACACAGGAAACACAAGGGAAACAGATAATAACGAACCAACACAGGACTGCAAACACAAGGAGACTAAATAGGGAACAAATGACAGAAGGTAACAAGCAAGACAGGTGAGGGAGATAATACAATTAACAGGTAACGAGATGGGAGGGGCTGACAATAGACAGGAGAGCACATGGCACAAAGGAAACACATGACAAGCCATGTGCTCACAATAAACAGAACTAGAAAACAAGAACATGACAAACCGGGAATGTCAGACCTCTGTCACCAATTAAGATAAGACCAGACAGAAGTGGGCAGTCATACACATTGCATAGGGATTTTGTATTGAACATAGCTCTGGATCACAGTGTCATAGAGACAAGTGGATGGGCTCATTTTACTCAGACGACCAATCAGTCTCTCAGGATCATTGTAAAGCTATTAAGCCATGCCCTAGCAACCATTTACAGCACCTTAGCAACAAGTTCCATTGACTTCCATTGAAAGAGATAAAAGGGATATCTCTGGATAGAAGTATCATAGAAAAATGAGTGTGGTCTCGTTTTACCCGGGGCAGCAAACATTTAATCATGAATTACCTGAACACTTCTAGCCCTCCCTACAACCATTATTGAGCACCTTAGCAACCAAAATCCAAAGAGGTATATCTTCCATTCTGAATGTCACAGAGACATGGGAGTTGGTTTATATCATTCATAGTGACACACAGCCTTTAGAGTTTCATGATTGGCAGCTGCCAAGCCACTCCCTAGCAACCAAAGAGAGTACCCTAGCTACCATTTTGCAAGACCTATACTGCCCTACAAAGGCAAAAGACCTTAACTCGCTAGAGTGTGGAACTAAGAAAATGACTTTAAAGATTTTTAGTTGTCCCGCCAAATTAATTATAGGTAGGACACTGGAAATCTGGCAATTAGATGTTTAAGTAATGAAAATTATCTACATAAAAAAATCTTGAGCTCAAACTTGACTTTTGACCACTATTTTAAAGTTACTGTACTCTGCCTTTGCATTGTCAGCAAAAAGTGAGAAGTCATGCCAAGGCAAAAGACGGTAAGTTCCACATTATCAATATTTGGTTGCTGATCACCATTAACAAAATCATTATAGTAACACCTGTATAAAATCTAGTGATCATGGCATTTATTTTGAATGATATACAATTACTTATAGCCATCTACTTATTGTGCTTTGGTTGCATTCTGGTGGCCCTATTAATTCATTAGACATGACAAAATACTTCCGTAGCGGTAAAGAGTAGGCTATCTTCAAGTGGTACTGAGTGCCATAAGACTTGCTAAACACGCATTCAAAATGATCACGATAAAACAGATCCTCGCGCACATTCGACCCGGAGACTGGTTTATAGCAGTGGATCTGAAAGACGCATACTTTCACAGACGCTTACCGAGATTCGTGTTCAAGGTTTTCCCCCTTGAGACTCAGTAGGGAGCACGTTCTGGACTACCTAGACAACTAATGCATTTATAGCACAACCTTCTGTGTTCTGCGTCTTTTCAGTATGCGGTGGTTTCAGCTGCTTGTCTGCCCTATTATTGTGCTTGTGCACTTCGCTCGTCCCGCGGATTTATTCCGGACGCTGTGATTGTATAACCTGCTTGAAACAGCTGAGCTCGTCTGATGTTGTATGCACCAGCACTTGCTTCATTATGTTGTATGCACCATACCCTTGTTGCTTCATTATTATCACTCCCTGTGATGCATTAGTCCCGCGTCGGCTCGACCGTGTTCAGGGCGGTGCTGAAGGCGCCGGCGAAGTTTTGGCACTCTGCCAGCTAGATGCATGATTGTTTCAACCAGGTCCGGTACCCGAACTGGGTGAGGCGGGGCTTTAGTTCTTTGTTGTATTCACCTGCTACGGCATGTGTAACACTTTTCTGTCAACTCTGCATATATCCTTCGCGATCGATATCACACGTTTGTCGATGGAGCGGGTTAAGAGCATACTATCTGACCGCATTAGTGCAGGACAAGGCTCTGAGGACATCAGAAGTTACAGGGACTGATGGCAGCTGTAAGTACACAGGCCAAAAATGTGCCAAAAATATCAATAACTCATTTTCAACCAAAAACGAAGTTACGGTCTTTTGCCTTTGCACGGCAGCATATCTCTGCATCAGAACATCGTATAGAGATGGGTTGGCTATTTTGACTCATGCTAGCAAACAGGACTTCCAACATGCTACACATGCTAGCTGTGAACAGCTACATGCTAATAGCGATTAGGTAAGTGTTAAATCATGCCAATAAAATGCTAAGAACTCCAATAGTGACCATCTGTGACAACTACTAACCAGCTAGTAACACCATAGCAACCACCCAGAATACCCTAGCAACACCATAGAAACCACCAAAAAACACCCTAGCAACCGTCTAGCAACCCCCCCAGAACACACTAGCAACCACCTATCATCACCCTAGCAACCACCCAGAATACTCAAGCAACTGCCTAGCAATGACCTAGCAACCACAGAATACCCTAGCAACCGCATAGCAACACCATAGCAACCACCCAGAATACCCTAGCAACCGCCTACCAACACCATAGCAACGACCCAGAACACTCTAGCAACCACCTAGCAACCACCTGAACACATGAATAAGCCATATCTCGGCACCAGAACATCATGCAGACATGTTTGTTGGCTCATATACAATCATGTATCACACCCTAGCAACCGAGTGGCGAGTTTTGCCACTGCAAGCACCCACTCACATTTTCTTCTGGAAATGTACATTCTATGGCCATCTTGAAAATGGTCGCCATCTTGAATTTTTGAGTGGCACACACCTTTTTTCATGATAATGTTCCTTGAAGAATATTTGTACCAAATTTCATGATAGCATCACCATTTGAAAAAAATATGTAAGAATTCAAGAAAAATGGCGGCCATCTTGAAAAATGGTTGCCATCTTGAATTTTTGAGGGACAAGCACTGTTTTCCAAAAAAACATTCTGAAGAGAGTATTTTCACAAAATGTTATGCCTACATGATATCACTGTTTGAACGATTGACATAATGAGCATTTGACAGAAATAGCAGCCATCTTGAAAAAATGGCCGCCATGTTTCATTTTTGGGTGGCCAACGCCTTTTTCCCAAAAAATGACCCTTGGACACTATCTGTGCCAAATTTCATGCTTCTATACCAATTTGAACGATTCTCTTGAAATATGCCATTAATCTGCTGCACTATTGGATCTTATTCTTGTGAAGCGCTTTAAGATGCTACTTTTAAAGGCGCTATAGAAAATAAAGTTTATTATTATTATAGATAGATAGATTATATTATAATTTCTGATTACTTTCAACCAAGATAAATCTTTACGACACTTGTGTTTTCAGCTCACCTATAGTTCACAGCAGGTGTACTTGCAGAGTAACCTCATGTTGTGTATTTCCCATAGACTGTAAAAAAATGGTATTTCCTCACATTAACTGTCTCCAAGTTATTTTTGTCTTAATTTTTGCAACAGTGCCCTCGTGTGGTGGATATGTGGCATAGTACATTTTCAAAACGTAACCTTTTACAATTCATGTTGAAAGATCTCTGTGTATTTGCCAAAATAGAACGGTCTTTCCTATTCAATTAAGACTGGAGTAGTTTACTGAACCATAGGCTGAGGATTCTTACTTTGGATTAGTGGATTTTATGGCTGTCTCGCATCAATTGCCATATAAGTCTCTGTTTGATAGAAAGCGCTAAACAGTGTTGACGTCAGGGTGTGTAGCTCATTTCTATCATGTAATCTAGCCTGTCCACTCTCTTCCAGCGCCTTCACTACTTTTTAGCAACAGCGCAAAACCACCACAAGAGGGCGCAAAAACTGAAATCCCTCAATGCTGAGCTCTCACATATTATTTTCCAAATAATTATTAGATTTTTAAATAAAATGTATATTAACTAATTTTAAATGAATATACATCAAATATATGTGCACTTTATAGAGGACTTTTTTGTGTTGCAACTTCACAAAATAACTATTTCTGAGTGTCCGTTATATAAAATCGAATGTATATCATACTTAGTACGCTTGATTATTTCTGATATTGATTATTTGAAGACTGTTATGTTATGTTGTGTTATTGCCCCCCAAAATGTCAAAGTTCTGCTAAACTGATTTATGTAACCAATCAGAAGTTTAGCCGAGCAACACGTGATCTAACCCGGAAAAGCGAGCTGAGTGGATAGTCTGTTTTTCAGGCAAACATCTTTATCTTAGAGTGAAGGGAAAAAGTGGAAAAGCAACAGATCTGAGGGGCGTTTTATGTTGTCGAATAAAATCTGAATCGTCTCTCAGGATAAGTCGTGCTGTAGGGGATGCTGGGGGTCGCAGAGATGACGGGCAGGTACGATGTTTGAAATAGATTTTTATTAAATATTTTATAGCTAAATCTTCCTCTCTAGCCAGAGATGCAGCTGATATCTGCAGTTTTATTGTTTACTTTATTACTTTTCTTCTTTTTTATTCCCACCCTATCTCTTTAATTACTGTTAAACTGTAAGAGTTTAATCTTTGTTTTATATAGAGAGAATAACTAAAATGGCATGGGTTGCTAGATAAGGGCGGATGCTAAGCTAATTAGCCTCCCTAGTTGAGTTTTTCTGGGGTAGACACACACACACACACACACACACACACACACACACACACACACCGAGCGAGAGCGAGAGCGAGAGAGCGAGCTGGAAAGACATTAAACACACCGCAAATGTTTACACAAGCCCTGTCATACTGCAGTTAACGGTCTATATAATAGCCTACTTAAATAAATATAAGTTAACAAATAACATACATTTTATTTATAATTTAATTATTTAATAAAATTCATAGTATTTCTGAAACGCTGCTATGTGCTCCTTATCCTTCCAATGCTTTCTCAGATGTTTTGTGTAGTCTGTGCTTGTGTCGTTTTGCTTTTCTGGAGACCAAATTCCCAAACATTCCTGATCTGGATCCCCTCACAGACTATCAGATCTTTTGGGAAAACATGGATATAATCTGCTTCCTGAGATGTTCCTGGACGCCTTAAAAACTGACAATGATCATGTCTTAACAGTGTTAAGGGATGGAATTATTTACACATTCAATTTAAAGACATTTGTAATGTTGCAAAATATCTATATATTTCAAATAAACGCTGTTCTTTTCCACGAAGATATTGAGCAGCACAACTGTTTTTAACCTTGATAATAATAAGAAATATTTCTTAAGCAGCAAATTCAGCATATTAAAATGATTAGAAGGATCACGTGACACTGAAGACTGGGTTGAGTTATTTTAATTAATATTAATAATATTACACAATATTACTGTTTTTACTGTATTTTTTTATCAAATAACCACAGCCTTGATTGAGCATAAGATACTTATTTCTAGGTCTAAGAACACTAGTGAAATAACAGCATTTTTCTTAAGAAAACAATTTGAGAGAGAAGTTGAATAAAATGGTAACACTTTACAGTAAGGTCTCATTTGTAAATATAAATGAACAAGGAACAATATATTTTTTGAGGCATTTATTATCTTTGTTCATTGTTTGTTCATGTCAGGTCACATGCAGTACAGTAACTAATGTTAAAAATACATATTTTATTTAAAAAATGCATTAGTAAATGTTGAAATTACCATTGACTAAGATTTACAAATTCTGTTAAATAATGTTATCAAATAAAACCTTCATGCAAAATGTTAGCCAAAACATTTCTTTTTGAAATTTTTAGCTATACCACACAGTATATTCTTCCTAAATGCATATTGGATAAGCTGGGAATGTGTCATCATACTTCCAGAAAACACTAATGGCCATGCATAAGTACACACACACACACACACACACACACACACACACACACACACACACACACACACACACACACACACCCACACACACACACACACACACACACACACACACCCACACCCACACACACACACACACCCACACACACACACAGATGGCACAGCTCCAGCTTCCTCACACAGTAGTGTGAGACCTCCACTGTTGTTCTGTGAGCTCTTCATATGATAAGACCTGACATACAACAGTCTCCATCTCTTAAACAAACAAGTGATCTATTTATACATCTACAGTGTGTTGGTACACAAGCAGATCTTTTCTTTTCAAATCACCATATGAGGGAATGTGTCCTTGGAGTAGTCAGTCTGCTTTAACGCTGTGAAGGGAGTGAGGGGAAGTTGTAAAGACGATTCATCCTCTAATAGCCACATGACCTGTGATGTCAGAGGAGAAATGTCTGGTGCAGGGAATCACTGAGTCATTTGGGATCTTGTCTGGCAGTGTGACCACAGGCCACGGCAGGCTAATTCTGTTTGTGTGATGTAAACATTGGTTGAAGTCTTACCCAGTCGCCCCTAAATGGTGTAACTTAATATCTTGCAAAGTGCCAGACAGGCTACATCATGGGGTTTTTGTTTAGAGAAACATCATCTTGAATCACTCTCGAGAGCAGGATAGCAAATGACTATATGATACTGATACAGATGTAACACAATTTAATAATATTAAAGACGCATGCAAAATTGAGGAAATTAAATGGCAGCATTTATCAGCTAATTTACCTGGGCAATACATCAGTGAATAAATGAAGTAATATACAATTCCATTTAAACGTTTAGGGTCGGTAAAATGTTTAAAAAATGTTTTTGAAAGTTTCTTGTGCTCACTAAGGCTGCATTTATTTGATCAAAAAACTTAATATAGTGAAATATTTTTACAATTTAAAATGACACTTTTATATCTGAATATATTTTAAAATGTAATTTATTCCTGTGATCAAAGCAATCATTCTAATATGCTGATTTGCTGCTCAAGAAACATTTCTTATTATTATGTTGAAAAAAAGTTGTGCTGCTTAATATTTTTGTGAATAAATAAATAAATATATATATATATATTTTCAGGATTCAGAATAGAAATCTTTTGTAACATAATAAACATCTATACTGTGACTTTGATCAATTTAATGCATTCTTGCTGAATAAAAGTAGAAATTTCAAAAGATCTAAGTGACCCCAAACATTTTGTAGTAGTGTGATCCTTGCTGGTACCATACATAAATCAAAGCTGTTCATAGACGCTGCTGATTGTTTCTCCTGACATTGATCTGTTTCTAACAGCAACATGGCCAATGCCCTTGCAAACGCCTCGTGCGAACGGTGTAAAAGCGGCTTTGCCCCGGCGGAGAAAATCGTCAACAGCAATGGCGAGCTGTATCACGAACAGTGCTTCGTCTGCGCCCAGTGTTTCCAGCAGTTTCCTGAAGGACTCTTTTACGAGGTACTTACTTGCATTAAACCTGTCATGTAGCATTTAATCTGGAAGCCTACTGGTTAAAGTGGTGATATTCTACATTTCTTTTGTTTTGTTTTTTATTAAATTATAGAAAGTCCCTGAGGTCCAATTATAATGTTAGATTTGTTGTATAATGTTGTTTTGTGGAAACAAATATGTATAAAATATAATATTAAATATTTGTTATAAATAATTAAAAAAATTATAATAAATTAAAAAATTATATATATATTATATTATGTATTTTCCACCCTTTCTCTGATCCTTAAAATTGCATTTAAATTCAGTAAATACATTTTTGGACTGGGTGAAGAGATCTTGAGATCTTGAAGTTGTATCTACTGTCTACAAGTTGAATTCAAAATTTGCAATTGATTGATTTTGAGACATATTCCCACCGGAGCCGATGTTATGTTTAATTTTTTCTCGCTTTTGTCCATAGTTTGAGGGAAGGAAATACTGTGAGCATGATTTCCAGATGTTGTTTGCTCCCTGTTGTCACCAGTGTGGTAAGAGATGCACATGCATAAACTCATGAACAGGTGATGTTATTGACTGTGCTAATTGTGAATTGTGTCCCTCATATTCCCACAGGAGAGTTTATAATTGGGCGTGTGATTAAGGCCATGAATAACAGCTGGCACCCTGACTGTTTCTGCTGTGATATCTGCCAAGCCGTGCTCGCCGATGTTGGATTCGTCAAGAACGCAGGCCGGTGAGTTTATAGCCAATGAGGGGTGACCGTGAGCATGTGATTGACAGGCTCCATACGTTCAGTTTGATGTAAAAGCTGGTCTAGTATCAGTCCACTGATGAAATTATGATTTTATTAAAGTAGTTGTTCACTTAAAAAAATGCTGTCATCATTTACTCACCCTCAAGTTGTTTCAAACCTGTATGGATATCTTTCTTCTGCTAAACGCGATGGAAAATATTTTGAAGAATGTCGGTAACCAGACAGTTGATGGACCCCATTGACTACCATAGTAGGAAAAAAAAATACTATGGAAGTCAATGGGGTCCATCAACTGTTACCGACATTCTTCAAAATATCTTCTTTTGTGTTCAGCTTGAGGGTGAGTAAATGATGACGGAATTTATTTTGAAGTGAACTAATCCTTTAGTGAAATATCTTTATTCTCATGAGCAGTTCTGTTTATTTAATACATGTTTTTTTTTAGTCCTACCAGCCATAATCTTTCCTTTGAGATGTTCTTTAGCTCAGCTGATTGTGTATGTGGCCAAATCGATACATGTAAATACAAATAAACAGAAAGTTGCCATCCGTGTGTTCTGATTGGCTGATGTGCATGTCTGTGTTTTCCAGCCATCTCTGCCGACCGTGTCATAACCGCGAGAAAGCTCGTGGCCTCGGGAAGTACATCTGTCAGAAGTGTCACGCCATCATTGAGGAACAGCCCCTCATTTTCAAAAATGACCCCTACCATCCCGATCACTTCAACTGCAGCAACTGCGGGTCAGTACGGCACCAAGTGAGTCCTCTGCTGTGCCCATTTACTGAAAGTGATGTGATATGGAGGTTGTATGTTTTACAGTAAGGAGCTGACTGCGGATGCTCGCGAGCTGAAAGGTGAACTCTACTGCCTCCCCTGCCATGATAAGATGGGTGTGCCGATCTGCGGAGCATGCAGGCGTCCAATCGAGGGCCGTGTGGTCAATGCCATGGGCAAACAGTGGCACGTCGAGGTTTGTGTTCTTTCTTTTTTTATTTTAAGCAAATAAAATGTTTAACACAGTGACAAATTTCTAGTACAATTCATGTATATAGCTGAATATGTTTTTAATCTGGGATGCTAGTTAATAAACAAAATGAAACGGAAAAACTGTTTCGGGTCAAAATGCCAGCCTTGACAAGGTATCAATGGAAACATCATAAGTAATGTCTTAAATGTATGTAAGCGGATCTGGGCATGGGATATCGGGTGTCCATGAGGCCTTTCTTGCCTGCCACATATGATATTTGTACTATAAATCAAACAATTATATAGTAGATAAGGAGAAGCACACAGTCAAAATGCATCAGATCAATATTAATGTATTTTATATAATAATCATGTAGTAAAAAAAATTAAAGTGATATTTTAGTAGTGATATTGCAGTTTCTGGAAATACTTCGATATAAATATATACTTCGATAAAATACTTTGTTCTATATCTTTGTTCTGTTTGTTTTATTTGTTCTATTGCTTGTAATTTGTGTATTACTGACTGTTTACTTGAATAATTGCTTGAAAAAATAGAGAAAATGTAGGCTTCATGTTGTTGTCATATTTAATTTTAATATTTTTTAATTAATTTTTAAATGTTTATTTAAAGGAGTGCGTTTAAAAAAAACGATTAGCATATTATTTTTGACTCCTGAAATGTTGAATTTGTGACAACACTGTACTGAAGTGAAAAATATCTATTTAATTTTTACCAATTAAGACAATTCAATTCAGTGTCTGCTGTGTGATTCGATTGGATGATCTGCCACTGAATTTGTCACATTAGATCTCTTCCTTTATCATGCACTACTGTTCAACAGTTAGGGGTCAGTACGATTTTTTTTTTAAATAGATATTAATACTTTTATTCAGCAAGGATGCACTAAATTGATCAAAAGTGACATCTATAATGTTACAAATGTTTCAAAAAGGATTTCTGAACGATCATGTGAAACTGAAGACTGGAGTAATGATGCTGGAAATTCAAAAAATTATTACAAAATGTATTACTTAAAAGTTTATTACAAAAAAAATATTTTACAGTATAACTGTTTCATGTTTTAATGACTTATATTTATAGCATTGGTGAGCATTAGACTTCTTTCAAAAACATTTGAATGGTAGTTTATATTTGAACTTCATACTGACAGCTTGTTTATTTGTGTATGTTTGCAGCATTTTGTCTGTGCCAAATGCGAGAAGCCTTTCCTGGGACACCGTCATTACGAGAGAAAAGGTCTTGCTTACTGCGAGACTCACTACAACCAGGTAACGCAGGCCTGACTCCTGTTTTGATCCCCCCAAAAAATCTTATTGTTTATAAACATTATGGATAATGAAACTTTTAGCTTTTAATGCGAGTGTCTGTTATGTCTGTTGTGCAGCTCTTTGGTGATGTTTGTTACCATTGCAACCGTGTGATCGAAGGAGACGGTAATTGCTGTTTACTTGAACATGATATTGACATTTAGTTCTCAACCTTTAAAGCTTCAGTATTTATATAATAGCAAAACCTAATAATGGTTTGGCGTGCAGTTGTTATGGCTACGGGTACTGCTGTTGTGAGTTGTTAAGATGCTTTTGTGTTTTCTCTCAGTGGTTTCGGCTCTGAATAAGGCTTGGTGTGTGAATTGCTTCTCGTGCTCGACCTGTAACACCAAGCTCACTCTCAAGTAAGTGATTTTACACACACATACTCATCCTATATCACAATCTACCCCACTTTCCTTTTTCTGTTTGTGGCTTTTCGCTAGCTCTGTTCAAATTTGTTCAGAAGTGTCTTTAAATTGGGTCTGTGAAGTTCTTTGGATCGTAACTAACCTTTCTGTCCTGCTAACTCTTGTATTCTCTACTTCTGTCCCCTTCAATTCTCTCCTCCACTCTCAAAATGCTCCCACATTCCATTTCTCTACCTCTCTCCCTCTTCAAACCCAATGTTCCCTCCAATTTCCCCTCCTTTTCGCTTGTTTCTCCTCTTTCGTCCCTCATTGTCCCTGATGGTGGCCCTGCAGGGACAGATTTGTGGAGGTGGACCTGAAGCCAGTGTGTAAACACTGTTATGAACGCCTTCCGGAAGAGCTGAAACGGCGCTTGGCGAAACGTGAACGCGACTCTCGCGAACGCCGGAAAAAAGCCATCGCCGTCTGTCTGTAACCCTTTTCTCTCTTTTTCCTTCTTCATGCTCATCTGCTTCACTCGTTCTTTATCATTGCTTGGTGTTTTCAATCTCACCATTTATTTTGTGGCTTTTATGTATTCCTTTCAAAAATGTTTTCCTGTAGGGATGGACATGTCAGTTATCTGTTGATTCTAATTTTCTTTAGAGCATCTATCAGTATTGGATATTTAATTGTGCATGCATATTTTTAATTTTTCACCCTAATTTAGATGGAAAATTGACCTATACTGTCATATACTGCTGTTCATTTAAACTTTAAAAATACTAATCATTTAATAACACTGCAATGTAATCTTCAGCAAACTTCAAAATGTTTGATAAAAATGATAAATGTTTCATTTTGTATGTTTCATTCTATAATGTGATGCCTAACATCAATTGTAGCAATGTTTTTATTGTTTTATTAATGTTTTATTTTTTAATTTATTAAATTTTTAATACATTTTCATATTTATTGCAGCCATAACATCAAAATATGTATCAGTGTCAGCCAGAATTTGAATAACGCTGCATCCCTGTTTTCCAGTGTTCATTTGTCAGTTCAACATTATCATATTTTTTATATTCATCATCATATTGATGTCCCCCCCCCATTTTTTGGTCATTCATAGATCCATTCCCCTCAAAGTTTTTACTAAAAATACGCACATATAATACAAATGAATTTATGCAACTGCTGTAACAGTGTATCATGTATATAACAGTCATAACAGTGTTAATTTCTTATTGTACTATATAATAGTATTGTTTATATTCTATTATATGGTTTAATATTTTGAATTATTATTTTTAATAGATTTAGTTAACAATAAAAAACACATAAAGAGCGCACTGTAAGTAAATGAAATGGGTTGCGTACTTGCACAACATATGCTCCCGCGTGTTAAAAAGCACATTCCTAAAAGCAAGATTTGTGTTTTTAGGAACAAGTTTGTGGAGTTTGACATGAAGCCAGTGTGTAAGAAATGTTACGAGAAGTTTCCTCTGGAGCTGAAGAAGAGACTCAAGAAGCTTGCAGAGACCTTGGGCCGCAAGTAGATCTCCTCGCCATCTTTGGTGCTTTAAGAATGAATGGAGACCAAACAAAATCTGGACCGCATTTCATTTCGGATTAGTTTTCACCTGTGTCTTTCTTTATCGTTCCTAAACGTTTTTCCATGATGGAAAGTAGCCAGCAGATTTTCTTTGGTCTCGTTCCAACAGATTGTTGTTGTGTCTTAACACAATGCAACCAAAACCAAATACTTTTATAATGTTTATTGATATATATATATGTTCTTGCATGTTTATGAAGATAATGCTAGTTGTAGTCACACAGTTCAGAGCATGTTTTTGACATTTGTTGCCTCATATGCAATGCCACAGAACTTTTTCTCAAGGCTGAAACCCTTCCTGTGTCTGACCCTGGGTCCGACTTTGATCTATTGATCTAAGAGTTGTATTTGATATTTAATGTATGCTCAAGCCTCACATATTTCTGTCAGACAGGGGATCAAAAGTTAATGCATGATGTAATGGGTCTGGAGGAACACGACAACCTCTAAACCAAACTCTTCGCTCGACTGAACAAAGTGCTCAGGCTGTGTAATCTCCTTCTCAACTTAAATGATCTTGCTTTATTAAAGCCCTTGCTGTGTTCTCGAAATATGCAATAAATGACACCACTTATATTTCTTCTAAGAGGTTTATGAACTGTTGACTGTCGTGCATCGTAACATCCTTGTCTTTTTCATTTCGTTTTATATAGTTTTATGACACGCCTGCCTTATTCTTCTGGAGAAAAAATGCCTTTTATACTCTTCAAATATAATGAACTCACCCCTTGTGTTTTGTTATTTACATTGACAGCAATTACTTTTGATTTATGTAACAATCGACTGAACTTAAACATGATTTTTTTACTGTCCTTGTAACGGTTGATTTTGTAATCTATTTTTAAGTATGAAAAACATTTAAAAAAAAACTCACTACATTTCTACTCTATACATTATATTTTGTGTGTTTGATTTTGCATTTAGCTACAGTATGTGCTGGTTTTATTTGTTACTTTTTTTAAATACCCTTTTATTACAGTCAGACATTTCATTTTAATTTAAAGGAATATTTAGACCCATAGCAAAACTAGTTTATGAATTCATCACGTCCTGCATTCACAGAATGACGCATTTTGGCAAAATATGTATTAATATGCTTGTTGGCAGCTTTTAAATAAATTTCACTATGTTCTGTACGAAATCTAAAAATATATTAATAAAGTATGCACTATTTCTGATGTCATATGTTTTTTTTGTAATGGTTTAATCTCTGTTATAAAAGTTTGCAAAACTAACATGTATGTAATCAGCCTTCAGACGCCTTTACAGTCAACAATCCATAAAATATTGGTATCTTGCAGTCCAATAAAATGCAAAAACAATTGCAAGGGGTTTTTAAATTTGTAAAACAATCATAAAAATAGTTCATTCGACTCGAATGCAATCTGATTATCTGAACTGCATGGAAAGAGGCACCAAAACATTATTCAATACAGAATTACAAAGATAATCAAATGAGAATGAGTTTGGAATGACAAGGGCTAAACGATGACCAGTGTTGGGTGTAATGCATTACTCTGTAATTCATTTGAAAAAAGTTGAAAAGTAAAGTGGGTACTCTTAATTTTTCTGCAATTAAATTAGTTAAGTCTGATGTAATCACATTAAATACTGTCTATCCTTTTATTGTTCATCTGGTCGAGGTTGATATGGAATTAATGCAATACATTTTATAGAGAGTAATTATCACAGTAATCTAATTACACTGTTGAAGATTTTTTAGAGTAACTTAGCCAACATGGATAATGACTAATTTGTCACCTTTTGTTGAATTATTCTTTGAAGGTGATGTATGTAATATACAATTTTCTTTAGGAAAATGTCAACAGGTGGCGCTGTTACACAGGACCTGACACTTATAGATGAAAGTCTTCAATAAAAGTTGCATTTTGTTTGAAAAGAGACCTTCAGTCCTCATTTTTAATACTCTGTCTCTTCCTCTAGTTTCCCTTTAGAATTAAAGCTCAGGTGCAACATGGATCAATTGTTCAAAAGATTTGGAGAAAAGAGAAGCAACACAACAAGAGTTCTGGGTGCTATTGGGTGGATTGGATTGAATAAACAACTTCTCAATATCACTGAACAGACTCGCCGTTTTACAGTCTAAAACTGTGCTTCTAATCACGAATAAAACAATACCTCTGATTCTATTACTGTAGCTCAATAGCAGAAGTGAGAACAGTAGAAAAATATTATCTGGGTGTCGCCTCGCCTCTGTCATCATTTACAATGGCAGTAATTTACATTCAGCGGCGCTAATTTCTGTGCTCTCGAGGGCTGCAGCAATTCGTCTTTTCCCTGCGAGCATCTCCTCCTCTGTGGAATCTTTTCAAATGAAAGGAGAGAAGGAAATGACAAAGAACAATAAGAGGCATTCAGAAAGTTCTCAAAGAGAGCAATTGAAGAGGGTGGATTTGACTAGTTAGTTTCCTCAGAAATAATCTTCAACAAAGCATGACGTCACGGGCTCGGCTGTAACCTCCGTGAACATTGTCATCCGCACTATTCGGATTATAGTGTGTGTGTGTGTGTGTGTGGCCTGGTAAACCCTACATTATGGGGACAATATGTCCTGACAAAGATGGCAATATCCGAAACCCTTGCCCTTGAGGGGACATTTTTTGGTTCCCATGAGGAAAACAGCTGTAATCATAATAGGTGGTTTTTTGAAAATGTAAAAATGCAGAAAGTTTTCTATGATGGGTAGGGTATAGGGGGATAAAATTTAAAATAAAAAGATACATGAAAAAGTTAATAAGAGTTATATATTTATATATTTTCTCATATAGGATACATATGCCTATATGAGAAAATATATAAATATATAACTCTTATTAACTTTTTCTTTTATCTCTTTCTTTTAAATTCTATAATTACATTTGGCCCCTTCAACCCTGAATATGTGGTTACATCCTTATGTTACTGTAATGTTTCTCTTCACAGAGCGGCCTTTTAATAAACATCTTTAATTTTTATATAGACGTGCTGGGCCTAATAGACTTTACTGTCCCTGTTCATTGATTATGTTGTGCCTTAATGAAAGCACCATAAAAACAATCTTAAGTACATTTTTGAAATATAGGCAATGATACGGCTAGCTGGAGGCCAGAATTGTATAGTATCTACTAATTAAGGATTTACATCAAAAAGGATATTTGTTCTGGAGCCTGCAGTGCATTTGGTTTGTTGATTATGGTGTATGAAAATCATGCTGTGCCCAGAGGCCGATTCTAGTGTAAATAAAGTATAAGAGAAGAAAATATAGAGCTTGTGTCCATAAGAGTAGCCGTCTTTAATTATTCATGCTGAGTGGGAATAGTCGTACTTGCTAGACTTTGTTATTCAACGATAGGATGCATTGATTGACTGCCGTAGACGTTTGGTTCTCCTGCACGTGTTGGATCAATTTGTGTGTGTATGAGAAAGAAAGAAGGTTGAAAAGAGAGACAGACTGATGGAAACGGTGAGGTTCAGGACTGCGGGGAGTTATGGCAAAGGACTGAAAATCTATCATGGTGACAGTATGCATGGAAAACGTCAATATGTGTCACACACAGAAAACCTTCTGGGTGGATAAAGGAAAGCGACAAGCGCCGAGCCGGGGATCTGTGTGTGGAAACACAGGTGCAGTCGTGCTTATCGGGTTTCTGGATGTCCAAACATAGCCTGGTTCCTTTTTTTGATTAATATTATTGATCCGGCGAGGAAAATTATGGTAGCCCACTCATCCGATATAAACATGGCTCCTCCGCTGAGCCGATATCAAAGTTGCTTTTCTCTTCACTAAAGTTTACAGAGGGAAACGTCTGAAGTGCAGCCAGGATGTGTGTGCTCGCATTAATGACATCTCTTCTATATATGCTCCAGCTTATGTGACCGAGAAGTGTTCTCGACATCTTCTACTTGTCAAATCTTCAACTTTTTGTCTCCTTAATTAGCATATTGAGAGGAGTACCATCATGGCAGGTGCTGAGCTGCTGGTTGCTGGTTTATGATTGTGAACTTACTTTCTCAAGAGGAGAATTTCGGTTGCAACCAGACATCTTCATCGCAAGCTATTAAGCTAAAGAGGAAGCAGGATTTCAGAGTTGTATAATTGACATAATTATCCATGAATAAATCGATTCTTTGTGCCAACACTATTTCTAGACATTGCTTCTTTTCTACGTCCCATCAGGCCAGATCTCTCTCTCTCTCTCTCTCCCCCTATGAAGCCAACTGAATCTAAATGGGACGCATGTTTTATTCAGGAGAAAAGTGATATCGTGGCTTGTGAATCAGGGGGAAAAAGTGTGCTTGAGTGTTTTTGTTTGGGCTGGTGTTTGATTGGAAGTCACTAGTGAAGTGAAATTACTTTACCTATTGATTTTTCTGGCTCATTTTCTTACGATTTAGGAACACGGCCGAAAGAAAATGCTTTTACGGATATCTTAGTTAAGAATGCCATTAAATCTACAGCATGTAATGAACCTCTGAAATGTGGGGGGTGAATTAGATGTTGTGAGTTTGAGATGCCAGTGTTTAACTGCATCATTCATCAGTGTGATAGCAAGTTTTACTGTTTTGTGAGGAAGCTCCTGTGGTAAAACATGTTTCCTATACCAAGAAGTCATCTGGGAGGTAAATGTTCTCTAGTTGTTTTGTAATTTATAGCATTGCATTGAAATCTCATGGAAATCAGACCCAATACCTTTGCATTAGCAACAAACAACTAATCATTAAAAAAAATGTATGTGCTATGTTTAGTTTTTAGCATGAGGGAAGTATGAATCAATCAATCAATCAACCAACCAAGTAAAAGAAGCAACATAAATAACATACAGTACTCCTGTTATTAGTGATGGGACAGTTGATACCTGGGCTCTGATGCTCCGACGCAGTTTTCAAAGCACTATTGTATCACAAACTGTACCGATGCTTGTGTCAAAATGACAATACAACGTGACTGATGATGTTTGAAGCTTCAAACGTCATGCAGTATCAGAAGGTCGAGACAGCTGGTCTAAAAAAAAAAAGTTTTATATTATTGATCAATAGCCTATGTGAATTCATTGACCAGGCTACACACGACATGAGTCGTGGTCTCATTGACACAAATTAATTTAGATGAGATGAGATTAGATTAGATAGAACTATATTGATTCCAGATTGATTCCACTCTTGTATTGTATTGATTCCAAATTGATTCCACTCTTGTAGGCCTGTGTCACGGAGTTCTGAAGCTTTGTTTGGTGACGTGCTTTTACAAACCATATATCCTCTGCTCTGCGATAATTTGTTAGATATGGTGGAGAAAACAATTCTGACCACCAGATGTCGCTAATGCGCATTGTGTTAAAAGCTTCAAGTAATGAGCCGTTTTTCGGCACAATTTGATGAAAACCTCAAATGCTTCAGACAGCCTCGGTTTCCCATCACTACCTGTTATGGTAGATGGACTGCATTTATATAGTGCTTTCACAGACCCAATGGCCACCAAAGCGCTTTACAATTTGCCTCACATTCACCCATTCATTCACTCACACACACACACACACCGACGGCAGTGTCAGCCGTGCAAGGCGCCATCCAGCTCGTCGGGAGCAGCTGGGGTTAGGTGTCTTGCTCATGGACACCTCGACACTTGGTCAGGTGGAACCAGGGATTGAACCACCAACCTTCTGGTTTGTAGACAACCTACATGAACCACTGAGCCACTGCCGCCCCTAGATAGTGAACCCAGATGCAGGAAATGGAATTAATCAAGTTTAGTCATGAAACCAGGAATCATTATAGACAGTAAACAGAAAAGGTAATACAAATGTCTTGATGAAGATGATGATGATGATGAAGCTAGGCAGGCACAGCAGTCACTGCAATGGGGTAAATAGATGACAGCAGAGATGAAGGCAGAATGACCGAAGGATGATGGCTTGGAGCACGGGAAATAAAGATGGGTAATTCTAACTGGAAACAGGAGAGAAAACAAGAGCATAACAGGAACAAACAACATGATAAACGAGAATGGTCCGACACAGACAAAACACGAAAGGGCTGCTTATAAAGGGAGAGGAAATAGCGAGCAGGTGTCGCGTTAATCAGGTGGCAGTGGGAAATAAGAGTTGCAGAGCAATATTGCCACAATATACCCCCACAAAACATGAGAGGAAATACAGAAACCAAGCTGAGGATAAATCCTCTCTTCACAACTCCTCTGCATTTACTTCCATGTTTTGTCTTTGTTCTCACAAAACAACCATAGTGGATTTATGTGGCTAAATTTTCAACAACCAGAAGCCTACACATGGTATGGTTTCAGACTGATTCAAACTGGTAACTGGACTTTTTTTTAAACTATTCTCTTAAAAGAACCGGCTCATTTAAGGATTAGTTCACTTCAAAATTAAAATTTCCTAATTTTCTCACCCCCACGTCATTCAAGATGTTCATGTCTTTATTTCTTAAGTCGATAAGAAATTGGGGTTTTTTAGGAAAACATTCCAGGAATTTTCTCCATATAGTGGACTTCAATGGGGTACAACGGTTTAAAGGTCCAAATTGCAGTTTCAATGCAGCTTCAAAGGCTTTACACGATCCCAGCCGAGGAATAAGGGTCTTATCAAACCGTTGTACCCCATTGAAGTTCACTTTATGGAGAAAAATCCTGGAATGTTTCCCTCTGAAACCTTCATTTCTTTTTGACTAAAGAAAGAAAGACATGAACATTTTGGATGACGTGGGGTGAGTAAATTATCAGAAAATTTTAATTCATGAGTGAACTAATCCTTTAAAGGGATTTGTATCGGGAATCGGGCAACACTATATTTTGATACACAATGAAGAACCGGTTAATAGGAGTCATTTGGATCTGACAGACAATATAACTTTACTCCATCTAGAATGGGATACCTTTCTTGCACCATTACCTTGTCAAAAACACCTAATAAGTAGAGTCATCATTGCATCCAGGCCTTCTGAGGAACATAAAGGGACGACAGTACACCAGATTAGCAACCCTCCCCAAGGGGTCGCACTGGCAAAGTCCCATTTCTCTTGCTGTTCACTCTGTCTACAAATCCTGGTAAGCTAAAAGTAGATAATTCGTTTCAGACAGAGCACAGTATGAGAGCTCTCCTGGCTTTGTGAGCCATCACACTGAATCCCACGTCAAATAAAAGAGGCATGGGAAAGTAACTTTATGCAGGATTTTTTGACATTGCGATGGTGTTAACAGAGCTTAACCTTCTCTGGGTTTAATTTGCTCAGGTGCCTGTTTAAATGTCATCGCTGGTCTCCTGATTGAAGACTCCCTGCCTCGCTGTATTTAGATGAAGTTATTAAACATCTCTAATCTGCCATTTACGTAATGTCTTGGTATAATATCAGGCGTTAGGTTATAGCTGTGAAGTGAATAATGAAGATGAACATATATAGTCGTTTGGGTTTTTTAATCAAAGCTAGAGTCCATTCAAACACATCTACTAGACATAAGACCTAGTTTACAGAAAATATCTAAATAAAAATTTAGGGAAAGCCCATATGTACATGCACAAGAACTTCTATCTTGGCTATTTAACTATACAGATTGTATTCAGAAGCTATTTATTCAATTCAATTCCAATTTAGTAGGGTTTATATTTCAGTTATTGTCTAATGTCAATTTTGCTTACGCATAAAAGAAATGATCCGCTAATGCTGTGAATTACACATGGTAGGGTTTTTAGACTGATTAAAACTGGTAACTTGACTTTTTTTTTAACTAAAAAGAACAGAGTCATAAGAGGTATTTGTGTCGGGAATCAGGCAACACTGGTTGTGCTGTATATTTTTGATTGGCTCTGGCTCATTAGAGTAATTTGGTATCGAGTCAAACAACACTGGTCAGGTTGTATCTTTGCTTTTGAAGGTAGCTTATAAGGACAGCCCAATATAAAGACGTTTCTTGACATTATTTTGTGGTACACTGTCTTTTTAGTGCATCACATTCATTACAGGCTGCAAACTCTTCAAGTCGCATCATTGAAGAGTCAGGTGCAATGGTGTACATTTCGGAATTTCGGTTCACGTGGCTACGCGGAAGCGGTAAAAAAATTCTGTATTATAATTTTTTCAAGACTTGTACCTTGGAACCTATTTCATGGTTTGCGTTCTCGAGCCACCAGGCACTGTTTTGTGCAAATGAGCGGCCGGATCGCATTAAAGGTTTTCTGCTAGTACGGTGTCGTGTTTGCGCCCCCTGAGTTAATAACTAATGATCGTTGCGACGGAAGTGAATAAATCAAAACTACCTTTAGCTAGACAATAACTTCATTCTTGAGCTGCTGTAAAGACAAAACAATCTCTGTTACTTTAATTTCCTATTATCACTGTAAAGTTGCTTTGAAACAATCTATATTTTTAAAAGCTCTATATAAATGAAGGTGACTTGACTTGACATTCAGTAACATAAAGTGCTGTCCAATGAGAAAACATAAAAACTAAGAGATTGATTTTGCGCTTTTACAAATAAATATCAGTAGTTCAAATGAAGATTAAAAGTCAAATGCCATTGGTTCTCATGTGCCATTCACATCAAACATATACATATTTGAACTGCATCAGCTAAATGAGGCTTTTGGAAAACAATTAGGCCTTATTTATGTCTGTTTCTCCAACGCTATCTCATGACCAATTTGTACGAGTGAGTACGATTTGTCTAAACCCCATTGATGGGTAGATTTAGGGGCGGGGTCAGGGGTAGGTCATTCGTACGAATTTATACGAATTAGCCACCTCATAAAATACGTACGAATTGCTGTGAGATTGGGTTGCTTTCTCACACAAAATGATCATATGGCTGCAAAAGATTTGGGAACGGAGTTCTAACTGATCCAGGAATGGGCCTAATAGATTTTTGTAAAAACATTACAATGGTTGAGTAAATGACATGATTGTCATTTTCGGATGAGCTATCCCTTTAATGCGCCCGTGCAGTTTTAAGGATTCTGCCCTCTTCTGACATTTTCAAGCAATCTGATTAAGGTTGACCTGTGCTCTGTTAACCTTTAGCATATTGCATTGTATGTTCTGTGCGTCTGAACTGAATCTGGCCTTCCTGATGAGATGGTGGTGGGAGAGAGAAACAACAGGGAAAGGCATGCCATTGATTTGCCATCCAACTCCGCTGCCGTAATCACCTGATTGTTCCAGACAAATATACAGGGGAATCGAAGAGAATACCAAATTAGATCTCTCTCCCCTCTGGCCTCCTCCCAACAGAACACATTTTCCTCAACCAAAGGTTGTGTAACAAAGAGCTATGTTTAAACCTAACTTTTTGTTGTTTGATTTGATCATTTGAATTTTTTTTTTTTAATTAATCTCAATCAGAGAGAATTGCCAAAATAATGTGCAAGAGTGTGAAGTTCTGGTTAACTTAAAAAGAGAACTCCCATAATTATCAACTTGCAAGGTTGTTGGAGCCCGTTAACAAGACTAAAATTTATTTCCTCATTAGAAAGAAATCTAAAAACTTACCACATTATAGTGTCACTAGATCTGAACAAAGACGTGTTTATTCCCATATTGCCTCTGGGCTGTCATGTAATTTCCTGCTAATTAGTTGGATAGACGTGCTGCTTTGACTAAAGCAAAATGTCTCTTCAAAAGTACTTTTGGCCAAAACTAGCTACTTCTTATTTCCTTTTTTGACCTTTAATCAAACCGTTAACTATTTTAACACACATTAGCACACTTCAAATAGATGTGCTTCTTGTTATTGATCATTTGAAGACTCCTGTTGGCTGAATTGCTTTGGTCACAGTTTTTCGAAAGCTAATTATAGCTTGCAAACTACACATCATTTAAAAGTAGTTAAAGTAAAGCAGAGTTGAGCACTCTTTTTGGTATCAATGTGATGAGAAGATTCTTGAATTTATATGTGGTCCTTGGCATTTGAGTCTTTGCTTAATTGTGTACACTCAGCTATCTGTCCAGGGAATTTCCATTAATATGATAATGTTATTTAATTAGTAATTTTTCTTACCAAAGTTGCTTTGGATGGTGATTATAAAAACATAAATGTAAATTCAAATTCTGTTTGATCTTTCTAAAGGTTAAAACTGTTTTGCTATGATTCTTCTCATAATAGCTACCTGGTAGTTGTGTAATGGCTGTGGATCCAGGCTGATCATACAAATGTTTGAGGTTCATTCCCAAATTGGCATAACCCTATGAACTGGAGAATAACTGAAGCCTTGGTCTTGCTCCATAGCCATTGCTCCAGCCTCCAGGTTACTTTGGAAAGACATTATTTGAAATTAGTGTATGTTCATTTGTACGAAATGCATTTGCTAGAGCAGTTGAATAATTCTCAACAGAATGTGTTGTTGTGGAAAAGACTGAGGGTTATTTAAAAAAGTGTTGATTGAAGGTTTAATGGTGTCATGATGAGAGGTTACAGGCTGATTATGTGGTGTGCAATTTCAAGTAGTAAAATGTGGGTAGTTTGTCTTCATGCTACACACGTACACTCTCACACAAAGCACATCAAAGAAAAATTATATATTTAAACTGAATTGGCAGTAAATTTATATGAATATGATCTGTTATATAGTACATTTAATTTTCATATGTAAATGTAAATGATGCCTAGGTGTTACATGTTCCCTGTTTTTTATGTCTTGTTTTTGCTATTAGGACTTTATTTTGAAGTGTATCTTCTATTCCCATCGTTCCCAGTGTTCATGTCCTGTGTTTAGTTCCTGTTTTACTTTGTTTCTATAGTTTACCTTGTTTGTTCCCATAGTGATTGATTGCCCTCACCTGTTCCTTGTTAGCTTCCCTGTGTATATACCCCAGTGTTTCCTTTGTCCAATGTCTGGTGTTGTCCTTTGTGGATTGTGTGTTTGATGGTTTCAGTTCTGTTTTTCCCAGTTCCTGGATTTTATTTGGTAATAAATTAGGGGTTTTTTTTGCACCTGGATCCTATTCTCTGCCTTTTCTGAGGTATGTTTACATGATAATGATGAACTAAAAACGGAGATGTTTTTCCTTTGCTATTTTTGCGGACAGAAGACAATGTTGTCAAAGCGATCCTCGTACAAACGGATGTGTGAAATCTATTAAAAATGCTGTATTCTGCTGCCAGGCTAGTTGCTGGTGATGTCACTTTGTAAAGAAACACTACGAGCCTATAGACCGTTTTCACAAATTCTATTTTTTTTTTAGTTTACACTGAGACAATAACAGTATAGTTATCAAAAGTTTGTGTTTTCAGGCCCCCAAAACGCCATTGTCGTGTAAATGAATACTTACTAAAACAAATATATCTGATTTTTAAAATTAAATAATAAAATTAAATGGATTTAAAGACACCTGGTACTGTCTTGGTCCAAGATGACAAACAAAAAAAAAATTGATTGTCAATGAGGTAAAAAAAAAATTATCATCAATCAATCTTACTAATACTAATACAAATATAATATAATAAAATTGAATAGATTTAACTAAAACAAAGTCCCTCTCAGGCGAGTCATTTCACTTGGCGGCCATCTTTGAAATGCCTCTCGGGTAGCTATTTCAGTCATGCAAGTACAGCTCCTATATCTTTGAATGGGGAAATATACAAAGCTGTTCACCAAGCTTACGGTTCAATTTCATATTTGAAATCACCAATGAAATCTTTACATCAATCTCATAAATGTGGTTTCTTATGGTAAAATGGCATTAAAAAAAAACTTTTTAGGCTGGACCAGCCAATGCATGTGCAGTCAACACTGACTGTTTCTAGAGCTTCTAAAGGCAGCTGCAGTGATGCAATGACTTTACCGATTGGCTCTTTTATTTATGACTTATTCCATCATATTGCTTGTTATACTTTCTCCCATTCATAATAATATGAGTGCACCATCTTTGTACTGTATATCTAGAGACTTTGACTAAAATCACTGCTGGTGATAGTGTTAACCAGTACAAGAAGTCTGACATCTACATAAACAGCCTGCCAAAACTATATGTTCCTGGTCATTTAAAAATATCAGTGCTGCAGTTTCAGGTTCAAAGTACACTTTAATGGAGTTTCCATTTCCTGTAATACTTTAATTGTGTATTGATTTCATTTCCCCAGAGGCATAACCAAGCTTTTGAAATGGCCTAAATTCCCAGAAACCCATTATGTCAAATACAAGCCTTAGAGACACCCAATCAGCAGTTTACAGAGATGTGGTGATCCAATCAAAGCTTAAGTGGCTGATTTTGAGCAATTCCAACAAGTATTAACTTTGAGTAGTAAATATTACTTTTTATGCCATTTGAGTTATGCATTGCCCATTTAGCTTGTGTATATGCTTTAGAGAAGGCTTTGATTTTCTGAACACATTGGATACCAGTGTATGATTTTAGAGGAGTAAGAACATTTGATTATGCTTCAATTGATGTTGATGTTGTGTTGCAGGTGGTCACAGAGCATTGCTTTTAGAATTTATTGTGTAACGCTATCTCAAACAGTGCAGGTCGAGTCGTGCACTAAAGTTTAATAAATCCCCCACATACATGCATTCACACAGCCCTTCATCCTCTGATTTCCTGAATAAACTGTATGCTCCTGTCACATGGATAAAAGCATCTGCTAAATGAATAAATGTAAATGCATAAATGTATCTAATATGAGTCTGTGTGCTATATCTCTCAGACATTTCTCTCAGCACCCCAACCATTATATTTTCATGACTCTTTGATCAATTAAACAGAATGATCAAAATCTCAGATGCACTCTTATTTTTGTGGCATAGCAAGTAGAAATTAATATGCAGAAAGGTTGTGTTCCACTGCATCAAAAACTTCCCTTTGTGTGTCAATCCTCTCTGAATAAAAAAAAGTGCCCTGAATTATCATTTAAGAAATTAATACTTTTATTTGGCGAGGATGCAGTCAATTGATCAGAAGTGACATTAAAGACATTTAAGCAGCACAAATGTTTTCAACATTGATGATAATAAGAAATGTTTCTTGAGCAGCAAATCAGCACATTAGAATGATTTCTGAAGACTGGAGTAAAGATGATGAAAATCAGCTTTGCACAACAGCGATACATTACATTTTAAAACGTATTAAAATAGAAAACAGTTATTTCAAATAGTAATATTTCACTTTCTGTTTTTACTGAATTTTTGATCAAATTAATGCAGCCTTGGTGAGCATGCGAGACTTCTTTCAAAAACATAAAAAAAAAAACTTACACTGAGAAAAATCTTCACATTCAGATACAAAAGCATCACAGATGTACTAATTCATCCCAAAGGTGATGAAAATGAAATAAATTCTTCCACATTAAATATTTTCAACAAATTGTCATGGCAGTCAATACATACTGGGACTGCTTCGTTTTTGCCTTTTTAGGATAGAGCAATGCATTCTGGGAACACCTCCAGCTGAGGAGTGACTGGAAACGCTGCTTTAAAAGACCTCTCACTGATGGCTTTGTTCAATGGACTTTGAAGTACATATTTTTCCACTTCCAAGAGCACAGAGCCTCATCCTGTTTACTGATCTCTTCTTTACTGGCATGAGCATCGTGTGACTGGTCAGAAGTTACACTTACCACTGGTTTTTGCGGAAACCATCAAACCAAAAAAAAAAAAAAAGCAGTTCTGCTCTTTTATTGCAGCAGAAAAAATTGAGCTATTGATCTTTCTGGACATTTATGTTCAAAAGCACAGGCCCTTTCTTGATGTTTTGGACACTCATGTCCTCATGAATGTGTACTTACTGCTTGGTCCTCGTAGTGAACATTTCAAGACGGACGCTTGTTGCTCTTTCAGGTTTTTAGTCAGTGATAAAAAGCTCCAGATCTAGTAGCACATGCTATGATCAAGTTTAAACCTAAATCTTATGATTGAGTTGATCAACTCCCAGTTTGCTACATACTCTAAATTAAACTTTAATATAGCCAAAAGACTTGCATATTATATGTTAAAACTCACACTGTTAAAAATTAAATGATCAAAAAGTTATGACAACATCTTTTTACATTGCTTTAAAGCAACACTAAGTAAGATTTTTTACCTTAAAATAATGTTTCCAAAATCGTGACATGGTGAAATGCAGTTATGCCACAGCTTTGCGGTCCTTTATCTGATATATCCACGATAAGCAATAAGATTGCCAGATCAGGTCGCGTTTCTGTAGTTCTAATGAGACATAAGAAAACTACTAATTTGACTTGCTTTACGGCAAGCGTTACAATTGCTACAACTGCTTGTTTGTGACGTCGCAATACATCATACTTTCATAAAATCATGCATCATACTCTACCTTGTCTGTGGCCATTGTTGATTCCAAAGCCGGTGCTCGATAAACAGAGAGCATGTGCGTGCGCGTGCGACAGTAGGCTGCGGTAGGCTAAATTATTTACGACAGCGGTAATGGACAATTCTGCTTCCAACCTGTAGGGCGACCGCAGAGGAAATGTTACTTGGTGTTGCTTTAACTCAACTTTTTATTATACAAGATTCATCTCATTTTCTAAGTCAGTTTAATGTTGACTGTACTTAAAATTTTAAGGCAGCAACTTTTTTTTTACACTAACCCTGTGTAAATTATCTTTAAACTAAAGACAGTAAACTTGGCGACTTTCACATGGTATTTGCACAAGAAAAAGTAATAATGACTTAACTTTCTTGTTTACATGGAGGATGAGGACATTTTGTGTTATTAACAATGTGTGACGCAGTTATGCTAGATCAGGACATACAATCCTCTACTTTCTAGATGATCAGTAATTTAAAGAGGTAAATGAAACCAGGCATTTTAATTAATGCATGGGATAAAATCAGCCGTGGGTGTTAAAAGAAAATAAACCTGGGTTTTGTCTATTAAAGCTTGGTCCTCAAAGGTTAAGAAAGATGTTTTTGAAATAAGTCTCTCACCAAGTTCTTTATTCTAATCATGATTTCTGCCTTTTTAAACTAGGTTGAGTAGAAATAACTTTTTATGTAAATCGAAAATGTGCAACAAATGCTGTTTATTCAGCTTAAGCTGAAATCGGAACATTCCTCACAAATGTTACATGGCACAAACAACTGCAAACTCCACCAACATCAGAATTCATTTGACCTCCCTGATGGTGCATTGCTCTCAGGCAGCAGTCTGATACTGTAGATCATGAATATTTACACCCTAAACTCTGAGCTCTAACAAATGTGTATGATAAATATGCTTCCCTCCGCAGCAGAGGCCAGTGAAAACACATCGAGGATGGGTTCATCTATGTACGCCTGCGGGGCCGATCAGCGGGAACGCCTGATGGGAAAAGATGTTGCCCATATCCAGCCATTACAGAGACGTGCTGAGCACAGAGCGCCTGTAGCTTGTCAGCAACAACGTAAAAAAAAAAACAAAAAACACATCCCAAGCTCCAGTAATTCAACTGACCAGGCAGAGGCAATTTTGCAGTAAATTTACACAATTATCCTGCTTGAGTAATCAATGACTCTCATAGCTGGCGGGAAAAAAAAATGGCTACCAGATGTAAATGTGTGTGTGTGTGTGTGTGAGAACAGGTGTGACTGTACCCCTCTGTGCTACAGTGGAGCTCATTTCCCATACCCTGCCAAGTTTGCAAATTGAAGCGTGTGGAGGCTCAGGTAATATTGCTGCAATTTGAGATTTACTAGCAGCCTTGAGAATACCAAACAGTGTCATAGTGAATCATTGGCTTCCATTCAATTAATAGAGTAACACAACAAATGATTAGTCCAACACAAGATTATATATATATATATACAGGTCCTTCTCAAAAAATTTGCATATTGTGATAAAGTTAATTATTTTCCATAATGTAATGATAAAAATTAAACTTTAATATATTTTAGATTCATTGCACACCAACTGAAATATTTCAGGTCTTTTATTGTTTTAATACTGATGATTTTGGCATACAGCTCATGAAAACCCAAAATTCCTGTCTCAAAAAATTTGCATATCATGAAAAGGTTCTCTAAACGAGCTATTAACCTAATCATCTGAATCAACTAATTAACTCTAAACACCTGCAAAAGATTCCTGAGGCTTTTAAAAACTCCCAGCCTGTTTCATTACTCAAAACCGCAATCATGGGTAAGACTGCCGACCTGACTGCTGTCCAGAAGGCCATCATTGACACCCTCAAGCAAGAGGGTAAGACACAGAAATAAATTTCTGAACAAATAGGCTGTTCCCAGAGTGCTGTATCAAGGCACCTCAGTGGGAAGTCTGTGGGAAGGAAAAAGTGTGGCAAAAAACGCTGCACAACGAGAAGAGGTGACCGGACCCTGAGGAAGATTGTGGAGAAGGACCGATTCCAGACCTTGGGGGACCTGCGGAAGCAGTGAACTGAGTCTGGAGTAGAAACATCCAGAGCCACCGTGCACAGGCGTGTGCAGGAAATGGGCTACAGGTGCCGCATTCCCCAGGTCAAGCCACTTTTGAACCAGAAACAGCGGCAGAAGCGCCTGACCTGGACTACAGAGAAGCAGCACTGGAGTACCCACAGTCAGTGATGGTCTGGGGTGCCATGTCAGCTGCTGGTGTTGGTCCACTGTGTTTTATCAAGGGCAGGGTCAATGCAGCTAGCTATCAGGAGATTTTGGAGCACTTCATGCTTCCATCTGCTGAAAAGCTTTATGGAGATGAAGATTTCATTTTTCAGCACGACCTGGCACCTGCTCACAGTGCCAAAACCACTGGTAAATGGTTTACTGACCATGGTATTACTGTGCTCAATTGGCCTGCCAACTCTCCTGACCTGAACCCCATAGAGAATCTGTGGGATATTGTGAAGAGAAAGTTGAGAGACGCAAGACCCAACACTCTGGATGAGCTTAAGGCCGCTATCGAAGCATCCTGGGCCTCCATAACACCTCAGCAGTGCCACAGGCTGATTGCCTCCATGCCACCGCAATTTCTTTCTGCGTCTTACCCTCTTGCTTGAGGGTGTCAATGATGGCCTTCTGGACAGCAGTCAGGTCGGCAGTCTTACCCATGATTGCGGTTTTGAGTAATGAAACAGGCTGGGAGTTTTTAAAAGCCTCAGGAATCTTTTGCAGGTGTTTAGAGTTAATTAGTTGATTCAGATGATTAGGCTAATAGCTCGTTTAGAGAACCTTTTCATGATATGCTAATTTTTTTAGATTTTGGGTTTTCATGAGCTGTATGCCAAAATCATCAGTATTAAAACAATAAAAGACTTGAAATATTTCAGTTGGTGTGCAATGAATCTAAAATATATGAAAGTTTAATTTTTATCATTACATTATGGAAAATAATGAACTTTATCACAATATGCTAATTTTTAGAGAAGGACCTGTGTATATATATACAAGGTTTGTTAGAGTAATCCAAACAGCCAACATGCGAAACAGCTGCAGACACAAACAATACCGGACAAGGAGTGAAGGAACAACTTAAAGGGGTCATATGATGCGATTTAATGTTTTCCTTTTTCTTTAGTGTGTTATGTAGCTGTTTGTGTAAGTATAAGATCTGCAGAGTTACAAAGCTAAAGAGATATTCTTTATAAAAGTGTAGGCTCAGCCACGCCTTCCTAAAACGCTTCGTTTAAACGCCCCCACAAATCTACGTCAGTGTGTGGTTTCATAACACCGCCCAAATGTACACGCAAAGAAAGAAGGCGGAACTTTTATTCTCACTGTATTATTTCATTGCGAAAGCCAAACTACTTTGTTTGGCCTTCCAAAAGACGACACAATTAGAAAACAGTGCTTAAGCTTTATTTACAACACTTTTCCAGAACTGTACAACTATAATTTTACATTCTGGCGCTTCTGACTAACACAGCCTGTAAGTATGTTTTCAAATTTTAAGAATTTGCTACTGAGTATCAAACGCGAGCAGTATAGTGTAGTGCTTGCTTGTCGTTTATAATATAATATAAGTCATTATAATCAGTAATTATGTCCCCAATGAAATAAAACCTTACCAATCTGATACGTTCTGGTCCAGTCACGGTGGCAAAGTTGATCGATCTGCTTGGTCATCTGCATTTTCCGGATTAGATGCAGGCTCGAATTGATAAGGTAGTACAGACATTATCACCTGTCATTATTGCTTTGGGAGCTGATGTTCCAAATATGAGCATGGGCGTGATATTTCCGTCACACGCTTAAAGGGATAGTTCACCCAAAAAATAAAATTCTGTCAGTATTTACTCACCCTCATGTTGTTCCAACCTCGTAAGACCTTCGTTCATCTTTGGAACACGAATTAAGATATTTTTGATGAAATCTGAGAGCTGGATCACTCCTCCATAGGCTTCTAAGGGATTGAAACTTGCCAGCCCGGAAAAGTTATTAAAGACATCGTTAAAATAGTCCAAGTGACTACAGTGGCTCAATCTTAAGTTTATCAAACGACGAGAATACTTTTTGTTCGCAAAAAAAAACAAAAATAACGACTTTATTTAAACTATTCATTTCCCTCTCTGTGGGCCTCGAGTCAGTTCACTAGTGTAATAGCGTACGCTTCTGTTGTTGTACGTCACACGCATCACACACATGACCAGCGTCGGCCAATAGTGAGCCTACGTTTGACGTAGCGCTACGCTATTACACTAAGTTAACTGACTAGAGGCCCACAGAGAAGGAAATGAATAGTTGAAATAAAGTCGTTATTTTTGTTAATTTTTGCGAACAAAAAGTATTCTCGTCGATTGATAAACTTAAGATTGAGCCACTGTAGTCACTTGGACTATTTTAACGATGTCTTTAATAACTTTTCCGGGCTGGCAAGTTTCAATCCCTTAGAAGCCTATGGAGGAGTGATCCAGCTCTCAGATTTCATCAAAAATATCTTAATTTGTGTTCCGAAGATGAACGAAGGTCTTACGAGGTTGGAACAACATGAGGGTGAGTAATTACTGACAGAATTTTCATTTTTGGGTGAACTATCCCTTTAAGGTTTTTGGGCCAATCACAATGCACTGGATCACTGTCCAATCAGAGCACACCATGCTTTTCAGAACGATGAGCTTTGTAAAAATCGACGCGTTTCAGAAAGGCGGGCATAGAGCAGCAACAATAATGTACAGTGTGTGTAAAATAATGACATTTTTTTTAACCTAAAGCGTAAACACATTGCATTAAACTAAATACACAAAATTATGTTATTTTTAGAACCATCATATGACCCCTTTAAGAAGGAACACAAATTAATCACATACAGCTGACACAGCTGAACTAATGATAACAGTAACCAAGGAGACAAACGAGGGAATCTGAACAAAGACACGTGACAAATGAAAATAAACTGAATGTCCATGAAAATGAAACTAAACTGAACAGAATGGTGATATGCAATATGCTAACAAGTAACAATAACATATTTTTTTATATTATTTGAATAAAAAGGTAAAGATGTCAATTTTCACCACTTTTGGCCACTATATATCTAAGTAGACATTGTAATATCCCTCAAACGCATACAGCGGGTCTTTAGTGACCCTGGACGTGATAACTACCCTCCTCTTCATTCAATTTTGAAAGTTAGACACTAACCTTCCTCAATTCATTATAAACAAGAAAAAAAGAATGCCTGTTTTCCCGTAAATTTTTTGTAAAAAATGTATAGGGTCGTTACAACCCAAGTTGTCTAAGTATATTTTTTCGGATTGAATCTTTGACTGAATAAGTGCAATTCACCTTTATTCCACTAGGTGGCAATGTCTGATACACAATGATGAAGTGACGTTTCACTCATAGTTATCGCAGACAGAAAACAAAACTAAAAAACTGCAAAACTTGAAATGGCTGCAGAGCAAGTACTACTGAATGCAATCAAATATGAATGTCACTGTCACTTGATGGTGGATCTGGTGAAGAAGCTGTCAGCGATCAAAATATTGATTTTAAAGATGTTGAAAATTATAGCTTTGAGAATAAGTTTGAGATTGTGAATATGAGCCAGATATTGAATGTACTAGGAAATGAGCTCTGACAAGGACCGTGATGATGCTGTAAAACATCTGCTCAAACTAAACCCTTGCAAGCTCCAAAAGGTAACTAAATATGCTTTATTTTATTCTTCTGTAATTGTTATTCTAATATCAGGAGAGTTTATATATCATCACGAGTCGCGACATGTAGAGATCCATTCGTGTTAGATCGGGGTCACCAAAGACCCGAATAAGTAAAAATGATTGGCGAAACATTCGTACATTTAAGGGTTAAATAGTGAAAAAGGGAGAAAAAAAGGCTAAATAAATAAATTTGGAACATTTTCAACCTATTTTTCCCCCTCAATTTCCTCTTTGCAGATATTTGATACTGGCTTTAACCAATTTCTGGAATTTGCTCTTTCTTCACAACTTATGAGTGATATGGTCCTGCAATATCATTAAACCTTCACTTGGACCACCTTTCCAAGCAAATGCAGATGAAGCTGCCAACTCCACCAATTAATCTTGTTTCAAACTTCAAATTCCTGTGCTTCACAGCCGCTGGCCCAAAAGTCCATTGCTCCAGCTGACTTTAAAAATGCTGCCAGTTCCAGGAAAAATTAATTACAAGATTTATGCCAGTTTTTTTCCCATGAGATCCCGTAGCATGATAACAGATGACACAGCGGGTTAGAGTTCCCTCATATCTCATCCCAAAGTAAATGGCAACCAAGGTTAATTGGCTTCTCTGGCCTCCCCAAAGGCTGATCGACGGTATCAAAAATGTTTTGCTTTTGTTAAGTGTGGAGGGTGATGGGTTTAATCAAGGCATTAAGTGAAAGAGATTTAGTCACCATCAGTGATTTAGTCTGCGCTCCTAGCGTTTGACTGTCCACTGTGCATCCAATTAAACTATGATTGTATTTTACAGTAATTGGGTGGTTCACACATATTCAATCAACAGACTGGGACTTAAATTGCGCTGCCTAAAGCTTTCATCCACCTCACCTATAATGACAAATGTACTTTTGGCACAATGCATCCGTGAATGCATGAAAAATGAATATGAAACAATTGAAATGCTTTATTGGTTAACTCTAGTAGAAATTCATTTAGGTTTAGATATTCCGTCTATCTTTCAGCTTATCTTCAAGCCAAATACTCATGCAGTGAAGAGAGAGGGTAATTTA
Organism: Gila orcuttii; assembly: GCA_026230005.1. Classification (NCBI taxonomy): domain Eukaryota; kingdom Metazoa; phylum Chordata; class Actinopteri; order Cypriniformes; family Leuciscidae; genus Gila; species Gila orcuttii. Next base: position 32,446,252 of record JAPDVR010000022.1, on the reverse strand, counting down.
TTTCTCTTTATCTCCCTTTCACTATTTCCCCCCTCCTTTATTCTTGCTTAAAAGGGTTGAGGTGCAAGGCGTTGATTAAGAACGCATCTGAAAACCCACTTTCAGGTTAGTGCTGCTGCATTTTTCCACGTGCTGCATTTCAGGTTCAGATTTTTCTCAAGATATCCACTCGTATTTGGGGCGAATTGAATTTGGGCTCATCGATAATTCAATTTTCACAGGTTTTTTTTCTGCATGCACTCTGTTTTCCTTTTATCCAATTCAGAGAAAATAGAAGAAAAACTTAGTCATGTGAAACATTAGCCTGTGTAGAGATGCTTCATCCACACATCTCTTGTGCACCTTTTCTGCAACCCGTAGCCTTTTCTTTTATTGTAATAATCTTTTCTTCATTTCTACAGTACAATAAAAAAGTTACATGACCAAAAATGTAAAACAATCAGACTTATCTAATTTTTATTAAAGGAGCCAACCTTTACCTTAATAACATCCCTGTACGCTCTTGATCTGCTCAATTCATTTCATGAAGTGCATTGTGGGATGCTTTTCTAGCAGTCCTGCCCTGCGTCTGAATAAACCTACTTCCATTCTATATAAGAAAAAAACAGTATTTGAGCAGTCAGTATGTGTGTTCACTTCATGTCATAATTACAGTAAGTGCGCATCTAAAGTACACTATCCCATGAGGCCACGGGAGAGGATTTGTGAATGGCAGTGAAGCAATGCAACTGATGGCATAGGTCACATGACAGTGACAACATGGCGGATGTAGTAAGTCTGAATTTCATTCACATTCATACTATATATATATATATATACTTTTTTTTTTAGCAGTCCGGAAGTAAGTTTCAAACCACATGTATGTCTACTATGCAGTATACGATTTTGGACGCAGTGTAGTCCCCATATATGCTGGGCTTTGGCAGTAAGCCTGCAAATTAATAGGTTTTTAAGATCACGAGGAATCCAAAACCAGTAAAGTGTGTCCTCACTTTTGACTGGTAGTTTAAATTCAGTCAAGTATTTCTGCATGTTGTGAAGCCACCTATAACAGAGAACTTGTTGTGAAGGTGTGATCATGTGACAATCAGGTGCATCCTGCCATCAGAGGTGTTGTTTTGCTCTCTACAGCCTACATGTTACAGCAGATAGCCAAGAGTTTCATTATCACTGTATCCTAAGAGTTCTCAATCGATTACCTCTCTCTCTTTCTTTTTCCATCTTGGCTTATATTACTAGCAGTTCATTTGACACTGGAAATAGAAGGTCAGAAGTGTCACTTGCCATATTTGTCAGTGACAAATTTTGAAGTTTATAATTTATGTGCTGGAGCCTGTAGGTATCTGAACTTCTGGTCAGTTTTTGCAAGCAGAAACAATCCTTACTCTTGAGCCATGGAGTGCACTATTCCATTCATTGCCATACACGCATTCATGTTTGCATAAATATACCAAAACCAGTTAAATGGGTCATCTGCACTCATAAGCTCTTAGAAAGCTCCATTTATTAAATATAATTATGAAACGTATGTACACCATTCATTTACAATAGTCATATATATATAAAAAAAAAAAAAAACAGCCATAGAATTAATTGTCAATAGAAAGCAAGTGTTTTGTCGTAGTTGTTTTTCTAGTCAGGAGATATAATGCACTTCAATAAGGATGAGATTTTGTTCCAGGAGCTCAGTTGTGAGACCGGCTCAATTACCGTGGGAAAGAGAATTAAACTGCCTAAATCTGCCCGGCCCATGGGACTCGGGATACACACAAATTATTCATATTCCATCTCTCAGCTGCCGCTGATTTTTTCTTATAGTCCTTTGGTGGTTAATCCCAGCCTATAGTGGTTCCTTGTACCAGTCAATAGTTTCAACATCAAATGCGAGGTTGTCGGATGCGGATGTCTTTAATCTTTTTCTTTTTTTTTGGACACGTTCAGCGATGATCGATCCTTTAAAAACAATGTCTGGGAAGGTCAACCACCCTGCCACAAAACCATTCTCTCAGAACCCTCTCCTCTGGGGTTTCAGTCCATTAGCTTAAGCCCAGTCTATATATGCAGGCTCTGAGACAGACAGGTTTGAGCAGGCACACTGGATAAAAACAGTTCCGAGTGATGCTTCAGGCCTCCCGCTGTGCTGTTTGCTTGTGTGTGTGTTGTGCATGTAAAACCTATTATTATGCTCATAAAAAAACAATATACAGCTCTGTCATTACTCAGGAGGCCCGCACACACCACTTCAACATAAGCTTTTCTCTCTTCATAGAAAATAAGCAAACAAACAAAGAAAAAATGTCTGTTGTCTCTCTTGTGTCCCAGCCTAAAAAGTGCCTGTCGAGTCATTGCTGGCCTCTGATTGGCTGCTCAGCCTGCAGTGTAGATAATACAGTATGGTGGGGTTGTTTGCATGTTCACTGGCGACAGGCTACTCAATTAAAGCACGACAATGAGAGGTCAGATGTAATATTCTTTGCTGTTGTGGTTGGGTTTGTGCAGGCCCAGTGCAGTCCGGTACGGTGGATGCTCCATGCTGGGGCAATGCGTCTTTCCGGTGATTCCGGAGGGCGCTGGAGTCTGTCGATGTCGGTATAGAAAGCGGATGATGACGGCCAACGCACAGAGGGTGATGAACACCACTGCAGCCACTACTCCTGTTTATTAGATGAATGAAGATGTGGAAATTAGTGTTGCATGTGCTTCCTTTTAAATAGATGCATGAAAACATTAAACAATTACACTGATTCACTTCCTAAAACGTGGTCTGAATGAAATTGTGTGGGTTTGGATCTCATGAATCTATCTTGAGAATGAATGGAAGATGTATTAATATTTCCATCATTCTACAATGCAGTGCTACAAATAAGAACAGCATGAAATAAAACTTCTGATTTAACACTAAATACAGGTCCTTCTCAAAAAATTAGCATATTGTGATAAAGTTAATTATTTTCCATAATGTAATGATAAAAATTAAACTTTCATAAATTTTAGATTCATTCCACACCAACTGAAATATTTCAGGTCATTTATTGTTTTAATACTGATGATTTTGGCATACAGCTCATGAAAACCCAAAATTCAAAAAATTAGCATATCATGAAAAGGTTCTCTAAACGAGCTATTAACCTAATCATCTGAATCAACTAATTAACTCTAAACACCTGCAAAAGATTCCTGAGGCTTTTAAAAACTCCCAGCCTGTTTCATTACTCAAAACCGCAATCATGGGTAAGACTGCCGACCTGACTGCTGTCCAGAAGGCCATCATTGACACCCTCAAGCAAGAGGGTAAGACACAGAAAGAAATTGCGGTGGCATGGAGGCAATCAGCCTGTGGCACTGCTGAGGTGTTATGGAGGCCCAGGATGCTTCGATAGCGGCCTTAAGCTCATCCAGAGTGTTGGGTCTTGCGTCTCTCAACTTTCTCTTCACAATATCCCACAGATTCTCTATGGGGTTCAGGTCAGGAGAGTTGGCAGGCCAATTGAGCACAGTAATACCATGGTCAGTAAACCATTTACCAGTGGTTTTGGCACTGTGAGCAGGTGCCAGGTCGTGCTGAAAACTGAAATCTTCATCTCCATAAAGCTTTTCAGCAGATGGAAGCATGAAGTGCTCCAAAATCTCCTGATAGCTAGCTGCATTGACCCTGCCCTTGATAAAACACAGTGGACCAACACCAGCAGCTGACATGGCACCCCAGACCATCACTGACTGTGGGTACTCCAGTGCTGCTTCTCTGTAGCCCAGGTCAGGCGCTTCTGCCGCTGTTTCTGGTTCAAAAGTGGCTTGACCTGGGGAATGCGGCACCTGTAGCCCATTTCCTGCACACGCCTGTGCACGGTGGCTCTGGATGTTTCTACTCCAGACTCAGTCCACTGCTTCCGCAGGTCCCCCAAGGTCTGGAATCGGTCCTTCTCCACAATCTTCCTCAGGGTCCGGTCACCTCTTCTCGTTGTGCAGCGTTTTTTGCCACACTTTTTCCTTCCCACAGACTTCCCACTGAGCTGCCTTGATACAGCACTCTGGGAACAGCCTATTTGTTCAGAAATTTCTTTCTGTGTCTTACCCTCTTGCTTGAGGGTGTCAATGTTGGCCTTCTGGACAGCAGTCAGGTCGGCAGTCTTACACATGATTGCGGTTTTGAGTAATGAAACAGGCTGGGAGTTTTTAAAAGCCTCAGGAATCTTTTTCAGGTGTTTAGAGTTAATTAGTTGATTCAGATGATTAGGTTAATAGCTCGTTTAGAGAACCTTTTCATGATATGCTAATTTTTTAAGACAGGAATTTTGGGTTTTCATGAGCTGTATGCCAAAATCATCAGTATTAAAACAATAAAAGACCTGAAATATTTCAGTTTGTGTGCAATGAATCTAAAATATATGAAAGTTGAATTTTTATCATTACATTATGGAAATAATTAACTTTATCACAATATGCTAATTTTTTGAGAAGGACCTGTATGTATGAGTCTGTACAGTTTCATTTCTGAGGATGGTCCATTGTCAGATCTGGGTATTATTCTGAAAAGCTTTTCCAAAAGCACAATATCATGGGGATCTATACCTCCGATTAGTGCCAAGTCATTTTGATCTGCCTTTTTCAATGGGTCTTTGCCTCTGTTTGATTTTGCTGAGTCATCTGTAAGCAGAGAAAGAGAGCAAGAGGAAGACAAAGGACTGGCTTTTGTGATTCTTTTCAGCAGGCTGAAAAATACTGTCATCATTGAGTCTCTTTGCAGTGTGGAAACATTTAAAGAATCATTTACCTGACCGTGTGTGTGTATTGCTCAAAGTGCTCGAGCTGGAAATCGTCCCGCAACTTGATGCTTCCAGGCGTCCGATAACAGTAACTAACGGGCTTTGGCTGTTTTGCAGGGCTGCCTTCAGCGGGGTAGCCTGATTAAACTGCACGGAGGACAAGCAGCCAATAAACCCTCTCAATCCAGCCTGGACCAGTTCCTTATCAGTGATGTCACTATCTGAAACAGGAAAAAGAATTGAGCAACTGAACTTAAATTGTGATGTTAAAATACATTCTCCCATCCTAGTTTAATATGCAGAGACTACACTACAGTTAAAAAGTTTGGGGTGGTAAGATGTTTTTGAGAGAAGTCTCTTACGCTCGCCAAGGAATTTCAATATTATTACAATTTAAAGTAATTGTGGCGAGCAGGACGTGGTCGTGGGAGGAAGGCGCGAGGCCGGTGGAGTGATTACTGATGAGAGACACCTGCGCGACGCACCGGTCTCGTGTCTCTCACGGAGGAGCAGAAGCATAAAGGGAGGAGCGACGACAGTGGAGATCGAGAGAGGACAGCCCTGGACTTGTGTTTTGTTTTATGTTTTTTTTCTGCTTTTTTTACTTTCGTTTTGTATTTGTTTATTTATATATTAAAGTTTGTTAAATGTTCACTGGTTCCCGCCTCCTCCTTCCCATAACAATGAACTGTTACAGTAATATTTAACAATGTAATTTATTCTTAAGATGGCAAAGTTGCATTTTCAGTCTTCAGTGTCACATGATCCTTCAGAAATCATTCTGATATGTTAGTTTGATGCTCAAGAAACCTTTCAAAGTTGAAAACTGCTTAATATTTTTGTGGGAACTGCGATACATATTTTTCAGGATTCTTTGATTGGGGTGGAATTATCTGTTTGTCTGACTAATGAGAGACAAAGAAATACTTTTTTGTTTTGTTTTGCAATTCCATCTGGTGACAATAGTGGCATACAAATTATGCATTTCACCTTTAACTAAATTTAAATGTTAAACTGTTAATGAAACCACTCATCAGCCTTCATTTTAAAAGTAGCCGACTGCAGAACCACACAAGTAACCTCTGCTTAATGAACTTTTTTTTTTTTTAAAGCTTAAAGCTCCAGTCCGTAACTTTTAAAATAATAATAATAATAAAAAACATAACCAACCAGTGTTAAAAAATATCTTCTTGCCTTAGCTCGATTCAAAACGGTTAGCTTGTAATAATGATTTTAATTCCAGTGGTTCTGGTGGATTTCCGCGGGAAATTCGAGCATGTCTTTGCGTCATTACGTCACATCTGTACACATAGAGAAGGTGTTTCGGCTAGTAGACTATATTGCGTGTGAGGATGTTGGAGGTGGAAATTTTTAGCCTTTTCTCACAGCACTTTAAATAATTAAACTTATGGCGGATCCAGAAAGGTTCAAACGACAATCACCAGTGCAACTGGAGATTCACCAGTTGTAAAACCCAAAAGAATTTGGACTTCGGAGTGGTAAAAAGAGACTGCAACCGGGCCTACGCGAAAACAAGGATAAACATCGGCAGGGCTTTTGAAAGGTGGCGTGAACTCCGTGATTTGAAGGGGTTCAAAACGGACGCAGAGACGGCTTTTTTCTGCTGGACAGGTCAGAATTTTCAATAGTTCAATCGTGTAACAGTAGCACTTGTTCACTTAATTCACACAGTTACGGAGTTTCCTTTGTTGTGGCTTTTTTCGTTTTGCTATTATGGTAAATATTAATTATTTTGTGCTAGCTATGAGGGGGAGCAATTCACTTCTACTCCAAGAAAACCAAACCCGCCTTCTCCGTTGCCAAGCATTGGAGCTGAATCGGATCGGTAAAGTGAAAATTTTCCTGTCGTAAGATGTTATGCTTTTTTCCCCCTTAGTTGATCAGAACAAAAGTGGATGTTACTTACTTGTTAAGATGACATTTTCCGGTGAAAATTTTTATGTTGGTCATACTGTACTTCCAAAAAGTAGATTGTGTGATTCTAAATGGCAATATCCACACCGGCGGGCCGACTGACAGACGCGCAGTCTCCTCAAAACATTGTGTTCATCAGCGCTGTTTCATGCCGATGTACAACTCACGTAAAGTTTATAATTCCGCGAAAAACTGCAATTACAGATTTCGAACAGAGATGGCGACAAAGAGGAAAAGCTACGGACTGCAGCTTTAATTATTAGTGTCTAAAAAGCAGTTCTAAAACAGAATAAATTAGCACATTCAGTGCTGGTTCCTTTTCCATTTTGCATCTGTAGTAACTAATGAAATTAAAAAGGGTTTGTTGTAGTTATGTGAGTGTCTTAAATGTTCTCTAGCTTTATTCTTTATCAGGCAAAAATAAACGGTCTCCTAGGCAACACTGAGAAATTCCATTTGGCTTTCACTTGGCAACTCACCTGTGACGGCGCTGTCAAAAGTGTGCACACTATACATCTGCCTCCCAACCCAGTCAACCAACCACCCACCCTTTCCTAAACTGCCTGATTTCAAACACCTGACGCCACATCAGTGAAATAGAAATGTGTGAAATGGCACACAAGGAACATGAAGAAATAGAGTCCTCTTCAAAAGCCTGCTAGGAACTCACCTTGGATTCTCCCCAGAATCACTGACCTCACCGGGCTAAGAGCAGAGCCAGGAGACAGGCTGTACTGCTGGGTTACTGTGCTGTCAATCTGGAAGGGGACAGATATTATGGCAGATATCTTGCAAAAGATTTATACCAACATTAAATTTAAATCAGTCATGGTAAGCACAGGACATAGATCTCAGTTCATTGTGACATGCTTTTAGAATATGATCCTAGCACTTTATTTTACAGTGCTGCTCCCCATGTACATACTATGTACTTATAGCAATTGAAATAACTGGGTAATAACTAACCTGACCTTAACACATGTAATTACCTTATATTACCCAGCACTTTCTTTGGTAAGTACACTGTAAGTGCACATACTGTAAAATAAATATAATTTACAGTATCTCACAAAAGTGACTACACATTTCAGTAAACATTTTAGTAGATCTTCTCAAGGGACAATACTATAGAAATGAAACTTGGATATATTTTAGAGTAGTCAATGTGCTGCTTGTATAGCAGTATATATTTACTGTCATCTGAAAATAACTCAACATACAGCCATTATTGTCAAAATAGCTGGCAACAAGTACACCTTAAGGGATAATAGCTGTACGTTGTTTAACCATGCAAAGCCACATGTCCTATTCATAATGTTCATGTTTTTTGTCTGCTTGACAGGACCATACACATTTGTGTATCTTGTATTAGAGCAGTTAAAATTTGTGCTTTGAGAAAAATTCTCTCATACTGACCACTGGATGTTGGCATGGATGCTGGATGTTCTGCCACATGGCAGAGAACTCTCTAAGGATTTGAGAATTAGAATTGTTGCTCTCCACAAAGTTGACCAAGGCTATACGAAGATTGGTAACACCCTGAAACTGAGTTACAGTACAGGCCAGGGTCATACAGAGGTTTTCCAAGACGGGTTCCACTCGGAACAGGCCTCGCAAGGGTCAATCAAAGAAGTTGAGTCCTCGTGCTGTGCGTCAGGTGCAGAAGCTGGCTTCAAAAAACAGACACATGAGTGCTGCCAGCATTGCTTTAGAGGTTGCAGAAGCAGAAGGTCAGCTTGTTAGTGCTCAGACCATTCGACACACACTGCAACAAGCCGGTTTGCATGGCCGTCGTCCCAGAAGAAAGCCTATTCTGAAGCTGGCTTACAAGAAAGCCCGCAAACAGTTTGCTGAAAGCAACCTGTCCAAAAGCATGAATTACTGGAACCATGTCCTGTGATCTGATGAGACTAAGATAAACTTGTTTGGGTCAGATGGTGTCCAGCATGTGTGGCGGTAGCATCATGGTCTGGGGCTGCATGAGTGCTGCTGGTACTGGGGAGCTGCGCTTCATTGAGGGAAACATGGATTCCCACATGTACTGTGACATTCTGAAGCAGAACATGATGCCCTCCCTTCAGAAACTGGGCCGAACGGCATGATAACGACCCCAAACACCGCCAAGATGACAACTGCCTTGCTGAGGAAGCTGAAGGTGATGGAGTGGCCAAGTACTTCTCCAGACCTGAACCCTATTTAGCATCTGTGGGGCGTCCTCAAGCGGAAGGTGGAAAAGCACCATGTGTCTAACAGCCAGCAGCTCCGTGATGTCATTATGGGGGATCGGAAGAGGATCCCAGCAACAACCTGTGCAGCTCTGGTGAATTACATGCCTAGGAGGATTAAGGCAGTGCTAGATAACAATGGTGCTCACACAAAATATTGACACTTTGGACACAGTTTTGACTTGTTTACTTAGGGTGTACTCACTTTTGTTGCCAGCTATTTTGACAATAATGGCTGTATGTTGAGATATTTTCACAGGACAGTAAATATATACTGCTATACAAGCAGCACGATGATTACTCTAAAATCTATCCAAGTTTCATTTCTATAGTATTGTCCCTTGAGAAAATACTTAAAATGTTTGCTGAAACGTGAGGGGTGTACTTACTTTTGTGAGATAGTGTATGTTACAAGACTTTTAAGATCTCAGACAAGTTATGAGACAAGCATAAAAGTCATCCATTCTCATTCCAGTAAAAAAGTACCCTAGTGAAAAAACTTCTCAAAATGTATATTAAAAAACTTTTATTTCATTCGAAGTATACTGTAAATCCATTAATATATTAACTGACATATCGATTGAGATTTACTGATATAAATATTATAATTAAACTTTATTTGGAGTACTTCTTTATTGCACAATGCACATTTCTTAATATTAAGCCTAAATTGTGTTTAATATCACTATTAGTAAGGATAGTATGATCTCTGTGTAATATCAGTCTTTAAATGCACGATTTTTAAAGTGTACCAAAAGTATACTTGCAATAGTTCCACTTCAGCACAATCAAATATACTTAAGTATATCTTTAGTTGGACCTCAGCACTATTTCTGAATAACTAAAGTTTACTAAGTACAAAATTAGTTGTTCCAATTTAGCAGGCTTTAGGTATACCAATTTAGTATACTAAAAGTACAATTGCAGGGTATTTATATTAAGTACATAAATATGTAAATGTACTTGTAGTACACTTAGCATAAAATTAATGTATTTCAAATACATTTGAGTATATTTATTTTTCACTAGGGTAAAGTATAGGTGGTCAAGTAAAACGTCAAATATTGGCCATTGCGTTAACACCTGCTGCTATGGAGACAAAGACTCACCTGGACAAGGAGTTCCTGTCCCTTTCGATTGATTTTGACCCAGTGGAACCGTCCGTCTGATAGACTGGCTGACTTTGGGCTGAACGTTTCTGTTCTTTTTTCTTTGTTCAACAAGTATCGTATTTGCAGGCTGCCTGGGAAATCAGAGTAAAAGCTATTGGCTTAAAGTCATACGATATTTGTTTGATACAATGAATGCAGTGTTGTAGCATGACAAGAAGGAATAATGCTATAAATTTCAACATGTTCAAGTCCACAATGTAAAGTGTTTTTGTATCACCATAAAGGGGTTTGTGATAATAACCATCTTTTACATGGCTACTTACCAAAGAAATTAATGGACAAGAAATATTGATTTGATTTGACATCATTCTATTATGTGAGAAGAAAATACGGTGTGTGTATATGACAAACATTACACTAGCAGTTAAGAAGGAAATTGTTTTCTTAGGACAATGTCAGTTATACTGTTCAGTGATCATGATCAGAGCCGGATTAACGCAAAGGCAAACTAGGCACGTGCCTAGGGCCCGATTGGCGGGATGGGGCCCAGACAGAGGGACAAAAATAAAAAAATGTACAAATGTCCTACAATTTATTTCAATATTTATTAATTAACTAAAAATAGTGACGATGTTTATCTTAACCATAGACTGTTGCATTACGTCACATTAACGCCAGCCCATCAGGTGCTGCGCAAAAGCCTAAATAGGCACGCAAAGAGGCACAGCTCGTAATGCAGGTGTGTGCGTTGTCGTCATCTATTTTGGAGTGATTGCAATGTATTCTAAATATAAACTTGTACTGTAGATCAGCGTCGTTTCTGGAAAAATCATTCACCGCTTTATTACGAGTTTAAAAGAGCGCGAGCGTCATTAACGTGCCCAGACGCGACGCTTTGAATTTGCGCGTACAATGAATAACATCGCGTCGGGAGCTGACTAAAAACGCTACAAAAGTAAAAGTCAAGACGTTTGTATTCAAAGTTAAAAAGCCAACACACTACAACATTTTTAAATGTTTCAAATAAAGGATCTCATGGGTCTATCTTCTAAATTCGCCTGATGATTAGATTATACCCTGTCTGACATCAGCCTACTTACGCCAATAATATCGCCAATAATATCAGTTTAGATTTTTTTTTTTCTAATCAGTAGCGATCGTGTCTTTCTCGTCCACTTGATTTGTGTATAGCATATTTAAGGTAGCAATGCAATGCATAATATCATATTACTTATATTAATAATATGACAATATCTGCAGTCAATATTGATTAAATGGGAGGGAAAAATCCTGCCCATACCAGCTATGAAAAAAATGATAAAAGCATATATCACTGAAGTGGTATTCTGGAACTGTGAATAAATTGTAAAACAGCACAATAACAATAACAATAACATCTTCATTAAACAAAAAAGAGATTACCTTAGATGAAGTTTGATTAATATGCACATACAGTAGCCTACTGGTAAAAAGTCTGGACCAATTACTAGTTTGAATGTTTTTGAAAGAAGTTTTTTATTATGCTCTACAAGCCTGCATTTATTTGATCAGAAATACAAAAAAAAAAATACAAAAAAAAAAAAAAACAGGAATATTCAGCAAGGATGTGTTAAATATATAAAAAGTGATAGTGAAGACTTTTTTAAAACAACTTTTTAATAATAAAAAAAAAATCCTGAAAAAAAGTATCACAGGTTATAAAATAAATATTAAGCACCATTTCTAACATTTGATAATAAATCAGAATATTATAAAGTTTTCTGAAGGATCACATGACACTAAATTCTGCTTTGCATCACAGAAATATATTTTAAAGTATAGTAAAATAGGAAAACCATTATTTTAAATTTTTATAATATATTATTTTTTCGGTATTTTTGATCAAATAAATCCAGGCTTGATGAGCATAAGAGACTTCTTTCAAAAACATTAAAAATAGTAATGTGTCCAAACTTATGTACTGTGTAAGTAAAAACATTTAAAATTAAATGTTGTATAAATTAAAAGGTTAGGAATCATATTTGTTTCAAGAGTTTTTTATTGGCGGTGGGGGGCCTCCAACATGAATATTGCCTAGGGCCTCCAAATGTCTAGAACCGGCCCTGATCATGATATAAATATATTTGACCACAGATCGCTGCAATTGACTCCGCCAGGGTAAATTAAATGAATCAAAAACATTTACAATGTTACAAGAGATTTAAATTTGAAATAAATTCTGTTCTTTTGAACTTTCTATTCTATAATTTCTATCATGGGTTCCAAAAATATATTAAACAGCACAGCTGTTTTCAACATTGATAATAATACACAAGCTTTCTGAAGGATCATGTGACATTGAAGACTGGAGTTATGGCTGCTGAAAATTTGTCCATTAGACAAAAACATTTTAAAAAAATCTTGTCAACCCCAAACAGTATAGTCAACAGTACATGAGCTGAAGCCTCCAGTAATATCTGTGGCCTAATAAAAGCGTTTTTATTTTAAATAGAGCGAGATAAACAAATGACAGAGTGCACCTTTAAGGTGCAATCTGAAGTTACCAAAATAGGAAGAAAAAAAAACACTACTCTTTACTTATAATTAGGTTATTTCACTGCAATTAACAATTTGAGAATTATGAATGCTTGAACATGTTTAAGAGTCATTTGGGATAACAGGACCAAGCAAGTCTGCAATCACCTCTGCACTTGAAAAGTTCTCATGTGAATTATCATTTCTCTTGTAGGTGGAACAAGACTAACTCCATCCACTAGTTCTCCCTTCTCTGTCATTAAGTATTCTGTATAGCCTTTGCTTGCTTCCTAGCTTTAATTCATTGATTTCCATGATCAGTCTTTCCTTAAGCATACTTTCCTTCTGTTCTGCATTTCCTGTGCCTCGCCTCAGTGCTTCTTTCTTTTACCACCTTTCTCCCTTTTTTCTCCCTTTATGTCAAAAGATTGATGTGAATTGCTATCTGCTGTGCAAGACATGTTAGCCAGTCATGTGTTCTCGATGAGATGGTGAAAAATTATTTTCCGCTAAATGGAAAAAAAGCAGAGATGTGAAAGAGTACTGTAAATAGTGATGAGAGACAATGGTTGCAAGACCCTTCAGTTTAGATGCCATGTGTGTTCTTTTGATAAAGGGTGTGGGTGTAACTGAGTGAGGAAAAAGAAAAACACTAAAAGGAAAATGTATGATGTATAACTTTTTCTACTCTGTAAAAATGTAACCTGCATAGTTCAAATTTTATTATTGAATCTCAAAGGAAGACAGATATTGCATATTTATACTACTCACATACTATTCACAGGAATACTTTTTTTTTCATAATTTACTCATCCTCATGTCCCTCCAAACCCGAATGACTTTCCACAAAAACTAATACTATTTTCTGGCTGCTCTTTTCTAGTCAATGAAATCAGATAATGACTATGGTGGAAAAAGGACAAAATGCATACAATTATTAATATTTTTTGAGCTTGATACAGGTTTGGAACAATATGAAAATGAGTAAATGATCACTGTTCCCCAAGTTTTAGAGCAACGTATGACTTGGTACCGTTTGATGATAGCATAACAGCCATATAATGCTGGTCAAGAGTGTGAGCTGTCAGGATCAAGGCAGGCACATGACGCGTCAAGAACCCAAACGACACTTTCTCTTGAGATTTGGTAACTTCTGCATTGTGGAAGCCAGCCGGTGATTTTCTGGCTTCCTCATTCAGTATTCCGGAAAATGGCTCCTGGAGAGTGTACAGGACTGAAGATCCACTTTCAAAGGAAGCTGCTAGAGCTGTGATGGACACAGAGAGACAAAGAAGTCCCTGGTGAACTTCACTGAGAACATCAGGCATCATCATCATCTCTATGCAAATTCAGATTGTGTGCAAAGGCAATGAACTCTACGTCTCATCTGTCATTATTAGAGCTATAAAAACAACAACATTAGCATTGTTTCCTCCCCAACCACAGCTGAGACAGTGGTGGAAAGGTGTCCTACTGATTCTTTCTGTCTCTTCTCATTTTCTGGTCATCTATTCTAGTTAGCAATAAACACCCGTGGCTTGAGCGGACCCGTTGTGACATCGCATTGTGAAGAAACAAAGCCATTACATCACTAATCTGACTGACAGGCTGCTGGATGGGTATGAGGCAGAGCAATGGCTGCTATAATTAAATTCCATTTGTCAGTTAAAGCTTTTCTGCCAAAGCCTGTCAGCCCAGCCTCAAGGAATTCAAGGTGAATACGTCATCAAGGACATGTTGTCATCCACCGGCAGCCAACCCTCCTGATCTAATAGAAAACGAAAAATTGTCTGAAATAGTGGAAATTTCCATAGAATATATAGTGGGTTGACTTTCATACCTGTTGTACACATTTTTGGTACAAATGTCTCCCAGTGTGAGACTCATGCCATATCCAACAGCTCACAGCAAGCTGTGGCTTAAACGGATATTAAATCATTTCCTATAGAGCCCTGATTTAATTTCTCTCTGTAGGCTTTGATCTAATTGTGTGATTTTACAGTGTAGATCCAATAAAAACACTTCCTCCGTCAAAAATGCCAACATTACAGCATTAGAGAACTACAAGCATCTGAGGTGTACTTGTGGTCCAGAGTGCCTATTTCATTCAGCTCTTTTTGATTGGTGCAATAAGACCTATGAAAGAGAGCTGGCCTGGAGGCCATCGTAACCTCACCTGTTCTGCAGTGTGGCCCATCGAAGGCTATCTGTGTACAGTCGCAGGTGTACCTGCTCCTCTCTTCCACACATCTCCCTCCATTATGGCAGACGCTGTCACTTGTGCAGTGACCCAGGCAGCCTGAATTCACCCCAGGGGTGGTCTTAGCACGCTCATAAAGGTCAAGGGTAACCCCATTAATGGCGAGGGCACGTAAGCAGCCCAGAAAGCCCCTCTGCCTAGAAGCCGTTCCTCCTATTGGGGAGATTAAAATTATTAATTGTCTTAGGCAATTTATAAAGCCAAGCACTTTGAAGTTAATAATAGTGTCATTCTCAGGAAATTATGCTTTTTGGGTTTTCCAATCACTTACTACTGACACAATTAACTGAATTCTTATTATTTGGTAGTCTTACTCCATTAAGTGTGTAAACTGAAAAATGGAAAATGAAAAATTTGATTAACATTAAATAAATGTATCTGAATTTCACCATTCAGCAAGTTACTAAACAAAAATCGTTCATGGCATAAAACAAGAATTCTGACTGTAAATAATATGGTGTAGCGAAAATTATATTTTTTGCACTGATCGTCAACCCTGTCACATTTAACCATGCCATGGTTTCTGACTAGAAATATGATTACAGATTCCTTCTGTAAAACGGGCTAAATTTTCTCTGTTCCCATGGGTATTCTTAGGTAAAGTACACTCAATATTATTATAACATCACTAGTGACATTTGCTCAATTGCATGTTTGCGCACCCACAAATAGTTGACTGCTGAGCTGAAGCCGATAGGGTCTTTCAGACGGTGCTTCCGTTAGCTCCAGCGGCAGTGAGTCAACCTGCAGAGAAGCTTCTTTCACATTTCGCTCAGCACGAATATAATGCCATTGACGATCATTTAAGACTACAGGTGATCGAACGGTAAGAATTACTGGTCCATCCCCAAGGTCAAAGGTGAAGTTCACTGTAGAAGGAGCTGAGAAAGACAAAAACAGTGGTATGTTTATCTCACACTTTGCGGTTTAAACAAAAGTATGACAACGCAGTTCACCGAAAGTTCAGTGAATGTTCTTCTTTTAAAGAAGTGCTCAGAGGCTCTTTCAAGAAACATGCTGAAGCCTCTATTTTCAGGTCAGACACACCCGATACTAGTGCATTTCCCTTCAAGCATATATTATCTAAAATGAACTGTTATGCCACTGTTTTTGTCTTGCTTTCAAGTTAAAATATCAAATATATAAATAAATATACTTAATTCAGCATATATTTTCTAGAAACCAAGTTATTTTCTCTTCAAGACATTTAGCAATTTCTCTTCTGCAATTTTGCTTCAAGTAAATGTATTTTTATAATTTAGATTTTTTCTTGGGAAAACAAGAATAAGAAAAAAGTTTTTTTTTTACAAGTAATATTTGATCAAGCACTCACAAATAAGTTCCAGCCTTATGAAGTCTCTGACACCCAGATTCTCCAAGAAGACTCCTGAGAGAGCACTAGTTTTGAAAAAGAGTGAAATATCGACGCTCAGTTCGGCTTGCAGGGTGGGGAAGTGCAGATAGGAGGATTCCTGGTAAAAAGATGCAGTGTTCCAGAAAAAACCTGTAGCAAAGGGACAGGGAAAAAACACACAGCGTGTTGAAAAGCAAATTGTGCTCTGAATTCAATAAAAAAGGGTCCATCTCTTTTGCATTTTGAAATATGAAAATATATTCAGTAGAGAGCCGTATTACCCCCCATTCCCCTTTTAAATTTGGTAAACAAAACACCCACGGTTGCCATAGCAACGCAGCGGTCCAATATGAAGCTCAGCCTGTGAGTTTGTCCGGTTTGTGTCTCCGATGGCGATCTCACTAAGGGGTAAATGGTCTTTATAAGACAGCACACCAGTATCATTTGCCCTGCAGGAGGAGAAAGAGAATGAGAGAATGTGGAAGAAGAGAAGTAATGAGCGAAAGGACAGTATAAAGACTTTTTAATCTCTCTCTGAGGTAGACAATTGCCCTCCGAGGAGTGTGTATGCTTCACTTGTTACTTAAAAAAACGGTAATACTTGCCCTATGGCGAGTATTAAGCTTTTTGCTTGTCTCACTCACTTTAACAGAAAAGCTAATGAAGGGTTTTAAAGTGTGGATCCAATACAGCATTTTAATTGACTAAAACAATCCTATTTTCTTAAAAATAGGAAAAACTGCTCAAGTCCAGTGGGCTATTTTTTTTACCCGAAGGTTAAAGGTTTGTCATATTGCATAAATTATATTTGACTGAAATGCTTTTAAATATGTTATATTCTACAAATTATAAAACTGTGCTAGATGTTATGTTTTGTGAAAGAGAAGCCTTTGAGCTCCTTTATGAAAACAAACTGTGTTTATGATTACTACTATATAGTGATTTTCAAGTTGAAATTGTGTAATGTATAACAGTGACTATAAAATATTTTAGGTATGGGATTACCATATTTTGAGTTTTGATATTTGGGCTAGGGTCAAAGGGCTAGTTTTTATTGGCCATTGGGATTTTTTTTTTTTTTTACGCAGACCTGGCAAGTCTGATTCACTGTAAAATAAAAATTTACCAGATGTCTTGGTCTGCATCACAGTTGCAGAAGTAATTCATGTCCCTGCAGTTGCCATCCAAGCTACAAGAACACTGCTGGACCCCAGGCAGAAATCCTCCCCAATATGTTCGTTTCACTCCGTCTCGATCCAGCCACCACGACAGAGGCGTTCCATCTGAAAATGGACAAAATGCCCCAAGGATCAAAATATTTTTTTATATTTCTTGCAGTAAATAATTATGCTAATAATGACAGCACTGTTTGGAGTCTAATGTAATTAAGTCATGCATGATGACATCTGGTCTCCTGCTCCTGCTGGTCAGTAATGGGCTCTGAGGCTCCTGTCAGTCAAGTAGCCGTTATAGTAGCGCATGTGCGTGACCAGACATCTGCTATCACAGCGGTGCAGAGATCTGGCCAAGAGCTTAGCCAACGACAAATGGCAATCAGATATGCAAGATGTCTAGTGCTGGAGGTTCACATTTGAACAATGTTTGATCAAAGGTTGATCTTTGCTCAAAGGCTTTATTGGATCTCATTTCGATTTTGCAAATCAAAATGAATCCAAATACTGAGCCAAATGTTTGAGGATAAGTTAACTCCAACCCAGTAAAAAGCCTAAGCATTTCAACCCCACAGAGTCAAAAGTATTAAAGCAGTGTGCAGAAAAAAAACATATGGAATAATTTAGCGTAAAAGCTTATAATCTTTTTTTAAGGCTTTATGCATGCCTTTGCAATTCAAATGCTCTCATCACGTCCCACAACCATCCCTGCATGACAAAAATTACAGTATAACCACTTTTTAAGTGAACATCATCATTCACTGCACATCGTCGTCATGTCACACTTAAGCCCCTTTAATATCGGTGGTAATAACCAGCTGTTGTGAATCATCTAGCTGTGAGGTATGTTTTTGTTCCTTTGGAGCATATTAGCCAAATTTAGAGGATTAGAATTCCTGAGGTAACATAAATCACACACTTCATAAAAAGACAACATTTCAACGGTACAGCACACAAAACGATGAGATAAACTCAGCGCGCCAGAGTAAGAAAGCAGAACCAACCCCAGGTGTCAAAAAGCCGAGACTTCCTGCAGCGATATATCACTTCCTGTTGGCAATGTTCTGAGGAGGTCACGAGCGAGCGGAGATGGTATGGTGAGATAGTGTAGTTGAAGATGAGAACGAAAGGGCTGCGTGGAGTGGATCCTCGAATGTCAATGGGCCTCGTGTAATCGTGCCCCACCACAGTCCAAACTTTATCTTCTGTGCAAGAAACACACACACACACAAAGAAACAGCACACTTGAAAAACTAGTAAAGACTGAAATCCCCATTGACTCCAAATGTGTATCAACCCTCTCAAGACTGCACTCAATCGACCGTATGTGCTTGTGAATGAAAATGAGAGATTAACGGAGTGATGGAGTCGTATGCAAATACCTGATGAATATTAAGCAGAGAACAGAAGGTCACTCATTCAGGAGGGTGTGAAATGATGAGAGTGTGGTAGTCTACACTAGCACCTTTCACTATGCACATTGAAATTGCTACGTGTGATGTATAAAGGTGCCGGTTTGTGGTGTCTTGCAGAATTAGCATGGCTAATAGCTCCTTTAATTGGGGTCAGTTTCAAACGATTTTCTTGCCAGTGCTTGTTGGCGTCGCTTGAGAGAAGAGGTCTATTTGAATTGGGTCTCCAGATCTTTTAATGCATTCAGCGTGACAAAGCTAACTTTGCAATCTGAATAAAGCTCAATGAGAGCTGACTTGGTAAAGTAAAGCCAGCTTAGCTGTGCCAACGGGCAGCAGGTGGTCACAGCGTATGACAGCTTCCTGGTGCTTACTTTTCTCAGCTCGGCTTGCAGCTCCAATAACATCAGAGCCAAAACCTGCTGCCTATGAAACTAAGAAAAATGAAGCTATCAGTCTCAGCTAGTATGTGCTGCCAGTCTCTGCAGGCAGAAATGCTTCTTGATTTTTTTCTTTCTTTACCTGCACTCCTCCCTGCTGCTGACATAATGGAGCTTGAATTTCCCTGTGTGATGATATAATGTATTACAGTCTTATCTCAGAGACAAATCAGCCCAGCATCTGATGCAGCAGAGAGTAATGTCAGAGGCCAAAAACCAAGGTCGGTGAAATTGGTGATGAAACCTGACAGGAGACGTAAGAAAACACATTGTTCCTGGTGGCAGAGGATACATCTGCTTGTCCCCACATGTCTTGGAGAGGTAACAAACCAATTTTTTCCCCATTTTGCTATATATTGTATCCTGTAAAAATCGTACAGTAAAAACCTGTTAAATTGGTTACCTTACCATATGCAGTACATGGGCTTAGTCAAGTCAAGTGAGCTTTATTGTCATTCTCTTTTATATGTGGAGACATACAGTGTAACGAAATGTAATGCCTCGCAGGACCACGTTGCAACATATTTAAACAAGTCCCTGTGTAACATCACATATGCTTATATTTTATTTAAATAGTTTTGATTCCTCTCATTTTTGTTTTATGTTACGTTGTACTATTGAAATGTAGTGTGTTACCCTAATGGTGTTTTTAGTGTATGCATTGGCCATGTTTTATGGAATTTATTATGTGATTTTCTAATGTTAACTGTATTATTATGGTGGTTATCAGTACATTTTAAGGTAAAAAGCAGATATTGGTTCAAGTAGTTTGGTATATTAACATTATATAATTTATTAAAATATATGGTTATAAGTATGCCACCCTGTAATATTTTTACAGTGTAATGTTACTACAAAAATAGCACATACAGGGCTAGATCTACTAAACAGGGCAAATAAGCATGATGCTGCATTCAAATAAAAGAGAAGATGGGAGTGGAAAGTTCTGCGAGTGATCTACTTACAATGCGCAAATTAAAGAACAAATTCAGCCATGTCTAGCGCAAAATGAGTTAAGACATGCCCTTTTGGTATTAAATAATGGTGCAAATTCAAGAAAATTGACTACCGCAAACCATAGTAAAATCACGTTGCGTGATTTATTTAAATGCTTTCCTCCAATAAATGTTATGCCTGAAAGGGAAACTCCTACAAATGTATATCCAATAAGGTCAGCTACAAAAATAACTGTTTTGTGCCCACACCTTTTCATTGCCAAATTTTCACGGCTTGTCTTTAGTAAATCCTGACAGTAGTTTTTCAACACCAAAAGAGGGTTTGCACTGGCACAAGCTGTTAGTAAATCTGGCCCATAGGGTCAAATTCATTCACTTTTGCAGCCCTTCTGCACTCTGTATTTCAGTGCAAAAAAAAATTATTTCTCACAGCTATCACACGCAGTTTGTAGCAGGAGGAATTGCTCAAATGATAAAGAAATTATGGAAAAATTATAATCCGTCATATATCACTGGGAATAAACAACGCTGTCTACAGGCTAGAGATGCGCGGTTGGCGGTTATAGCCGCGGACTCCGCGGATAAACCGCGGATCGGGCGGATGACGTGACGAAAATTTTTTTTTAAATTAAATTCGGGCGGGTGGCGGGCGGTTTCTAGTCTCGCGGCTGTCATCAGCAGCGCCTTGTATCGCCCAATCAGCGGATGGCGGGCGGGTGCGGTTTTGAAAATTGGTCAAAAATGTTGGTGCGGATGGATGGCAGACGGATGATGAGTTTTGTGATGCGGTTGCGGATGAAATAATACCCCATCCGCGCATCTCTACTACAGGCACAAATTACTCTAAGTGATTTCTCCCACAGTCTAGAGAAAACACGAAAACATCTAAACCACAGCAACAATCACACCATCTACAGTAGATGTCTTGGAAACACTCATCAACTGCTTCGTTGGATCCAGTCTAGCTGAATCAGGGATGTTTGTGTGGTGATTGAGCAAAACATCTGCCTCACCGGAGGCTCCATGGGAGGAAGGTTGGCCAACCCTAATCCAACCTGCTGAACTAGACAGCCGCATGAGATGCTGAACTCACTTAATGAGATGTGTGATTTCTCCAGGCAGTCCCCCACACATGCTGAGGTCACACCTGTCCTTGCACTGAATGAGGTTTGTAAATGAGAAGTGCTGAGGTTTGAGCTTCATCATTGAATAATGTTAAACATGATGAACATCAGTGTATAATATGTCTAGAAATGTGCAAAGCTAGGTATGCATAATTAGATCAGTCACCTGCCATGGTGCAGTTAACTTGAGTGTGCTCTAGAGGTCCACTCCCATCGAGGTCGATTGTAAACACACTCGACTGGCTTCCTGTTTTCCTGAAGGCCTCACAGGATCGCTCATATATTGCTGAAAATGATGAATCATAGAAATGATGGAAATAAATCTGCTGCTGTTGTGTTTATGTTGTGTTTGATTACAGAATGCTTGCATTTTGGCACATCAGCATGCTTGGCACAGAGATACTGAGCCTGTGGGAGGTAAAGAAAACAACAACACTAAATTGAGTTCAAGAACATTGTTTTTTTGCCTTTAAGTTTAAGGTGTAATCATAAGAAAAAACATTTGTCAATTTTTGTTAATTAGCAGCATTATTCAAACAAAACACTCTGCCTGGCCAAAAACAGCCGATACCTGTTAAATCAGTCACAAATAAAAACAGTGTGTCACATGCAAACAAGTCTTCGTTCATTTATATTAAATTAACTTCCCTAACCATGACATTGTAAACAGTTAATTTAGCAAACGGAGGTAATTACTGTTTTCTTGGGACCTGTTTGTCACGACAGAGAAGACCTCTGTGCGGCAGAGAGAACTAATTTGTTGCACGTGTTGTTTTGCTGACGGTAAATCGCACAGCAGGACTTGTAAAAAGGAAATATCACATTTATTTGTCTTTTAATGCAATAAGTCTAACAGATGGCATTGTCATGCCTCTCTTTCCTCCAGAGAACATGTACAGTCATGAGCGTATGATGAAACCGTGCATGTGGCGGCAGATTAGAACATATTGATCCAACAAATTTGATTAAAGCAAGGAAGCGTAAAAATATATCTGGTGAAAATAATTAAAGCTTACTCAAAATACTATCATAGACACAGATGCCAAAATTAAATGGATAAATTGGTGAGTGCATAGTTTCAAATCACTGTTACCCTTGCAGCTGTCAAGTGACGCATTATGCATGCCATAATTAATGTTAATGACTTAAAATTAAAGGGTAAGCAGCATTGGCCGATTCCAACAAGTATCATTTACAAGTAGTTTATTAGAACAATAAAATTAAAATATGGGAAAATTTGGACCTCACCAACTTAACTGAAATTTAATACCAATTTAACTGAAGTCGAAGTTAATTTAGGCTACTTTCACCACACAATAGTGGCACCTGTAGATGACAATGACCTACCACTCTAAAACTTTTGAACACTTTTTGAGTTTGTTTATGGTTCATGTTTTTATAATTAATATTTTTTAATAATAAAAAGTTAGGTCCCACTTTATATTAAGTGGCTTTAAGTACTATGTACTTACATCGAAAAATAAGTTCAATGTACTTATTGTGTTCAGGTTGTATTGTAAAACACTTTTGCTGCTATTGAGGGGTGATACGGGTAAGGTTAGGGTCAGGTGTAGTGGTATGGGTCGGTTTAAGGGTGGATTAAGGTGTAAGGGAAGGGTCAACTGTGTAATTACAAATGTAATTACATAAATTAATTATAGCTGTAATTACATGCAGCTATTTTCAAAATAGAATTACAATGTAAAAACATGTATGTACACAATAAGTTCATTGTATCAATTATTAATTTCAATGTAAGTACATTAAAGCCACTTAATATAAATTGGGACCAAAAGGTATAATTCTGACAATGCATCTGTGATATCTGAAATAAACCCAAGTACATACATTATTCAGTAATGTGCTGCAAAACAGCTAAATTAAACTCACATCTAAGTAATCAAAAAGGCATAGGCTGTTTTGGGACTTTGCATAACTCACAGTTGTGGCAGGTGGCTCCTGTGTATCCTGTTCCAGAACAGTCACAGTAAAACTGGTCCCATGACTGGATGCATTGACCACCATGTTCACACAGATTGGGCAAACACCTGTTGGGATGAACACGTTCATTTGAAATGATAATTTTTTTAGATTTGGTCATAAAACCATTTTAATTTTTTCATACCCAACTTTTTTATTATTATTGTATGTAATATTATTACAAACAATACTATTATTAAATATTATTCTATGCTTAGTTGGCCCACATTGAAACTGCTCCTGAAAATATTTCCATAGAATTGGAATGGCCATCATTCACAAAGTTCTACACATTCCCTGCTTCTTGCATGTTTGATTTTTTTTATATTTAGACTGATTTGGTTGTACTTCAAGCTAAAAAAGAGAGTGTATCACTCTGAGCTTTGTTTAACCCATTTCATTAACTGTTAATTCTATTCCATTAACAGATTTTCCTCTAGCATAGAAAAGGCAAATAAATTCGGCCAATTTTATCTGGGCCTGGTTATGAGCAAAATTATATAGCTGATCACTACATTTTCACTACAGTCATGCATAATTATTCACATAAAAGTAGTAAGAAAACAGTGTGAGCAAGAAATCAATAGGGACAACTGACCTGTCTTGTATGTTGCAAACATCAAAGCTAAGCTGGCTAAAGTTGCTCAGGCTTTCCTGCTGAATCTGAAGGAAGTTGACCGGATGGTTGTTGATGAACAGGAGACGAAAGCAGCCCTGAAATCCTCTGCTGGGGTTCTCACAGATGAAATTGCTCTGGAATAAAGGGCAGCCTAAAATAATGGAAAATTCCAACTTACTGTCTTTTAAATCAAAAACAACATCCACGACTAATACCAAGTTGCACAAAGACAAATCTCTGCAAAGCAGCTTATACAATCTCAGCAGGACTGCATTGTCTCAGAAGTAAGCAAAATTAGAGATTTAGAGGTCTTAGTTAAGACGTTGACAATTTGAGTCAGATATTTCAATAACAGCATTAAAAAAAATGCATTTATCCTCTACAGTAATTGAATGTGGTTAGAGCTGCATGAATGAACTAAAAAGAAAAAAAAAACCTCCAAGTAAAAAAAGGAGGATTGGGAATAACAGCTGTGCATGTGAAATGAATGGACCCTAAGAATCCTCTCAGCTTGCCAAACCTGTATTTCATTCAGGAATATGAGGAACGTTCAGTTGATGGAGGTTAGAGTTAATAAGGCAGAAGAAAATTGTTCTTTGCAGTCAGGATAATGTTTTGGGTAATAACTGCTTTTTGCCCGCAGCCATCAGGCTAGTTCAGAAAGGAGATCAAAATAAGTTATTATCCCTGAATTTGAATATAGCATGTAACTCTTTCCAAGAATCAGGATAAACTAGCTATTTCCATTTCTAATGCTATACCTCCAACATAGATGGTTGTTTTTTGAACGTTCTGGCTAAGGCCAATGATTTCCATGGAGACAGGCTTCTGATTGTTGACTGTTAAAGACACTTTTTGACCCTTGACCTCGACGGCGATGGAATGCCACTGTCCATCACTCAAATTCTGACCTGAAACACAAAAAGTACAGGCATAACAAGGCAGTCTGCCCAGCCTCAGAATGAAAGCTGTGATAAATGAATCACGTAATCATCTGCATCCATACTTTATCAGTATACAATATATAAAAATGTATGAACAAATTAAATGCTATTGCTCCTACATATCTTACCACTGAAAACCTGAGCAGAGTTTTGTGGCCCTCCAGAGATAGCGAGGAGCAGCCGGGCCTGGCTGAGCTGAAGAAGCAGGTTAATGGGGTCCGGATCATGAGAGAGAGGGACTGAGAACAGCAGCCCTTCCTGGTTCCACGTGCGGAACTGAAGGCGTACAGAGAGACCCTCTGTAAAATAATCTGCGGGGAGCGCCAGGAAGCTGCCTGTGGAACTGAGGAACGTCACAGCGACTGACGAAGACTCAGAGCAGGAGAACGTCACATTTCCCTTAGTAAGGAAGAGAGAGAGAATAAGAAAATATGAAAAAGAAAGAAGAGATGATTATGTGGAGAGCAGAATTAAAAAGGAAAGAACAATGAAAAGATGGAAACAAGGAGTCATCCTAAATCATACTGATGTTGGGCGTGAGCACATAGCAAGTGAATTATTGAAGCAATAGCAATGTGTGCTGGCAGTTTCTTCCATCTTAGCAAACTTAGCATCTTAGTTTAAAACTCTATAGTTCAGCATCTCTCAAACTGGGGTCTGTGGACCCCCCGGGGTCCCATAAATTCTTATCATAACATATGAATTAGAGGTATTATGAAAAACAAGAAAGAAAGTAAGGTAATAATCAGATGATTGTGACAATAGTCTATCTATATATGGAACATTATGAATGGTGGTTTTAGTCTTTTCTTCCTGTGATGGGGCAACCCAAAGAGAAGCCCCAATAGTTTACATTAAAAAAAAAAAAAAAAGCCATATACATGCAAGTTTACTGTGTAACAAAAATACCATTAATATCTAGATAAAAGATTTTATCTAAAGTTTAAGTTTAAAGTTTAATAATCACATTAAGCCGTAGAGTGATAAACGTTTTTCTCCAAATTTAAGACCTTTTAAAATGATCATTAAGATTTGTGTTGTACTATTTAAGATATAAATTTTTTTATGACCTTAAATATTATCAAACCTAATTTAAAGGGGTGGTAAAACACGATTTCACTTTTCTAACTGTAATCCTCTAGTTAGTGTGTAATGTTGATGTTTGAGCATAAACAACATCTGCAAAGTTACAGCGTTCAAAGTTCAAAGAAAAAGGAGATATTTGCTTTTAAAGAAATCAATTTCTAAAGACTACAGCAAACAGCCGGTAGGGACTACACGACATTCCTCCAGGGTTGCTGACGTCAGCAACCCCAATAAACCCCTCCTCCGAGAATACAAAATAAGGGGGGCGAGGCCATTTTATATTGCGTTGGAGAAGAGTTATTGTGGTATAGGAATGTTATTGCCGGGACTAGACGTCTCCGTTCCCTACTCAGGGAACGAGGGTTACATACGTAACCGAGACGTTCCCTTTCGTGGGAACTCCTACGTCTCGTCGGAGGAGTTTCCAACGAATTGGGATCCCTAACAAAACGCCATGGTGCTGGCCCCTTCCAGCGCCCAGCTTAGCTACCCGCCGAAGCAGTTTCTTATCGTCTTTGGCGGGAGCTAGCTAGGAAAATTACACTGCTGTTCTGCAAGACCCTCTCAGTGGATATGGATAACACTGGGAAAGCGTGCCCAACCTGTGGGAGGGAACGCTGCGGAAGCCCCTGCCCGCCCGAAGGGAGGCACCGGAATACACATGTGTACTAACCCGTGGGGTAATGAAACACATGGCAGTCCTTGAGGTAGTCCCAGCCCGAGGGGTGGGAGCGTACTCAGCAAGGACGACAGAATGGTCTGTCGAGGGAAAGACACGATGCTAGCCCGGAGGGTAGCTCTCATAAGAGAGCATAAACCACCCACGAACACAGTCTCAGCATGTTTGCGATGCGCTAGAGGAGTGAGGGGTCCGAGGAGGTGGTCTCGTCGGAGAACGCTCACTGTAATCCTCAGATCACCAATGCTATTAATCAAAGTAGCCCCTCTCCGGTGGCCACCAGAAGAGGAACTAGATCGGGGAATAGGCAAAGGGACTCCACCTCGTTGAGGCACTTGAGTCTCGGCCGCGCATCTAGAGCGCCGAATGACGCGCGCTGGGTTGCCGTGACAACCCGCGCTGTCAGCCGGCAGCTCGACGGCACACGGCACGCTGAGCGGTACCCGGGAGATCGCAGCAGCTGGTACCCGGGAGATCGCGAAGATCGTCACACCAACACAGAGAGGTCCCAGAGAAAACAGCAGACTCGTTGAGCGTGAAGATAAATTACTAATCTTGAAGCTCTTCCACTCAGAGGACACAACCGGTCGGCTCCGAAGCAAAAAGCAAATGTGTGTGCGCTTTGCTTCCGCTTTATACCCGCACTGGTAGGCGGTGCGCGGAATGCAAATCTTGCATGCCAATGTTTATTGGCTCGTTTTAGTTCACTCGAAGGCAGTTGGTCTCCCTAGCGTGATCCCAATTCGTTGGAAACTCCTCCGACGAGACGTAGGAGTTCCCACGAAAGGGAATATGCACTAGTCGGTTAGCGAATCACAACACACTGGGCCAGCTAACCAATCTGAGCCCATTGCGTATTTTTGAGGGACTGGCTTCATAGAACCCGGAAACCATCAGACCGTTTTTACAAGGAGGGACAGAGCAGTGTAGAATAAAGGTAAAATATATGAAAAATAATGAAATTTTTTTTAAAACGAAGCATGAACACCTGTTACAGTGCACCCCACAAACACAATCAAGCCTTTGAAAAAATGTGTTTTACCACCCCTTTAAGACTTTAAGGACCAAATGGAGCTTTAAAAACCCAAATGAGACCTCAAAGTTTAAAAAAAAGTCTGCTATAAATCAATACCTCTCAACACTTTAATGATGAAACATTTAGCTTTCCTATTTACAACATGAGCATGGAACCAACTGTGGCCATAAATGCGGTGGTGCTATGTTTAATTTAACTTTTGTTTTGAGGACCAATGTGAAGTTGAAGTTCTCAAATAGGATTGAAAATGTAACCTATATAAAGAATATGTCACACAGTTGCTTCAATTTAATCTACAGCCTATTAATCAGAATGAATAATCATGATTATAATATCAAGAGAATCCTGCAGCCCTGAATTATATTGTACTACAGTTTAATGTATAAAAGTAGCTATAGCACTGCATGAACATCATTCAGTCAGTGAACTTGGACTTTGGAATGTATTGCAATAAGCTGGTAAGATCGTTGTCTTAAAATGCCTCTGACAAGAGGGAGGGTGAGAAAAAATGAAGATCAGTTTTTTTTTTTCCTGTCTGTGATAAGTGTATTAGACCACCAGGAGAGAGCGAGAGAGAAATGGACAAGAGGAAAGACATCACAGCCTCCTAATTAGGGAAAGAGAGCTCCTTTATGGTGTGATCCACACAACTTCACACAATTGCAAATGCTCACTTTAGAAGAACACACAGAGCTGTTGTGATTTACCAAGTGACACTGTTGCAAATTGTATTGGATATAAATGCCTTTTGTGTGAATCAAGTTATTTAAATGACACAGTACAAAAAAAAAAAAAAAAACACATCAACAAATCTTTGCTTTTGAAGTCTCACATTGCCTTGTGAACAGCAAGATTTCACAACCGTCACAAAGAGTGGGATTTGATGGTTTTCAAATTAACTAGCTAAGGTGTCATTGATTCTCACAATATAGGCATATTAAAAAGTGGTATTTACAGTAATACTAGCACTTGTAAAAGTTCAAACTTACCACGGTATAGATCTGTGGCTTCCGTCTCTTTGCCATGTCGATGACATTGACACCATTGTAGTTTAGGTTCTCTATGCAGCCATGGAAATTTTCATGGAGAAACGTCCCAGGCTTGCCAGGCAAAGGGATTCCTCCGAAACTGAGCTTGAATAAGGACAGACAAACACATAGAAACACACACACATACACACAAACAAACAGACAAAACAACCACATATCCCAGAGATCAGTAACAATAGGATACAGTTTGCATAGCAGAGAATACCTCTGAGGGCAATTTTATATAGAATAAGTATGGGCCTGTTATATAGCAGAAAAATTCTATTCTTTGTTTCCCTTGTTAACATTGGAAGCTCTTTAAATGAACAAAGAAAAGATAAAATAGAGAGAAAAGGAAAGTGGTAAATATTTTAGCTGTTTGAAACGAGGTTAATCTATAATAAATGGTATCAATGTTCATTCAGTATTGAACCCATTAATCATTTAAGCGAGAATGAGTAAAAAATACAAAAGGGGGGTGGGGGGTGGTGTTTGGGGTGTGTGCTCTCATGTTTGAAATAATCACGTATACACACAAAAGAATAAATGGAGGAATGGAAGATATGGTGGAGGTTGAAGAAAAGAAAAGGTGTGCAAACTTTCTTTATCAACAATTGCTCGCAAAATTATGGACGGCAATTTTGCATGTCATTTCCAGTGATAAAATCAAGTAAATTATTAAATAAATGAGTATCTAAACAAGTAAATCACGTGTATTTTAAAGGGTCTGTCTTTGTTTGTTTGGTTTACATCTTTACCTGTGCTGAGATTCCTGGAATCATTGACTTTGTTCTCTATGGTACTTTGTTTCAGGCTTTCATAAGTTTGCAGTGACAGTGATTGAATAAAATGTTTTGAAATGTGGTTTCAGATAACAAGGGAGTGGGATATCTTTATGCATGTCACAGTAATATACCTTGTTCTTTTCTTCTTTTTCTTTTGTTATAACAAGAATACATTTGTTAATATTTATTTGTGTCAGTGTTTGCTGTGTATTAGGGATAGCCTGGTCATAGCCTGGTCATTCTTTCAGTGTTGTCTAAACAAATTACACATATAATTTACTAAATGAAAATAATTCAGATTTATAATAATTTACACTCAGATCACACCTCATAGTCTATCTCCAGTGTGTCCTCTTGTCCTGGACTGCGGAAGTGTTGCGTGTGTCCATCCACGGTGAAGTTGACATGTTTGTTAAATCGCTCAATTTGAACAGAGTGCCAGTGGTGGTCATCCAGCAGACTTCCTACCGTGACAGAAGATGAGCGACCGCTAGACTGAGGCTTGGCATCGTCTGTACAGAGACAGCAAAAGAGAGACTAGGAACGTAGACTTTAGAACCTAAAGGTGTGTTCACACTTGTAGTTCGGTTCTCTAGGTTATTTTTTCTGGACCAAAATAGAACATTTTTATCACCGGACCTAAAAAAAAAAAGCTTTTATGATACATATTTTGCAATGAAACATATATCAAACACCCAAAACAATGCTGTGTGCTGGGCTAAATGCACTCATTGTATGTGCGCACATACAATGGTATTTTTTCAGGTATATCTCAGTATGCTTGTTTAGTGCGCACCTTCTAATGGCAGAGTTTACATTTATTCAAATGAACTGCACTAACAGAGCAATCTCACCAGAGTTTTGAACAAAACCTGCCAAGTGTGAACAAACCCTTAAAGTAGCATTGTCAAAAATACTGACTTCGGCACCAAGTTGGTACTGAAAAAAAAAAAAAGTGACGATACCAGCATTTCCCTCTAGCATTTTTAGTGCTGTTGAACGTATTCTTAAACACCTCTGATTGGCCATTGTGTTCCAGCGCTCAACATATGTGTCTGTGATTGGCTACAATAATCAACGCTTCTAAAACATGTTGTAAATAGACGTCTTTGATGCTCTTCACCAAGAGCTTACACAGACACAAGGTATTGTTTGAAAGCAGGCATCTGTCAGCGGATCCCTAATATATCCGCTGATAGACGGATCCGCTGATAGACGCCTGCTTTCAAACGCTCCGGTGTGTATGTGTGTCAGCGCTCGGTGAAGACCGTCAAAGATCAAAGAAGCGTTGATCATTGTAGCCAATCACAGACATATATGTTGAGCGCCTGAACACAATGGCCAATCAGAGACATATATGTTGAGCGAGTGAACATAATGGCCAATCAGAGACATATATGTTGAGCATGTGAACACAATGGCCAATCAGAGGCGTTTAAGAATACGTTCAAAATGCTAGAGGGAAATGCTGGTATCATCACATTTTTAAAATTTCAGTACTGACTTGGTACAGAAGTCGGTACTTTTGACAACGCTGCCTTAAAGCAAAGAATTCAGCCAGGCACTTCAGCAAAACTCCACCAAACGGTCTATCCATCCATCCATCCATCCATCCATCCATCCATCCATTCATTCATTCATTCATTCATTCATCCATCCGTCCAAATTCATTAGGTACTAGGTACTAGTACTAGGTAGCAAATACTCAGGTACTTTTCTCCCAAATTTAACTCTCTGATCCATCAAGATACACTTGAGTGAGAATAAAAGGATATAAGGTCGTCCTGAATAGTACGGGATGAGATTCTTTAGCAATTTCCTATTCCTTTGGAGAAAAAAAAAACACTCCTTTCTTATTCTCGCTTATCTTGTGTCCTGCCCTTCACTTCCACTCACCCAAATTGAGATGCAAAATGAGTTTTCCTTTCTGAAGCTCCAGAGTGAGGAAATCTCCTCTCTGTCCCTCTCCGTGAACCAGAACCCCTTCTGCCTGATGGCTCCGGAATCTCAGGGATATCACGTCTTTTACTGTGCTGGTGGACTTCTGGTTGAACCGGTAGAGTAAGGCACTGCGACCGTCGAAGTCAGCCACGTCTGACTCTGAGGAAGACAGCAAAAGGAGATCAAAGAGAATGTGAAAATACCCTCAGAACACCCTCCGCTCCCTGAACTTTCTCTGACCTTCCAAGATCTGTTTGCTCTTGTACTTCCTGTTGATTTGAAAATTAAGCTGAGTTGAATGTTTGAATGCAGTTGAACTTCAGATATTAGGTATGGTATAAAATATGCAAAAAAAGAAACTAATGCAAGTGTGTGTGTGTCTGGTTTTACCTACATTGTGGAAAGGATAGTAAAGTACCTTCATTAACAACGCTTTAAGTGACCATGAAATCAAAATAGACAATTCTTGTTTTTTATGGAATATTAATTATAAATTATTTATCTGTGCATGTTATTATTTAAAAAAAAATGACAGGGTGGGACAACCTGTCACTCACATGAAATCGCAGCAATAGCAAACCACAAACATCCAACGATCCAATCAATTCCCAAGGGACAAAATCTAGTCCCGTCCAACACTTTTTCTTGTTTGAGAAGCTGTTTCACTTGGATATAGGTCAGAACAGGGAAGAAAACCAATTTCCATTTCATACCGACTTTAATAGGAGAAGGGCTAAATAAACATACATCACAATGGCTTAATGAAATATTAACATGCAGAAAGGTTTGTGTGATGGTCAGTTTTAGGGGTATGGGATAGAATTTATCATTAGTTCAGTTAAAAAAAATCAATAAAAAAAAAATCAATGGAAAATCTCTACCATGATTTCTAAAGATCAGTTCATGTAAGGTGTCACTCACTGTATGTGCAGCCATAGACCTCTAGCCGTAAACCCATTCCTCCTCTGGGGCTTCCCTCAAGAGGCAGAAGACGCATATATCGAGTTCTGATTGAGTGAGGGAGTTTGTGTTGGACCACTGTATCAGTGTCACTGTTTCCTGTAAACGTCTGTAAATATACACATACAAACACACATATACAGTGATATTGGTCAGACAATCCTTAAAGGGATAGTTCACCCAAAAATGAAAATTAGCCAATGATTTACTCACCCTCAAGTCATCCTAGGTGTATATGACTTCCTTCTTTCAGACAAATACAATCGGAGTTATATAAAAAAGTCCTGACTCTTCCAAGCTTTATAATGGCAGTGAATGGCCGTGTCTGCTCTGAAGTAGAGACCTGCGCGGGATGGATTTTTCTCCCGCCCGCTACCGAAGGAATCTATCCCGTTTCCACAAAAATATATGTTACCTTCTCCCACCCGTTGCGGGTTCATGTTTTGTCCCGCTCCCGACCGCAAAAGCCCACATAAAAGTATAAATAGATTTTTTTTCTGTACCTGCATGAAATACTTTCAAGTTAGCCTATGTGTCGCCACTACCTACACACCAGCATAAACGCTCCCGATAAATTATGTTATTAAAGCATTAACATTCACAAACCACTGTTAATTTAACATAAAAGCAAGCAGGCTACTGCATGCATTGACATGACTGAATGCGCGCAAAGTGCATAATCTTTCAGATAAAGAAATGTCATATACACCTAGGATGACTTGAGAGAGAGTAAATCATAGGCTAATTTTCATTTTTGGGTGAACTATCCCTTTAATAGACACAATGCTAATACTGAAATCAAATATTTTAAGTACTCTCCCATTCAAAATTTGGGGTCGGTTTGATTTCTTTTATGTTTTTGAAATTACAGCTTTTACTTTGAATTTAATCAAATAAATGCAACCTGAGGATCTACAGTAATGTTGTGACAGTAAAATAACTTATCTATTTTAATGTATTTTAAAATGTAATTTATTACTATGATGGCAGAGCTTAATTACTCCAGTCTTACTGAACCCAAAATTCTGAATGGTTGTGTACCTCTTTATATGTTTATGTAAGCTGATGCTAATTTTCCTGCATAATATTAGTCTTGGTTTGGTGCTGGTTTGTCTTGTAGACCACAGCTAAACAAAACAAAAAGCTGAATGCTGGTCAAACAGCACAGTAAAATAAATGTGTGTTTTCAACAAGGTTTAGTGACTGTTTATTAAATGCTCTTCAACAAAACAGCTTCCATGCTTAAAAAGGCCCTGCAGATACCATTTAGATGCTTTGTACGATGCAAACATCATATTAGCACAAATGATCCTTTTTTAGTTTGGTTCTTTGTTCCCCAGTGATGATGAAATGAGACTAAATGATTTTCTGATGAGTTCTGACCTTCTCGGTCTTTCAGCTGTGTGCTGATTCATCTCTGCTGGGCTGTTTTGTTTTGCCATTTTTATTAAAGGATCCTTGAAAATAAATCACACCCCGAGCTTGTATGGGGGAAGTTGCCAAATGATTTTTGGAATATGGCGGCCATTCTGGTTTTTTTTCACTGAGCTAACGCATGCCGACAGCATACAAACCAGAATAAACTAATTTCCATCTTGTCTACATCATTAAAGTTAATGAAAGATCAAGGGTGTGATGAAACAATGAGAAATTATGAGAAAACTTACAGATGGAGAAAGATTTCCCTTTTTTCTGTAGG
Organism: Gila orcuttii; assembly: GCA_026230005.1. Classification (NCBI taxonomy): domain Eukaryota; kingdom Metazoa; phylum Chordata; class Actinopteri; order Cypriniformes; family Leuciscidae; genus Gila; species Gila orcuttii. The sequence continues at coordinate 32,412,228 of JAPDVR010000022.1, read as the reverse complement.
AGAGAGTGACTGGAATGTTTGTTCATGCCAAGTGAATTTTAAGCCCTAGCACACAGACTGTGAGCATGAATAAACCTCTGACTAAAGATTGACAAGCTTTCAGCTTGACTGTAGTGTGGTGTAAATTAGTGGGATATCATTAACAATATCAAGTCAACAGGCATATATTTAATGATTTACTTTTATTAATTAAAATACAGAAATAAATATACGTCATAATTTTGCCAGAAAAGGTGAAAGCAGTCGGCGTAGCTGATATAAATATACATATAGCTATTTCTTTCACATTTCTTTTTTTAATGCTTAATTAGAAGCAAGTACAATGTGACTGATTTTAATCTCTTTGTGGACTGATGTCTTTGAGGCTGTTGAACTTGATATTAATCACTAATTTAGTGAGAAAACAACTGAAGAAAAAAATGTCAAACGCAAAGTAAATGGGGAGGAAATGGAAAATAAGCTTGGATGATGAAATTATTTATATAATGTAACAGTGCAACCATTCTCAGAAATATTATTATTCTCCTGGAGTTCAAATAATGAGAGAATTATTAGGATTCTGGTTAGGTTCTTTAAACCTTACAGTGAGTTTATGCCATGTTTGGTTCTTTTTGTTTTTGAGAGGAAAAGCATTAAAATGTCACCTTTTCAAAATAGCCACAATCTCTGGAAAAGCCAGTCCTGTACTCCCTTACTCAGTTTTATATAATTTTTCATACTGGCAGATTGTGTCTGAATGACCTACACATGATAGTTTAATGTAGACAGTCTCGTACGACAGATCTCCTTTACAGTATACAAAGTGGTTTAATGTGGATGGCCAATTTTGACATACCTTCAGATATTTTCGAAATGACTACCATAGTATCATATCATTTGTGCTCACAAATTTACAAGGGAGAGAAAGCATGAAAAAACAGTGCAAAGCAAAAGTTCTATTCATAATTCAGCAATGCTCCATGTATCATTTATTCAGAGAAAAGGGGAATAATTCAATGCTTTTTGAACTTCCCCCAACACCCCAGTGGACAATGACAGGAAAACTTAATTTACAAGACAGTTTAATCCTTGTACTGAACAATAGGCTTAGCTTGTGAGGTCATTCAGCATAGGTAAAGAGAGAGAAAGAAAGAGAGAGACAGAGACAGGTACAATAGCTTCTCAAAGAAATTCATTAGTGAGATACACAAAGCAGAGAGCACTACGCAACACACTGTAAATATCACTCACTGAAACTTAAATTAAATTCTTAAACCTTGAATTAAGCTATTAAAAAGATGATGGTACTTTGTTCAAACAAAATGTCTGCAACTATGAAGGTTTAAAATAAAATAAAATAAAATAACATTTTATATTCCTTAGGCTGTAATAGGAGGTACAAAAACAAATCTCAAATGAACATTCTAATTTTGTATTACGCAAGCTGCTCCACAGATAGTTCTCAAGTTTCCTGGATATCAACATCTCCCAAAGTATTCCCCTGGAAATGTCTATCAATCTATTAATCTCCATGTAATCTTAAGTCAAATAATAGTAAAAAAAAGCTAAACATTGTTTACCATGTACCTTTTTATAAAGGTTAGGTTTATAACTGACTTGTTGTCTAGCAACTTCCTTGTTTCTTCATTTGGCCAATGTGATGGTATTTGAACGCTCTGAACTAAAGTGAGAGGAAGCTAATCAATAAAACACTGTACTCTTTCATCCAAATATAGAGTCAATACTAAGACGGCAAGTATCGATTTTTTAATTATAATCATTATTATTTTGCATTTTAAAGGTACTGCTGACATTTTGTGTCGCTTGTAAAGTTCAATTCGGAGGTCAATTAACTCTGATCTATCGAACCTTGTTTGAAAGAGGAGAGATGAAAGTTGAGAAGGCGATGCAGTTTTCGAGCTAAACATTATTATCTGGACTCTGGATTTACATTGTTGTTGTGATCTTGGTCGATTCAGACTTCTTTGCCATTTGAATACTCCAAAAAAAAAATTCTAGTCCTTTGTATATTATATAAACATGTTGCAGCCAAAGCTTTTTCAGTAAACAAATTCCTCACAACAGTGAGATGATCTGATTAAGCCGTTAGTGGCTTTAGCTCAACATAATCAATATTTTCCATGGTCACCTCCAGCTCTGTAAGAACACAAAGACATGTTGGACCACACCTGACGAGTAGCCAAACAACTTTAGAGCCAGACAGAGACAGAGCAGCATATAAGAAAGGTTGCAAGAAAATATCTATAAACACATTTCTGAACTGATTGACCTTTTTAAAATGGTTTAATAGAATCTGTCACAATGTGAGAAATCCTCCTTGCCACATTAGCCGCTGTTAATGGCTAACGCTAAAGCTCCTTCCAGTCATTGCCATTGATTTTAAATGGACACCAAAATCTTATTATGTGGGGCAGTTTGCAGAGCAAAGGCATCAAAGCGCTTAATGAAAAAAAGAAACATTATGAAAAGTCTTAGAGATCAGAAACACAACACAGCTGCTCTGACCTTTTCATGATGCTGATGATTACATTTGCAATCAAACTTCAAATGCTGCTGTTAATTGCGAGAAAAAAAATATTTTTATCAGTTCACAATTTGAAAATATCAATAATGGCATTCATTAATATTTGAATAGTCTATACCACCACCACCACCACCATGGATTCTACTTACATTATATATTTAGAGAATGCAGACATTTCATTAAAATTTATATCTTTCTTTCCAAACCACTGCACTGCACCTTAAAAAAAGTGGCTTATTCCATTACTCAAATGTTACTCAGAAGCTTATCATGGATGTTGTTATGCATTGTTTTTATGTGAAATTGACAGCTGATCTTTATTGTACAAGATAAGGGACTTTCATTTTTCCCCACACCATTTTCAATAGTATTATTTTAGTCAGAGCTGAAAAAGTCTCCGTTAATCTTATTTACCAATCCAAGCACAGAAGAACAGATAAGAGAGAGTTCTGAAATGAAATATATTGATTTTGTGTGAATGCGTACACTACACATGTGTGGGTTTGTGCACATCTAGGGCTTTACACTTCGTGGATCACGTGAACACAAACCAGCAGTGGAGAGAGGCAGATGAAATCGATTTTAGAGACATCGCAATAAGCCCAAACTGTACAAGTGACAACTAGAGTCAATGAGAGGCACTAGTAATCCAAACAATAACTCTGCAGAGTTCTGCCCCAACCGTGAGAACTGGATCTGCCGCCACCAGGTCTTAGGGCTCTGACAACACCAACTCCAAAATAGCGTTAACTTAGAGATCATCAGAGTATAAATGCATTTTTCTTGCATTTGACATTTTCAAAATAGGTTTCGCATTTTATATAAAATGACAACAAGGTGACCACAGGGTTCCAAACAGAGCATTTATTCTAATAATGAACTAGCAAATCGTTTTCATTTGATGCATTTCTAAATAATGCACAACCCTAAGGAGCAGGAGCCACATCAACTAGTCATAAATCAACACACAATCATTCAGCAGGAAATAAAGTGCACCTTTTATGCCTCCCTGCTTTAAATTTCTCCATCATGTTTTATGATTAGCATGCAATTTTGTCCAAATAACTATAAAACAAACCATTAAGACTATAGTTAAAATAATTTCTGGGGGAATTATTTTCTGGTAAAATGAAATCAGTTAAGGTCTGAGGCGCAAGATATAGCCTACATTATACATGATGAGAAAAAAAGAAAAGAAAAAAGCATGAGTTCCTGGTTAGTTTGTCTGTTTGTGAGTGAACCAGAACTTGTGTGTGTACACAGGTGACGTGTGCACAATAGACCAGCTCTATAGACCTCTGAATCTTGGTTATTAACTAAAAGCAAATCATAAGAATTGGAATTTTAATTCACCTTGAATGAATTAATTTAAAACCCACCGTTTAAAAAAAAAAACCCAGCAAAACAAATCTTTTTTTTTTATAAATTCACAGGATAGTTAGTCAAATGCAGTTGATCATTACTATATTGAAGTTCAATAAATACATGTGTAAATTGTGCAATACTTTTATTGCAAAAAAAAAAAATAAATACAAATAAAAAACAATAATTAAATATATCATCTGATAGAAATGTCAAATTGCACAAAGTTCAACTACTGTAAATTAGTAGCTTATAGCTTTAAAAGACAGTGTTTCAAAGAAATTACCCTAAAAACTGGACCTCTTCACTGTTACTGCTGCTTTGATATCTGGAGAGCTTACCTAATAAAAAACCTCTATAACGTCTCTGGTTACGTATGTAACCCTAGTTCCCTGAAGGGAACGAGACGCTGCGTGACAACGCTTTGGGAACGCCCCTGCGTGAGTGCGTCATGAAGCACGTATGAAATCAGTCCAATGGCGAGACAGAACGTCATAGGCGGGTGACGTCATCGACCAGGAAACTATATAAGCACCCCAAAACACAGGCGCATCAGCTTCTGATAAGACTGAAGCAAGTGCTCACGGGCATGCTGGGAGTATGGCAAAGACACGCAGCGTCTCGTTCCCTTCAGGGAACTAGGGTTACATACGTAACCAGTAGCGCTGTGTTCAAAATATCGATACGACGATACATCGTCATGGACTCCTGACGATGCGCGTCTCGATACAGCAACTGCTGTATCGATACTGTCGTGCTTTTGAATGTAGCCAATTCAGGGCTCGAATTTCACCACAGGATTGCGAGTATTACGCATTATTGTAATCATTCCCGCAGGTCTCCCACTTATAATGCGGGAAATTCCCACAAACATTGATTGAGTGTTCAGCTGTGCCGCGTCTTCTGTCTCTCAAAATAGGTTGCTCAAGGCAAGCGTCAAACGCGCTGAAGGCGGCGATACAACACTCACGCTTTTAGGAGTTGGGACATGACGGAATATTCACTTGCATATTCGGGCGAGCATTGCATCGTCACTTAAGTTTACCATTCGCTCGTCTTTTTAAGTCTTACCACGCTAAACATTCAAGCGATTTTAAACTATTCAGTACTCGCACGCTCTCTGAGAGATGGTTTTCTCTGCATGCATACATAGAGTAAAGCCACCTCACAAACAGCCTGTGAGTAACAAAAGTTATTTTTCACAGATTATATCGCTTTTACAGACAAAAACAATGCAAAAAGATGTAAAAAATGTCAGTCTTGGTGAGTATCCAACACAGTCGGTTATGTATTAAATAAGCATAAAATGCACGTGACAGTATAATGAAAACAGGATCCGTGCACTAGCTCTTAAAGTGAAAGCAGCAATATGTGTCTGTCATTAATATTGTTGTCAAAACAACAAAAGATAGCTTTAATTATAAGGAATTTGGATTTATAGTCGATGTATTTAATTTAGTCAGGACTAAAATACTACCCAATGTTATTACATTTAATTACTTTAAGTTTCTGAATACTAGTGCTAGACCTATTCAAAAACTTTTCTCTTTATTGGTAGGCTATCTTTATTCTATTGTATTTATTTGTTTAAAATGATTTCAACATAATGTAAAGAAATTACTGTGTTTGGTGCACATTCCAACACTTATTTAATTTAACTCATTGCTTTTTAATGACAAAAACTAAATAGTTTTTCAGTTATCACAACTGTTATATCACTGTTTATTCAATAAAGATATTATTGTTACTAAACTCTTCTCAAAAGAAATTTCAATTAAAAAATTGATCCATATCGTGATACGTATCGTATCGTGGCATTGTTGGTGATACACAGCCCTAGTAACCAGAGACGTTCCCTATCAGGGAACTCGAGCTGCGTGACAACGTTTTGGGAACGCTAATACCAACGCCGCCATACGAGCAAGTGTCCGTCATGTGAAGTCAGAGCGCACATTCGGACGAAAGCACCTGTGCCCCTTGAGTGGAGCTGAAGTCAAGATGATAAAACTTAACGAATGTATGCGGTGATGACCATCCTGCCGCATCGCAAACATCCTGAATAGATACTCCTGACAAAATAGCCTTAGAGGCAGCCATACTCCTGGTTGAATGAGCCAGGACAGCCAAAGGAGAAGGCTGACCGGCGGACTCGTAGGCAAGTGAGATGGCCTCGACCACCCACTTGCTCAACCTCTGCTTAGATGCGGGACAGCCCTTCCTAGGGGGTCCAAAACAAATGAACAGTTGTTCACATTTCCTCCACAGGGCAGCTCTGTGGACGTAAGCATATAGAGTCCTAACTAGGCAGAGCAGTTGTAGTTTCTCTTGGTCCGACGTCAAAGGAGGAGGACAGAAGTCTGGCAGTACAATAGGCCTCCAGTATTAGTTGGGACCTTAGGAACATAGCCCGGTTTAGGATGGAGAAAAGCTTCTACCATGCCAGACGAGAATTCCAAGCACGAGGGAGAGACCGATAGAGCTTGAAAATCTCCTATTCTTTTTAAAGAAGAGATAGCAAGAAGAAAGATAGTTTTTAGAGTAATGAACTTCTCAGAAACTTCTTCAATGGGCTCGAACGGTGCTAGAGAGAGACCTTCTAGAACAAACGCAAGGTCCCAGGTCGGCACCCTCGTGCGAACTGCTGGCCTCAGCCTCAAAGTGCCACGAAGGAAACGAGTTATAAGTGGGTGTCTCCCGAGAGAGGCTCCACTTAAAGGAACGTGGTAGCAGATAAGGCCGCCACGTACACCTTCAGTGTGGAGTGGGATAACCCTGTGGAGAAACGCTCCTGAAGGAAATCCAGCACAGCACCCACCGGGCAGTTAACTGGGTCCAACTGGTGTTCCCCACACCAAGAGGTGAACATATTCCACCCCAAGGCATATGATTCCCTAGTGGCCGGAGCTCTGGAGTGGAGGATGGTCTCCACGACCTCAGTCGAGAGACCAGATTCTATGAGCTGGGCCCCCTCAGAGGCCAAGCCCACAACCTCCGTAGTTCTGGGCGGGGGTGAAGGATCAACCCACTCGCCTGAGAGAGAAGGTCCCTCCAGATCGGAATCTCCAGAGGAGAGCCGTCGAGGAGAGAAATTAGGTCCGCAAACCAACGTCCAGAACTCCTGGGAGCAGAGCAATCGGGGGAAAGTGTACAGGCGTGACCTCGGCCACGCCTGTACCATAGCGTCCAACCCCAGAGGGGCTGGAAGGTTTAGAGAGAACCAAAGTAGACAGTGTGATGTCTCCCTGGATGCAAAACAGGTCTACCTCGGCACGACCAAAATGTTTCCATAGGAGCTCCATCACCTCGGGATGGAGTCTCCATTCCCCGGGCCTCGGCCCCTGCCTTTACAGGATGTCTGCCCCCTGATTTAGATACCCTGGGATATAAATCGCCCTCAAAGAAAGAAGCTTCCCCTGGGACCATAGAAGGATCTGGCGAGCCGGCTTGTATAACGGGCGCCAACGCAGACCTCCCTGGTGATTTATGTAGGAGACCACCGATGTGTTGTCTGACCGGACAAGAACATGATGACCTCTCAGGTCTGGGAGGAAGCGTTTCAGAGCCTGAAACACTGCCAACATTTCTAGACAATTTATATGCCACGAGAGATGATGGTCCTGCCACAGACCCTGAGCAGGGCGACCACTCATGATCGCCCCCCAGCCCGTGAGGGAGGCATCCGTCGTTAGCGTTACGCGACGACAGAGAGCTCCCAGCACGGGCCCATGGGACAGGAACCAAGGTTCTTTCCACATAGCCAGGGCGCGAAGACACCGTCGCGTGACCCTGATCATACGGAGCGGGTTTCCCCTCGGGGAGAACCCCTTGGCCCTGAGCCATCACTGCAGCGGTCTCATGTACAGTGGGCCGCAAGGTATAACGCTGGACGCTGCTGCCATTAGACCCAGAATTCTCTGATATTCTTTTGCAGTAAGTGACTGGCCTAGCTTTGCCTGTTTGACGGCTAAGAGAATCGAAGCCAAACGAGCAGGAAACAGATGTGCCTGCATCGTCGTCGAAACCCAAACCACACCCAGAAAAGTGGTCCTCTGTAATGGAGAAAGCACACTCTTCTTGGCGTTGAGCCTCAACCCCAACTTTTGATATGGGCGAACACGACATCTCGATGCCGAATCGCCTGATGCTCCGATTGAGCTAGAATCAACCAATCGTCGATATAGTTTAAAATGCGGATGCCCTGGAGTCGCAGCGGAGCCAGAGCTGCATCCATGCATTTCGTGAAAGATCGGGGAGACAGTGCTAGGCCGAACGGAAGAACCCGATAATGGCACGCTTCGCCCCCGAAAGCGAACCTCAGGAACTTCCTGTGTTGTGGAAGGATGGAAATGTGGAAGTATGCGTCCTTTAGATCTATCGTGACAAACCAGTCCTCGGACCCGATTTGTGACACGATCTGCTTGATAGTGAGCATCCTGAATTTGAGCTTCCCTACCGAGCGATTTAATGGGCGCAGATCTAAAGTTGGACGCAACCCCCCATCCTTCTTAGGAATGATAAAATATTGGCTGTAATAACCTAGCTCCAAACTGGGAGGAGGAACCCGTTCTATAGCCTCCTTTTGAAGGAGCGTTTTCACCTCTTGTTCCATTACCAGAGCCTGCTCGGGGCCCACCACTGTGGGCAGAACCCCTCTGAATTTTGGTGGATTTTTGGAAGGCTTTTCCACACTGACAGAAATACTACTAAGGGTACCAGTTTCTCGAGACTGGCCTCTGGTATAACTTGAGCAGCAAACACAGTGCCCTGTAACGGCGCACCGGCAGGGAACAACTGGTTTGACTGCCCTGAGACCCTCCTCAGAGGGAGAAAGCGTCCCTCGGGAAAGCGCTCGCTGGGACCGTCTATGCTCCGGCAAAGAGGCGGGGTTGACAGAACGGGCCCCTGAGGGCACCGAGGCAGAACGGGCACCGTAAAAAGAGGCGAACACCTTTCTCCCTCAGTGGGGACCGCCCTCAGTGGACTAACTTTTATGACGTCAGGACTTTTTCTTGGCCGAAGCCTTCTTAGCCAATCTAACTGTCCTCAGATCAGTTCTACCGCCCGCAGGCTTTGGCTGAGGGTGCCGCGTCTGGTCCCACTGTCTAGCAGGGGGAGCGCGAGACGCAACTCTCTGCTTCTGCTGTGCCCTATGCGAAGAGCTCGTAGACGGCCGGGGCTGCTCCCGCCCAGCAACCCCGGGGACGTGAACTTTTAATGGAAGAAACTTTTTAAAAGCTGCTGCCTGTTTCTTTTCTTCCTGAAATTTATTGATGACAGAATTAACTGAGTCACCGAATAACCCCGCAGGGGAGAGAGGAGCATCTAAAAGAAAAGCTTTTTCTTTCTCTTTCATAGACAAAAATTTAAGCCATAAATGCCTCTCTGCGGCCACCAAGGCTGCCATAGATCGACCCATTAATTTGGCCGATTCCTTGGTGGCACGCAGAAATAAATCAGCAGCCTGACGCAGTTCTCGAACTACGTCAGAACTGACCTCCTCACTCTCGCTCACGTCCCTTAGCAGATCAGCCTGGTATGCCTGCAAAATAGACATAGTATGCAGACATGACGCAGCCTGACCTGCCGTCGAATGCGCTTTACCCACCAAAGCTGAGGTATTTCTTAAAGGCTTGGAGGGTAATGTCGGTGCTTTAAATGATGAAGCAGCCTCGGAAGAGAGATGGCTCGCAAGCGTCTCTTCTACCCGAGGCATCGCGCCATAACCATAACATTTTGCCCCCGCAATATTAGAATATGTGGATGTTAGAGGGCTAAATATTATATAAAAACCGGCTTCTTCCATGATCTCGAAACCTCAGTATGGAGATCATGTAAGAACGGCAAGCACCGGCGTTGGGGTTGAACACGGGAAGGGAGAAATCTCTCATCTAATTTAGATTCAGTAACAGACTCCTGCCTAGCCGTTGGCCACTCAATGCTTAATTTTGACACAGCTAGAGCAAGAACCTCTATAAGCTCTTCGCTCAATACTGACAACATCCAGCTCCTCAGAACTGGGTAATTGAAATGATGGTGCCTCAGCCTGGGCGGAAGAAACCGCAGCGCGTGCTTCCGAACCCGGATCAGAGGCACTGGATCTACCAGGTAAGGGCTGAGAAAAGGCAGAGCCCGTCTCAAACCCCGCTGATAGATCCATTTGCGATCCCCACGATTGAAGCCTTCGCTGTTCCTTGGCAACAGCGGGACCCGAACCACGGGGAGCGTGCACCGAACCACTCTCCTCGAAGAGGGCTCAGCGGGAGCGGAGCGTTTTTATGGACAAACGCTCGCAATGCTCGCAATCAGCTCCCTCGAGAGCTGACTGGGCATGCTGCACTCCCAAACAAACAACACACAGATTGTGTGTGTCCCCACCCGTAATATAACGTGGGCAGGGATGAACACACTTTCTGAACTGCTGTGCGCTCGCCAAGATATTTATTGTCTTTTATAGTTTTTTTTATATATATATATGTATGTGTGAGAAACTCCTGCCTAGCAATTTCTAAGGACAGACAAAAACACTTGAGACACAGACTTTTTCATACACAGAGCGCTTGCTGAAGACTCAGAAGCTGATGCGCTTGTGTTTTGGGGTGCTTATATAGTTTGCTGGTCGATGACGTCACCCGCCTATGACGTTCCGTCTCGCCATTGGACTGATTTCATACGTTCTTCATGACGCAATCACGCAGGGGCGTTCCCAAAGCGTTGTCACGCAGATCGAGTTCCCTGATAGGGTACTCCATTAGCGGCTTGCTAATGCAAATATTGTTCTGCAATTCCTCATTCAGCAGCCAATCCGTTATAAACATTCCATCTCTGTATCTCACAGAGAAACTGATTCAAACTAAAGACTTTTCATTTAGACTAGTGCAAACACTGCCACCAGTTATATCTCAACGCTGCACTGTTTAAAAGAACACTGAGGACAAAAAAAATCAAGTACAAAGCAATTTAAATCAATTTTTAAGAACCACATTCCATTTGTTTTGATATAAGTAGACACCACTGCATATTCTAGCTACATCTGATGTACCTACATTTTTAGTGAATATTCCTTAGACAATGCGATGAATGGGGATACAGTAGATTAAAGTAGCTTTCTGCTGACATGAACCTTAATTTGTCTTGGTCCTTTTCTCTTGCTGTCCCTCTGTAGCTAACAATCAGATAGCGGTTAACTTGACTTAGAATAATCACATACTGTACACATGTATTATTCTCATTGGTAATTCACTTTGGATTAAAGTGTCTAGTAAATGAATAAATGCTAAACATCAACAAGCTAACAAACATGAATACTCACTAACTTTTCCTGACATATTAAAACATTTTCAACACAGCTTTAAAAGTACACTAAAGTTGCAATAAAACATTAAATATATCTGACATTTTTCTAATAAGCTATTCATTGCATCTATTCCTGCAGAATTGTCCTGCAGAGTTTATGCTGTCTTCAAGTGCACTTTCACCATTCACTACAGACTTGCTTTGGGCTCAGTATATACCATATATAGGTTATTATAATTCAATTATATTATTTTATATAGTCTATATTATTGTGCCCTTCGTGTGGAGTGAAGTCGTATTTACAAGCTGGAAACTTGGAATTCTTCATGGAGTTGCGACAATGGAAAAGGAGTGTCAATTTGAAAAGGTGCAGAAAGCATGCCTGTAGTGAATGCCACTGAATGGGTTTGCTAGTTATTTTAACTTTATATGCTGTTTTTTAATCATTTTGAAGGCATACTGTACAGAACAGCTTATGGACAACAAGTGTGAAGTTAATCACCTTTCAGGGTTCACTTTACATAACAAAAATATTCAGTTTTGATACCATGTATGCAAAAGTGAAGTCAGATGTAGTTATTTGGGTTTATTCTTCACAATATAATTCTTTTGTTTTATTTACGCTAAGTCCATGTTATGTTTCTGACTTTAAGAGGTTAACTTGAAATCAGAATGTGTCAGTTTTTTCACCAGGTTTCAAATCAACACAACCCTTACTACGTCACAACTTGTGTATCATATGGAATTCATTGTTTCCCGCTTTTAAATAATAGGGTTGCGTTGATAGACAATAATATAGTAGATCAACGATAGTAAGAAATATTGCCTATAGCTGATGTCTTTGACGAGAATCGATCGTTGGCTTGTTTTCTTATTAATGCATTCAATTATTTTTATTATTATTATTAGGCTATTATTATTATCAAAGTGTTATAGATTTCAAGACAAGTTACGTGTCTCAACAACCTACACGTCCCCGCATAAACGCTCCAGACAAATCATCCCCCCACCCCATCAAAATCGGATTGATTCGAAGCCTCGACACAATATGGCACATTTGGTTCAACTGTTTCATTGCTTCACGAAGCCTCGATCTGCCCACCACTACCTTTATTTTTCCACATATCTTCCACAAACCTTATTGCAGTTAAACTTCCCAGTTCACACTCTGTACAACCAAACCCATAATCCAGGTTAAGCTGTTTTTTAAAGCAACAGCCACATCACTTCCTGTGGAAGATACCATTTTGGTGTGATGTCAGAGGAGGGGGGAGTTAGAAACATTTGTGTTTGCCATATAATTTGTTGTTAAACTCTTTCTCTGTTAATGGTTGTTGTTTTAGCTGTTTTGGAGGTTTAAGTGTTGTGTTGGGTGTTTATATTAGTTAAATTGATTGTTACAAACGTTTTAGTTTGTACCTGTGGTTGGTATGCCCTATAGGCAGGGCTTCAGCCTATAAATAGGCTTGCTGGATGAAAGGATTTCAGTTCTGATTGGGAACTCAGAGAAGTAAAATACTGAGCAGTGTTGCGAACATTGGGCCATTTGGTTTAGCTAAAATCAGCACATTGTTGCGGTTTTCCTTTCTTTTTGTACAGTTCTTATTTATTTTTGTTTTCTCCTGCACTGTAGATATTTAGCACCTTCCAATAAAACACCATTTGGATTTTGCATCAACTTTTTTGTGCAGCACGTCATTTCCCTTTTCCACTCCAACTGGTTGGCCTCCCTACATGCACATCACTGTTCTATTCATACATTTGTGTGCACTTTTTGTACACATTTAAAATAAAAAAGAATGAATATAAGCCCACATTTGAAAGACAAAGGGCTGTAGTTGTATCTGAAGCAGTTCATATCAACCTGCAAACATGTAGTGCCACCTTGCCAGGGAAAACAATCAAAGTAGGTCTGCATGCACCGGGACAATGAGGCGGTAAATTGTGTTCAACAATATTGGACTGGAACATATCAGGTATTGCCTCTGCATCTGACAGAATAATTTTGTCTTGCGTGCCCAAACATACAGTGCGCCAGGCAGAGCGGTGTTTACGTTTGGCTGATGCTGTGCACAGGATATGGTCATCAAACAGTCACTTCAGTCTCTTCTGCCTGAACATGACCATTAGGGCAGGGAGAAGCTGGAGTGTAATATCTCGGCCGTTGTCTCATGTAGTGTGTATGTCTTTGTGTGTGCACTTAAAGACTGAGGAGGATACTGAATTTAGATATGGAGTGGATGTGGTTTCCTGTATTGTCACGTTGCTTCATGTCATGCCTCATTACAGTGACACTACAGCATTGACAAAGGTATCAGCAGCGCACACGCACACACACACACACGCGCACACACACACACACACACACACACACACACACACACACACACACACACACACACACACACACACACACACACACACACACACACACACACACACACAACATCATTGAGAGTTTTCCACATTCTGCCATTAAGAACATACACAATGGGTCTTTTTCACTAACCTTGAGTACTTCTTGTCCGTAAATTTCATGCAAAAATGATGATTCATAAATAAGTATGCACTTTTTTCTTTCTAAATTTAAAGCAGTATTTAGAGCCATGTGTATGCAAGACTTCCAGTGGCCTTGGAAACATGGATTTTTTTTATTAAAATAGTCTATGATAGAATTTGAATAAGTAAATTACTCTGCCGTAAACTTTACTTAATTTATAGTAACAAAAACCATGTCATTACACTTTGGTCTGGAATAGATTCTGCATAAAAATGAAGTTGATCACATGTCATCTAGGCCTATTAAAATAGTATTTATTGTGCTTCAATTGCTTTTAAATTGCTGTCCAGACACCACAGTTCAAAAGAAGTGATGCACCGGAATTAAAATTCTGGGCCAGAAATGTAACTTCTGGATGCACTTGGCCGAAAACCGATACCGAAACTGAAAAGAGAGTAAGACCACTTCTTCTTGAGTCTCTCCATCATTGTCCGACTCCGGTCCGGCTCCGACTCTGGTTTGAGCATAAAAGGCAGAACAGTTTCTGACATCGGAGCTGTTAACACACACACACACACACACACACACACACACACACACACACACACACACACACACACACACACACACGAAGCTCCGTCCTCTGTGCCGGGAGCAGCAGCTCATTTGCATTTAAAGGGACACACACGAAACAACACGTTTTTACTGAGCCTCAAAAAGGGACAATTTTAACATGCTGTAAAACATTATCAGTGGGGTATTTTGAGCTAAAACTTCACATACACACTCTGGGGACATCAGAGACTTATTTTACATATTGTAAAAGGGGGCATTATACCACCCCTTTAAAGTAACACACAAAAATTAGACAGAAAAAAGGCCTATACTAAAATAATATCAATATATTATTCTTTATTCAGCTTCAGCAACATAATCAGATGTAACAGATTTATTTTTGACCAATTATCAAAATAAAGTAGTCCTACAAATCTATTATTATCAGAGCGTGTGAGCAGATAGCAGGGAGCGGATCAGTGAAAGAATGGGGTAGCGTCATTTGACCAGTGTTGCCCAGCACGGCTATACACACACCATATTACAGCATAGAAGGGCTATTGCAAACAGAAACAAGTGCAGAGAAATTTCATGTCGGTGCGTTTTTGTGAGCAGACGTTGAATTTCCGGTGAGGGTGAACAGTACATTAGTGGAGCGTTTGGGCCGTGAGCGACTGAGAAGAGCGTGCAGCGGAACATTTAGTAGTCGCTTTGAAGTTGTGCATCTTCGGAAGCGGAGCTGCTCGTAAAGTTAAAAAACATGCTGCGCCAGAGTAAAACCTGATCGCTGAACACGGAGGGGAGGGGTGGCATATTTTTGGCCTTTTGTTCTCTTTCGGCCAAAAAAACGAAAATGCCTTTTCTGGCCGCTAATTTTCGGTGGCCGAAATTTTGGTGCATCCCTATTCAAAGGTTTGGGGTCAGTAAGATTTTGTTTTCGAAAGCCTCTAAAACGCACCAATGATGTATTAATTTGATCAAAAATACAGTAAAAACAGTAATACTGTGAAATATTATGTTTACAATCTAAAATAACTTCATCCTTCATAAATTATTCTACTATGCTGATTTGGTGCTCAAATAGTTCTTATAATTATAAAAATTTAAAACAGTTGGCAGCGTAATTTTTTCCGGTATCTGTATTTCTTTTTTTGCAGGATTCCTAAATGAATAGAAAGTTCAAAAGTATTTATTTCAAATAGAAATCGTTTGTATATCCTGATTATAAATGCCTTTACTGTAACTTTTGATCAGTTTAATGCATCCTTGCTGAATATGTATTAATTTCTTAAAAAAATAAAAAATTTAATGGTAGTGTGTGCGGAAAGCTCTTACATGGTTTTCACAGGTATATGCTGCTTCTCAAATAAAAAAAATAAAAAAATAAAAATTAATTAACATTAACATTAAAGCGAGGCTAAGAAAAAAAGTATATGTGTACACACCCGTTTTGGCAGAAAATCAGCTTGGGTACCTTTTCTGTATCCATAAAATGTACTATTCATTAATACTGCATGAAACCCACTCACTATAGTTCTTTGAATGCCTTTACAATGGTTCTCGATTGCTTTCTTCTCTCTCAAATGAACACAGGAGGCAAAAGTCAAGGTATAGATATAGATGAAAGCAAAATAAAGGAGCGAAAGGTACTGTACAGCTGTTGAAAAGGCAGGTGAGGGAGGTAGAGGGGATCGTGGCTAGTAGGATTTAACTGTCAAATCGCACCACCTTCATGCTGTGGTGAGAATAAAATGCTTTGTGCCAGCAGGAATAAAACCTCAGCTGTACTCCAGGCCCCAGAAAGCTCTCACATAGATGGTGGGAAAGAGAGAGAGAGGGATATCTGCGCAACAAAAACTTCATGATAAAAAAAAAAAAAAAACCTGGCACAGCAGCATTTCTGAAATCATGACAAAAGAATGAATTATGACAAACTTTCTCTTTGCAGAATCACCACTGTATTTTACTGTTCTCTTCCATCCATTAGCCTCAACCCTTCTGTGCCAATAGATAATTATTTTTTCAAACAGTGTCATACTTCGCGTGTAGCCATACAGAGGTACATTAACAATCCAAAATCATTAACGCACAAATGCACAGTCAGAATGGGTTCATAAATACCATGTAGGAGGCAGAATCACACCATTTGAATTTATATTGACTACTGACTCACATGTTTACCATGATTAACATCTAGTAGCTGGTGGGCAGTAACGATGAGAAGACCCTTATCTAATGGGCAGCGTGTTTCAGTTTAGTCAAAGTGGATGGCTGTATGTTGGCGTTAAACAGATGGCATCGGATTCTGTCTGTCTGGCTCACTGGCATCTGCTTCAGCTGGCATAGCAGCTCACCTTGGCACAGACTGGCACCTCTGTGAGATGGTTTCCTCCTCTGAATGGGTAAACAAGCAAAATTCAAGGTCCTATTGTCAGTGTGTGCCCAACCAGCTCAGTTTCTCCTTTCGCATGCATCTCCTTTTGGCCACACCATAGCTTTCACCATCTCGGTTGGTGACAGACTTGATATTTCAAGGTGAAAATAAACCTGCTGGTTAAGCTGGAGGCTGAACAAATGGATTTCTTTTGCATTTCTATGCTCAAACTTGGTCAACCAACCAACTGTTATTCATCATAGAAGTCACAGGTATGACAGGTATCACATGTGCACGTCTCTTAACAGGGCTTGATTGTTTCACAAAAATGTATTCCAGCTCAAATTACTATTATGTCTTCCCAGTGGACAGATATCCATAATTAAAAATCTAAAATAATTAAGCAAATTAGCAAGATGTCCTTCAGAATAATTAATGTTCAATTCAATGTGTCACCAGCATTTTCACAGTGGACTCTGATAGGAGGGAATATTACTTATGAATGAATTATAAGTATTCAGTTCATTAGGAAGAAAAGCAAGAACACAAGATTGATTGACATTTCTGGGAAATTTAACTTGCACTTTTTTTTTTTAGTCTGAAGGAAAGTGAAATGTACTGAAAATAAGAGGATGTAACTCAATGCAAGTTGGAGATCAGATCTATTTAAATTTCTTCTCTGTGGAAAATCACTTCACCAAAACAAGCCACAAGAGAACTGCAGGATTAATTAACATAGCCTAATGAATCATTTGTATGTGCCGCATGCACTGACAGGTCTTAAGTGACCCAGAGTGTGTTTTATTGATCTCAGACAGGTAGAATCATTTATCAACATATTCCAAACAAAATTCCATCACTGAACACAGTTCATCATAATGCCTTGTGCTTCATTGCATCTTGCATCAATGGCACACACACGCCATTCAGATCCCTGTAATTTGATTCAAAATATAGGCTGGAATATTTGACAATCAAATGGAGTAAAAGACTCAAACTAAATATATTTGCAAGTGACCCATGAAAAGTAGCAATGATCAACAACTCAACACATGAATTGGTTAGCAATGATCATAGTCTTGAATTATTATGCCCATAAGCAGAAGTCAAGGTCGCACTACAGAGAATCAGCGTTGCTATCGTTACTTAAACAAAAATTATAAATGGTGTCCTGGCAACTAACTGAAAAAAATAAGTAGTAGTACAAAATTACTAAAACTGAAATAACAATAAAGCTAAATAGAAAAAAGAAAAAAAAACTTTTTTGCATTTTTTTTCACTATTAAGTTAAAAAAACAGCTAAAATTTTAACTACAATGATAATGAAAACTGAAAATGAAAACTGAAAATAAAAATAAAAGCTTAAGTAACACTATTTTAATGGTCCACTTTAGACATTCTACTAACTATAAGCAACTTTACAACTAAACATCAACTAACTCTCATTAGATTATTAGTAGACTGATCTGCTTAATATTTGCTAACACTTTATTTTGATGGTTCCCTGACATTCTACTGACTATAAGTAACTTTGCAACTTATTCTACTAATCTGAAACCTAACACCTAACCTAACAGTCTACTACAGTCAAATATTACTCTAATGAGAGTTAG
This sequence comes from Gila orcuttii, assembly GCA_026230005.1. Classification (NCBI taxonomy): domain Eukaryota; kingdom Metazoa; phylum Chordata; class Actinopteri; order Cypriniformes; family Leuciscidae; genus Gila; species Gila orcuttii. Next base: position 32,394,007 of record JAPDVR010000022.1, on the reverse strand, counting down.
TTACAGTTAGTCAGATGTCTGAAGTGGACGATCAAAATAAAGGTATTTCAAAATAATAAATACTATGATATTAGGCTACATAATGCAAAAATAACACTGCAGATACTGCGAATACATTTCTATAGATACGGATAAAAATTCTATATTCTTATTATTGTCTTCTCTGAAAACAGTGTTTATGAGTGTGTCAAGCTCTTCTAGGGTTGTCAAGGTACAGAAACTCAGTAGCACTTTTACAGTGCTTAGCATAAGTGAACACACCCATGCTACAGTTGACTAAAAAGAGGAATAAAAATTCATCTTTTGGAAATTGATCTTAATGCCTTCATTAAAAAAATGAGGAAAAATCCAACCTTTAAGGACACCAATTTTCTTTGTGAATGAATAATGTATCGTAAATAAATAAATGTTCTTCCTTAAAATACAGGGTGCAAAAGTCAGGACACTATGTTAAATTCCCATACAGCCAAGCAGATTTTTATTTTTAAATGCCAGTTATTTCATGGATCCAGTATACTATGCATCCTGATAAAGTTCCCTTGGCCTTTGGAATTAAAAAAAGCCCCACATCATCACATTCCCTTCACTAGAGATTGGCATGGTTTTATTTCAGTTAGCCTAATAGCTGGTTTGATTTGCACTGGGAGATGATCTTATGGAAAGTACCCCATGCCAATCTCTATTTTAATTATTTTAATAGAAAATTGGTGTCCTTAAAGGTTGGATTTTTCCTAATTTTTAAAATTATGGCATTAAGATCAATTTCCAAAAGATGATTTTTTATTCCTCTTTTTGGCCAACTTTAGCATGGGTGTGTTCACTTATGCTAAGCACTGTACACTCCTGTTCCGCATGCACATACTATTTACTTATTATAGCAATTACAATCACTGGGTTATAACTAGGTACTAACCCTGAACCTACCCCTATACTTGACCCATGTAGGTACCTTATATTACCAGTACTTTCTTGGGTAACTACACTGTAAGTACACTCTAAGTACATGTACTGTAAAATAAATTGTAACCAGAATTTCATTAGTCTGTACCAATACCAGTAAAATTTCATTGTTCTCTGTAGCGATTTTGGTACCAGAGCAAAAACTGTTGAATTAAGTACTTTAAAAAATTGTGTCCGGTTTTGTTTCGTCCGTTGGTTATCACAGTCAATCATCGCGGTTTGCGATTCAATTGTGCAATTAAATATGGTTTTCAACCCAGAAAATTTGCAGTGTACTTAGCAGCATGAAAAACAAAAATTGTATTCAGATTGTGAATGGGTAATAAACAGAAAACAATCACTTTATAATCACTAAGGCTGTCAATGAGCGTGTTTACATGCACATTCTAACCCCAATTATGTTTAATAAGCCGACAATGCATGCGGTCATGTAAACACGTAAACCCGTTTTCCTTTATTCCAGAGTAAAGTCAAAAACGGCTTAAGCATAAATTATATTTTTGGCCCTTCACCCCAAATTCTCCCGGCATGTAAAAACATTAACCTGCGTTCTGTCGGTTTATTGAAGTGCACATATGTAAAATTCATCAGGAAAGAACCCTTACTGCAGAATTAAGCGCATCCAAAGAGCGAGCATTTCGCTGTAGGGGATGAGGAAATATCTCAACTAACAACTAATAAACTCTTTCCTGACCCAAGAAATTATAAAAAAAAAAAATAGTTATCATCTCGTACAGAAGTGCCACAGTTAAAATTCTGAATCTGTAACTGCATGAGAGGATAATATGAGTCTGTTTCCCGTTGACATGTTGGAACACTCTTCAGTTTTAATGCTTTATTTAACATCACAACAGGCATAACAAATGGAATACTCAGTCAGATACACGAATGGTTACATTTTGACATCACTACTGGGAAATAAATAAATTCATTAATAAAGTCTTGTAAAAACGGCTTACTTGCATTGCTGGGTTATCAGTAGGCATGTAAACCAGGACAACGGGTTATTTCAATAAGCTGTTTTTTTGTGAGTTATCAGCATTTTGTTGTTTAAGTACTCAATATCTAAAGCACAAGTTCACTGAATGCTGCCTTCTTGCGAAAACTCTTACTTGTACAATGAATCTCTTATTTACATTGTGTTTGTACTTTGTTGGTTATAATGAAAGGATTCACAAGTGTGCGTTCGTTTTCAGCGGTGTGTTAAGCAGATTCTGACTAACTTGCTGACTGACACCACTAATGTCATTGCGTTCACATCCTCAACAGATGATTGTGATGGGCTACAATGCTTATAAAGATACGCTGTAAATATAAACCTTTGACGCTCAGAGAGCGTTCAAACAAACACAAATGAGAGCAGCATCTATCAGCAGGTACTGAATATACCAGGTACTGCAGAAATGTTGATACCGTCAATTTGTTTTTAGTACTAACTGGTACCGGTACGTAAATAGTCTCTTCTATTTAGTTATGGTTGCTATGGTTTCATTTCTCACTTGTGCTAAAGGTTTCTAATCATTGGGGTCCCATTATTCAAACAATGCATAATAATGTCTAGGCAATGTTCCAGAGATTAGCTAGACTCACCCATATCACATCCTCTTGTCTATATGGTCTCCAGGTTCGTCCAGAATCACTATACTGTAGCTGGTAGCGGGCCACCCAGTCAGAGCTGCCCCAGCGACCCTGGGTAGCAATAGATGTGACTTTCAACCTGTCCCGTAGGTCCAGCTGTAGCCAAGGTTGTTGGTCTTCTCCATCCGGAGACCAACCCCCATCACCTACAGGGACAGATCAAGAGCCAGTGATTACAAGAAGAAAAAAAAGTGCAGAGGAAAGAAACAGAGTTTAAGCAAGATTTCATACTCCTGTTCATCATGCTGATAGAACTGAAGCTTAGTGGTCAGAGAAAAAATGAATTAAATTTGTTCCAGTAGTTTTGTGGCTCAGTCTCTCTCTTTTTTTAGATAGAAATCGACAATCCCTAGAGGAGAGTTGACAGAACTCAGTGCAGTATAATATTACTGCGGTTAAAAATGGTAATTTGGAAATTACACAGCATATTTCTACACTTGCATGTCTTACTGTAGTTTTTATAGTTGCATGGTTTTCTGCATCTCTTGTTCAGAACGGAGTAAAAATAAAAGCAGGTCTCACACACACTTCAAAGAATTCTTGGAAATATTTGTCCACCCACGCAGACCTACTGAGTACCCACCTCCTTTTCTTTTTATTTTGCCAGAATTCGGCAAGCGGTACCTGCAGGAAGAATGCTGGCAGAAAGGACAATCTATAAATCAAGCAAGCGGTATATTAAAGGAGTTGTGTTTGATTTCTGCAAGAGGCATGATAGCAAAGAAATGGCACACACCTTGGAACCACAATAAAGAACACTGCCCATGTTATCAAATACAATTTTTTGCCGAAAAAGTGCAGCCTGTAAATATCTGAATCTGCCAAAGAAATTTGCTTATGTCGTTCGATATGTATTGTCTACAAAAATATCATAATTATTGTTTTAACAATGCATTCATATTTTGAGTTACATTGAAGACACAACTCTGTCAACAAAAATGTTCTAATTAAACCACAGCACAACTGTTTTGTGTCGCCAAGAAACACACAGCAGTGTTTGGACACTGAAAAAATCAGTGTTTTGAATGGATCAGTTTAATGAATGATTCAATGATAGAATGAATCTGCTGTTTGAACGAATTGTTTGAATGTATTGTTTCAATAAACTGTTCGAGTGAATGACTCAATGACTCAATTCATTAAGACAGTAACTTGCCTCCACCTACTGCCGGTTTTAGTTTCATATTTAAAGTATTGTTTTATTTTTCTATTTAATCAGTTGTAAATGCATTCAATCCACCTCTGAGCTGCATTAAAAAGTCTGTGTAAATGCCACTTCAGATGCAGCTTATGTGCTACTTCTGCAGTGCAAATATGGATACAGATTTAATTTGATTGGTAACAGTGTCTTATTATTTTAATCGAATTTATTGATTAAATGTAAGAATTTGACATCAAAGATTATGCATCCATTTAAAAGTAATTATTACAATAATTGCACTATACACGTAAAAGTCCCCTGGAAATGAGTTTAATGGGTCAAGTATTGCATTTATTTCTATTACTGCTGTGAATTATTCACTGCACAGAATAATGTAGAATATGAAAGGCTTTGGGAGTCAGCTATCCATGACAGGCATAAACCAGTCAAGGTAACAGCACAACACCATTGTGCAAAATATTGTCTAATTATCATTATGGTTAATCATTTGTGTCAATATCACACACCTCTAGCTCAAGTTGCTTTTAAAGAGGACATAAAGCTGGTGTGGAAAAAGGAAACCCTCAAGGTCAGGTGTGACAGGGTTGCCTCGGGGCAAGTCAGAACAAGATGGTAGGATAATAAATGCTTCATCAGTGCTGTTCACTGCCTAGGTACATATCATCTGTAAAGATTTTCACACAAGGTCAGGGTGAACACTCTGAGCTTGTTGGATTTTACTGGGCTCCATCAAAAGGCAGAAAAGATTCTTTTAGTATGTGCATTCAGAAAATTTATTTTTTAGCATGGGCGGTTTGTTTAATTTATTAAATAATTTCCAACATGACATACATAACAGGCACAGACATAAATGACAACTTACAGATCTTGTATTCTAATGACAATCAGAGACGGATAATAAATAGATGGATAGATCTAAAGATAACATTTGGTGTCTGCACACGTTTGGATCAGGCTGACAGTGACTGGGAACGGGCTGCCTGTCTGTGTCTCACAGTGAAAGAAAACCTCCTGCTGTTACTAAGAAAGAGGCATGATGAGAAAAAGAAATGCCTTGGGGGTGACACGGGCAAGCCGCCATATCGTAGCCCCATTTATTACCGCTGGAAGACACTGTTAATCCAAAAAGTTACGAATCTACTACCAAGTTTGGTATTGTGATAATTTGCGAGTGCCACCAAGCATCATAGGTAAGTTCTTGGAGTGTGTTTGGCCCATGAGGTCAAACAACTTACAATGCACAAAACAATGCTCTCAAAGGGCCTCAACATAAGCTGGTATTTCTGGCATGTCTATACTTAACTGCCTAATTGGCTGGGGAGTTTTCTCAAGTGCTTCTTCAGACTGTAATCAGCTGCTGATTGTTAGGTTGCATTAATCAAACTGCTCTTCACCTCCCTGAAGTAAAAACCACAACACGTTTGCTTAGTCATAATTTATACAGCCCTCTTGTTATATACCTCGAATTTTTGCCAAAGCTCAGTTTGGCAAAATGCTTTGTTTGTGAGTGTTTTAGGATCATTACGCAAATCATGAGCAGCCATTATACTCCTTCTGGGTTTGATTCCCGATGGTTTTTGGGGATGTTGTTGTTTAGGAAACCTAAATCCACCGGCATTTCTGATGAAAAGGGATACAGTTCACCCAAAAATAAAATCCAAGTTGTTCCATTTTTCCATGTGCCAAGCCATGTTCCACTTTTTTCAATTAGGACTGACTTTTCTGTGTCCAAAATCCCACTGAGATAGATCTCAAATCAAAATATCATATTTTACGTACCACAGAAGAAAAAACTCACACAGGTTTGGAATGACTTGAGGGTGATGACAGAATATTCATTTTGGCTAAACTTTCCTTTCACTTTCACTTCACTTTCATGTAAGAAAAGTCTTACACCGTGCCCTAAGCAGACCCCAGATATAACACGACTACAAGAAGTGACACAATCAATCAAAATCACAGCCAATTAGGAGAGTGTGTGGGCGGAGCCTCTCTGCAAGCGCACTGCACTCACAATGAAATGAATAAGTAAATAGATTATAAAATTTATATTTATTACACCTTTTAACATTATTAAAACGACATACTGAGAGACTGAAATAATCTTTGTCATAGAATACACTTGATTGTTCACAGTTTGTTCACAGTCTGAGGTGAATTATTCATTGTAGCTTTCAGTGCGGCTATAAAGTCAAGTCAAGTCAAGTCAAATATATTTATATATCGCTTTTCACAATACAGATTGTATCAAAGCTGCTTCACAGTATCAATCAAAACTACTTAACAATGTTTGTTTATTACTGGAAAAAAGACATCCAAGTTTGGTAGAGCTGATCAATGGTATGATTGGTTAATTAATTTGAATATCCCCAAAGGTCACGCAAAATTATATTTGTGTGATATGCTGATGATATTCTGTGTAAAATGTAAGGGATGATGCCACCCTTCTGGAACAATGTGCATTTACGTTTAAATTGTAACATATTTAATGGCATGAAATTACAGTGTAATTAGTGTTAGCTCACTATCTTTTTCAGTGCATTAGGTGAGGTAAACTGATATTAGTGATTCTCATTTCTTTATCATAATACAAAAACTGGTACCGTTTTGGAGAGAAATTGGATATTTTTTAATTTCTCTGTTTAACCCATCTCATGGTGTGTGATACTGAACTATCGTTTGAGTTTCTAAAGGTTTTTGAATTATTTGCCGTTATGAACATTGATATTTTATGTGCAACAATAGCATGCTCAGGCTCAGTGGCCTTACACCTAATTTTAAATGTCTTTTTTTTTCAAACAATGATTTAAATGGTGATGAGTGTACTGTTTTGATGCATTTTAAAAAGATGGATGATAGATATTCTGCAATCTTTCTGACAAAGAACAAAAGATAATGTGAATTACAGTATGTACAATGTTTTTTTTATGTATTAATTGTAGTGCACAGTGTTTATTATAAAGGGGTAGAATCTGCATCTCAGTGCTCACTACTCATGAGTACTTTTAAATAATCTACTTTTTTACTCTTACTCAGGGCTCTACGCTAACTTTTTTCCCAAGGAGTACAAGTGCTCCTAAATGAAAAAATTTAGGAGCACACAAAGAAATATAGGAGCACAGTGAAAAAAGTTGATTAAACTGCTCAATTCATTTGGTTTAGTTTTATGATCTTTTTATGAACTTTTTTCGACACATCAAAGTGGTAGTTGTGTCTAAATTTCATCAAAAAGTTCTTCATTTGTCTTCCGAAGATGAGTGAAAGTCTTACGGGTTTGGAACGACATGATGGAGAGTAATAAATGACAGAATTTTCTATTTTGGGTGAACTACCCATTTAATAAGTATGCAATTATCATTTTAGCCTACTTCAAAATATATAAAAAGAATGAACACCTCAATAAAGTTTAAAGTGCTAAAAACAAAACAAATGCCCGCTTGCTTTTTTTCTTTGCACTACTTGCAGTAGGCTACATTAAGTTGTCCTCAAAAATTAGTTTTTGTCGTCTTCCTGTCCTCAGTGTCGACTGATTTGGTCGTAACTTCAGTTTCTGCACTCGGTCTTTTGGTGAGACCTAAACATTGTTAATAAAATTTTGATACTCATTTGCAAGTATTGATAGTGTGCGGGAGTTCCTTGTTTAGTTTTTTTGTACTTTGTCTTTTGAGAAAATGACTATAGGCTTTATACTGTGTTGCGTATCTAGCTCACTAAATGTTTACTTGACTTTTTTTATGGTGTAGTAGGGGCCTGTTTACACCTGGTAACTTCTTGCGTTTTTACTGATCAAAACGATTCCATTTACACCTAGTCACATAAGCGTGTTTTCGCAAAACTGATATAAATCGGATCTTCTATTCCCGCGCGAATGCAGATTTAATGTAGGCCTATGCAGAGTTCACGTCACCAAAAGCAACAGATATGAGCTGCATTTTATTGATCATAAGCTCATTTCAAAATCAGCGATAGGAGAGAGCGACAGCAGCACTGGTAACGTTAGCCTAATATCATTTTGTTTCTTTACTATTAATGAATATGATTGTGTGTTGAGCGTCTACGACTTACTTTCACTTTCATTTGCGGCAGTTTGCACGTTGGCTTGATGATAGATCGCTCATCTGTCGGGATGCGTGTTGTACTAGCGTCATCATATCTGGCTATAACCACTGTTGCCAACTATTTTCAAAGGAAAGTAGCTAACGCCTTCCCTAAAAGTCGCTAAATGTCGCTAGATGAAGTCATACGCTAATTAGCATATTCATGGCGTCATCGCGTCGTACGTTAAGCCGTCATCGCGTGCCTGCCTAATGTGTTTTCTCTCTAAATTCATGCTCACATTCTGTGTTTTAATATAATTTAATAATTTAATATAATTTCAGTGATTGGCTCATTGGTTGGGAATCGTCGCTCTCATTTGAATAAAGTTAAGCGCGTCATGTTCAAATCGCGCAGTTGCGACCCCGTCCTCTTCCTTGCTTTCCATGTGAAACATTGCGACACCGTCCTCTTGCTTGCTTTCCATGTGAAATCAATGGTATGCTTCGCTTCACCGCGCTGTTGTTCAGTGTGTTAAAAACAGCCCGTCACTCGCGCACTGTGCTCTTAAATTATATTTCAAGCTCGCACATAACTATTTTTAGGCGCAAATGCGAGTGAATTACTCGCACTGTAGAGCCCTGTTACTCAAGTTGTTTTTTGGACAAGTACTTTTTACTCTACTCACACTACATTGTTTGGAATGTACTGGTACTTTTACTTGAGTATGTTTTTTCAGTACTCTTTCCACCACTGGTAATAAATAAGTTGCATATGTCACTAGAGATTTATGTTTGTTTATGTGTTGTCACACTTCTAAAATATTTTCAAATCTTGCTTTAGGTACAGCTAATCACCAGAACTTTTCACATCAGCACTGCTCATGGATGACAGCGGACTGTTATATTCCCTCCAATGAAAGTATAAAGTCTTCTAATACTTTTTTGCAATGTTTGTGGAAGCTAAATCGCATTACGTTAGGTATTCATACAAAGAAAAAGCTTTACGTCAACACTTTTCCTGACAAGGACAAATTTCCCTTCTGCTTAATTCTCTAGTCACATAAACACAGACAACTGGATGTTATTTGATACAAACAGGGCAAGAGAACATGAAGATAGGAGCACATACCATCTCTTCTGTTGAGTTTAGAATAGTGTGGTGACCTCCTGTCAGAAAATTTTGATGAGTTCTGGAAGGAAGTTGAGGGTAGTGATGTCATCAGTGGCTCTTCACAGTAATCTGGGTAAAAATAGAATGAAAAGTTGCGTTAAAACCAAACAAAAGAAACTTTTGTCTTTAGCTCTTTATTTGAAATGAAAAACACTTAAGGGTTTATTCACTTATATAAATATTATCATCTGATTTTTATTTTATTGTATTATATGATTCATTAGTTAAAATATTGAATATTATATGACTTTAAATTTCATTACATGATTTCAAAAGTATTGTTTTTGCATGCACTAAATATGAAGTCAAAACCTTTTGCTTTACTGGACACAGTTTACTAAAAAGAGAATTGTAACTCATTAAAGGGATAGTTCACCCAAAAATGAAAATTCTGTCAGTATTTACTCACCCTCACGTTGTTCCAACCCCGTAAGACCTTCGTTCATCTTCGGAACATGAATTAAGATATTTTTGATGAAATCTGAGAGCTGGATCACTCCTCCATAGGCTTCTTGAGGGATTGAACTTGCAGGCCCCGAAAAGTTATTACAGACATCATTAAAATAGTCCAAGTGACTACAGTGGCTCAATCTTAAGTTTATCAAACGACGAGAATACTTTATGTGCGCAAAAAAAACAAAAATAACGACTTTATTTCAACTATTCATTTCCCTCTCTGTGGGCCTCTAGTCAGTTAACTTAGTGTAATAGCGTAGAGCTACATCACACGTAGGCTCACTATTGGCCGACGCTGGACATGTGTGTGATGCGTGTGACGTACAACAACAGAAGCGTACGCTATTACACTAGTGAACTGACTCGAGGCCCACAGAGAGGGAAATGAATAGTTGAAATAAAGTCGTTATTTTTGTTTTTTTGCGCACAAAAAGTATTCTCGTCGTTTGATAAACTTAAGATTGAGCCACAGTAGTCACTTGGACTATTTTAACGATGTCTGTAATAACTTTTCGGGGCCTGCAAGTTCAATCCCTGAAGAAGCCTATGGACTAGTATGGAGGAGTGATCCAGCTCTCAGATTTCATCAAAAATATCTTAATTCGTGTTCCGAAGGTCTTACGGGGTTGGAACAACATGAGGTTCCATACTGGTGAGTAAATACTGACAGAATTTTCATTTTTGGGTGAACTATCCCTTTAATGGGGTTTGAATCTGAAACACTGAAAAACTCTTTTAATTGTAGTGGCATAGTTTAATTGTGCAAAGTGTGATGTAAAGACATCTGTTCTCTGTGGAGACGGCCAGTTTGTGAGAGTTAACTAAAGTCTTGAGTCTTGAGAGCTGTTACATTGCTAGTCTGCCTTTCATCCGACTGAATTGTCAGTGCTGGTTTGTTATTGAACCCGGCCTATTTTTTTTTTAAGAATTCACTTCCACATGTTTCATGTTTGAAAGTTTCTGGGTTGTCAGGAACATACTCATCCGAGATTGTGAGTATTATAATAGGAGTCAAAAAAAAAAGAAAAGAGGAAGGTTCAGAGAAGATGAATTTTATTATCGGGTACAGTATGTGACAGCACAAGTTGAATCAGAGTGTTCATTCAAATCTTGTCAGTTTATTACAGCAGGTAATTTTAGTCTTTTGAATTTTTGCTCAATGTGGTTGGCAAGAATACCCATTTGATAAAGGTCAGGACCCTTTTCAGTTTGGATGAAAGAGACTGAAGAAAACATTTCTGTGGCCATCAGTCTAGGACGCTTTTAAAGTAAGGAATGTACAACCAATTGCAAACTGCTTCTTTATATATCACCGTACAGACATTATACAGATAATCATGCAACCAACCATCAAGCACACTAACTGCTTCTGTACGGGCAAAGACTGAATGCCCAGGAAGTTCATGCGAGACCATACCAAAGATAAGATTATTGTACTTTAAAGGTAAATAACATGCCGTAATTTGCTTTTCTTGCACCCTTCAATGGCCTTCTCAACGGAAACACACAGATCAAAAGAACTCTAATGAACCGCAGCTCGACAGCCCAAACACATTAGTCTCAAGCTTCCAGAATATGCATGTATCGTCAGAATAACAAAACAATGAACAGCAGGTTAGGGAACCATTAGCTGTGTCCAGGGAGCATTTTAAAGCTCTCTCCTGTTTCAGCAGCATAAGCACTTTGCAGCACTCTCCATGGACCAGGGGAAAAATATATCCTTATTTAGAGGGCCTTTGCATTTGTGGCAACATTTTGCCTGGCAATCACTCATTTGACATTGAATTGCCTACTCCCAATTTTGATGCTCCCAATAGCCATCTCTCCATCTCTTTTGTTCCCAACTCCTCAATCTCGCCCATCTTTCTGTTCACCCACTCTTCATTTTCTGTTTTTCCTCCTCCTTTCTCTCCATCTCACACGTACACACTCCCACTTTCTCTTCAACTTAATGAGAAAAGAGAGAAGTCTCGCCATTGTGAGGGGGCTCACATGTGTTATTGCCACCATAAGGGAGCCATAATCTGAGTCAGCAGTGCTCTCCGCTGCATCAGAGAGAACAGCTGCGGCATCGTCCTTTCACTCTCAGCTGAGCAAATGACACACAGCACCCCCTTCAGATTTACTCCTACAGTAATAAGTAGCATTTTAAGAAAGTTCACTGAAGAAAGTGATGAAGTGTCCTACTAGATGTTCTGCAAAGTTCATCTGAGGTTGATTTGTTTGCACTGAAATACAACCTCAGAGATTGCAAATTATATACCTGACGTTTATGTGACACCCTCAAGGGTATGACATAATTTGATGAGGACAACAAAATATTTCACATCTGAATTCAGGACATTATAAATTTCACTGAAGCACATAATTCAGAACTTTCACATGTCCTGAAAGTTATCAGGCCATTTTTTTGTGTGTGAAATTAATAAACAGGGAGTGTCAGGACTTTAAACACACTGGAGGTCTTGTTGACTCCAGCAATATTTCTAACAGGATTTTTTTCATTAAACAAATAATTTCCCAATGGAGTGTCTAGACCTGAAGATGTTACGGATGATAAGGGCACATAAAACTAATGTTTAATTACCGTAAACACAGACTAGGGATGGACTTACACAAACTAATAATCCCACTCAAGATTTTGAAACACTACATGTGGAGTCAAGAAACGAACAAGAGCTAAGAATAGGACGATACTCTGCGAAAACTGATCCAGCAGGCTTTATTCAGATGCTTGTTGACCCATTTTGAGAGAAACTGACAATCACTACAAAAGCTGAGCAAGTGAATATTCTTTGAAATTCTATACATATTTTACTGATCCTGTCATATATATATATATATATATATATATATATATATATATATATATATATATATATATATATATATTTAATTCTGCATTAGCCTCATTCAAGCAACCCCTTTAAAATTAAATAACTAGCTTTAAATTTCAAAAATGATACCTTCAAAAATATATTACTGAGTACTGTTTTATTACAGTTCTTTATATGAATAATGCAGACGATTCCTGTCAATTCTATTTTTCTTCCTAAGAAAGATATCAAACACATTTAAATATAGACACTTGAACCTAGCAGAAAAACAAGAGGTATTTTATCAACACAAACCAATTCATAGACATTGTATTGACAGATAACTTCAGAGCAAACGTGGGCAGGGTCTGCCACTGTAAGCCGTTTCGAGAATCACTGAATCCAAATTAAATTAAAATTCAGCCTACGTTAGCTGTTATTGATCTTATTGTAAATGTTTTTTTCAATGTGTATGTTTCATTAAAAAAAATTACCTTGTAATTCTTAATCAAAACACTGACTACCTTCCAGTGAAACGACAGACTTCTCTCGTAACATATGCAATCATTTAATCTGCTTAAACTTCGCCCCTTCCTTTCAATCAAGCAATTCGCTCGCCTCTATCCAATCAAAAACCAAACCATCGTCCCAGTCCTACCTTTTTCTTTACTCTGATGCATGTCACAATACAGAAGAAAAGATTGGTTTCATTGAAACTTTATGAACTGAATTTTCTAAAAGTTTAGCTCAGGGGTGCACAATCCTGTTCCTAGAGATCTAGCATTCTGTAGAGTTCCAACAATGCTTCAAAACACCTGTCTGTAATTAAGTGTTCCTCGAGACCTTATTTAGCTGGTACAAGCAGAACTTTGCAGTATCTCCAGAACTGGGCACCGCTGGTTAAGCCAAATAATGAGAACCCATCCCACTAAATAAATATCCTAAACAGTCATTACAGTCAGTTGAACTATTGAGCATTCAATGGATTTGGTTTATGTGATATCAATTCATGCTTAGTATTCATATTGAAAAGAACAATGAAATGTTCTTCAGAAACACTGTTGTAAATCCACCATTGTTGGTGGCTTCATAAGTATCCTCAGCTGGAACACTTTACCTCATTAACCAATCAAAATGTGCACTTTTATCTTTCATAAAAATGGTTTATGGCCCTTCATGGTTGAAACAACAAAAGCACATCTCTTCAAGCCCCGTCATCTACAGGAGCACGTCAATGACCTTTCGACATTTTATATAAAAAAAATACAATCTACAATTTGACGTTCTCCCTCTCTTTTAGCCGTATGCACATCACAACATAACAATGACAGAGACCACAGTAGAGTAAAGTGTTTGCCTAGCAACTGGCATATAATTATATTTTTCCATCACAAAATAACCCCGGGAGCAGCAGCATTTTGAAGTGGCTGAATGACAGACATTATGTGGAATTTTAGGACTAAGAAAGGTGGGCCTGAGTCAGTGACGTCTCAGGCAGGTCTGTGTCTCTGATGCACTCTTCATTCTGTCCTGCTTGAGAGTGGATCCACATGGTCATTGTTCAAAAGGTCAGGTATTATTACTGTGCATCCTCAATGTGTCCTGGGCAGGAGTGCTTTAATCATGTGGTCCAGGGGACACAGAAAATAGAGAAAGGGGGCAGGAATGGCAAAGAGAAATGAGAGGAAGAGAATACGGGAATGCTGGTAATAAGAAAAAGTATAAAGCAGGGATCGGCAAGGAACTTAGAACAAAGTTTGCCGCCATTGGAACACAAAGGTGTAATCATTGGAATGCAAGCAATAACAGAGGAGAGAGGAATATTATGCATATAATTTTATTTAGCTGGTTATTTTAGAAATGCTGAAATCAAAATCACAAATCTGTGCACAAATCTTTCAGCAATCCTTCTTTGTTATCACACAGACAGTTTTATTGAGTTATACAGCTTTATGGGAAGCCAAACAATCCAAAAGTGGGATGAAACTGCAATACACAGCAGAACCGCACAGTGCGAATCACTGGAGAGTGGATCCGTTTACTCTCACGGCCCACTGAACAGCGCAGAGATCCGGTCCATTAACTTGCGCAAACCAGAAACTGATCTGCACTGAACAAAAAGTGGAACGCTCTAGGAAATTGATCTACTGTCCTGTGGGTCGCGCAGTCCTACTCGCAGCCACAGCAGTGCTGCAGCAATTACACACTTTTTCCTTCTGTTTTGCTGATTTTTGCACACAAAGCAATACTTTGTTAAACAAAAGGATATAACTTCAATAAAGCATATTGAATATTACAGTGGCCCTGCTTTTCACGCAAAATATTTCACAAAAAGCAGTTTGATTTCAAATTATTGAAAACAATTGTTTAAAATGGAGATAAAGTATTAGGGGTGCGAAAAAAAAATCTTTTCATATATGAATCGCGATTCTATCTATTCTATTCTATATTTGTATCAATTCACAAATTTCAAAAATCGATTTATAAAGTGTTACACTTCATTAACTTCGCAGTACTACTTAAAGTTACTTACAGTTATTGACATTAATCACAATAAGCCGCGAACAAGGACTCGCTGACGGACACACAGCCGAAGTGCGCACAAAGATGCTGGTTCTCACATGTATGCGATCACGAATTCAGTTCTCTTTCACAGCTACACACACAATTATGTCAAAATGCACATCATGTGGACTGGAATATTAAATGTAAACAGAGTCGGTTATGTTCTACGCGAACGAAAACAAATGGGAGAAAATATAGTGTAACTATATCCGTGCATTCATTCTTAAAGGGACAGCTAGCAGCCTCATAAACTGTTGCCATACATTTTATTAATGTTAATGAAAAAATGTATGATTGTAGTCAGCTTAAAGGACATTTGTACAATATTGGGTTGACTAAAATGGGAAGAAAAACTAAACAAATTTCAAGGTTCACATTTAATTCAGTAGGATTTTTTTTCCTACTAGACCTATTAAACTGTCTACCACAGTCAAATTAAGAAAAGTAACACAAAACAGTAAACTACAATCAAATCTATGCACATATCGAATCGTAACCTCAAAAATCGATTTGAAATAGTGAGGTACCAAAAGATTCCTACCCCTATAAAGTATTACTAAAATACTTTGTATTTTAAAGATATTTGTTCATAACATGTAACACTAATTTTTAAAGAGTCCAAATTGATTGATAGTTGATTTTATACATACAAATAAAAAGCAAAACAAAAAAACTTTGGAGTCAGCTGGTCAAAATCAATAGAAAAATTGGCTCAGAGAAGTTTTGAGAAAAGCTTTTTGTCACTGTATGCAAATTTCTACATTTTTAACTGTAATTTAAGTGTACAAAAACTTTTTGGGTCCACTGCATATTGGTCTACACTATATAACAGATTTAATTTGGAGGTTGACATGTCAATTCATGTAAAACAGGTTCCCGACTCCTGGTATAGAGGGATCACAGGACAGTTTTCAACAGCTGTAAACAATGCAGGATAAAGTGAAAGAGAGGAAGTGATTATGATTATCTCAGAAAGGACAGGATGTGCTAAACACCTCAAGCATCCAGGTCTAATGAACGTACATCACGTCAGAGAGTTGTTTAGCCCACACTGCTCTGAGCTATTTATAGCTTGCGGGATCGATCACCCATCTGATGGGCCGCCGCGATAGCGCTGATTAAGGTGGGAGATTAATGGCAGATTAACGGGTTTCCACAGTGTTTCCGCCAGGCATTGTTTAAATCATCTCCCAGTGGAATGACAGCAGTACTTGCAGTGTAAATAGGATCTTTGATAAGATTGCCTGACAAATAACTCTGTTTGGCCCTTTAGATACCATTATCTGATGTACAGTATAATAAAATTCAATGGATCTGAAATCTCTTTCCAAAAACTGCGAAAGGGTACTGGGCAAACGGACATGAACTTCTTTTTAAATATGAAATTTTTAAACTTTAAAATCAAGTTTTTGATCTCTAATTGAGATTTAATGGTCCTGCTGTGAGACAAATGGCTTTTTAAAAGTTTTTCACGTTTAATGTCAATGAAAATTCGCAATAATTATAATACAATTTGAAAAATGCTGTTTAAAGATGTTTCACATGGAATCACACCACAGGAAAGGTCGTACTGAGCAATGAGCAGCATTTTCATAACAATAGATCCTAATGATATAATGCCATTTTTCATTTCATTGTAACAAAATAATTATTTTAATGACATCATGATTGTGTTCTGTTCAGTGGGTAGGCTATCTTACTCTAAATAGCATGATGAAATTCAGTTATATTAAGAAATTTAAAACTGATAATAAAAATACACCTTCTTCTTATTATTATTATAATAGTAAAAACATGCTCAAACTCCAAGTGATCTCATCAAGCTCTCTCTTCCCTGATTAATAAACTCCTGGCTTTTAAAAAAAAAAATCCTAAAAAAAACAACAACCTTGACAAGCAGAATTATGAAAGCCGAAAACATGTTATTTGTGTGTGCATGTTTTTTTTTTTTTTCTGTCTGAGATGTGTCATTTGGCAGGCGCTCTGTTTGCATTTATCCGATCCTGAGCCGTGGCCTTATTTCCCCTCATCAAAACTCGGGAGGATTTTGTTTGTCCTTCACTTTGCTTTAATCTCTGTAAATCCCATGCCTGCCTGCTTTGATCTTCATTTGTATGTGACTGGGAGGGTCCTCTCACCATTTGTTTGAGACTGGGAGGGCCCTCTCACCAAACTCCCCCGCCTGACCGGATCCTTAGAATATCAGATCCATCAAGTATCTCTAAGATCAGTACAGAGATAGACCGACTAAAAGCAAGAGACAGAAAAAAAGAGACTATAGGATAATGCCCTCATATCAGAACCTGTGGTCTAGGGCAGTGATGTTTTTTTTTGCCAAGAGATTTCAAAGGAAGGTAAACAAAATAAGGTAAACAAAAATGTCCTTAAAAAAATATTACCAAGAACTGCACAGGCCCAGCAATATGCTAAATTATTAACACGATAAAGGCTGAATAGCAAAATTTGCAGGAGCTAAGAAAATAGCCTGTAAAAATCAATGGGACACTTGTGGATGTGAAAACCAGTCTATTGGGACCTTAATGTGGGAACACAACATAACAACTATGTCCCTTTTAATTAAATAAGATATTCTATGAGAATCCCTGAGATGCAGCAAAACAGAGTGAACTTTTTTAAAAGTAACTACAGCATCTAACAACCTTGAATATAAATGAACATGAGCAATTCTCTGAGACAGTATATGACACCAAACACATGTCTTTCTGCAGTCAGTAAGTCTACCTTGCTTCACTGATCCTCTGAAAGTTCACAAAAACTGCGGCTATTAGGACGACACAGACTATATGCAGCTTTGACGTTATTGACAGTGAAGAGCAATTTAAGAGACTGTAGAGGTAATTGAGTTTATTTTGAAAACTCAAGATTCTTGTACTTGTCTTGGGTGTTTGGAGAAAATAAATAACCTGTAATATGTAAACACTTTCAAATTAATGAGCAAATTGTTAACAGTTTATGCTGACTATTTATTTAATGTAATAAATAAAGTTAGCACTAGGTACTAGTGATGATAACTACTAGTGCAGATATTTGTTCAGTGTGCATTCTCTAGATTTGTCAGTCATATTACTTGTAACTAGGGATGCTCATTACGGTTAATTTTCCCGACCGACAACCGCCGCTCGTTATCCGAGTATTAACCGTTAACTGATAAGATTATAATATTGAATTGGCAATAAATAAAAATAAAATTGACGAGTGTCTGTGACCCGTTAAAAATGCCAAAAAAATCACGGGTTTATATTAACGTGCAAACATACAGAACAGATCAACCAGAGTATGTCTAATATGGGGAGAACGTTCACTCAGTAAACTTCCGGCTTCTGAACTGGTTGCAGTTCCACTCTGGTTCCATATGAGGGCGCTCACAGGACGAGTGCAGAATGAATGGAGGTCAATGGAGCTACAGTATTCCCCTAAAAATCCACTTTTCTCAGGATATAATTTTTTGTCTAGTAATTTGAATGTTGTATTCGAAAGGAGATGCAAAGAAATTCCTCATTGCTGGGTGTTAGATTTTTTAGAGTCACTCATTTGCTTTAAAAAGTATTTTAAAATGTCAATGACGTCATACACATCGTTCCACCAGAGATACTGCTTTACGGCAATCCTTCAGTCACTTTGGTGCATTCACGCTTTGCACTTTCTTTTCATCGACAACACCGCTGACACAGGTAAATACACGCGCTAGAAGAGTTTTTGTTTTGTTGTTTTAAGAGACCACGCCGAAAATACACACACACATTCTGGTCCCGCTTCGGATGCCACGATGGCATCAAGCGGTATCTCTGGTCGTAATCAGTCCTTCACTGACCAATCAGCGTTCATTAGCAGAATGCTAGTGTGTTATGGGCAACAACAACTCAACCTGTAAGAAATCGAAAGGACATAAGTACTCGTTCATTCAACTTTCGACCTATAACCCATGTTGAACTTGCAAAATCTACAATCAAATCTGAGATTTCTCAATGGCACTCGGGTGAAAGAGACAAATTTAGCCGTCTAGCTCCATAAACTCCCATTCATTTTGCACTCAGGGCGATCGCACCCCAGTGGAACTCTGGTGGAACTACAACCCAAATTCGGTACAACAGGGCTTAATAGGGAGTGAACAGGCTTTCCGTATACGGGCTTTGGATCAACTAAAGAACCTGGATTCACATCACATTTTTACTCACCTGCAGCATTTCTGACAGTGACAACAGAGAAAAACATAAAATAGGCCTACACTAAATATATATTTTTTTAACTTAAATAATCCACAAATTAAGATGACAAAAAGAAAACACTGAATCCGTCGAAGCTTTGAAAAACCGGCAATTTGTTTTCCGTCAGACTAAGCTTTTTCGTCAAATAAAAATAGCAGGCCTACCTCAATCCACACCTTGTCTAGTTTTTATTTTTAAAAAAGTAACATGTCTACATGATGTGGGGTTAGTCTGGAGCGCAGTTAGAGCCGCGGCAGAAAACAGCCTCTCAGATGGCACAGATAGAGTGGCCAGCTTTGGGAAGTGCCTTTCATTTGCTCGTGGATGTTTGCTTCGCCAGTGATATTGCATTGTAGGCCCTACTTGTACTACTGCTGTATTTTAATACCGCGTAGCATATTTTCCAAGTAACTTCGTCGCCTTTTCTGTCGAAATGGTCCCACCCAGTACTTCTTTTCCCTCGCTTCATTTTGCTTGCTCAGCGAAATGTCTGTAGGCACGTGTGGTTGCGTGTGTCGACGCGCCCCGTGAGTTAACAAATATAGGCTATATAGTATTTTTTTAACCATGCAGCAAACAAAAAAATAAAAAAACTTACAAATAAAAAAACCTTTTAACTTTTAAACCGTTTAACTGGTAGTATTGATCGGTTAAAATTTTTACTTTCGGTTAACGGTTAAACGGTCAATATGAGCATCCCTACTTGTAACACCACCCAATAAGGGTAAAACATTATGCGCACAAATTAATGAATAATACTTATAATCATTTTTGTTTATTTCCCAAGAGAAATAAACAATGTCAAGATGAGGTCAATGATGAGTCAGACACAATCAAATCAAAGACATTACAGTAAATCTTTTTTTTTCTTGACAAATGCATTCTGTACATCCAGTTTTAACAATAATTTCTTGTGAATTTGAGTAAGCATCTGGGCTGTCCTGCAGACAACACTGATTGTACCCTCAGCTTTGGGGTCAGCAGAATACAATCCCACTGATCTCTTGGCAAGCTGAATTTTGATTATTTCAGATGTTAGTGCCTCACAAATATTACACATATTTTTACACAGGGCATTTTGTGATTATTTATGCTCATCTGCTGCTGGCATTTCAAACCTTTATTGCTTTGGATCATAGGTGGAGTGGGGCAGATCAGAGCCAATCATTTTGTCTGAACTATGAATAATACAAATTATATATATAATTCATATTTTCTCATTTTATTTGTCTTATCCTAAATTGTAGTCTTGAATGAGTAAAGCTGTTTGTTGTTAGGATGAAAAAAAGTTTTAAAAGTTACATTTTTAGGCTGCTCTACCGCATCGGTCTAATAGCGCTTGTCAATGTCAAAATGTTCGAGATGACCAATCAAATCACAGAAGGCGGGTCTTACAGTCACTGTCACAACGCAACAAGAGTTTGTGGAAAGATGTAAGTAGATGTAAGTATAAACAACTGTTTTACGGTACAAGTTCAGCGACCGACAGTAATAGACTAGTGATGCAAACTTCTCAACTTATTATGAAATTTTGCCAATTTGAAAATTAGATAAAAAAAATATTGAAAATAGGCAATCATGATTCATGTAATGTAGAAAATAAATGTGATGAGACAAGAAACTTTTGCGTTTTCCACATTAGACCTATACGAATAAGAGTGAATGTGTGCACATTCTAAAATAAAATAACATTTTCAAATAGTTTAAATTTATTACTTCATAACTACGATTACCATTCTTATTTATTTCCTAAAATCCCTTTTAATTATTTAATTAATTAATTAATTATTATTATTATTTATTGAAAAAAATCTTTATTTCCACAGCTTTGCTCTGATAGGCACTCAAGCACACCAGCACACAGAGTTGGATCTGTTGGAGGATCAAAAATAGGCAGTGGAATTAAGGGTGAAAGCCATTTTTTAATTGAATACCTTATGGAGGATTAGGAGAGTATAGCCTCTGTCATGTCCCATAGGATTCATAGCTCACTGTATCTGTATGTGTGTTCACTTAATAGCATATGCTCGTAGGCTATATTTTATGTTTAACTTATATTGAGTGAGAAACCACTCCAAACGAATCAGTGCATGAACTGTACAAATGATTCATACTAAATCACAAACCAATTTTCCTAATCAGTTTGACTAAAAAAGGCCTGACAACAAAGGAGTGATTTATTCATGAAATTGGCATTGCTACTTCTGGGGCTGGAATCATGAAACATTCTTACGAATAAAATGCTTCTTAAAGGGTTAGTTCACCCAAAAATGAAAATTATGTAATTAATGACTCACCCTCATGTCGTCCCAAGCCCGTAAGACCTCCGTTCATCTTTGGAACACACTTTAAGATATTTTAGATTTAGTCCGAGAGCTTTTTGTCCCTCCATTGAAAATGTACGTACGGCACACACTCTTTGTCCAGAATGGAAATAAAGACATCATCAAAGTAGTCCATGTGACATCAGTGGGTTAGTTAGAATGTTTGGAAGCATCGAAAATACATTTTGGTCCAAACATAACAAAAACTACGACTTTATTCAGCATTGTATTGTCTTCCGGTTCTGTTGTTGATCCGCGTTCACGATTCCGCAGTGACCCTGCTGACGTAAGACGCTGATGACGTGTTATCTGGAGATTAGGACATCCGCGACATGCACACCTACGCACCATTTTAAAAAAATATATAGCAATACAAAAATACAAACAATGTAGAATAGCTTGAATACAGCGCCCGTCTCCCTCAAACTGTAAACGAAGCTCGGGCGCACCAGATAACACGTCATCAGCGTCTTACGTCAGCAGGGTCACTGCGGAATCGTGAACGCGGATCAACAACAGAACCGGAAGACAATACAATGCTGAATAAAGTCGTAGTTTTTGTTATGTTTGGACCAAAATGTATTTTCGATGCTTCCAAACATTCTAACTAACCCACTGATGTCACATGGACTACTTTGATGATGTCTTTATTTCCATTCTGGACAAAGAGTGTGTGCCGTACGTACATTTTCAATGGAGGGACAAAAAGCTCTCGGACTAAATCTAAAATATCTTAAACTGTGTTCCAAAGATGAACGGAGGTCTTACGGGCTTGGGACGACATGAGGGTGAGTCATTAATGACATAATTTTCATTTTTGGGTGAACTAACCCTTTAACTGCTATTTAGGGTCCAAATCACTATAAACTAACTATTAACTACGACTTTTGCCTCAGTGAACTCCTAATTACCACTTGTTAATAGTTAGTAAGGTAGTTGTTAAGTTTAGATATTGGGTAGGATTAAGGGATGTAGAATATGGACATGTAGAATAAGGCATTAATATGTGATTTTTAAGTACTAATAAACAGTCAATATCCTGGTAACATGCATGCTAATACACAACTAGTTGATAGTGAGAATTGGACCCTAAACTAAAGTGTTCCCAAACTAATTATCCCTAAACTAATTATCCCTACACTAATTATCCCTACACTAATTATTAGGGGTGTAACAATATATCGTGCCACAATATATCGCAATACAAAAATGCAACAATACGTATCGTGGATAGTGACAATATGTATCGTGGATAGTCCCCCCAAAATAAAAATTACTGTGTGAGAAAAAATTCAAGTTTTCAGAGTTTTAGTGTAAGTACTACATTAAACTACTATATATAATGTTGATTATAATGTATAATAATGCAATGGGGGAATATTTGTGGGTCCTGATAATGCCAAATGTCTGATGTTACCAGTAAAAAGTGGCCGACATTATTTTAAATATATCTAGTCAGTGAAAGCGTGCAAGCATATTCATCTACAATAACTCTGGTGTCACCATTGTCCTTGGGTTACAAGCACCAAGTCCAAGCCTATTCATTTAAACCCACAATGTAATATCAAATTTAGCATTTTAATCAACAGTACATTTTTTGATAACCTTTTACCATATGTCTTGGTGTATCGGAATAATATCGTATCGTGAGTTCAGTATCGTGATATGTATCGAATCGTGACATGAGGGTATCGTTACAAAATGGCACCTACTAATTATCCCTACACTAATTCAAATTCTTGAAAATAATCTCCTTGAAAATAATTGTAAATAAGTTAAAATAAGTTCCAACTTGTTGTAATAAAGGATTATAACATAATACTATAATACTATTACTGGGGATGTAGGACATTTGGACAATGAAAATGCAAACAGGTTTTGGTCATGCATGTTAAACTTCAGTAAAAACAACTCTACCAAAATGAGCCAAATAGAGTTTTTAATTTTATAATTACAACATAACATAACAGCATATAGTGCACCCATTCACAGGATCACACTCACACACAGATACAGGGTGCATTCACTCTAGCGAGAGCGCAAAAAGACAGAGTGCAATTTAATTCAACAGACAGACTTTAGGAAATAACTATAGCACATTAAAAAACATGATGCCAAGTGCTGAACACCCGTCAAACCAGTTGCGACAAAAATAGTGTGCATGTTGACTATTGCTGTAATCTGCAGGCAGTGCAAAAAGACTTGGTGTTTTTCATTGAGTTGATCAGAGAGTCTTGGGATTTTGGGAAAGAACTGCCAAACACTCTGCCTGTTCACAATTGCATTTGGAACATTGTGTCTCACTGACTAATAATTGAGTACATTACTCGTATTTATAAGCACATTTGAACTTCTCACAAAAACGTTTCACCTAATTTAAAACACGTGTATGCACATGAATTTTTTCTTAACCTTGAATTCTGAGTATTTAAAACGAGCGACCGCATGCCCAGGTAAGTAATTTGCATAAAACACACTTAAACCATGTCCATATAAGGGCTTTCCACACACCCTTTTCTTTCGTCACTCTCAGCAAAACATGACGCTTTCTAAAGACGCGTGCTCTCAGGAGAGAACGTCATGTTTGCTGAGAGTGACGAAAGAAAAGGGTGTGCAAGATCCTTGAGCAATGCCAAGAGTGGCATCATCAAAACAAGTTCAAATGGAATAAACAACTTTTATACAGACATTACAGAAATATATACACATATCTGTGTCTTCTTTATGCAGAGCTACCTCACAGGTGGAGCTATACACACCGCTTCTTACTCTTTTACTAATCTTTTTACTAATATATATATAAAATCTATGTTTAAAATTTCATCTTAACATGTTTATAAGGCCATCAAGAGTATGTGATTTTTGTGCACGAGTGGTTTCAATTGACATTTTTTCGTAAATTTAGAATACATTTTAGAAATAAGGTTATTGATGAATCATGATATATATGATTTGTTTGTGAAAACGTTTGTACACAGATTTCACTCACAAATTTGAGACTCACTTTTTAAAATGTATCTTTTTTTGTGAATCCAGCCTCTAATTCTGAAAGGCGAACAGAAAAACAAGATTAGAGTTGGTCAGCTCTACCTCCTACTTAATCAATAAAATAGCTTCACTGCTGAAAAGATGTATAATTTAAAATCTAGCTTCAATATTTGGAGTGACACCTAAAACAGATTGTAAATATAGCACGATGTCCCTTCAGCATTTCATGAATGTAGTGAAAACCAACTGAAAACAGCTCCATAAATAAACACCCACAAGACACACGCAACACTAACAGTAAACATGACTCAGAAGCACACAGACAGAGCATAATTCAGGCTGACTTCGCTCCCTAAATTCCTTAATCTACATCAACAGCTGCAGGCCAATGTAAGCATGTTTCTTAAAGAAATTTCTATACGAGTCAAAATCTGCTAAGGGGTAATTAAATGTACAAACCATGTAAAAACAATATCATCTATTATTGAAAAATTAAACAAAATTTGATCAACCTTTAAAAATTGCCTTAATCTTTTAAACAACATTTTATAAAAAATCACCTGTCAAGTTTATAATATGGCATATATTTTTTTACATTATTTTTACATATATCATACATATTTCACATATAATTGTTTGGATTGAGCTGATCTGCAACATCACGTTGAAAGGTCCCGCTCGAAAAAAAAAAAAAACGTTTAGGTTTTAAAAGATTTAAACACCCAGGATACGCACACGTGAGGACCATTTTAAACAATAATATGACACAAAGACATGTCATCAACATACAATACAATTTGAACTATCCTCCTTCGCACGGTCGCTTTGTAAACAGTGGGCGGTACTTCCGCCGGCGCCGGCGACATCGAGCCTGACCTTTCAACATGATGACGTAGTTCCTGGCGCGTTGCAGATCAGCTCAAACTGAATAATTGAAGTTAAAAAGTATATATATATATATTATATTTTTTGAAAATGACCTATCGTTTCGCTAGATAAGACCCTCTTCCTCAGCGTGATCGTGCACAGCCCGTTGAAGCACTTCAAAGACCTTTGAAACTGCATTGATTTGGACTTCAAAACGTTGGTTGCCATTGAAGTCCATTATTCGAACAAAAATCCAGAAATGTTTTCCTCAAAAAACTTAATTTATCTTCCACTGAGGAAAGAAAGACATGGATATCTTGGATGGCATTGGGGTGAGTAAATTATAAGGAATTTTCATTTTGAGGTGAATTAATCCTTTAAGTAAACATAATTTCTTCATTTATCTTTGTAAAGAAAAATCATTGCTTACTGGCTACTCTCTGCAGTCTCAGACGACAACATCTTTTTCTGTCGCCCACAGTAACTTCTGTGGGTTGCAATTCGCAACCTCACCACTAGATGCCGCTAAAATTTACACAATGCACCTTTAACAGTTCATCTAAAATTGCCAAAATTAAGAAAACACTACATTTGATTTTTGGGTAATTATAAAACATGCTAGTCTGGGTTTCCCCATGCTGCCTTCCCGCAGTGCGATTTTATTTAGGGAACCAATCACAGAACGGGGAGGGAGCAGCAAGACGATGACGACATCTATGCGACACACCGAAGCAGTTTGTTTATTTCTATGGATTCAACATGGTAGCAGACGCGAAGCTACCTTTTGATGCAGCCTTAGAGAATGTTCTAAGTAATTTAGAACGCAAGTTTATTTCGTCTTCTTCCTCGTCAAATTTCTGTCGCTCTACAGACGTCATCTGGTATAATTGAAACGATTGGCTATGAGCTACGTACAGGCGCATTTGATAGACATTCTTAGCACCCAATAAACGGCGCCGGGCATTCGTAAACCACGCCTCAAATATGAGAAAATGTACATGTGGTTCCCAGACCCAAGTCTCAACGAGAATTGGGTCTGGCGTTAGCCAGGCTAAAAACATGCTGGAGACGTTCTAAATGCTTTTTGCGTAGTTTTGTTATATGAAACAAAGTTTATTTTGTGGCTCAAATAAATTACATGTTGCTCAGAGACTGACATATTTGGCTTGGCAAATTCGTTGACTTTTGAAAATCAAGTTTATTTTTTTTTTACCAGGAAAGGACTGGAGGGGTTTTGGTGCACAAAGTTGTTTTTATTGTCTCTTACAACAAAAAATATTTTAATTAAACCCATGAAAATGCAGATGTTGTAAATAATAGTAAAAAAAAAAAAAAATCACTTTTTTAAAACTGTTAATTACCATTATTACCCTTTAGCAGATTTTGACTCATATGTACAATATGGACGCACATTCTGTGCAGGAAAATAAACAATTCTACTCCTCTACCAGTGCAATGATAACATGTATGTGCCTGAAATATATGTAAACACCTAGTAAATGCCTCACAAGGAAGCCTCACTGCCATTAAGAATTGAATTCATTTTCCTTTCCTGCGATATGATGCCAGAAAGACGCTGTCACATTACAAAGTGAAAGTGCTGCTTAGAATAACTGCTGCTTCATTTACAGAATGCTGAAAAGGAAATGTGTTAAAAACAACAACACTAACTCCCAAATTTTGTTAAAAGCATTCTCCCAGTATAATCAGCTGTTAACTCTAGGGCTTTGTCTGAGATTCTTCATTTAGTCCTGATCTCAGTGTTGATGTCTATTTCAGAGCACTTTTTTCATAAGTGCAACTTATTTAAAGGAAAGTTATTTTCTCCTGGCAAGGGTCCACGAGTTCAATCACTCATACACCTGTTTCATGGGCACTGAAGTCTGTGAGAGACAGATTGAAAACCGCAGAGGGCTTTTGTTCTCAGCGGGGAGAGAGTTAAATGCCACTTCTCTGTCTTACAGAAGCTGCAGCACCACTGCCTGACATGGGCGGTGTTGATTGCTCGTAGACAGCAGCTTTCCACAATCCCCCAACAAAACATAACATCATCACACTCATGCACTGTTTTACTACTGAACACTAAAAAATATCACACCAATCACACTGAACACTCACCAATCAGACTATATCCTCTCCGGCAAACCAACACACTTTGCAAAGGTTTTCAAAATGGTGTCCAACAGACCCCGGCAGAAATGTTCAGAGAAATATACTGTTAATAAATAAACGTAACATTTACTTAATCTTACATTATTACAGTTTTATTTTGCTTTCTAAAGAGTGGTTTGAAATAATGAGATTGATTATTTTATTGGCACTTGTAGTTTTTATAAGAAATAATACAATATATATATATATATCCTAGTTATGAGGAAAATAAATTATTCATCTCATACATACTTTTAAAAGTGCTGTACAGTAGTTTGTATTTGTGTCACCTTTAGCAGTGTTCGGCAAGCTACTTAGAAAATGTAGTGAGCTAAGCTAGCAGTTACTCTACATTAAATGTAGCTTCACTACACTGAAGCTATCACCCTGGGAAATGTAGCAAGCTAAGCTACAGCAATATGGCAAAAGTAGTTTACTACATCTAAGCTACTTTTTCAAATTTAATTTGTATATTGAACCAACTTAATTCCAAGTCAATGCTATCTCAGTGATCAATAAAATTGTCAATCAAACATATAGGCAGGCATAATTTGTCAGTTCAATTGTTTATTCAACAACTGTTCCAAACCAATTTTGCAAAAAAAAAAAAAAACACCAACATAACTATATAAAACTGTATAGCTATATAAAACTATAACAAAACCAGGTGTCAAGAGTGTGTGCATCGTTTTCCATTGCTCACGTGTCAGCCCAAGGATTGATATTGGTACTGTACGTGATGTCACACCATACGAAGCAGAAAGTGGTGGTAATGCACCAAAAAGCTGGTTTGTAGGGCCCTAAATCCGAAAAATGAAATCCGTTTATTTTTTCCCACATTCCAAATTCAGTTTTATTTTGTTTTCATTTTTCTGGACTCCCATTTTAATGGTTAAATAAAATTTTAGTAATCAAAAACGTGTAATTAATTGAAATCATGACACGTATAGGGCTACAATTTAACAATAATTTATTAACATTTTTAAATAAATTACATTTTAAGGCCACTATGAAATAGTTTTTTATTTTTTTAATTGTTTAAATTGTAATGACCAATTATTTAAAATGTAGGCCTAATGATTTAAGCAAAACTTTCTTTAAAGGTTAAACCAACCTTTTATTTTGACAGGTTGCCATGTAGCTAGACCTTTGAGTCTCTGTTGTTGTTTTTTTGATATGACGATAGTTTTTCTCAAATCAAGCTAAAATGCTGCTAAAGTGACTCTCAGAGCGGCTGTGTGTAGATAAAGTTCATCGATCCATTACTGAAAACATCGCAAGCGTCATGAGTGCTTCAGTGTGTGGTAAATTAATCCGCGCGTCTGAGCCATTCATTCACAGAGACACGCGAACTACACAACTGTAGTTGGTTACATGCATGATTCCTTTTAAATAGTCTTTATGCGGTTTAATAATCACAGACACTAGTTTATATCGCGATTTTATTTATGTTTACTAACCTTTTTTACATCCAAGATCTGACCAATTCCGTGAAATTCTGTGTTATACAGTAAATTTCGTTTTTATGCATGGATTCCGCGATTCAGTCCATGTTTTCCGTACTGCGGTAATGAAATCATGGCCCTATGGTTGCCAACCACCGTAAACCAAGAACAAGAAGAAGTCACCATCACTAACTGATCCAGCATCAGTGATACTTAGCAGTTGTATTTCCGATTTGAGCTTGAGCTTTAGAAATGCTAGGGAAAATGTAACTTGTTAGCTTGTGTGGACGCCGCACTACTTGATCAAAAAAAGAGCTTCGATACTGAAAAGCTATTTGATTCAGAAAACAGCAACGCTACCACCACACTACTGAGAAATGTAGTTAAACTAGTAGCGTCACTACTTGTAGCTACGCTACTGCCCAACACTGACCTTTAGTTTGATCAGCAGTGTTTTAAGGCAATATTTTATGTAAAGCAGCTTTGGAACTTTAATATATAGTACAGTACACTTACAGTGGCTATAGAGCCTAGATATGCTACAATATTTTTTTTCTGATGTTTTTCAGATTCAATATTTCCTTTGGCTTTAGTATGTCAGTTTAAAACCAAATACAAATATCTTCCCTTACCCACACAGTTTAAATAGGTCTGTACATGAAAATATTTCCAGATGATTTTGTACTTTAAGAAGGCAGCGCCACACATTGGAATTCAAATAATCGGAGGATACACCAAACCATCACATTTACAGACTACTGCAAATCTGCACCCTTTAAAATGCTCACACACTAATCAAACACACTCACAGTTTGTGGGGATAGGCCTAGTTCACCCAAAAATGATAAATCATCATTTAGATTTACATCATATACTATGGAAGTCAATAGGCCAATCAACTGTTTGGTTACAAGCATTCTTCAAAATATCTTGTGTTCAGCAGAAGAAAAAAAAAATCATACAGGTTTGGAGGGTATAAGTAAATGATGACAGAATTTTCATTTTTAGTCGAACTGTCCCTTTAAGGGCCTTTCAATGCACCCCAAAACACACACATTGGTTTCACTATATTGAGTGGCTTCACCATTAGTGACTTCTCATACTCAGTGGTTTTCACAAGGAGGCTACGACATTGATAAACATCAACACTTAGACTAACCCTCACTCAAACCTGTTGATTAGAGGGTGTAAACCAAAATATGTTTTGGCCAATCTATGAGCTTTTCCAAGTAAAGACCATCACAAATGGAAGTCATTTTTTTCCAGGTTTTTATATTAGTGCGTCATAAAAAAGTCCCCTCACAAGTATAGCAATAATACCTGTAGCCTACACAGACACACATCTGTTTTTTTTTTTTTTTGTAATATGGTGTCTTACACTTGTATACTGAGCTTTATTTTTTATTTTTTTTACCAATTTGCACAGCTTGATAGTCTCCCCATGTCAGGTTTCTGCTCTGGCAATTTACCAGTATGAGAAGTTAAATTACCCCTCTGATATGCTGTTTGTGAACAAAGAATGAAGATTACCTCTAAACATCACATACCTACACTGCATTTTTACATTTACAAGACAATATTTAGTACGTTTCTAAATAGTTTTCCTAATTTGTCCAGCTTGCTAGTCTCCTCAATGTAGGTGATGTGAGGTTTTATTCTTAGGGGGACGTAGGCAACACCTGACACACACACTGCATAATTTCGTGCGCGTATCGGAGGCGCATCGATCACGGCAGATGTCCATAATCATCGCAAGCTTTTATATCTGGAGTAGCCTACCGGTACTACTCCCATCGCGCTTGCTTGCTTCCCAACAGATGAAATGCAATCGTAAATGAGAGCGAAAAACTCAGTGCTTGACAGACTTCTGCTCGCTCACGCCTTGGCGCGTGTGTGTCCGCGCGCGCACGAGAGAGAGAGAGAGAGAGAGAGAGAGAGAGAGAGAGAGAGAGAGAGAGAGAGAGAGAGAGAGAGAAATCAAAGAGGATACACCCTATTACGCTCTATCTATTTTATGGTAGTATTAAAAGAGTTATTATCTTTCTTATTCTTTTGACGGGATTACTTCTGTGTCTTTATATAAGAACCAACTCAAAGGTTTCACGACATTTCTATTAGTGAGATTAAGATAGTGGCCCCAGACACCCCACAATTAAAGTTAGCATACAAATTGTATAGCCTACAATTATAGCGAAGAATAGACTTGAACTGGAAATCTTAGTGAATGCATTAAAATCATGATCATAAAACCACACAAAACACTAATAGATACAACAAATAGCCTATATTCATTTATTAATAATTCATGTATAAAAAGCACTGTTGCAATTTTGATATTGTCTGCTAATAAACTGCATTGGTTTAACTAATGTTTAATTATGTGAGCAGGTTGACAGGATTTCAAAAGATCTCGTGTTTGGATGTGTCTAGATAAGGTTTAATACATTGACATACTGTTTAAAAGTATTATTTCACAGAATAAATAAATGAACTTACAGTTACTCGCCGATAAAACAGAAGTTAACGCGCTCAACGTTGTGAGGAAGAACATTCCGATGCTGTTGTGGAATCTCATGTTTGGAAAAAGTAGTACTCTGCTCCACGCTTCCGAGGTACCTCCGACCGTTAAAACCGTTATGGGAAAGCCTATAAAGTCTCGTGAAGGTAGCGTTTTGACTCCCACCACAATGCAGTCACAAATGAGCACGCGCCTCCCGCCGATTCCTCAGATCCCTCTGAAGGACTGATCCAACACTTGCGCGAGCGCTCTCCTTCTGAGTCTCTCTCTCTCTCTCTCTCTCTCTCTCTCTCTCTCTCTCTCTCTCTGGGTCAATGCTGATCTCAGTCACACACTATGTGCTAGAGGATGTAAGTGGTGCGCTCTCGATTTCGGCATCACGGAGAGAGCGGAAGATGTTGTCTAGCTGAGCACTTCTTTCTTTCTTGTTTAAGGGTTAATTCACCGAAAATTTTAAATTCTGTCATTACGTTACTCACCCTCATGTCGTTCCAAACCTAAGACCTTCGTTCATCTTCGGAACACAAATTAAGATATTTTTGATGAAATCCGAGACCTCTCTGACCCCATAGACAACAATTTAATTACCTTACCACTTTCAAGGCCCAGAAAGGTATTAAAGACATCGTTAAAATAGTCCATGCAACATTCATTTTATGAAGCGAAGAGAATACTTTTTGGCCGCAAAAAATAAATAAATAAATAAATATATATATTTTTTTCTTATGCCGAGTTCACACTGCACGATTTTCAAAGTAGTCAGGTCACACTGCACAGCTATCTGGGGTAACATTCAGTTGCTGATGTGTTCACACTGCACGATGGATCAGCGACAGGGGGTTTATTGCATGACTTTACAGAAGAAAGAATACGTAGTCCGCACAAACTACGTTTTACAACCAAACACACGCAAGAAGTGATAAGGAAATAACGCGAGATCACGTGTGCATGAAACCGGAGTTCTGGCGCGAGACTGAAATTGTTATTAAAAATGATAGCCCACAAAAAGCTTGCTATCCAAATTGTCTGTGCGGTGATTTATAGTGAAAAGGAGAAAAATAAAACAGATAATGCAGGAGGAAATGGTTAGAGAGACGCGGGGAGCAATGAGTGTTCTGCAAAGAGAGTTGGAGGTAAATAAATAATTTTGCAATGTGCTGCTGTTGTTGCTGGTCAAGCAAATGTTTGTTCTTTGTTTCTGTTAGATATAATTGAAAATATATCTATTAAAATACTGATAATGTGGTCGATAACTCCTCCCCGAACTTCCCGCTGCCCTATCTTGCTCTCTCATTGGCTGTAGGTTATCGCCGATGTAGTTTTCGGTCAGAACACATTTCACACAGCAGGATTTTGAATCGTGAAATCAAAGTTCGAAAACCCATGTCATAAATAATGTGCCTCATTTGGTAACATGCAAAAGTGGAACAGGTGGATCGTGATGGAGCACTGCTAAAAGCGTTATCCTCTGTCTTTCACCGTGTCCGAAATAAGCCCAATTCCTCACTTTATACAATGCAAAAGGATGATGTCCAAAAACGCAATATTGATGAAAAATAAATACCTGGATGACATGCTACTGAGAAATGTATAGGAGGCCATGGAAGCTGAGGAGCCTTAAGATGAAAAATGGCAGAGAGTTCTGGAACTACGGTGTCCGGGAAGGGACTGGTTCGGTTCAGTTAGTTATGCTGAACAGGAGGACTTTGGTGATATGTCGATAATATTTAGTTGAATATTAGCTGAAAAAATGCTGTTTTCAGAGGATGCATTCCAATGTAAGAAGGAATCAAGGCACGTCCGACCGAGTCCAATGCTATCTTCACTTCTCTTGAGATTCTCTTGAGATTACAGGCACTTTGTCTGTGCATGCTGCATTTCCCAAAACCACCGTAAACCTAAATTTATCGTAACAACTGCAACCACCCTTGGTCTCTACGATCAATTTAGGCTTACAATGCTTTTGGGAAACACAGCCCAGATTGATTTTTGAAGGCAGTAGATATTATATCTACGAGAATAGATGTATATTCTTGAGCAACAAAGACCCCTGTGACAATTATTAATGACTGTTACATTTGATTGTCTCCTGATATTCAAAGGGAAATCAATCATACATTTGTCTGACTTTTCCTGATCCACTCCTATATGATCACTGGGTTACAAGTCATTTTTATGGTACTTTAAATCATGATCGCAGGGATTATGTTATGCCGAACTGTGATATTGAGAGTTCCTTCATGCCAGAGAGTGAATTGAAATCACCATGACACTTTGGTAGACTAGGGGACTACCACTGTGTGTGTGTGTCCTGAGAAAACATGAGCTTCAGACTGTGTACATATCTGAAGGACATGTTTGTTTGATCCTTTCCAGAGTAAAGAGCAGCAAGGATGTGAGCACGACTTTCTAATACACTGTCGCTCTCACACATGCGTATAGACCTGTCTGTGTGTCTCATTAAAACAGGTCTGACCGACTGATCTCCCGCTGTGGAGCTTGAGTAGAGGGCAATTTCTCTGTGTGGGAGAAATGCCATGAGACATCCACTCCATGCTGGAGTTCAATTCACTTCAATATAGCAGAAACAGAAGTGAGGAAATTAAGTAGATACAATCTGATGGCACATGAATGGCCTGTTTCATGTCTTTATTAAATGTCTATCTTTTGTTTACGTTGCCATTTAAACTGACCACTATTCACTTGTTGGATAGTCACTGCGACAGACGTCACACCTACAGACCTTCCACTATCTCACTTACCATCTGACACTTATTGCACATAAAAAAATGCTCATAGTCAGACGTCTGAATATATCAGCACTGATTTTCTAGTGTGAACTGATTCAATATTAGACGTACAGATGAAGAACACAGTAGGATCTGCTAATGAAGAAGTTTGGTTTGGCTGACAGCTTGCGGTGGCAGTCTCTTTAGAAGAGTATGAATAAGTAAGCATTGAATTACAATGATTCAGTCTATAAATATGCAACTGTCTGACCTTTCAATCCATATGCACTCTTGATAAAACTCGTGTATTGCGTCTAATCAAAAGTGAATATCCTACAATCCAAAGAAGAAGGCAGAGAGGAGATCAAAGACACATCAGATCAAAGAGATGTATTTAAGATGTCACAGAGTTGATGGCAGCGCTTCTGACTTGACTAGTCTAGGGGTAAAAAAAAAAAAGATATACACATTCTGTAAATAAGCAACGAGAAAGTTATACATTTTGGATAAATATTAGAACTGGCTGGAACAATATTCGAGGAGAATTTAGTTAAAAATGTGCAATTATATCCCTGGTTATGAAACTAACTGCATCTGTAATTTCATGCTGCAAAATCGTGCTGTTTGCAATGATAGCCAGTTCAAAAAATGCCATATCCACATATCCTGACAATCCCTCTATTATCTACCACAGGTTAACAGCTGGTGAGGAGATGGAATTCGTTTAACTTTACATAACCTCCACCCGCAGCGGGTCTTCAGTTTCCTACACGGTAAAGTAAGTGTGAACTTCTCAAGGCTCTGTAGAATGAACTGAAGGGCACTGGGCAAGACAAGCCTCCCGTGGGACTCTGGGGTAATTCAGAGTAAATGAAGAGAAATGAAGCGTACCCTTAAAGCTGCAAACAATCTCACCTCTCCTTTATTTTTTAGCATAATCTGCCTTCTCATCTCCACTGCCCTTCACTCAATGGCGGACATGGGAATCGTTTCCACTGATGAGGAAAAGCCAGAACTCTGCCACCCTCCACCTCTCCAGTTCATTTTCCAAAGGCTCGATGTTATAAAAGGCAAGTGATGATGTACACATTCTGATCTCCATTCTATCTATACATGTATAAATGTATGCACATACAAATACATGCATTTTAATGGGAAATATAGACTAAAAGGTAAGGGTCAGTAAGATATATTAGATTTTTTTTTATTAAGGAAATTAATACTTTTATTCAGCAAAGATGCATTGAGTTGATCAGAAACGACAGTAACAAGTTTTACATTATTACATATAAAATGTAAAATCAAAAAAGAAAAATCAAACAATCCTGAAAAAAAATATTTTCACAAAATATTAAGCAGCACAACTGTTTTCCCATTGATAATAATAAGAAATGCTCCTTTAGCACCAAATCAGCATATTAGAATAATTTCTGAAGGATCATGTGACACTGTGTGGAGTAATGGCTTCTTTACCATCACAGGAATAAATTGCATTTTAAAATATGTTAAATAGAAAACAGTCGTTTTAAATTGTAATAATATTTCACAATATTACTGTGTTTACTGTGTTTTGATCAAATAAATACATATGTCAAAAAACATAAAACACTGACTCCAATCTTTTAAATGGTAGTGCATATCTATTTTATAATATACATTGCATTAGCGAATTGCATTGACTGTAAATACTTTACAGTCGAAGTTGGAATTTAATAAATTGTATGAATCAATCAATATTAAGTGAAATCTTGATGTTTTTGTGTTCGCTTACTCCTACCAGACCTTTTAAAATCATTGAGACAGAATAAATGTCGAAGACTGCAGTATTGCTACAGTTTTCAAGTACTTGCATAATACAGTTTGAAGTGAAGGATAAAGTATTGCATATTGAATAAATTACAAAAATAGATTTCAGATATAGTGGGGTGAGGAAAGTGGGGCAAAGAATATAACGGCTGTATGTATTCATATAAATACACATTTATAACTGATAGTGTGTGATAGCAAGCAATAGATTATGTTACACTCTGACTCTTAAGGTATGGCATTGATACATTGCTAGCTGCTATAAAAGCAAAGGGTCAAGGTTTGTCTGGTTACTAGCCTGATGCACTTGTCTTTACCCCCTGCTAGTAGATGCTGTTCCTACTATCTGGTTCTAAGAAGCATTTTTTCCATTTGTCGGCTTTTAAAAAATATCTGTATATAAAGGCTGATATTCCATTTATATTATAGCAGATGTTTTACCATTTCCTGATTGTTTTGGAAATCCGCTGTACTTTGCACTGTGCAACATCATGCTTTTTGTGACAATGCTCAATGGTACAAGTTAATGTGCTTATGTAATATTCTGAAAAGATCTTATGAAAAATTTAAGATGAAGTTGTTTCCTTGGGTGAAATTGACTTGGACATTTTTGACATTTTACTGCTGTATTTGACCTCACAGCTCAGCAGAGCAGCTAGGGAAAGGCTTGGGGACAATGCAAGCTCTTGTAGTGTCAGAGTTGCCATGATGTAAATGTTCTGCTGCCCCAGAGAGTTTAGTCACATGAAAGCTCATGATGAGAAAAAGATGGCACATTTTAGATCATCTACTTCCATTAATATGCTAACGAATAGCTTTCTCCAGGTTTTATAGAAGCACAAAGCAGCGTGAATCTCTTCCAAACTCAGCTGGATTCTTTTCACCTTCAGTCAGTTTGAGGAACTTTGTAATTGATTATGAGCATATTTTGTATTTGGAGGGATTCTGCAGTGTTATGAAGTCTGTGTGTGAGCTTAACTTTAAATCGAGAACTATAAGTACAGTCTTTATTATATGAATTATGAGCAGGTATCTTCTTTATTCCACCTGCTTTATTCCACATTATTTGTTATTTTTTCTTTGCAATGTGTAGGATATTTCTGCATATATTTAAATTCTGTGGAATGCTAAATTCTCTCTCTCAGGGAGTTTCAGCTGTTACTCTGTTTGATGTAAAGGTTATCTTGACGGAACAGCGGACATTTTTAACGCCTCCGTGCAAGTCTCGACATTTCTCCTTCGTTCTTTCGTGCCTCCGTGCGGAGCATCGTCTGGTCTGCATATTATTAAACCCCCTTAGCTTTTGAAACTAAGCTTGAGCTATGAAATCCTGCGAAACAGGTGCATTCTAATGACATGTCTTCTATGCTGTTCCCATGGAGATCTAAAAGCAAACATTTATAGTGTAATGATGAGCTCTGATTTCTGAAGTGTTTTGTTTGTGTCTAATACATGCACCAGTAGAACTAGACTCAAGTAAAACAGCAAATCTTGCACAAACCATTAAATTCCCTCATAACTTGAGCATAACTAGATACAAAATCTAGTTTTTCTAATCACTTATTATTGCAGCAGTCTAAATATAAACCTATAGAGTGCTGCAGGAATGAGTCCCAAGTTTCGGTTCCATTGTCCAGAAGTCAATGTGTTTTTGGAATGGATTTTTGGTTAAATGCCTGATGTAAGGTCTGTGGTTAATGGAAGGTCAAGATATTTTTACGCTTTATTCAACAACATAAAATGCATCAATAACCCAATTTTGATGTTTTTTAAAGCTTTTATGTGTTGTAAAAATTGTAGTTGCTAACAAGTGGCTAAATGGGACTATAGGTTGTCTCATCTACTTGCTATTATGCTTTTACAGCCTTGTTGTGTTTACTATTCGAACTAAAACTTTAATTTGTAGATTTTAAATAAAGATTAAGAGATTGGTGCTTAGTGAGCTTAGTGATGGTGATGTTGAAGTCATATGACCGTGGTGTAGTTTGTTTATAGCCTAACTTTTGCTTTTAACTTCTGGCGATTTCTAATATTTATGCTTCCAAATTCTAAAAACAAAAAATGTGTCAGAATCATAAACTTTTGTCAATCACAGAGCTTTTTTTTCCCAGCAATTATACAAAAGCCAATGGAAAAATCCTAATGGCTTTTTGTTTAGGTATTCCATCATCCGTCCAGCATTATTTGCTTGCTTCTGCACAACACAAAAGGGTTTTTCACACTAAAAAAAGTTAACCCTGGGTCATTCTAAATCTCGGGTGTACAGAGTATCCCGGGGTTGTCTTGCTTAATGTTTTACACTGCTCATAATTTACCTGGAGTTAACAATTAATCCTGGGTATTCATAAGGTGAGATTTCACACTGTAGATTCCTAAACCCTGGGTCAACATCCTTATTTGCTTATTCGCGGCCAGTGTCACTGACTGGACAAACGCAGCACATGACCTGTTTACATAAAGGCTCTAGCATTGCGCATCCTCATATTACACATTTCTGACTGTAAAATCAAGTGTTTTTCTGAATGAACTTTTCGAACTATAAAGGTGAGAATGAAACGGTCTCTTCTTCACGCCAATTGTCGCGTTTTCCATTGACATTTGACATTTTTCTTATCAAATGCAGAAACGACTGCATCGTGCAGTGTTTCCTTGACTGCCCAAAGCATGTGAATATAAGGCACGCGATTGGTTGTCGTTTGCTAAGCATCTAGTTGTAACATTTTAACACCACATCGTTTCACACTGTACAATTTTGGCATCGCAATGTGGAGTTAACACCTCAAAAGCGGTGCTAACCCCCCTTTTAAATTACAAGTGTGAAACGTGAAAAGCAGGGTTAAGAAAGACGACAACCCGGGGTTAAGCGCAGTGTGAAAAGCCCTAAAGGACTTTTTTTCTGTCAGCATAGTTCAGTGTTGTTTTGGACCCCATTGACCATTATATGGATGAAAAATCAATGAGACATTTTTTTAAATATCTTTTTGTGTCTTCCGCATAAAGTCATTGATGTTGCAATGCAAATGCTTCTAAGATTGTTCTTTTAATGATATATTATTGTGTGTTGTATTGTTTTATTGTTATATGTATATTTGTATAATTGGGCCGCATATCTTGGCCAGGACACTCCTGTAAAAGAGATTTTAATCTCAGTGAGGTTCTCTCCTGATTAAATAGCTAAAGGTTAAATAAAATAAAATAAATAAATGTTTGGAACGACATGAGGGTGAGTACATTTTTGGCTGGACTATCCCTTGATGGTCAGAATGTTGACAGCTTGCCTTACATATATAAAAACATAATTGAATGCAAACATAATTGAATGCAAACGCATGATGCACAACTATGACCTTCAGATCTAATGTTTTAGGTTTTAGCCTTTAAAAAAAATTGAAAACTAAATAAGACTACAAATCAATGAAGATACTCATTCAATTATTTATCCAGTATACTATTTCTACATTTGCTTCTTTGGGGATTTTTTGCATCCATGGGCTTTCTTCTCATCAAAAATTGATGGTGGGGAATATATTTTTTCCATATTTTCATTATCTGCAATCTTTAACAAGTGTATTGATCGGCTCCACTTCCCCTCCTACCTTCCAAGCCAAGCTACACGAGGTATTGGGTTTCTGAACATGGAGCCCAGGTAGCGCTGAATTAGACGGTAAAACCTCACACACGTCACGCTTTTGCATTCAGACAGAAAATGATCCTACAGTGTAAATCCTGCCTCCTGTTGGTCTCTTCAGGGTGTGTGTTTTCTCAGTAATTGTAGAGACATGGATTCAGCTCACCTGTGATGTTCGCTGTGAAACAGATGTTTAGAGGAGGCTTGTCTTTCAAAGTAAGGACAATAAGTTTAAATGTACTGGAATATAAGAGAAAGAAGGAGAGCTGCGTAAGTCAGCAGTGATAAGCCGATAAACCGCTCGTCTCCAGTGAGCAGGGACTTACTCATTCTTGTGTGATCATACACACGTGTATAATTGAGTGTGTGTGAGAGAGAGAGGAGGAGGAGGAAGTTGAGTGGGTGAGAGAACATGTGCTAGGCTGAATGCTTTGGACACTTTCAAACTGTAAGAAACATGACAGCATTTTCTCATCCTGTCATTGACTTTCCTGTGTGTGTGTGTTTGTGTGCGCGTGCGTGTCTTATTCCTTCAGCTGGCACAAGTCTCTCTCTTGTTGAGCAGGGAGCCTTAGGGTCAGCCTGTAATCTACAGCTATAGAGTTTCCTCCAGAAGATGAAAGAAAGTCAATATGGAGTCAAAGATATACAGCCATCACTAATGGAGTCAGGCAAAGAAAATGGCAGATATATACATGGATGCTAATGTGGCAGACGAGCAAAAATGAGCACTGAGTTGTTGAAAAGTCTTGGCTGATGAATACAGTAAAGGTGCCACTACAAGAGTTTTTAACAAGCTTAAGCAGTGAGACTAACTTTCCCACCAAATGGTTGAACAGCATGGTTATAATGATTAATGATCGAGACCAGCACTATAGTTTAAACATTTATTCATTTAGCATAAGCATTTAACCAAAGTTGTTTGCAGATAAGAAACATTGCAAGGAATTTCTCATCAAAGCCACATTATTTTCAATCAATTACCAGCTAATTTATTACAGAAGATAAATACTGAATTTATTATTTTTTTTGTTTTAGTTTATTGATCAGCATTTTTACATGCAATCAATTACGATTACCATCCGAATCAATCCAATATGTGATATCTTGGAATCTGACCTACTAAGTATAAACACACCCCATCTGATTCTTCTCTTATTCATGAATGATTGTTGTTGTTTTTTTACCATTGTTACATTACTACTCATTCTTGTCTTTAAAAGGAGAAAACTCACTATGACTGGTGAACCATGATGCTAAGCCGTTATGCGTTCACTTTGCTTGTCTTTGTTCACTCCAACGCACTGATCAATGATAACTACACTAAAAAACGATTTTCAAGTTGTAAATAGAATAAAGAGTTGAGTACGTTTTACAAGTTACAATTACTTCAGAATTTCAAGTTTAATTCAGTGTGTTGCTTGGAGTCTCTTTGTAATTTCTTTTTTTGAGAAATATCCCTGCCTGCAGTTTACCTTCAATTTTATTGTATTCAAGCAAATGTTTTATTGACCTCTTAAGTTTCTAAGAACAAGTACACGAGCAGCATTCAAAATTGTGTCTTAGTAGGTACTCAATTTAAAGGTGGGGTATGTGATTCTCTTTTTTCAAAATAACTTGAAATCCTATTCCTAACCCACTTACAGCCACTGAGTTAGAAGCACTGAAATTAAAATTAAGGAATTTAATCATCTGTGGAACGGGCAGGACTCGAAAAACTCCAGCCAATCATTTCCAAGACCACCTAGAATCATTGGACAGTAAGTTCGTCAATCAAACGGTCGTACCACATACCCCTCCCCCCAGTGCGCGTGACCCCCTTCGTGCGCATACTCAAAGCTTGTGACGCATGCGCATCTCGTCAGTAAAGCCGGTTCCATGATTAGTAGTAAATCGTCATTGCAATCTTTCATACATCTGAGTTTTCGCTCGTGCATGATTGTGCATCCATGTTCTTCGAATGGGTGGAGTCAGGGCCAGCGTTGGAGGAAAGAAGGTAGGACCATTTGAATTGTGTATTTTCAAAATCTGCCGGTCGTTTTCCAAATCACAAACCCCACCTTTAATTGAGGCCATTAATTAGTATGTTCTAAGATTAATGTATATAGTATAAATAAGATCCTGTAATCAATTGACCCTTCGCTAAGCCACGCCCGAAAACCGCCACTGGCCAATCGTGTCTTAGCAACCGTAACTAGGCGCGGGAGGTCTGGCAAGCTTTCGAGCGAGGGAAACATGCCGAAGCGTTGTGCGAATGGATTGTGCAAATCTGATACCCGGTATCCTAAAAGTTTGGACGGGGGAGTGGAATTTTTTTCCTTCCCGAAAATCTAAAAGCCAAGGGGAGAAATGATGTGCGTGGATCAAGCAGTGCGGGAGACCCCATTTACATCTAAATGTCGACAGGATTAGCAAAAACACCTATTGCTTGTAAGTTGGAAATAATGACGGTTCTTTGTTCATAATGCATATATTTTAACGTAAAATAAGACGATTAAAGACAAGACGGAGGCTCACTGACATACTTTAAAATATATTTCAGCATTTTGTTAGTCGACGGCCTACTACCCTGACCAAAGTCCTTTTAGGCAAGTCATGCCACTCGGGCGCCATCTTGGCAACGCCTCCGGGCAGCTATTTCGGACTAACAAGACCAGGCTCCTATGAATGGGCAGAGAGTCAGAACTGCACTTTCACTGGTCACAGGGACATAAAAACTGCATGTATAGAAACAGCAGTAAAATATGATAAAAATCGCTGAAAAAGTTTGATGACTTTGCCCCAAAATAAGGTTTAAAACGCCTTTTTCCCCACAGGTTATACTTTTACTACGCATGCGCAAGGGTTCTCTCCCTCTCTGACGTGCGCGTGCTACATGGCTTGAAGCACAGTATGTGCACGCTTTTGTCGATCACAGAGCTTTTTTTTTTCAGCAATTATCCAAAAGCCAATGGAAAAATCCTGTTGGCTTTTTGTTTAGGTATTAACTAATTTGCTGCCATCAGGGAGCCGCTATCAATATGCGCTAGACACTTGGGATGTCTGATATTTACACAACGCACACATACACTGCATATCAAATCTGCCGCCTTTTCAAACAGTAACGTATTTTCCCCTGTCGCAAACCTCAACTATGCGCATGCGTCAGTGGAACCAGACGATAGGCTTAAATGTTTCCTGGCTTGACTGTTAAAAGAAGGCGATTGGCTTTCCAGCGGAAAGCCATGTGCAATTGTGCATACAACCGCCATCTTTGGTGTTATGGGTTTTCCCTTTATAGTTGTATTGAGGATTGAGTAAGTGGCATGTCTCTATATAAATTGTCTCTGCCCTGACTGAGTAATTTTAACCCAATCCGATCGCGGCTCTCCCGGTGTTAGTGTTATTCCACAAAATTTATGGATAAACTGTTTGATTTATAATTATTAGATTATTTTCACATTTCACTTACCCTGCTGTGCACGGACATAGGTGTTCCTCAATTTGTGTTTCCCATTTGAATGGTCAGCGTATGAGACGGCTTTAGCTTAAATTTTTATTAAATTATTCGCTAATCGGTTGCATATTATGTCGTGGATATATCCCTCGAATGCATACTGCAGTCCCTTTTGTCTTGCTCTGTCAGATATTTCACATGTTCGCCAAAAATTACTAATTATCTCATTGGAATGTCTGACACCGCTGCATACACACTGTAATAGACGTGCCAGGCCCGAAAGCTTGACAGGCGTAGCAACAGTAACTAGGGAGGGCGGGGCTTAGCGAAGGGTCAATTCCCAGTGTCGTCATTGTCAAGTGACTTCAGAGACGTCAGTTGCATGATCACTGCAATGATCAAACATTTTTTTTAATGGTCTAGACATTCTACTAACTAAAATTACTTTGCAACTCTCATTAGAGTATTAGTAGACTGTCTGCTAACACTTTATTATGATGGTCCCACAAAAGACATTCTACTGACTATAAGTAACTTTGCAACTGCATGTCTACTTACCTGAACCCTAACACCTTACCCTAACCTAACAGCCTACTAACTGTCTACTACAGTCTACCAATACTCTTGAGTGTAGGTTGGCATGTTGTTGCAAAGTTACTTATTGTTAATAGAATGTCTAAAGTAGACTATGGAAATAAATTCTACATTTTCAAGAGGTCGAGAAGTCGCTTCACTTGTATTTACGTCACAACAGTGAAGAAATTAGACAAACTATGTTTAATCCCATCTTTAAAGTGTGCTGTATGTGAAAACACCTAAAAACTTTAATATAGTTTATTTTAAGTTTGTTTTTTTAAGTCATCTTTAAAGTGCAAATGTGGCCTAGGTAGGGTGAACGGTAGGGTGAACAACCCAGAACATCTAAACCCAGAGTTTAAATTTTAAACCACTGTTTCATTGTGGGATCCACCACCTGAACTTAACTCGTAAGTCCATACTCATTAATACATAAGATTCCATCCAATAGATTTCTGGGGTTTTATGCTGAAGGCTCCAGCATGAATAGCTCTTCTCTCTCTTTTCCTCTCCAACACTCCCAGATCATCAGCTTCCCGAAAGTAACACCTTCAGAATCAGCCAGGAGCAAAACAAGCAGCACACTGACAAATCCCCCTGCTCTCTCCACATCCCATAATGCCATCTGTTAGACAGCGTCTCCACAGTGATTAGGTCAGCCCCTGCTGCCTCTTATGCCTTAGGAGTGCTCACTGGATTTGTGCCAGGCAGTTTGGAGTTTTTGAGAGACAGGTAAGAGAT
Source organism: Gila orcuttii (assembly GCA_026230005.1). Taxonomy (NCBI): domain Eukaryota; kingdom Metazoa; phylum Chordata; class Actinopteri; order Cypriniformes; family Leuciscidae; genus Gila; species Gila orcuttii. The sequence continues at coordinate 32,349,767 of JAPDVR010000022.1, read as the reverse complement.
AAAACTTTATTTACTTTATCCAGAGGAGCCAGAGGACATGCTGCCCTCTTTCCCCCAAGGGTTTTGGCCCTGATTCAGAGACCCAGGGCAGAACAAGAGAGTCTGTGTTTTCTCTAACCAGTGCTATCAGCCCTGTTCTTTCCAGTGATGCAGTTCTGCAGAAAACATAAGTTAAGCCTGGTTCACACGGCAGGATAATTAGGCTGATTTTAGCCCCGATTTACCGCTTCCGACAATCTTAAGGATGCTCCGATTATCGTAAAATAATCTGATCAGATATTCCTGCTGTGTGTGGTGTGTTAAGAGTGCTCTCGTCTGCTCGGAAGGACGTCGGGACCGCTCCGATCTCAAATCGGGGATATCCAACATGTTGCATTTTTTTGGCCCGATTTCTCCTCGTGTGTGGTGCCCCCCGGGGACAAACGAGCACGCAGCCTGTGGACTGTGGCGTGTAGCCAATCAGAAAGCGAGGTGACGAGGCGCAGAGGAAGCACCGGGAAACACAATCAAAACAGCCATCCATGCTCGCGTTGTCTCCACTTCTTTGACCATTGCCTTTTCTTTTGATAACTTTTTTTTCGGTTAAAAACAAACTACAAACTATCGCCACTGCATCCTCCTCGTCCGCCATGATTGTTTACTCTGAAGTCACTTTTGATCTCGAGGGATTTTGCGAGATTTTCCGTCTGACCTGGGAATGCTCGGGAGTCAAATCAGTTTGTGTGTGATGTGTTGATTTTGCCGTGTGGCTGCGCACCACACACTGTACGACCAAAACTGTTAGACCCGTGATTTTTTATCGCCGTGTGTGGGGTCTCTCAGGTTTGGAAAATCGGCAGAGAATTTTAAAATCGTCCCGTGTGAACCAGGCTTTCGTGGAATACATCAAAATCCTCTCTTCATGCCAGTACCAAAAGCTTAGTGGCTGTGATCATGAGATTAATTAGTCAGAATAGTTTTATAAATTCATTAGAAAATGTAATAATCATGGTCATCAATAAGTACAGGCAAACACAATTCCAACAAATCTCTCAATATAATTTATGAAAATGGTTTTCTTTTGTATTGGTAAAGCATCCATGGAGTCAAGGTTTGGCTGGCTAGCATGTTCTTACTAGATTCAAACTCCATTATTAGCATCTTTCTCTATTAGGGCTGAGTATCTATTTGATTCACAAGCTCTCTATTTGTTTCCAATTTCAGTTTTATTTGTTTATTTGTATATAGTTGTATTTCTATTTCATTTACATTAGTATCTACACTGCCTACCCCAAAAAAGTTGCTGTTTGGATTTAAATAGGCAAATGCTTAAGTCTATGATTGGGTCATTATTGCAGTGATTATTATCTAGCAACATTTTGGCAACAGTACTTATAATCCTAATTGATGGAGGGTATAGCTTTTCATTTCTTAAACAACCATGTAGGAAGACACATCATAGCCATATTCCAGTGTGACAATGTCAAGATTCATCAGGCTCAAATTGTGAAAGTATGGTTTGGAGGGAGCATGAAGAATCATTTGCACACATGAATTGGCACCTCTGAATTTTTGTGATGTGCTGGAGGAGACTTTAGAGAGTGCTTGACTCTTGCATTGTCAATACAAGAACAAAAATTGATGCAACTCTTGATGGAAAAAACATTTTTTTCCATCAAGAGGTGCATCAATTTTTGGGACCCACATGTTGCATATCCTCCTGTTGGAAATAACATTTATATGGCCATGATGTTTCTTCCTACGTAGTTGTTTAAGAAATGAAAAGCTACACACTCCATAAGTTAGAGTTAGGAAGAACTGTGGTAAACAGCGACTTTTTTTTTTCTTTCTTTCTTTTTTTTTTTTTGGCTGGGCAGTGTATATTAATATATGTATACCATTCAAAATGTTGGGGTTGGTTTTTTTAAAGCAGTAAAAATAAAATACAGTTTAAACAGTAATATATTGTGAAATTTTGTTACAATATAACTGTTTTTGTACTTTATACTTTATTTATTATATTTTATATATTTTAAAATGTATTTTTTCCTGTGGTGGCAAAGCCATATAAAATCACATAATCCTTCAGTTCAAAAGAACTATGTTTATTTGAAATAGAATTAACTTTATGCGCCCTAAAGGTATTAATTTCAGTAAAAAAAAATATATATCAAACATTTGACTCCTGATTTAATTAATCTTTTTGAATGAATCATAAAAAGGACCTGCTCAAAAGATTAATTTGTTCATGAATTTCAAATACACTGGTCATTTTTTTATGTTTTTAAGGTAAAACAATTTTATAAGGGGATAGTTGATGTTTTACAATTGCCTAAATCTTTTTAGAGGCCTTCTACAAGTGTGAAATAGGTTTTCCATGTTTGTTGTCTTTGACATCACAGCTCAGGATAGTCACTAGTGTGGGGTTTGGAACTGTGTGGTCCAGTTTCACAGACAAGGCTTAGATTAAGCCATGATTAGGCCTTAATTCAATTGTTGTGTGCATGTTGAGGCAAAACAATGGCACTGACATATTTTAAGATATGTCCGTGCAGGTTGCTTTCAGTTATAACGGCTCAAACAACCATTTTAATCTGGTACTAGCTTAAGCCCTGTCTGTGAAAACGGCCATGTATGTTCTTGTAGTACTAAGCAGCATTGTCATGATATAATTTTCTTATGACTCCAGAGTCACGTGATATTTTTACAGCTCAGGTGATTGGCTCAAAAATGCTCTTCTGGACCATGTTGTGATGGACGCGTTAGAAGTATTTTTATTGTTTCATCAATACTAATAAATGTAACTTTTGAGACTGTCTCCATCTCCAGGCACGTAACACTCTCTGTGAAGTGAGGCGGCATGATTGATCTGTTTTTGTAGTGTGATGCATCTGGGCTTGATTTGATCCATTATTTAAACAGGTTAAAGCATTTGTGTTGCAGTTTAAACATGTAGTTGTTGGAGTAATGCAGAAAAACATGTTGTAGTGGCATGAACACACACATTAGGATCTGTGCTTTCATGAATACTTTAGAGCTGAAGTTGATGGTTGTGCTTGTTTGGCTGCTTTGGGAATCTTTCAGTACATCTGTTTCTTTGTGGGTTTTGAGCTTTTGTTGATCAATATCAAACAGAGCTGTATCAATAACAAATGCAGGGAGACCGACCACAAAATGTTGAAAAAAAAAACTGAAACAAAAGATGATAAAAATTAAAGACCAAAGGGGAATTGGAGAAATACAGAGAGTTGAGGCCCGTTCAAACCAAGGAAGAAAACTAAAATATTAAAGGTAAAGATATAGTTCTAAAAAATCATTCTAAATCTAAAATAATAGAAGATTACTCACCACAACTGTGGCGAAAACTGTTATGTGACGTTGATGATAACTTTAACTGTTTTCAGTGTGAATCACATGCAGTCTTCACACATACATACATCAGTATTTGGCACATTTTCTTTCTTTCTTATTTCTATCTGTTTGTCTATCTATCTATCTATCTATCTATCTATCTATCTATCTATCTATCTATCTATCTATCTATCTGTCTGTCTGTCTGTCTGTCTGTCTGTCTGTCTGTCTGTCTGTCTGTCTGTCTGTCTGTCTGTCTGTCTGTCTGTCTGTCTGTCTGTCTGTCTGTCTGTCTGTCTGTCTGTCTGTCTGTCTGTCTGTCTGTCTGTCTGTCCACAATTTCCGTCCATATTTTCTTCCACAGGAAACTAAAGCGCACATTTTATGAGGAACAGACAGAAGGTCATTGTTCACTGATAATCATTCTGCAACTTGACAGTCTCTGATCACTAGATTTGGTTGTATAGGGAAAAAAAGCAGGGGGTAAAAAACATTTTTCAAATTGTCCCACCTTTTTTACTTCATAGAAGGGATAAAGTCATAATGATTTGGAACGAGTAAATGATGAGAGAAATTAAAATTTTGAGTGAACAGTTCCTTTATTAGAGAGATGTCACATGTCTGTCCTGTCTTGTGTTGCACATGGGTGTTTGTTATGTTGTGCCATGTGCTGTTGTGATTGTTGATCCCTCCCCCTCGTTACCTGATTAGTGTTTGAGTTGTTCCACCTGTCCCCTTTTGTTCCCTTTTTAAGTCTCCTCTTGTCTGCAGTCTTTGTCGGTTCGTTGTCATACGTCTTCCCAGTTCCTTGTTGATGTGCTTATGTTCAGAGTCAGTGTTGGTTTCATGTTCATTTATTATGTTTTCCCCCCTTGTGGGTTTTTGATTTGTGTTTGTACTGTTTTTGTTATTAAATCCTCCTTGTTTTTGCACTTGAGTTCTCTTCCCATTTTTGTATGTGTTCCGTGACAGAACGAACCGACCCTTTGAGAACTCAGCAGCATGGAGGATTTTTGCTGGAGGTATATGGATGACGACGACTTGGATTGCCCAGATTACATTTCCACATTTGGATCAACCCAATTCTCTCCGATCGGCGGTGTCAGAAGGACTCCGCCAAACCTGGGTTCCAGCGGGGGGTTTTCGGACTTCTCTTCCCCAGCCAAGGAGCGGGGGAGGAGAGATTTTCGGGGGACCCGCCAGGTTCACGTCCCGTCTGCCCAGCGAGAGACTGTTCACGTCCCGTCTGCCCAGCGAGAGACTGTTCACGTCCCGTCTGCCCAGCGAGAGACGGTTCACGTCCCGTCTGCCCAGCGAGAGACTGTTCACGTCACGTCTGCCCAGCGAGAGACTGTTCACGTCACGTCTGCCCGGTCAGAGACCTAGCACGTCTGGTCTGCTCGGTCTGGGACTGAGCACGTCCGGTCTGCCCGGTCTGGGACTGAGCGTCCGATCTGCCTGGTCTGGGACTGAGCACGTCCGGTCTGCCCAGTCTGGGACTGAGCACGTCCAGTCTGCCCAGTCTGAGACAGATCCGGAAATGCCCATTTGTGTGGCCGCCAAGGCAGTTACGGACTATCTGGAGCGTCTGGCTCGGATCCTGGATATGCCCGTGTCTGCTGTCCCTGAGCCGGAGCCAGTGTCTGCTGTTCCAGAGCCGGAGGCAGAGCCAGTGCCCGTTCCTGAGCCGGAGGCAGAGCCAGTGCACGTTCCTGAGCCGGAGGCAGAGCCAGTGCCCGTTCCTGAGCCGGAGGCAGAGCCAGTGCCCGTTCCTGAGCCGGAGGCAGAGCCAGTGCCCGTTCCTGAGCCGGAGGCAGAGCCAGTGCGTGTTCCAGAGCCGGAGGCAGAGCCAGTGCCTGTTCCAGAGCTGGAGCCAATGTCTGTTCCAGAGCCAGTGCCTGTTCCAGAGACAGTGTTTGTTTCTGTGTTTGTGTCTGTTCTTGTGGCTGTTACAGTTTTGGTGTCTGTTCCTGAGCCGGTGTCTGTTCCTGAGCCGGTGTCTGTTCCTGAGCCGGTTGCTGTTCCTGAGCCGGTTGCTGTTCCTGTGCCCTGGCCGCCCGAGGGGTCGTCTCCGCTCTGGCCGCCCGAGGGGTCGTCTCCGCCCTGGCCGCCCGAGGGGTCGTCTCCACCCTGGCTGCCCGAGGGGTCGTCTCCGCCCTGGCCGCCCGAGGGGTCCTCACAGCCCTGGCCGCCCGAGGGGTCCTCACCGCCCTGGCCGCCCGAGGGGTCCTCACCGCCCTGGCCGCCCGAGGGGTCCTCACCGCCCTGGCCGCCCGAGGGGCCCTCACCTTCGCCCTGGCCGCCCGAGGGGCCCTCACCTTCGCCCTGGCCGCCCGATGGACCGTCTCCTTCGCCCTGGCCGCCCGATGGACCGTCTCCTTTGCCCTGGACGCCCGATGGACCGTCTCCTTCGCCCTGGCCGCCCGATGGACCGTCTCTTTCGCCCTGGCCGCCCGATGGACCGTCTCCTTCGCCCTGGCCGCCCGATGGACCGTCTCCTTCGCCCTGGCCACCCGATGGACCGTCTCCTTCGCCCTGGCTGCCCGATGGACCGTCTGCTTCGCCCTGGCCACCCGATGGACTGTGTTTTGCCCTGGTCTGTCTCTCCTGTCCCCCCCCCTGGCCTGTCCCTCCTGTCCCGCCCGGGTCGGATGGAGCGTCTGGTAGTTGCTTCGTAGGGAGGGGGTTATGTCACATGTCTGTCCTGTCTTGTGTTGCACATGGGTATTTGTTATGTTGTGCCATGTGCTGTTGTGATTGTTGATCCCTCCCCCTCGTTACCTGATTAGTGTTTGAGTTGTTCCACCTGTCCCCTCTTGATTTGTTCCCTTTTTAAGTCTCCTCATGTATGCAGTCTTTGTCGGTTCGTTGTCATACGTCTTCCCAGTTCCTTGTTGATGTGCTTATGTTCAGAGTCAGTGTTGGTTTCATGTTCATTTATTATGTTTTCCCCCCTCGTGGGTTTTTGATTTGTGTTTGTACTTTTTTTGTTATTAAATCCTCGTTTTTGCACTTGAGTTCTCTTCCCATTTTTGTACGTGTTCCGTGACAAGAGATTAAAGCAAAATGTGTAATAGCTCCAATAGGTTTGTTTGTTTGATTCAGGGAGTGAAACAGAACAATCTAATACCACGAAAATGTTAAATGTAACCATGGTTACAACAGCAAGGACAATGGGTGAGAATCTTTGAGCCTAATCAGACCATAGTAAGATGTTTGTGAGAGTGTGTCCATAAAAAGAAGAGTTTTCAGGGAACTGCTTCTCGTATCTGAAAGTGGGTATGTGTGTTAAATAGCGATGGGTCATATAACTATCAAAGTTAGGGGTGATAGTGGAGCGAGCTTCACATACCTTACCGCAGAGATAAAAACCCCATTAGTTCCTAAGGGAGGATGCTTTTCCTCACTAATCTGATCTGAGAACAAATGTCAGACGAGAAGCCAATACCGCGGTGGTGGACCACAACTGACTGGGGATAAGCTTTCATACAAACACAGATCTAGGTTTCGGCAAGAGAAACACAGGTGTAACCTTAATATTCAGGCTGACCAGAATGCTGATCTACAACATGTTTTATGCCCATGAATGGCTTACATTTGGTCTCAATGCTGATAAACTTGAGATAAACTCTTCTTCCTCTTTAGTAAATTAAGCATCTAACCATTCATTTATTTTGTTCAGCATTTTATCCACATAAAGGTTTAAGGTTGCACATATTTGCCACATCTCCACTGATGCACCGACCGGTGCGAGAGAGAATCAAAGAGAATAACTTCACATCAATGCTCTTGCAAGACAAATTACCCATCTTTCTGTCTGAGCTTTCAGCACAGGCACAAACATTCTCCTCACAGACATCCTTCTCCCTTTGTTTGTCAGGAAGCACCTGTTTGCTCTTTAAACAGGTGAAAACAGCTTGAAAAGAAGGTTATTAAACCTGAAGGACAAACTAGAATATAAAATTAAAAAAATTAATTGCCTCTTGCGATCTTCATGCGTAATATAATGAAGGTTAAGAAGTGTAATGAAAACACCTGTCATGTTAAGTGCTTTTTAAAGGGAGGAAAAGTTCTGAGATATGAAACATTATTAATAACTATTCAGGATCCATGTTAGTTACTTTGACATTTTAGGTCTTTATTTGGATTATCCAATACATAGAAATGAAAAATCAGTTTGCCCCAAACAAATCAGACTCACTGTCAAATGAAGGATGGAGACAAATATACATCTTTTTCTGTCATCTTATTAAAATCTATTTAATGATATTAATCTAGCCATGATGGTTTGAAGTTCTCGTAAATGGGGTTTTCAAAGTCCACCAACATTTTCAGTTATCTCAGATGAGATTTACCGATAAGAACGGCGCTGAGTAGAAGCTCCATCAGAGAGGAAGAAAGAAAAAACGAATGATCGACAGCCAGCGATAGCAGGATAAAGTGATCGAGAGGGTGGGGGATGTGATGAAAGGTGGGAAAAAGAGCTGAGTGGTTTTGAGAGATGGTTTGAATAATTTGAATTATAGCTGAACACACCTCTTCCTGCAAAGCCCTGGTAAGCTCCGATAAATGGTTCGCTGATGTTCACACACAGCTGGGCTCATTAGCACGGTGTCTAGAGAGATGAGCCGGGCAGAGAACAGAGCGAGCGAGTGAGAAAAAGACTGAAAAACACAGACAGATATGCATACCTGAAGCGATCAAGGACAGAAAGCTGAAAAAAGAGACATCAAAGCGGAGTGCAAGAGAAAAGGCAGGCTTTTGGGCAGTCATGCACGTCATTGAAGTTGAACTAAGGGCTCAAGACCTTTCACATACCCCTGCTGTCTCGTGCATGATACACTACGGCAGACACATGTTCTGCTGTGCATCTCTGATGGTGTTCTGCAGGTCAGGAAATGCACTTGGGAACCGCAGGACGAAATCCCCTTGAGATTTTACAGCAAGGTCCACTTTTGAAAGTCCAGTTCCATGCCACTATCCTTATTTGGCCTTGAGCGAGTCACTTAGCCACTATATGCCTCCAGGAAATCCAGGAGGCAAATAATAAGATACAATGTCTCTTGTAGTGTTTATTCACATCACTGCTTGTGTTGTAGGTGTGATGGAGGACAGGAGAAAGCATTGAATTCATCTTTGAATGGTATTTTGACATTGCTTGGCAGGCACATTGCAATTCACACCATCAGGGTCACGATTCCAGGAATGATCAGAGAGTACATCTGCAGAAAAAGCCTCTGAGCCTCACAGTATGTCATGCATTGCAGACCTCTGAAGTCATATGCTTTGACTGAACTATTTGCATAAAATCTTCCATATACTTTCAGATATGCTGCATGAAGACACATTTGATTGATTAACGTCAATGATTATCAGTTCCGAAACATAAGAACCAATGACATCTGACTTTCACGAGTTTCACAGCATGCATGGGTGCATTAAATAGATCAAAAGTGACATTAAAGACATTTAAAATGCTGTTCTTTTTAACTTTCTATTTATCAAAGAATCTTGAAAATATTAAGCAGTTCAAATTATTTTCAACATCAGTAATAAGAATAAATGTGAGCACCAAATCAGCATTAAAATATATTAAAATAGAAAACTGTTTTTGCTGTATCAAATCAATACAAATTAAAATAGATGCACATAAGCAACTTCTTTCAAAAACATAAATTGTTTTTTACTGATCCCAAACTTTTGAATTGTAGTGTATGTAAGGGGAAAAAAATATAAGTCCTCACACAAGCTTTCATATGGCTTTAAAATATTTTGAATATAGAATGAGTAGTATGGACCATTTATGGTACTTTTATAATTTGTTCTCTTCCCTCTTTTGCCACATTTAGTTGGATATGGAGCCAAAGATTTTCTTTTATGTTTTATATATTAAGAAATACAAATTAAATTTTTGTGTTAAATTGTCCTTCAAGAATTCGTAGGGCAGATCTTGTGACACTCCATATTGACTAGATGATCCAGCGTGACAATTTTTGCATCATTTATGACACGGGCACATCTTATTGGCAACTTCTGGTACATCAAAATATCAGCACCCCATTCATAATGCTTATTTAATGCAATTCCACCCACATGTGATTAAACAGCACTAATTGCTGGGATCAGCATTTCCAAATTGTCTCTTTAAGCCTCAGCGATTGATAGAAGGGATTTAAACTCCTACTTCCTACTGAAACGCAGAGTTCCTCATCATTTCCGCTACACTCTCCTCTGTTAGATCGCTTCCCAAGGGGTTCGGTGGGGGATGGAGGAGCATTATTTACATTATGTTACAGCATCTTCCTGGAATGGCTTATGAATAATGAAGTCTCTAAACTCCCTGATCATTTGTCATACTCGCTGTATGCTGATATGCATTTAATAGGCAGTCAATACAAGAGCGCGCGTTCCTTTAATAATGCTTAATCAATGGAGCCTGTTCGACAAAACCCGATGAGGTTCTGCGTCTTTGACATGGCTTTCTAACAAGTGATTCATCAATAACTTGATCGATCACTGTTTTACTTGATATTTTAATCAATTATTTTTCCAGGCATCCTCAATTTCTTCAGTTTTATTAAGAATGAGTCTTTAGCTTCATTGTTCACTTTACTTATAAGTTTGAATCACAAGACCTGGAGTCAGTGTGGAATGCATTTTGCTGACTCATCATTTGAAAATAGACTGAACTTCTGGGAAGTCCCCATTTTGTTTGTCATTTTATAAAACCATTTGATACACAATATCGGCTTTTAACTGTAAATGCAGAACCAAAACCAATAATGAGGGTCATTCTGGGTTGCCAGAGCCAAACACTAACCATTCGATCAAATTGTTTAGCCCATGAACATCTGTAAGCAGAATCTTTTCCTGTTCAGTAGAATCTTCTGTACTGCTCTTGCCACCCTGTTGTACAGAATTAGTAGGAAGAAAAAAAAGTCAGATCATGAGCTGCCTCAGGCTTTGCTTTGAGTTAATTTTCTTTTCTTTTTTCTTTTGGAGCTGTAGAGACTACACAATACTGTTTATTCTTCCATTTGTTCTTTTTCAAGAACATTTCCTGCTCATTACCCATTTTTTCTGACAATGCTTCATTTCATGCAGCACCAATTTTTTCTCTACTAAAAACTTTTATCAAACACAAAAAGGAATTTATCATTTTGTTGACTACATGGATTCTTTTTGTTGAAAACTGAAGCTAGTCTTGTGGATTTCTAGCATGATTTGCATGGTGCTGCTGGAAATAGAGAGTACATGTTGAAATTGTTATTTTATGTGTTTTTGACTAAACTGAAAGACTTCTTAGTGTTGAATGTTAAGCTTTGTTGGATATTTAGAAGACTTTTTTATGTTGTTTTTGTGGTTACCATTGTGCGAATATCAGTGCAGTGACAAGCCACTTTCTCATCCCATACATAAAAAAAAAGTTATATTTAGCGTGCTAACATGCGCCATTGCAGTCTAATATTATAGCTGAAAAATGAAAATTTTAGTTACTTCAAGTCTAATTTTATTGGGGTTTACTTAAAGGGATCATTCCACCCAAAATGAGAATTGTCATAATTTACTCACCCTTGTCGTTATAAACCTATATGCAATATTTTATTTAGCCTATAAGAAGATATTTTGAAGAATATCGGGGTCCAGTGTTGACACGTCTTGCATAGCCCGACCTTCAGACTGACGGCAGGAGGGAAACAACTTGGGAGTTTCGAAGACGTCATCTGATTGGTTGAATTCTACAGGATTCCTGGGAGACGTTTGTCACATTTTTTAACAGCACACATTCTTTAACTGTGTCACACTATCAGAGTTTTAATTGGCCACGGACATATAAAGCAACCAAGTCACAGTTAGTTTAGTTCCCTGTCATGTTTAGGAGCGTGGAAATGTAAAGTGGAGTGAAGTGACATACTTGGAATTTGTCCTCTGCATTTAACCCATCCAAGTTAGTGCACACACACACACACTGCAAACCATGGACACACACACCCAGAGCAGTGGGCAGCCATTCACTGCAGCGCCCAGGGAGTGATTGGGGGTTAGGTGCCTTGCTCAAGGGCACTTCAGTCGATTCCTGCCGGTATTGAGAATCGAACCCTCGACCCTTCAGGTTACAAGTCCGACTCTCTAACCATTAGGCCACAACTGCCTCCGGTCTGTTGTCGATATCCCTACGATAACAGGCCGGCATGCATCTCATGAATGATTAATTTGTTAAAGAACTCGATGCACTGCAATGGACCGTTAAAGAATGCGACACACATCTCCCGGAAATCCTGTAGAATTCGGATGAATCAGATGATGACTTCGAAACTCCCAAAGTGTTTCCCGTTTTGTGTGGCTTATGCATCAGACATTCAGCCAACGGTCTGTGGGTGTGACTTTCATTGCAAGGGCAAAAACAACTACTAGTTTATTTTGTTTTCCTCAGAAGAAAGACAGTCATACAAGTTTGGAGTTAATGAGAGAATTTTCATTTTTGGACAAACCATCCCTTTAATTCATTTAGATTTCTACTATACAACAACTTCAGTTCAGTTTTGATAAACAAAACATTTGTTGGAATGGACTTAATTGAACTTTAATTGTCTGAAAATGTTGTCCTTGATTTAAGTTTATTGAACAGATAATTTTTGTATCTAGACTGTCCAATCAGATTTTACTGTAAATTAATTATGCGTTTATAATGAATAGAATAGAATAGACTGTTAAACGACTTGTAAGTTAAGTTGTAAATAAAACAAAGATTATTGGAGTACATTTTACAAGTAAATACTATTTTCTTCCTCCTACTTCAAAATGCAGTGTTTAATTAAATGTGTTGCTTGCTATTATTTGTTAAATTAGTTGCTTATTCTGAGTAAATATTGTTTTAAAGTAAAAAAAGATTCTGAAAGAACAGAATAGAATCATTAACACCACCCGACTGTGTTGTGGTAATGTGGAGTAGTCTTACTTTCAGCTTCATATATTTAGGCATAGGGCTATATTTATATGACCCCATGTCGTGAAGGTTAAGCACTCATTAAAAAGAAAATAGCAGACTTTTTTGTTTCTATCATGCTGCCCTTTGCTCCACGGGCAAGCAGCCACCACAAGGACTTACCTGTCAGTCAGGACCAGACAGGCAGAGCTGCATTGCCTCTAGAGGGGGAATGTAAATGAGACCCCTATAAACAGCCTGACCTGTCAGGGCAGTATGACATACAACCCCCCCCCCCCCCCCCCCCCCCCAAAAAAAAAAACCACAACACCAGGCAGTCAGATTCAGACCCTCAGTGTCTAGCTTTAATCAGTGCCTTAGGCCTACGTGTGATCTTGACAGATATGAGAGGCAGAGGCATGAGAGGCATGTGATTTATTTCCTGCCGGGCATGTTCAAGAGACATGCAAAATTATGTGAGAGATTTTGATCACAAATAAAAATAAATAAAAACCGCTGGGCAGGCATGTGGTTTAACTATCAAAGCTCAATCTGATGACATGTGCATCTTTTGATAAAATACATTTTCTGTCAGTCTGTATTAACTGAGAATAATGGTAGTATCTTCACTTTCTAAAACCTAGAGGGTTGCACTCCTTCCGCTTTCTACATTTCTTATAAAACTCCACCCTAACTGAAATTGAACTGAGTTATATTGAAACACTCTGAAATGAAATGAAACACTCCACTGAAACTCTCTGCACTACTGTTCAAAAGTTTCAAGTTCAGTAAGATTTTTTTTTTAAAGAAGGATATTTATAATTTATTTAGAAATGAAGTGATAGTAAAGACATTTATAATGTTACAAAAAAAATCTATTTCAAATACATTTTGTTCTTTTTAACTTTAAGCAAAGAATCCTGAAAAAAATATTTAGCATGGTTTTCAAAAAAATATTCCAGCACAATTGTTTTCAAAAGTGCTAATAAATATAATAAATGGATCTCGAGCACCAAATCAGCATATTAGAATGATTTCTGATGGATCATGTGACACTGAAGACTTGAGTAATGGCTGCTGAAATTTCTGCTTTGCCATCACATGGATAAATTACATTTTAACATATTTACAACCTAACCATAATCTTTACTCTTCAGCACAATGGTAACCATACAAACTTCAACATAACTCTTTCAAATGTCAAACATAACGTATTAAGTCTTTCCCTTCACTCAAAAACACACAAAATAACACTTTATTTCAAAATTTATTCTCCTGATCCAGTTATATGCAAAACATGTTGTGAACTAAAAATTCCCCACGCAGTTTCAGTTAACGCAACAAAAATTATTCATCTGATCCCAAAACAAATGGACTAAGTAAACTTCATTTTTAAATATATTTAAGTGGATTGAACACAATTAAATTAAGTTAGGACAAAACGTATAGCAATTGTGTTGCTTAAGGGACCGTTTGGTATTTATGGAAAGGGCCACTGGAGGAAAATAGGGGAGGGTCATGTCTTTTTATTCTTTGTTGAGGGGAGGGTCATTCAACTTTTTTTAGTCTAGGGGGAGGGTCACCCAACTTTTGTATTAATGAAAACAGCAACATTTCAAAGTGGCTTGTTTGGTGCATATTTTTTCCATGTAGCTTTATGTAGCTCTCTCGGTCTCAGTCCCCCATCGCTATCAGATGGGTCTGACTCAACAAAAATCCAGTTTGGCGCTGCCTGACAGTGCGCGCGCACTTCAGTATGCGCTCAGAAAAAGTGCATCATGTACAGAACGCCAATTAAATGTTTACCCGTCATAGCTTTAAAGCACGAGCAAATAATGAACTTTTGTGATTGTGAATAAGTGCAGTGTCCTGTGAATGTAATTCTACCGCGGCATTAACATGTGATATGAATGTACGTTGAGTGTATTGGGACTGAGGCGCCAGAACTGCAGCTGATAGAATGTGCGCTGTACGATATACCATAATTTAGTTTCCATTCTTATTGTGTTTCCACATCAATGTTAGTGAGTAAATCTACTGAAATTGCCACCATAACAGTGGAGTGTGATGTGTTAGACGTAGAGCTACCACATTTTTAAATTAGGCTACTATTAGAATTATTTGAAGTTAACATAGGATACAATACGCAGACCACACCAAAAAACTAGTTGAGGATAAATTCTTTAAAATTGGGCAATTCCAGCGTTATGGACATGACATTTGCAGTCAAAACTTGAAATATAAATGATCAGAAAATGCATTTAATACTGAAACGTCTGTTTATATATCCATACCCCTTAATAAAGGAGTCAAGACATTAGAAAAATATCAGTCTACACATGCGTTTTATATTTAATATGAGGGAAATACACATGTGACGTGACACAACAAATCTTTAACTTTTAGGTGGCAAAATATTTTTTGAATAATTCTATGAATTACACTGCGCAAAACAAAAGTAGGCTAATAACCGGATGAAGAAGGGTCGGCCTCCACAGAACATAAAATATTATTTTTTGTTTTATTTTTCGTGTTCGCATTTATGAGGGAAAAAAAACAATGTTACGGACGTGACAGTTCTCCGTTACGGACATGACCGCTCTGAAAGCGACTTTAAAACTTTCACAGAGACTTCAGAAAGCACAAAGCCTTTTTTTAAAGTAAATTTCGTTTTTTATTAATTGTATTAATTGTGGAAAATAGATCATCATGCCACGGAGTCGCCGGCGCGTGAATTGGACTCTCATAAATGAACCGAAACTCAGCGCATAATGTACTTGCCTCACAGACTTGAGAAATATATAGAAAGCTTGATGTCTACTTTTAAACAGAACATTTAAAAACGAAAAACAGACTGCTCTCTGCTTATGTAATCCGTATGAAATCTGCATTTCTCTCTGGCGCGTTACTGTGAAGATCGCGAGTCAGCATCGTCAACTTCATCTTGAAGCCGACACACTGACACAGAAAAACCTTGTTTATTAATAAACAATTAAAATCTCTCCTTGCTATATTTGACATATTCGTAATCATTACTTTTGCCAGTTCTTTGTGGCAGCTTTTAGATACTTTATTGGGAGCGCCACGGTCACCCTTGTTACATTAACGCGTCACCACTGCATCAGCACCGAAAACATGATTATTTTTTTTTTTAAATCTAAAATAAAAAATCATGATACGAACCGAATTGTAGGTTTGGTCTATCGTTACAGCCTTAGTAAGATGAGAAAGCAGGAGTTTAGTCGTTTGTCATGGTTGTAAAAAAACAATGGCTATCTGAACATCTTTGCCAAGCGCAAACCAGTAGCCTATGTAATCAATAAATTATCGGGGAGGGTCATGCCTTTTTTCACAATCATTTTGGAGGGTCATAGAAAAATGTATTACTGCCGAAGGGAGGGTCAAGTCTTTTTTGACTACAGATCTCAAAACTCCTCCGGTGGCCCCTTAAATAAATAACGAACAGTCCCTAACTAGCAGCAATATATATATATATATATATATATATATATATATATATATATATATATATATATATATATATATATATATATGTGTAATTTTTTTTTATTTTTTTTTTTTATGTATATGTCAGTTGTGTGTCAGTTTGGATCTGGCCAGTGAAAATTATTCATGTGCATAGTCCCAATGCATTTAGATGAAGTAAACTTCTATTTTACAAAAAGTGTGTATCTTATTCACTTTACTCATGTCTTCCCATGGTACCTTTAACATACATATTTGCATTCTCTTGTCCTCATATTTTTTTATCCTACATCACAGACACTTTCTCACTTTCTTACGTCTCTCTATCACTGCCATCTCTTTGGAGGAGATTCTCATCAAAGCTCTCCCTCATTCCACCACGTTTTATATGGCACTGGCGAGAAGCACTTACCCTGAAGGACTCCAGCCCTCGGAATTTAGATGGAGAATTTTCCCTCCCCTCTATTCACCTTTTTTACACAAATGGAGCATGCAGACCGGGTATTATTGAAGGGGATTTTTTTTTCCATTGCACACTGGTATGCCCTCAAGATAAGTTAAAAAAAATAATAATAAAAAAAAAGGCCAGCTCCCGCTCTTAAGATCAGGTAATTCCAGTCTGAGCAATCCCTTTGGGGAATTTGGTGGGGGAAATGATGCAACAACATGTACATAAGTATAAAACTACAACGTATTTTGTATGCTTGAGGTTCTGTTTGGGCGTGATGGAGTGGAGGGAAAGAGAAATTGAAATTGTGAGAGGAGGATTATATTTTATAATTTGAAGTATTCATTTGGACAAGTAGGTGTCTAACTGTGTGATTCATGTATTAAACATAGCTCCCTGCTGCTTTACCTGAATAGCGGTCACACACATACTTATCTGCCTCTTTTGTCTGTAGAAATGTGGGTGGAATGAAAGAATTCATAACGAGGGTCACGGTTATTACAATTTTATTTAATCTCCACACTTGGATTATGAGGAACAACTCAATTTAGAGTTAAAATAATATCAGACCATGTAAGCACAGATTTGTTGCAAAGGCATTGACATAAATGTATAGTATAGTATAGTATAGTATAGTATAGTGATTTATTGTTATTGTGAAAAAAAATATTTAGGAATGATTTCCTTTTTTACACTAAAGGTAAACTTTCATTCACAACAGAGCATGTAATTGTAAAAGGTTTCAAAACCTAGTGAGCTGCTGTACCTTACTGTACATTATTTTGCCTAAATTCAGGCAGTATGCATGTACTTTTCACAGGCAGTTTCAGAATACAATTTGCCGAGCTAAGTGCAAAAATTCACCAGAGTGGTGGACAAAATCAAGCTATATGTCAGATCTGGCCGGTCTTAGGAATCAGCTACTGCTCAGCTAGTTCTTGATGTTAAGTAACACAATTCCGTGTTGGAAGCTGTTAACCTGAAAACTAAGTCTACCCTTTATCTGAATTTCTAGCAAACTGATATCAAACTTCTTTTATCACAACTTCTCCAGCTTCACCTCTTGTCCTCATCAACATGTGTCTTGTTAAATTGTACACCTTGGGACTGGTAAGTTCATGTTTTTGCAAACTCAAGTTAATTTTTTAAGTTGAAGGCTGAAATTCTTAAGTGAAAAAAATAAATAAATAAATATATATATATATATATATATATATATATATATATATATATATATATATATATATATATATATATATATATATATATATATATTTATAATTACTCTTACAGTAAGTTTTGTCCGCAAGTCCAAGTCTGTGGTGAAAACCAACATTACATTTATTAATTTTGCAGACACTTTTATCCATAGTGCCAATTGCTGTCACGTGACAAGTGCTGAATACAGAATAGCATACTACCATACTACTTTTTCTGCCATATATGAATATAGGTACATCTATTCTGCCATCATTGACCAGATGAAGACATCTTACTAGACAGGATGACACACAAGCATTGGATTCGGACATGCCTTGTTGTTTTTCCTCTGGACGCTGCTTGCGAAGGCTAGTATATTTTGCTTTTGGACACTGCTTTTATTTAAAGCTCAGGGTGTATTTTAAATAATTTTAGATATATTGATCTTTTGGCAAGGTTAGTTAATTAGTGTGGGGCAGAACCCAATGGACTAACGAACTCTGGGGCGGATCAGTTGAGGTGAGAAAGCAATCCAACCCAATAGACCAACAAACCAAGGGTATCATAATTCATAACGTGAAATGTGTTATATAAAAAGCTGCAGTGTCTGATTCTATGAGTGAGCACATTAGATTTGTTTACATGCATGTCATTAACAAACATTAGAGAACCATGAACATGTTAATGTGTTGTTAAAATATTGAAATATTAACTTAAAGTCACTATGAAAAAAACTTTATTGACAAATCTCATTTTTGCACATCTTATTTTTTAATTATTCATCTGCCCTCGTAATCGTATATCAAAATACCATCCCCTCCCTCTTGGAGTGACTTCTCTTCTCCTGTCTGATGACATATTTACTGGTGTGAGGTCGGGACCATCCAATCAACCAAATCAATTCCAATTCCTGATTCGTTGAAGAAGTCGTTTTACTCTGATATACGTTACAATAGGGAAGAAAAGTTCCATTTCATGCTGACTTTAAAATCTCAGGGGGACCTATTTCAGCTTCTGCTGACATAAAAATCTTTGGGAATCTCTACTCTAGTGTATTTAAAGTAAAAGGAAAATATTTGATTCAGTGATATTTGATTATTCATGGCAAGTGTTCGAAATGGCTAAAAAAATCATGAGATGCCATTTAAGTTACAATGGGATGCTATCTACAGTACGTAGGCCGTAGGCACAAGGCTGCTCACTGGGTTTCATAACAGACCCTTAGTGATGTATTATCACTGTTGCAGCACAGATAATTCCAGTTTCATTGAGCTTCAGAAAAGTCGAAATGTGTTAGTCTGTGTGAGTTTGCAGGCCTGAGTGATGAATGTGAGACTTGAAGTCTTTGGTCTTTCGAACTTTCCATTCTATCGACTGTCATCCATTTGTGTGTTCGTGTGAGAGTGAGAGAGAGGGAGATTAATAACAATGTGTGCTCACTGGACTGGGAAGAGACCGATGGCTTGGGCGTCTAACCAATAACATTTACTGGAACACTCCGAGTCATTAGCACAATTCCTCTGTCGCTACGGCGACTCTCAGGCTACAAGGTCCGGCTGCTCGGAAGCCAAATTTTACAGCACGTATCAAGTTAACGGCCAATTTGTCTCCAAGCTCAAAGCGCTCTTTAATTTCTCTGTCTGTCTCATGACTGCCTTCCCTCACTCTGAATCTTGACCTAACCCCTCACGACACACAGAAAATCCTCCAGTTAATTGCAAACCCAAATTTCTCCTATTTTTTTTTAACAATTGTATGCAGCAGATTGTCATTCAGCTTTCAAAAAGCATGACTCAACTCTCTCTTGTGCTTTATCACAATATTCCTCCCATGCATATTTCAGAGCCAAAACTCTCCTCTCTTTAAACAACGACGACAGGTGTCTGTGGGTGGGCTATGATTGTTTCGGTTCAGAATAGATGGTGATGATGGTATGGAAACAACAAAGTGTGACCATTTGCATCTTGTCATGGCCCTCCCAAATTCCATAATTATCCGATAGCCTATCCATTACTTAGATACTTGAGTTTCACAGATGTCTCTGAGTTGTGTTATTGTGGTTAATTTACTCTTATGTGTTTTATTGGCTGTGGATGTGATCCAAGAGTTTGTTTTTGGCATCTGCCATCTGAAATATACTACACTGACTGGCCATTTTGCAGAGAATGAATTGCAAACACACATTTAATTGGACAAAAAAGAAGCTCAGTTGTGTTTGATGTCTTCTGCTTGGTCACAATAGAGTTTAAAATGCATTCGTTGTCCAAATTCAACAGATGTGCAGCCACATCATCTCATGCAACCGTGCAACAATCTCTTTAAAACTTCAGACTTTTATGAGGGTCATAAGTATCAAGCCACTGCAGCAAAATTACTGATTTATCCATTTTATAGTGCAGACAGTGGAAAAAAATGTAGTCCTCAATTTTCTTTCATTAGTCTTAATATGTTTAAGACATATCAGATTTTAATCAAGCTCTCTGATGAGGATGACAACCATTCTGTGAGTGTCCATTATATTTTGTTCTTCTTATTTTTAATTACTACCAGACATTAAAGCCCAATTAAGAATCCTCTCATTCGCGCTTTTGATAGGGATCGACCATATGGAGAGAGCTGTGTGCCAAGGAAATAAAAATTAAAGATGGAAGAACAAGGGTTTTGGGTGGAGATGTTGAAATTACGGGTAGCCGCTCTGTGCAGGACACCCACTTACATGGTGATCTGTGAGATTAATTAGAGTTATTCTCTGAAGGCACATGCTGAAAACACATTGTGACATCTTATTCTGGAGATGGCAAATGTACAAAGCCCTCCCACATGAACGACTCTTTTTCTGCGCATTCATTGTCGTCCATCACAGAATGTTCGAAAATTGCCGTGATACTGAAGTGGCTCTCCTCAGCTACATTATAGTTAGTCTCAAAGCGACTCGAAACATTTAATGAAGCAGGTGTCCAGCTATTTGGCTCAAAAGAAAATAGTATCTCAATGTGGTTACATTTCATCTCACCCTATGAGTTGTTCTCAGTTCTTAGTATGTTGACTCATATGAGGCACCTTCATTGTAACTCGTTGTAACTGTTTCTTTCATTATGTTGTAGAAATGTAATGTTTTTATATCAAAGCGCCAAAAAGGACCCCACACAAATATAGTAGTCTAAAAGACTTGCGCTATATTCCAAGACTTCTGAAGCAAGGTTTGTGTGAGGAACAGGCCAAGATCTTCCCCATTGTCATAGCTCTCAAATTTAATTTACACAGATCTTCGGTTAAACAAAAATACATGATGACACAAAAGTGGCATTGGTTTTAATGTGTGTCTGAACATGTGATGCACCAGATGGAGAAAGAGATTTGGTACTGTATCCGCAACAGAGTGAATTTGTTTAATTTTATTTAATGAATTTATAGTTTATACACAAACTAAATGAAAGACAACACCTTAGTACACAAACAAAACAGAAAAAAGCAAGACAATGATAAATATAAATAAAGAACATAGCAAATGCAAAGAAAGATAATTATATGTACAGTATGTAGATATTACATTCCATCCATCCATCCATCCATCCCAAGTGTATTGATACGGTATGTGTAAATTCAATATGTTTAATAGAACAGGGAAATTAAGAGTGCAGACAATTTGTAGACAATCCTTTATTTACTAGCCTTCCCAATTTCCTCACAAAGTTACCATATGGCTTTAGGAAAATCTTAATAGTCATGTGGTCTACTTTTATAGTTTTTTAATGGTGTTTTCTTATCCTTTTAGGAGCTGTGAGCTGAAAAGAGATGCATGAAGATTTTTTTGAAAAAAGAATCAATCTCCATTTGTGTTGCATGGGAAAAATAACAGCACGCTGGGTTGGAAACAACATGGTTTTGTTTTTGTCTGAACTATTTCTTTAACAAGACACTGGAAAGCAGTGGTCACTGAGGCACAACAACTGCATATACATACCCACAGATAAACCCACACATACAGTCTGTCTGTCGGTCTCTCTTTTGATGGTGACACTCTAAGGATCTCTTGCAGGCTCTCTTCTTTTGCTCCTCCCCACCTCCAGAGAGGAGCTGTGATCAGGGTGTTTGTGTGTGAGTGTGCTTTCAGCGGCCATGAATAATGATCAGAGCAGTAGGCCGGGTAAGTACCAAGTCCTCAACCCATAATGCAAAGAGGAATTACCACAGAGAAACCTGGCGTACTTCACAGCACACAATTTCCATTATCTTTAAATGGCACCAAGGACATTTAAGAAAAGCTGTTGTTCTCCTTTACTTTGCTTTAGACCACAGGCTGCTGTAAAGCAATAAATGGAGACTGTCCTTTAAGAATGAATAGATGTTTGGTTTTCACTCAGCTGCAAAAGCCTGTGCTCATTTTTCACACGTACTTTTTTGTATGAAAACTATTAGCTCTTCTAGTTTGTAAGAACTGATAATGTGAACGAGGTGAAGATCATGAGTGTATAATGAACGTCTGTCCCCACAAGCTGATACAGTGCCGTTCAGAAATTTAGGGTCAGTACGATTTTTTTTTGTGAAATAAATTAATGCTTCTATTTAGCAGAAACTTATTCAATTAAAATAACTGGCAGTAAAGACATTTATGTTACAAAAGATTTACAGATAAATTCTGTTCTTTTGAACTTTGTTAATCTAAGAATTCTGAAAAAAAAGTATCAGTTTCCACAAAAATATTAAGTAGCACAACATTCATAATAAAATGTTTCCACTCTTCTGAAACGTCAGGATTTGAAATTCCTGACATCAAGATTTTCTTTTAAACGCCCCTAAACATGCGTATGCAAATCAAGGAGGTGTGCTCTAAACAACTCATGTCTGTACTTCAATCAAAAGTCGAGTAAAACCATCCCACATTGTTCTGTCCCTGAATGTTGCAAGGAATGAAGAAAGGAATCATTTAAAGTATATAGTACTTTCAATGACAAACTGCTCATTTCACAACTCTTTTCTTAATTATTCTCAACATACTGGTTTTTCAAAATATCTTGTGTTGAATTTTTTCAATGTCAACGTGTGATCATCAATGAGTGAATCTCTAAGCTGGTGTGAGTGAGTGGAGGCGGGGCTAATTTGCATATTCATAGAACCACGTATACTAAATGAGGCAAGGGTGTAGTTACATTCAAGCTATTTTAAGACATGACATTTCAAGGAAATTTTTTATTAAATATGTCATTTTGGTGATCAAAGATGAGTTTTAAGGGATAGAATTATTGACTACAGGGTGACTTTAACAATAAAAGCAGTACAAAAACAAGAGGCACAGTTGAAAACATGAAGTGGAAACAAATGCAGTTCTACTGGGACACAAATTAAACTTTAATGAGACAAATTCTGGCATATTTTCATTAGATGCTGAGAAAGGAAGTCACCATGTTCCAAAGAGAGGACTAACATTGTCAGTATGCATATGTAATGACCTGATAAAGGGCTGGAACGATATACAAAGGAGTGTTGTGGGTTGAAAAAGTTAAGCTTATTATCGACAAGATTTGTGGCATTGTCAATTGCGGCAACTTGGACGGCAACATGCCCAGTGCATTATGGGTGTTTGAAATTTTTTCAATGTTTTTTTTTTTTTAAAAGCACCTGAAGACGCACCTCTTCCGCAAGCCCTAAATGTCCTCACACTCTTAAACCAATGCACACATACACACGCACGCACGCACCCACACACACACACACACACACACACACACACACACACACACACACACACACACACACACACACACACACACACACACACACACACACCCAACTGATGAATGCTTTGTTCGTTTGTAAGTCGCTTTGGATAAAAGCATCTACTAAATTTGTAAATGTAAATTTATTATATTTATATTTCACAAGGATATCAGAAATGGGCTTTTTAAAAAAATTAATACAATTCACTGTAATTCATCAGTAACGCAAAATCAAAAGTTCAGTTTAAGGATTCTCACAAAAGGACAATTTAAACTTCATTACAACATAAAATATAAATGGTTTTTACTAAATAATTTAAGTGCATCATGTACAAGAATACTGGACCTTTCAGAACGCTAGGTTTATTTGTGGAACTGCAGTAGGCTACTGAGGGATTATTTTCTGTGGTAATCAATGTTATGCAACAAATTATGTGTGAATAGCTTCCATTGAACGCTATACAGTCCTTTCAGTATAATTATTCATATCGGGCTAGTTTTAACCAATTATAAAAAATAAAAATAAAAAACTGAAGCAGTATAATAAATATTTCATATTAATATATTTTCATAAAGTCATGAAAGCAGCTTGTGGTTGATGAATGAATCCGGCACCCTGTGTTATTATGCATTTGGTTAAAAGGGAAATCAAAAACAAATATTTATCTAATGAAGGACAAACTAGATTCATAATGTTCCATTTCTGTGTCCACTTGTTTTGCTGAACACAAGTCATAAATAATCACCATTCATGATATGAAAGACCATTCAGTTGATCTTTTGGATCAAAGTCTGCTGACCGAATAGAAGTGAAGTCAATTAAGAATTAGAAAACCACATCTCAGTCATTTACATGCATGATTGGTGCTTGCAGTAAGCAGCTCATATGATATTTCAGTTACTTTGGCTTTTACTAAATGGCCGTTGAACAATGCTGCACTTTATAGAGGCCATGTTTCTCCTACGGACAACATTGAAAAGAATGATTCAGTCCCATTATATTACTTACAGTAAACTTTAAGCTGATTCTCAACTCACAGCATTATGCTCATGGCAGAAAAGTGATTGCATTTAAAAGACTGAAGCACTATACACTTTTAAAAATAAAGGTTCCAAAAGGGGGGTTTCGCACCGATGCATAGAAGAACCATTTATGGTTCCCCAAAGAGCCTTTCAATAAACCGTTATTAAAAGATCAATTTATTTTTTTCCACTATAAAGAACCTTTTGTGGAATGAAAAGGTTCCATGAATGTTAAAGCTTTTTCATGGACCCATCAATGCCATTAAAGAACCTGCGATTTTAAGAGTTGATTCACATACGAGAGAAAATTCATTGTAGTTCTTAACCAGTGCATTTGGTACTTTTGACTGTGAGACAGGGAAGAGAGACAGACTGAGAGAGAGAGAGAGAGAGAGAGAGAGAGCTCTGACCATGAAATCGATGGCAGTTTTGCTGCGTCATCGGCCCATTATTGAAAACGAAAATAAAGACGTGTGTTCTGGTTTTACTTTCCGCAGCCACAAGTCCATAGTTCCATTAAATTGAGTTATGGATTCAGTGACCCAGCGCTCCCCATTCTTCCTCTGCCTGTCCCTCTATTCTCATAAAGGTTTCAATTACATTGTCCTGCCCCAGCAGAGGAAAAGGCAAAGTGGCGTTTCATATGTGCAATACATTATTACACAAATGTACACACACATTCTCACTGTTATATGCCTGATGTATGAATTCACCTGTGTGTAAAATCATTACAGTCTGGCCGATTGCATTAAACATGTCGTTTTTCATGTTTGAAAAAAAAAAGAAAAGAAATATCTTCTGCTGAAAGAAAAAAAATACCGGTATTATATTTGTCCTTTGTCCTCACTAATTGACATCTCATATTATTAATAGACAGCCTTAAAGGGATACTCCACCGTGTTTTCATATTAAACTATGTTATTCCCTTAACTAAGACAAGTTGATACATACCTCTCTCGTCTCATTGCGTGCACTAAATCGCTCTGTCTTGCGGCGAAACTTTGTTAGCACTTAGCTTAGCCCAGTTCATTCAATAGGGGCCAAGCAGAGAAGCGACCAAACACCTCCACGTTTCCCCTATTTAAATACAGTTACTCGAGTAGTGTAACTCGACCTAGGACGGTGACACAAAATAAAATTTTGCGCTTTTCTAAGCGTGTAAAATGGATAACTATATTGTATGGCGGAATACCATAGCAAGTGCTTGGGAGCACGTCGACTTGGCGCAGTAATATCATCACTCGTGAAAAATCCTCTCACCGGCCCGAGTGATGATATCACTGCGAAGTCGAAGTGCTCCCAAGCACTTTATTTAAATAGGGAAAACGTGGAGGTGTTTGGTCGCTTCTCTGCTTGGCCCCTATTGAATGAACTGGGCTAAGCTAAGTGCTAACAAAGTTTCGCCACAAGACAGAGCGATTTAGTGCACGCACTGAGACGAGAGAGGTATGTATCAACTTGTCTTAGTTAAGGGAATAACATAGTTTAATATGAAAACACGGTGGAGTATCCCTTTAATTAAGTCTAATTAAGACTCCTGTTATTTAATTAGGAAAAACAATAATTTCATAAGAGAACATAACTTTGGACCACTCAGCAGCAGTCCAGTCCTTTTTGTCTTTAGCCCAGGTGAGAGATGCTTCTGACGCTGTGTCTTGTTCAAGAGTGGCTTGACACAAGGAATGCGACAGCTGAAACCCATGTCTTGCATACGTCTGTGGTTTTGAACTACGTGGTGGTTCTTGAAGCACTGACTCGAGCTGCAGTCCACTCTTTGTGAATCTCCCCCACATTTTTGAATGGGTTTTGTTTTACAATCCTCTCCAGGGTGCGGTTATCCCTATTGCTTGTACACTTTTTTACACTATCCCTATTGCTTGTCACATCTTTTCCTTCCCTTCGCTTCTCTATTAATGTGCTTGGACACAGAGCCAGCCTCTTTAGCAATTACCTTTTGTGTCCAGCCCTCCTTGTGCAAGATGTCAATGGTCGTCTTTTGGACAGCTGTCAAGTCAGCAGTCTTCCCCATGATTGTGTAGCCTACAGAACTAGACTGAGAGACCATTTAAAGGCCTTTGCAGGTGTTTTGAGTTAATTAGCTGATTAGAGTGTGGCACCAGGTGTCTTCAATTTTGAACCTTTTCACAATATTCTAATTTTCTGAGATACTGATTTTGGGGTTTTCATTAGTTGTCAGTTATAATCATCAAAATTAACCCTCTGGGGTCGGCGGTATCGCCGGCGATACCAGCTCACTTTTTTCCTTATCAGTGCAAAAGAGACTCAAATTACTCTGTTGATTTTGATCTTACATATAAGTGCTGTACATCATTACATCCTGTTAAGTGTCTAATTTTTTTGTGGGTACTCACAATAAAAACAAAGTGTTGTGCTTTTCGTCAAATAAAGAAAAATAAACATGATGCGCGTTTTACCTTCTCTCGTCAGTGAGGTCCATTCTGAAAAGCGTCCGAAAAATGAACTGTAACTCTGTCAATACTTGTCACAGAGATGCGAGAGATTTCTCTTTATGAAGCTGAAATTCTCTTCTTTTAAATGAAGTAATTTATAGAAAAAAAACAAATATTCTCAGTTTATATAATCTGTATGAAAAGAGAGAGATGTCAGTTTTTTTCTTTCCAGCTCATTATACCTCATTACGCGTTAATGTGCCACGCCCACGGAGAGCGCGCGGTATTCAAACGCAAATGAGCTAAGGCAAGCCATGCAAACATGCCAACGCCCACCAGCTGGATTATAAAACACATAGTGTTTAGTAAGTTTCTTACTACTGCTGGCGCTGTGAACACAGCGTATCCCTACCCTGTGAGGAATAATACTCTAAATCTAATAACCCTGTAAAAAGTGCTGGTGGTTTCATTTCGAGGAGCAAAGGATCCAGCTGATGTAGTAAGTCATTTATTCTTAAGTGCTTTGTTCTATTCACATTGGATAGTGTCTGTAAACCGCAAAAAGACTGTTTAAACATGAATTGCGTGTCTGTGTGTAGGCTAAATGATGAATGAATTGCACAGGCCCGCGCACTTTGTTTACTACAGTTATACAGCGGGTGTCTGTGCCGTTCATTCACTCTGCATCTACATTAGTAAACATGTTATTAAATTTACATGAACACATCCAAACTATATTGCTATAGCCTACTAAGATGAGTAAAAATAGACTGAAATATGTTGAAATAAAATGTCTGTATGAGCAACAAACTGCAAATTAACATTATGCTAAGATTATAAAGATTATATATCCTAGATTATAAAGTTCCCTTTCGTTGTCACTCCGAGTTACGTCGGATGACGACGAATGGGGTTTCGCTTAGAAAGCCTATCAGCTTCGAGTATTACAAAACGAGCCTATGGCAAAGAAATGCCATGGGTCTGCGGAATTTGCATGACGTAACTCCGCCCCACCTCGTGGGTATAAAAGGAGGAAGTCCGCAACAGCAGTTTATGTTTTCAGCCGGTACTGAAAACATACTGCAGGCATACCAGTACGCGGTTCTCCCTTTCGGGCTAGCCCTGTCTCCTCGCACCTTCACGAAGGTCGTCGAGGCTGCCCTTGTTCCCCTTCGGGAACACGGGGTTCGCATCCTGAGTTATATCGACGACTGGCTGATCCTAGCTCACTCTCGAGATCAGGCTTGCGAACACAGGGACCTAGTGCTCCGGCACCTAGCTCGTCTGGGCCTTCGGGTCAACTGGGAGTAGAGCAAACTTTGCCCCGTGCAGAGGATCTCTTTTCTCGGTATGGACATCGACTCGGTCGCCATGTCCGCGCAGCTTACGAGCGAGCGCGCGCAGTCACTGCTGACTTGCCTGAGACATCTCAGGAGCAAGAATGCGGTTCCACTGAAACATCTTCAGAGGCTCCTGGGGCATATGGCATCTGCAGCCGCGGTCACGCCGCTCGGATTGCTTCATATGAGACCGCTTCAGCTTTGGCTTCGCGACCGAGTCCCGAGGTGGGCATGGCATCAAGGCACGCTCCGGGTACCAGTTACTCCGACCTGCCGTCAGTTCCTCACCCCGTGGTCGAACCTCAGTTTTCTCAGGGCGGGTCTCCCCCTGGAACGAGCTTCCGGCATGTTGTGGTCTCCACGGATGCCTCCACCACGGGCTGGGGCGCCATGTGCAATGGACATGCTGCTGCGGGCTCCTGGACAGGACCCCAGCGGCTATGGGATGTCAATTGCCTCGAGTTGTTGGCAGTACGCCTTGCCCTGCACCGCTTCCGGGCGTTGCTCAGGGGTCAACACGTACTAGTCCGCTCAGACAATATCGCTACTGTAGCGTACATCAACCATCAAGGTGGTCTACGCTCCCGCCGTATGTCACAACTCGCCCGCCACCTCCTTCTATGGAGTCAGAAGCATCTGAGGTCGCTTCGAGCCATTTTCATTCCCGGAGCCCTGAACTGTGCAGCCGACGAGCTTTCACGGCTTCAGCCCCTCCCTGGAGAATGGCGACTCCATCCCCAGTCGGTTCAGCTGATTTGGGACCAGTTCGGGGACGCACAGATAGATCTGTTTGCCTCTCACGACTCGACCCATTGCGCCCTGTATTTTTCCCTGACCGAGGGCACGCTCGGCACGGATGCACTGGCGCACAGCTGGCCGCCGGGCCGCAAATATGCGTTTCCCCCAGTGAGCCTTCTTGCGCAGACCTTGCGCAAGGTCAGGGAGGACGAGGAGCAGGTCATTTTGGTCGCGCCGTATTGGCCCGGCTTGACCTGGTTCCCCGAACTTGCACTCCTCGCGACAGCACCTCCCTGGCCCATTCCTCTGAGGAAGGACCTTCTTTCTCAGGGACGGGGCACCCTGTGGCACCCTCGCCCCGATCTCTGGAGCCTCCACGTGTGGCTCCTGGACGGCTCGAGGTAGGTCTGAGTACCCTTCCACCAGCGGTGGCGGCTACCATCACTTCCACTAGAGCGTCGTCCACGAGACACGTCTATGCGTTGAAGTGGAACCTCTTCGTCGACTGGTGCTCTTCTCACCGAGAAGACCCCCGGAGTTGCTCGATCAGCGTTGTGCTTTCCTTCCTTCAGCAAGGGTTGGAGCGAAGGCTGTCTCCCTCCACCCTTAAGGTCTATGTTGCCGCCATTGCCGCACACCATGACCTAGTCGAAGGTAAGTCGGTAGGGAAGCACGACCTGGTCATCAGGTTCCTGAGAGGAGCAAGGAGACTAAATCCTCCTCGCCCTCCTCTCGTTCCCTCTTGGGACCTCTCAGTGGTTCTAACTGCCCTGAAGAGTGCTCCCTTTGAGCCCCTGCAGTCAGTCGAGCTTAAGTTCCTGTCAATGATGACAGCGCTCCTGGTTGCACTGGCCTCCATCAAGAGGGTAGGGGACCTGCACGCATTCTCCGTCGACGAAGCGTGCCTGGAATTCGGACCGGCTTTCTCTCACGTGATCCTGAGACCCCGGCCCGGATATGTGCCCAAGGTTCCTACCACTCCCTTTCGGGACCAGGTGGTGAACCTGCAAGCGCTGCCCCCGGAGGAGGCAGACCCAGCCTTGGCACTGCTCTGTCCAGTACGCGCTCTTCGCGCCTATGTAGACAGGACGCGGTGTTTCAGGACCTCAGACCAGCTCTTTGTCTGTTATGGTGGGAAGCTGAAGGGAAAGGCTCTCTCCAAGCAAAGGTTGTCTCACTGGATAGTGGACGCCATTGCCTTGGCTTACCAGCAGCAAGGTCGACCGTTCCCCCTTGGTGTGACGGCCCACTCCACCCGGAGTGTGGCATCCTCTTGGGCCCTAGCGCATGGCGCCTCGCTAACAGACATCTGCAGAACTGCAGGCTGGGCGACACCTAACACATTCGCCATATTCTATAATCTCCGAGTGGAGCCAGTGTCCTTCCATGTACTCGCTTCAACTAGCTAGTACCGGACCCGCTCAGGTGTCTTCGCTTGCTCGCCATTCCACTCCACGGACTGGATACGTGCGATATTCTCCTCAGGTGAGCTTCCCCGAAAGCCCTGAGTTCCTCCAGCACTCCTGACGTCGGCGCCAGTGTCTCTGGCCTGCGCGTCGGCTAGGTGCCTCCCGTGTGCATGGTCCCTCCCCTGAGCGACCCCCACATGTGTATTTCCACTGTAAGCCTCTCTGAGCATGTGTCTTTCCCTTGGCAAGCCACCTTGCCACCCCTGGGGTTGAAATATTCCACCTGCGGCTGGACACCCCAGTGTTCTCCATATGTTTCCTTCGGGTCATATGTGTATTCTCTAAGTTCCCCCCGCTCTGGGTTGGCATTAATTGCATACTTCCCCTAGCTTGGGATATGCTTCCCAGTGTACCTTGGTATTCCTGTGTTAAATTGAGTCCTTCGTCCTTCTATGTCAGGGACCTCGATTTAAGCAGGGCAGCTGAGAAGGTGGCGTGTTTAGACTGGTAACCCCATTCGTCGTCATCCGACGTAACTCGGAGTGACAACGAAAGGGAACGTCTCGGTTACGTATGTAACCCTCGTTCCCTGAGTAGGGAACGGAGACGTTACGTCTGCCTGCCACTTTCCGCTGTACCGCGGGGATCGCCTGAGCTCAGTCTTGGCTCCTCAGCGAAGAAACATAAACTGCTGTTGCGGACTTCCTCCTTTTATACCCACGAGGTGGGGCGGAGTTACGTCATGCAAATTCCGCAGACCCATGGCATTTCTTTGCCATAGGCTCGTTTTGTAATACTCGAAGCTGATAGGCTTTCTAAGCGAAACCCCATTCGTCGTCATCCGACGTAACGTCTCCGTTCCCTACTCAGGGAACGAGTGTTACATACGTAACCGAGACGTTTTGACTGTAAAAAAAGACTACTGTAGTAAGTTTTTTTTTCATTCTCAAGTGAATCGCGTTTCTGTGTGTGAATGAATGAACGGCAGAGATGCGCTGTTTACCACAACTCGCAAAAAGACAGTTTAAATTTGAATCGCATTTCTGTGTGTGAATGAATGATCCGCTTTTAGCAAACTATATTGGTATACTGAGATGAGTAAAAATCGACTGAAATATGTTGAAATAAAATGTATTTGTATAAGCAACGTATTAAACGGCAAATTAACATTTATATTTCTTATATAAACGAAAGACCTATGTTACAGACATATGAAAGACAACATTTCGTTTTCTAGTTTTGGATAGATTATACATTTTTCCTCTAAAATATTTGCCACCTCAAATAAGCTTTTGTTTGCCAATTTTTGTATGTTTTGTCAAAAATAAAGTAATCAGATAATATGTTATTATGTGTTTGTTCCAATGTAGCCTAGGCTATATCCAAAGTAATGAATCCTTAACTTTGAAATATGTATGATAAAATGTACACTTTAGTTTTTACAAAGAAAGATTGCACTTGAATTTTGTTGAATCTTGAATAATTGTAACATTTTTAATAAAAAAAAATATTTACAAGGTAGATGTAAACAAACTATTAAAAGGTAAATATAAGCCTTTTCTTTAAATAATTTTTATTGAGTTTTATTAGTGACAAATTTGGGGAAAGGATACATATTCCAAAACTGAAAATACAGTATGAGAATTAACTGCACAATTACTAGACATGGAAAAATATATATAAAAAATGAGATGCTTCCAACTGTGAACCAATTTGGTAGAATATATATATATATATATATATATATATATATATATATATATATATATATATACACACACACACATATATATTGCTCTTGCATTCTTTCTTGTTGCTCAGTGACACACCTGAATGAATGGCTCATTAAGTATGCGGGCCCCATTGTCTCCTCAGGTGTGAACCACTAAATATGCATGATGGTGTTGAAATCGTTGACGCCCCTTGCGCATATTGCCTTTCCAAACAAAAAGTGTCTTACAAAATTTGAATCAATGTATTGTTTTATGTGAATGATTAGGCAGCATGATTTTCACATCATTTTGAAGAAAAAACTCTAGGCAACGACATCCATTAGTCAAAAGTCTTGTGGACACATATTTAGTATGTGTTTTGTGGCCTTATTTCAGAAACTTTATTTTTTATTTTTTAATAAAATAACCATGCATAAACAATATTCCCTCAAAAATACAAACATGTACATACATGTTGCTCACATATTATGGTAGCCCTGTTTGTGCTAAATAGAGTGTAATTACACCTTTGCCATTAATATGTTTATAAGCAACTAAAAAAAGCACAAATGTCAGGGCATGTCAGAACATCTCAAGGACCCCAAAAATCCCTTAGACCCCAGAGGGTTAAAAGGAATGAACACTTGACATATATCAGTCTGTGTGTAATGAATGAATATAATATCCAAATTTCACTTTTTGAATGGAATTACTGAAATAATCAACTTTTTGATGATATTCTAATTATATGACCAGCACCTATATATATATATATATATATATATATATATATATATATATATATATATATATATATATATATATATATATAAGAAGAAAAAAAACATTTTACATGCAGATGATGAGGGGATGCTTTTTTTAAAACTATTTTGTTATTTGCTTAAAAATTATTAGTATTCAGTTCTGTTGAAACCCAAACCACTGCTCAGTATCTCTTTACTTACCCTCATCCTCAGATCAAAAAGCAAACAGGTGTTTGCCCTTGAGGGCGGTTGTTGGCATTACCATAACAGACCTTGACCCAGGTGCTCTGCCAAATCTGTCAGAGATGCTCTCAGGGCTCCATTAGTGTTTGTTTTTTTTCTTTTCTTCTTCTTTTTTTTTTTACCCGGCCCAGTGGATTGACATTTGTGATGTGCAATTTCAAAGATGCAGATGGACTTCAAAGCTTTCTGTCAAAAGCAAAGCCCATTTTCTTGTCTCTATACCAATTGTCATGTAAAAACCCTTGACTGACTTTAACCCTGACTTTAAAGCCAGAGCCAGTTATCTTTTATACAGTATGTCCTCTTCTCACATCTAGTAATAATCAGCTAATGTAGGAAGAGCTATATCTTACAATGAAAATTGTCATTATTTTTTCATCCTCATGTTGTTACAACTTAATATGCTGCTATTTTTGTATGCAGTACTGAACATGTTTTGAAAAATTATGTTTTTTTATGCTAGTTTTACTGTGTTCAGAAATAATTTGATAGTGGCATGCACATTTAAACTTTAACCTGAAATTTAGAATCAAGTTATTTAATTTTTATCCAAAGAATCATAGATTACCATGAACACTATGCATGTTTCTCTTTCCCTTAGTCATTGTCGAAACACTTGCCGTGTCTGTGCCAGGTGTGATTAATTGAACAGGCTGTAGCTTCAAGAGCTTGTGTTTGCTGAGATGAAGGAGGCTATATTTCTTTAAGAGGAATGCGAGTGGGATTCGGTTGGGTTTGTGTTGTGTTGTTTTGTGTTTCTGCACTCTAGCTACTCTCCTTAGGAGTCTGACGCTCTGAGCTGGCAGGAAAGCCATTCTGCCTGAATGAGACGAGACATAGTTGCGTTTCTTTCTTTTTCTTTTTCACTTTCTTCTTTACATGCTGTGATAGTTGTAAATTGAGGTACTTCGATATTTTAGTCAAAGGCTTTTTATTGCCTGGTTCTTTGCAAAGGACACCGAAAACATGTAGTCCAAAAAGACAAACGCAAGACACTTTTAGGTGGAGCAATCTGCCATGCCAATATTAGCACTGATCATAATAAGATCATTATACCTCATTTAAATATATCCCCTATATTCCAATGCTGCAAATGAAGCCATCTGTTCGAGACAAGGACAAGCTGTGGGGGAAAATTGTAGACTTTTCTTTTCCAAGAGGTCTAAATATAGTCACCCCTACATCTGCAATCGGAAAAGAAAATGTCATAATCACACATATGCATGTTTTCAGCTGCTAGTGCGGTTAAAGACCATTTCATGTAGGGTCACTATTGGCCAGCATCACACACATGACCAGCGTCGGCCAATAGTGAGCATAGGTTCTGACGTACAACCCAGAAGCGCTGCGCTGCTACACTACTTGAACTCACTCAGAGGTGTAGTCACTTGGACTATTTTAAAGATGTCTTCACTAACTTTTCTGGGCTGGCAGATATCAATTACCCTGCAGCCTATGAAGGAGTGAGCCAGCTCTCAGATTTCATCAAAAATATCTTAATTTGTGTTCCGAAGATGAACAAAAGGCTTAAGGGGTTGGAACAACATAAGGGTGAGTAATTACTGACAGAATTTAAATTTTTGGGTGAACTAACCCTTTAAGGACCCTAGATGTATTTTAGCTGAGAATTGAAATAGAGTGCTGCACATGTTCATTGGCCTTGAAGTTGAAACAAGAAATTCACTTTTAAAAGTAGTACATTTCTATGTAAAAAATTTCACAAAATACACTGTAAATTAATTCTCTGTAAATAATTTGTAAAACCTTTCTTGCGTAAATTGTCATATTCAATTCAACTGGACCATTTGCACAAGAATGGATTAATGGACGATTCACACAGAAATTCATTCTGTTTCATGATATGCACCAAGATTTTTACTTTTTCCTAAGAAAATGTGTGTGGTGCTCACTTTGAAGAAGGAACCCAATCCATGCGACCACAATATCATGGATACTGCGGACCATATCAAGTGGACCCACCAGGAACACTCTAGCAATCAAGTTAGTCCGACTACTTCTAATTTGTACACATACCACAAAAAACCCTCACAGTTTGAGCTATCATTAAATTCTATAGACCTCATACACCAGAGAAACAAGTGTGCAGCCTAATTGTGATTTTTCTGCTAAACTCGCATGGGATGGGATTTAAAAAAAAAACACCTTGTGTCCTACCTCATATTGTGACAACATGCTCAATAATCTGGATCTGTGGGCAATAATAGTCAAAAAAATGTAATTTGCCTATACAGAAATTGAGTTTCAAAAACCCACCCTGAGAAATCTTCTCTGCGGTGACAACTATCCCCAGTCTCCTATATTTTTTTCAGAAGTGTGATTGCTTTCTGCACAATTAGCTTCCTTACTGAATTTAGTTCATTGTTTCCCAATGCCAATTCTTCATTTCATTCAGCCTTGAGGGTTGCTGTGCATCTCTATCTCTGTCCCTCCACTCCCTGTCCTTGGTAATCTGAGCAATGTGCAACTCCATACAGCAGCAGCGCTGAAGACAGACAGCACTGTGAATGACAGCACCAGTCAAAACAGCACGAGTGTGTCATTCACACAATGGATCTCTTTCTCAGGACTCAGCTGTAAGTAAAGGAGAGAAAGAAGGAGAGTGAGACGCACAGGAAGTAATATGTCGCCCTAATGGCCCTTTGGTGTAAAGAGTTTGCCATCAGATCAATATGCATTCACTCCCCCAGAGAGAAACGTGACAGGTTGTTGTAGAAGCATGTGTGTGTGTGATTCAGATCATATCCCACTGATGGTGTAAATAGATCGTACTGTCTAAGGTAAGGGAGAACAAGCGCAACGCCCATAACAGTAGATTGAATTGAAATTAGTTGCCTCCATGCGGCTCATTCTGGAGCTGCGCCCGACATTACTGTCAGGACCGAATGGCTCACAGAGCCACAGTAAATTGAAGTTGCAATCTGGTCGGAGCTGCACTGAAAACAAGACCGAAAAGAAGCCGCGTGTGAGTCTGACAGGGACGTCAAAATGAAGGTAAGTGAAATTACTGCGGGGATGACTTTAGGGATAAATGAAACTGAATCTGCACACGGCCTTGTAAATCACACAACCGTTACACACTGAAACTGCCAATCAAGCACGCTTGGTACTAGTTGACTTTGTGTGGTCTCGCTGGGAGGTCTGACCCTCGGCTGCTCCTGCAGAAAAAGGGTTGAGGAGGGGCCAAAACTCTGGCGACGTTGGGAAAGTCTGCTTACTGGGGAGTCTAGCGTTCGTCTCCCTTAATAATTCATTCAAAATCATTAAAAAAAACTTTATTGAGCTCTACTGAATTATTAACTGCCTGTCGACTTCTGGCATGTTGCCACAGCCTCTTCATGGCCGTTATGCTTATTAGCACTTGGATAGAACAAAGTGATTGCGGTTTATGCTACGCACCCTTTCGGTCCAGTTCGACAGCCTTCAGACACAAACCAAGAGTTCACCTCCGTGCAGGACTGAAAGTTGTGTGCGAGCTAAATGGCAAAACCGTGTTTACAAACAGGATCAAGGGATAATTTCCAGCATCTCTTCATTTCCTCCTCTCCCCCTTTTCTTTTTTTTCTTCCCGCTGATGCATTTTTCATGTCCCCCAGAGCCCTCACGATGGGAGCTGACCCACAATGTAACTCTTCCTGCTGGGATGAAAAGCAGAAAGTGGCTTCTTGTAAGCGTCGCCCGGGACGTGCTCGGAGGAGATGGGATCATGCAGGTAATTAAATAAATAATCAAAAGTCTTTTGACTGCAGCGCTTACCTGGAATGGATCGTCTCTGATGACCAATCTCAAACTGACACTGTTTTTTATTTATTCATATGTGCATTATTACTTATTCAGAGCGTTTCAGACACGACTCCTGGTGGGCAATGGCGCCTATTAACAGAAACAGCGGACTGCGTGTAGAGCTCTGGGGCCACTTAAAAACGCAATCATATGTACTGTAAACGCATACTAAAGTCCTCTTACACGACAATGCGTACCATCAATTCAAATTGACTTTACAGTGCAAAGACCCTATTATTGCCTCTGTGCTAGCAGAGTCTCCAAGAGCTGACATCATTATTTGGTGATAGCCTCAACCATGAGACTAAACATACAGTCCACTTAGGACTGGTTGGTATGACGGCATATAGGATTCTACTAGTATTGTTACCATTGACACTGCAGTGTATCTATTGTGCAATTTCTTTTCCCCCAAAACCACACTATAGTTCTCTCAAGAAGTACACTTCTTGCACTTAGGTGGTCAGATTAGACGGCTTGGTTGATTATATTAGGAGTAATTTTAAAATGTCTTTTCTTCGTTGTTTCCAAGATATGATGCAAATTGGCGGATTACTTTAAAGTGAAATTGAAGGCCAAGTATGGTAACCCATGCTCGGAATTTGTCCAAGTTAGTGCACACACATTAGGAGCCGAGCAGTGAACAAACACATTGCAAACATTTATCTGTCATCATTTACTCACCCCCATGTTGTTCCAAACCTGTATGAGTTTCTTTCTTCTGCTGAACACAAAATAAGATATTTTGAAGAATGCTGGTAATTAAACAGTTGACGGTAGCCATTGCCATTCATAATAGGAAAAAAATACTATGGAAGTCAATGACTACCAGTGTTAGCTGGTTACTAACATTCGTTAAAAATTCTTCTTTTGTGTTCAACAGAATTAAGAAACTCATACAGGTTTGGAACAACATGAGGGTGAGAAAATTATGACAATTTTCATTTTTGGGTGAACTATCCCTTTAAGCAATATGTGGTTGCACAGTCAGTCACGTGCGCAAGTTTACATATTTGCAATTTAAAATTTGCTCTAAACATATTCATATTTATAACATGTTACTTTTTTTTGTTTTATTGTGTATTGTGTCTTAACATGTTACATAATGTGAAGCTGGTTTTGCATGGATGCCAAAATTTAAATACACCCTTATTGCCATTTAAAAGAGTGTTTTTTGAGTCACTTATGCTCACACTAAAGCTGCATTTATTTTATCAAAAATTAAGTGAAAAGATAACGTTGTAAAATATTATTGTGACATTTTAAAATAACTGTTTTCTATTTTATTTTAAAATGTAATTTATTCCATATGATATTTAGACTTTATGGAAAAAATAACTGTTTCATAATTTAGTTGAAATTCATTATACAGTTAAATTTTGTAGAGATTTTGGTCATACTGTGTACAGTACATGTGTATGTCCTTTGTGACTCTTATTTAGAAGAGAAAGCATTCCTCATGTGGGATATTTCTGTCTTGGGGAGTCACAAAGTGACTTTTTTTGTCTTTTTCTTTTTTTTCCAGTACATCAGGCTGTGGCTTAATGTCCTGGGACATCGAATAACCGCAGGCTAATGAGATGGCCGAACCCCAGACGCTTGACACTGAATTCAATTAGGCTGCGCTCTCCCTACCTTTTACAGAGGTAGGAACTGTCGTGAGAAAAGTCCTGTGGGAAAAGCATGTTTGTCCGAGTGAAAAAGAGACAAGAACACATTCACTGTGTTGGAAATATTTTGTGCAATAATTCTTAGCCAAAGTCTGTTCTATTTCACTGTGCTGTAAACTGACACGAAGATAGATGAATACTGCAGTAAATTCATCCTTAAATTTCTTACCTGGCAAAAGCATCCTTTGCGATGTTGTCCTGTCTATGCTGGAGTTCATGGCAATGGCAGTGACATAACCTTATATGCTACAGGCCTCTCTTTGTCAGCATGTCACTCATGACAAAGCACTGGACTTCTGGGTAAAGTGGGTTTGTGTAGCATCAGCAGTCTCAGAGATATGGCTGGCATTTGGTACAGTTTGCATCAGCGTCTCTACCGCAACACGGGGAAACACAATGAAAATGGAGACAGATTAATACAGATGGCCGCATCTCAGAGGCTCTGTGGTGAAGGTGCTGCAGCAAACAGCTCAACCTTAGCTTTTCCTCAGCGTCAGCAGGGTTGGGCTAGAGGAGAGATGGCTCATGTGGTTGTTGATGATTTATCTTGTCAAGAATCTCCGGTTCTTTCTCTCTCGCTCGCTTTTACACAAGCACGCATACACAATGTGCTCTTGTCTATTGACAGTGTCAATCATGCACACTGGGCTTAGAACAGGTAATACATAAGTATGATCAGCTTTTTGTTACTATTTGGGAGTGGAGCATGCCACAGTCAGTTCTCGATGGGGCTGACTGTGAGCATTGCGAGAAGCTGTCCGTGAGGACGCTCCGCTCCCGCCGTGCGTTCTTCGAGGAGGACGGTTCGGTTCGCGCTCCCCGCGCGGGTCCCGCTGTTGCCGAGGCACGGCGGCGACGGGGTTCGCAAACGGATCTGACAGCGGGGTTTGGGATGGGCTCCACCCTATCTCAGCTTCACCTGCCAGATCCAGTGCTGGCGATTTCCAGTTCCAAGGAATTGGTTTCGTTAGTGTTTTGTTTAGAAAAAGAGAACAAAACAAATAAAGATATTAAGAAAAAGGCAGATGTTTGAGTTTTCAATAATAAAAATAAATAAGTCAGCTCATAACTCTGTTGAATAAAGAGGAGCTTTAAAAGGAGGTTTATCTAGTACTGTTGCTAGTTAAATATTTACTGGCCAGCTGAACATTATGAGAGTGAAAATAAAAAGAGTTTATTAGATTAAATATATCTAAAAACAGGAAAACTCTGTATCTCAGCCTCCTCGTCGGGGATTGCCGTTTTTTTCCCTATCTCCACACTGAGGTGTCGAGATCGTGGGATAAGCCGGTTTGTATTTTATGTGTTTAATGCCCAAATGTCTAACTATAGAAATGCTATGGGTATTAAGTATCATGGTATGACAGTGCCTCGGGTTGAAGAGACGGCGTCATCAATTTTAACCCCGACGTTACCCACCAGCCATCTATAAATAAATAAATTTTATTAGGCAGCGCTGGTGGGTAAAGTATAAGGACATGGATGAATGTGAGGATGTCAGCACTGACGCTATTCGAGAATTGCGCTGTGCAAAAACAGATAAACTATACTGGGGAGGGACGGTTTCGAGAAATTGTTTCTCTTCTGCGTCCTCTGGGGGGCGACTCTCTGAGGAGGGTCGCAGCACGGCCAGTTTGGTTGTTTCCTGCTGGTGGCCACGGAGTGATATATTTATATATATGTATATATATATATATATATATATATATATATATATATATATATATATATATATATATATATATATATATATATATATATGTTTTCTGTTTTAAAAATAAAGAAAAATAAGATAAATTATGTCTGTTCTTCTGGAAGCTCCGCTTTAAAAAAACTAAGAAATAAACCATTCAGCGGCGTTCCAGAGGTTTCTTCCTCACCAATCTAATGTTCCTGAGACTGCTGGGCGGGAGCAGTCTCGGTCTACTAAGCTCCTCGCAGCACAGAGTGCAAAACGAGCATCGCCATTTGGACTCCTCCACAATCGAGGGGGACCTGGGTGGCGGTAGCAGTCTAGCCAGTTAGAGATATGCAAGATCTGAGGACTGTTTTATCCCTAAAATAGCTTGGACAAAGAGGAAGCCCTGACGCCGAGGCTATCAGGCTTCTAAGGGTGGTCCCCTCCGGGGTAGGGATGGTTTTGAGAAATCGTTTCTCCTCGGCGCCCTTTGGGGTGCGACTCTCTGAGGAGGGTCGCAGTGCTGCCAGTTCGGTTTTCCTGCCGGTTCACCGTTAAGGGCACCAAGGTGTCAGTGTCCCCAAACAATCCTCCGAGCCAATGATCCTCCGAGGAGGGTCGTAGGAACTAAGCTATTTAGAGGTAGGCAAGATCTGAGGACTATCGTCATCTCTAATAAAGCTTAGACAGGAAGTCCTGTCACAAAAAACGAGGCTATCAGGCTTCCGAGGAGGGTCGTAGAACGGTCAGTTCGGTTGTTCCCTGCCGGTTCGCCGCTTCAGGGCACCGTAGTGACTGTTCAACCAAATCCAGAGGCCAGTCTTGAGAGACTGGTTCCCCTAGTAGAATTTCGGGCAGCGTGGAAACTACTGCCACATATTTCTCAGTGGGTCCTGCACACTATAGGAAAGGGTTCAGAATTCGGTTCTTGTCCGCCCAGATTTCTAGGGGTCCTCCCCACTGTGGTGGACCCCGAGCAGGCTTTGGTTATGGAGCAGGAAGTACTGACACTTCTGCAAAAGGAGCTGTAGAAGGGGTTCCTCCTCCCGGCAGACAGTCAGGGTTTTACAGCCATTACTTCATTGTTCCGGAAGAGGATGAGGGGTTGAGTCCTACTCTAGACCTGCGTCATTTAAACAGCAGGTTTCAGAATCTTAAGTTCAAAGTATGCTTACGCTAAATATGATTGTGTCACAAACTCAGTCCGAGGACTGGTTTGTCACAATAGACTTAAAGGACGCTTACTTATCTATCCATCCTCATCACAGGAGGTTCCTGAGGTTTGCTTTCAGGGGCGAAGCATACCAGTATCGGGTTCTTCACCTTTACAATATGCGTGGATGCAGCTCTGGCTCCTCTGAGATTCCAGGGCATTCGCGTATTAAATTATATCGACGATTGGTTGATTTTAGCTCAGTCCGAGCTCTTGGCAGTTCAACATCAAGGTGTCGTTCTGTCCCACATAAGGAGGTTGGGGTTGCGGCTCAACACCAAGAAGAGTGTACTCCTCCCAGCTCAGAGGACCACTTTCTAGGTGTATTATGGGATTCGACAACAATGCAAGCACGTCTGTCTCCTGCACGTATTTCTGCGATTCTCACAGCCGTAAAGAATGTAAAACTAGGTCAGTCACTCACTGCAAAACAGTCTCTGAGACTGTTGGGGCTCATGGTAGTTGCGTCCAACGTAGTTACTTTTGGCCTTCTGTACGTGAGACCCCTGCAGTGGTGGCTTGGGACCAAGGGGTTTTCTCCGAGGGGAAATCCGTTTTCGCATGATCAAGGTCACACGGCTATGCCTTCGTGCCTCGGTCATGTGGAAGAAACTTTGGTTCCTCGCCCAGGGCCCAGTGCTGGGGGCTTCTTGTCGACGCGTCACGCTATCGACGGATGCTTCCCTCACAGGATGGGGGGCGGTCATGAGTGGCCGCTCGGTGAAAGGTCTTTGGTTGGGGCTCATGGCAGTTGCGTCCAACGTAGTTACTTTTGGCCTTCTGTACATGAGACCCCTGCAGTAGTGGCTCGGGACCAAGGGGTTTTCTCCGAGGGGAAATCCGTTTTCGCATGATCAAGGTCACGCGGCTATGCCTTCGTGCCTCGGTCATGTGGAAGAACTTTGGTTCCTCGCCCAGGCCCAGTGTTGGGGGCTTCTTGTCGACGCATAATGCTTTCGACGGATGCTTCCCTCACAAGTCGGGGGCAATCATGAGTGGTCGCTCGGCAAAGGGTCCGGACAACACACTGATGGTCTCGTATATCAGAGCAGATATCCTGTTGAGGCAGGGGCTGTGGCCCGGGGAATTGAGACTTCACCCCGAGGTGGTGAGCTTCTTAGGGAGAACTTCGGTCAACTCAAATCGACCTTTCGCATCGTTTGTACAATGCATTGCCCTTTTTGGGTCTCCCTCACGCATCCAGCTCCGCTTGGACTAGATGTGATGTATTAGGTGTGGTCAGGGTCCGAAATTAACACCCGCCAAGCGCCAATTGCGGGTAGATTTTCCGTTTGGCGAGTAAATCTCAAAAGGCTATCCGCCACACTGGCGGGTGAATGTTCATACCAAAATAGTAATGTAACGAGTTAACGAGTCCTCTTATCGATGCTCCTGCTCCAAAGCAAATTTTTTGTCCCGCCATAGACTTATTTGATTTGTGAGTAATGTAGACGACAGTAGTGCGTGTGACAGGGCGCAACTGAAGCACGAGCAGAGAGAGGTCGCGCGCACGCGCACTCTTTCTCTTAGCGCTGTCTTGCTCTCTCTCCTTGTCACATATTACAGGGTGGCCGCGGGTCCTTAAAAAGTCTTAAAATGTCTTAAATAAAGTTTTCCTAATAAAAGGCCTTAAAAAGTATTAAAATGTCTTAAATTCAGACTCGATGGGTCTTAAATATTTATGGTCACATTACCGCTAAAATTTCTCCAGTCAAATAACCAGTGAAGCATCGAATCGCGAGAATGATTCTGATTTTATTACATAAACAGCGATTGCTAATGATAATGACTTCTGGTAGCGCTGTTGAGACTCGCGTTGCCTGTCTCTGTGAGAGATT
This sequence comes from Gila orcuttii, assembly GCA_026230005.1. Lineage (NCBI taxonomy): Eukaryota > Metazoa > Chordata > Actinopteri > Cypriniformes > Leuciscidae > Gila > Gila orcuttii. The sequence continues at coordinate 32,306,820 of JAPDVR010000022.1, read as the reverse complement.
TTATAGTAAGAAATCAAAACAGTGAGTCAGTTATGAGCATAACAGCCAGGGCTCCAGACTCCAGAAATTTTGCGACCATTTTTCCTGCCGGTGCGACCAAATATTTATTTAGGTCGCACTGGCGCGACCACAACATTGCCGAGCAGCGAATGCAAACAAAATGAAAGCGGAACGAAAATGCGCTACTCATTTATGCTTCACGGACCAATAATAGAGAGCGCAGCGCCCCGAACTTGCACTTGCCAGTTGCGGGCCGATCTCGATCACGCGACACTGTTACTACGAGATCCAGTGAAGAAATCCATTGACTTTGCCTCAGAATTAATAACATCATCGCTGCGAGATCCAGTGAGAAACACTCCGATTCGGAGTGATTCAGTTTTCTGTTATAAACCATCGATATCAGATCAACACAGCGCTGACGTGGAAACCAGGAGAAACACTTATAGAAGGCTTTCAGTTCACAAATCAGCAACATTCACCATGGATTTATGCTAATGTAGTAACTCTAAACATTACTATGGTATTGTGACAGAAATAGTGAAAAGCTTACAAGTAGCCTACTACTTCTAACTTTTTTCAGCACTTCAAAACTATAATATCATAAATGTTATTTTTAATGTGATGACCAACACATTTTTGTTCATCCTTTAAAGATTGTCCTAAAAACGTTAGAAAAACTGTTATTTAAACACTTATTTAAAATTACAATAAATTGCCATTGTACACAGTAGGATGCTTATTGGATATTTTCACTCCCTAATATAATTTTTTTTCTCGTTTTGCTTTTTAATTTATATTAAGACATTATGAATGATAATAATTAAAGTTTATTTCATCTACACCCTAAATTAAGCTCAGTGCTTTATTGTCCGCCCCAGTGCTGCCAGATCTGTGTTGTAGAGCTCAGTGTCTCGGTGCTGCGGCCCTTAGATGTTAGTCTGGAGCCTGTGAACTTAAAATAAAACTGCACATTGTAATATCTGTACGTTAAGTCTATTATTAAAGAATTTGTCAGTATTACAGTTATTTTGGGGGAAATTTGAATAATTGCATTGCAAGCTGATTTAAGGTTTGCCCCTAAATTTTCTGCTTGCGCTCCTAAAAATTTCAGTCAGGGGCTACAGCGCTCATAGTAAAAAAAGTTAGTCTGGAGCCCTGCACACATAAAAACATGTTTTTTATTTATAACATATGATATAGCCTAGTTAAGTAACATAACATGACGGGAGCTATTTTGCTGAATATTCTCACGATTGCAAATGTTACATTTGATTTTAGTTCAATAAGCAAGTAGTTAATATTAAATTTACTTAGGTTAAACATTAAATATTACATATACGTTTGTAATATAATGTGTATTTCCATCACAGGTTTGGTCTTAAATTTCATTCAAAGTGGCATTAAAAAGGTCTTAAAAAGTCTTAAATTTAACTTGTTTATATCTGTAGACACCCTGTATTAATCAAAATAAATCGACACGATGGTTAAAGGTCGGAAGACCATAGTTTCATGTGGAGCATTCGGATATATTTTTTTCCTGAATTACGCTGGGTGTGAATAGTGCTAAAATACCTTATCTTCTCTGAAGCGTTCCGCACATTCAGCTGACATAAACCACACTTTAAATAAATGAAAAAACCTATCCAGTGGTTAAATGTTTTCTGTGTTGACAAATCTTGTGGGATGTCCTAGCTGCCGGGATAATCACACAACGCGAACACATCCGATAATGACGCGTCCAATTCGCGAACTAATGACTCATTTGAACCGATTCATTTTGATTTCATTTTAAAACTGGTATTTCCAGTCCTTCAGTTACTGATCGGATCAGTCAGAGTAAATGGAGTAAAAAAAAATAGGCAGAGTAAAAGTAAATATTTTTTAAAAATAATTATAATATATTATTATTGCATATATTTTATTAAATATACAATTAATACATTTAATACAGAACTATTTTCATATAGGCACCACCACAAAAATATTATTTTAATGTGTGTAAATTGTGTAATATGTGTGTAAATAAAAGTAAAAATGGAAAATAATAGACCAGAAATATGACAAAAATGTTTTAATATAGCCTATATATAAATTAATGTATATGTGACACAAAAAGGCTGTTTATTATTTTGGCCGGTAAAAAATATGCTTGGCTGGTGGATTTTTTCATCTACCAGTCCCCGTGGCAGGTGAGCCAAAAAGTTAATTTCGGACCCTGGGTGTGGTTGACGCTACACCTGTACGCATTTCCCGATATCTTTGCTCCTGGGAGCTCTGGAGTTATGGATACTGTGGGCTCGGCCTCTGAGGGGGCCCAGCTCATAGATTCAGGTCTCTCGACCGAGGTCGTGGAGACCATACTCCAGTCTAGAGCTCCCTCCACGAGAAGACTAATATGCATTGACATGGAAATTGTTCTCTGCCTGGTGCAGAGAACGCCTTCTGAATCTTGTTTCTGCCCTGTTGGTACAGTACTTGATTTCTGTAATGAATGTTTCTTTGCTGGGTTATCTCTGAGGAGAGATCCTTAATTTCGTCTTCTCCGTGGTACATGAGGCTGAGGCCTGCACGTACTTGGATTTGCACCTTGTATGGTGATAGTATTTCTTCACCCCAGGTCGGGTTGTTTTTCTAGGTCCCTACTAAATGTGTGGGTCATTTGTGCTGCAGGCCTTCTGTCCTTCACCTTTAATACCCCAGATCAGGAAAAGCTTAATCTGTTATGCCCTTTCCGGGCTTTGGATGCGTATGTCCACAGAGCTGCTCAGTGGCGTATATCAGAACAATTATTTGTCTGCTTCGGGTAACCTAAGATTGGTTGCCCTGCATCTAAACAGATAATGAGCAAGTGGGTAGTTGAGGCTATCTCACTTGCTTATGAAGCGGCCGGACAGCCTTCACCTATGGCTGTTCGGGCCCATCCTACGAGGAGTATGGCTGCCTCTAAGGCTTTAATTTCGTGTGTTTCCCTTCAGGACATTTGTAATGTGGCAGGCTGGTCCTCACCACATACATTTGTCAGATTTTATGACCTACACCTCTCCACTCCTGGGGCTAGGTTGCTTGCTTCTAGTGTGCGCAAGGACTTCACACAGAACGGGCATTTGTCTTTATGGCGTAGTGGGTATGGGGTTCCCACCGCGTCTTAACGCACCTCGAGTTCCCTTGAAAGGGAACGTCTCAGGTTACGTATGTAACCCTGGTTCCCTGAGAGGGAACGAGACGCTGCGTTTATCTGCCATACTTCCTGCATACCCTGATCGACTTGCTTCAGGCCTTTCAGAAGCTGTCGCGGTCTGATTTCAAGGTTGCTATATAGTTTCCTGGTCGATGACGTCACCCGCCTATGACGTCTCGCTCTTCCATTGGACTGATTATACACGTGCTTCACGACGTTCCCTCTCAGGGAACCAGGCTTACATACGTAACCTGAGACGTTTTTACTTGTCCTGCCAAATTTTCACTGGTGCCATTTTTTATTTGTTTATGTGCCATGTTATGTTAAGTTATGTTAGCCAATATATCTTTTTTTTAAATGTATAATTTTTACATTTAATTGCATAATTTGTGAATTGTGTTTACTATTATAAATTTTGTACATAATTTATAATAAATATTAATGTTTTCTTTCTTTACTTTCTTTTTTGAAACTTTGATGTGCAAATACATTACCAAACATACAGTATAAACGCATCTTTATTCACCAATGCTTCCGTGAGCAAATAATAACTAGGCTAATTAAGTGCATACATGCCCTTAAAACATTTTTAGTTTTATTGTTATTGTTAGCTTTTCAAGAGTACTGTCTTTTTAAGAGTACTGTCTAGCGTAGACGCTAAGCACCGAGTTTAAGATTGTATTTTAGGTTAGGGCAATCGAAAACGACCGCGGATATGGAGACACGGGATGCAATTCGCTCTGTTGTGGAGAATATTCCCGGCATTTGCAAACTGAAGCCCGAACAAGAAGAGTGTTTGTTAAACATTTTGAATGGAGGTGATGTTTAAGTTGGCGAGAGAGGTGATTGCGTTATGTGATTGGCTTACGGGTAACCAATGATTTTATACTTCAGACAAGCGCCCCCCGCGAGAAAGAAAACACTTTTCAATTATGCCATTCCAGACTCTGTCTACGAAGCAAAGCGAAGTAGCAGAGTTTGGTATTACCAGGCTATTAAAATGTATCATTGTGCAAAAACAGAAAGCACAAGCTTTTGTATCAAGGTTATGTCGTAATGCTGCACATGGACTCAATGTGAGATCCACCAATCAGAGAGTTTCCCGAATCTCAATCGATTTTTTATTTATTTTTGAGTCTATTTCGTGTTTTTTCATTGGTGCTCGAGCTGATCGGTGCCTATGTCTATATTTCAAAGATTTGATACCACTTACCAAAGAAACTTTTACAAAAAAAGCATCTGAGGTTATGGGCACAATTACAAAAAAGTACAGATGGGACTAGAAAGTTCTGTGCGTGATCTACTGACGACGGACAAATTAAAGAACACAGACGCAGCCGAACCATTTCCATAATGACCAACGCAATCTACCAAGAGCAGCGCAAATTAACATCTGGTGTAAGACATGCTTTTCTTTGGGCTGTAAAACCTTAGTAAATCACCTTGCATGATTAATTTAAATACTCTCCTCCCATATTGTGTCTGAAAGGGAAACTCCTACAAATGCATATGCAATAATGTCAGCCGCAAAAATAACTGTGTCCATGTCTTTTCAGCGTTCATTTTTCACTTCGTGTCTTTAGTAAATCCTGACAGTAGTTTTTTTAACGCCGAAAGAGGGTTTGCGCTGGCGCAAGCTGTTAGTAAATCTGGAACTAAAACTGTCCCTGATGTACCATTTTTTTTTACCAAAAATTAATTTCCGTGAGATTTTAAATTTGCCTAAGCAACTATGTTTTGTTTGTGGATTGGGTTTGATTGGTACGGAGCCCCTAAAGGGACATGGCGATGGAAAAAATAAGATGGGTGGAAAAATTAATTTCAATGCTTTTGTGTTCTCTCGCAAAAGTTTTGCATTCACCCGAGAAACGCTGTGTTTCTCCCTCCGATAAGTTTTGCGTTCCCCTGAGAAACTTTGCATTTGCTCACAAAACCTTTGCGTACCCACACAAAACTTTATCGTTCCCCTGAGAAATGGTGGGCCCTCAAAGTACTCCAACGTTTTCAGAGCGAACGCAAAGTTTCTCGGGGGAACGCAAAATATTTGAGAGCGCAAAAGCATTGACATATAGTTTTTCCTCCCATCTCATATTTTTTTTCCCATCACCATGTCCCTTTAGGGGCTCTGTATTGGTAGCCACACTCATAGTGATATCTCATTGGTATGTGTAGACATACAAATTGCATTTGACAAATTTCTTGTCAATCATGGAACTGTTAATAATGTGATTGTTAATCGAGAACAACACTTTGATCTACCAAAGGTTGTCGATACAGTAACAATCTGCTTGTGTAAATCACCTTGTGCGTTCTATGAATGATAAAGACATAAGTGACTCAAGTAAATGGCTTTTATTCAGATGCTGTCAGCATGTAAAGTTCATGTCAGATCTAGTCCGTCAGAATTTCAAATATACAAAACAAACTGGCCCAGCCTCTCTAGATGCCTGACAGAATCCTGAAGTACAACAGAAGTAGAGAGCAGAAAAAAAGAACATGACAACTTTCTGCTTTCAGAAATTAGTTCCACGTGAGTGACGAAGAAGCTTCTGCTCGAGTTTGAGAACAACACGGGCCTGTGAGGATGGAAGTTAGCACGTCACGGAGAATGCATTAAGACCATGCTTCCAATCTAGCTATAATGCACCTCATATTCCTGGGAACTCCAATATTCATGAACAAAACAACATCTTAGATAAGAGAATGAGTAGGAAAGTGGGCAATTTCTTTCAAAAATAGCTGCGGAGAGAAGAGAGACTTTGCTTTGACTACAGAACACGCTATCTGATGATCTACCACTGGTGTTTTCTCTACTCCCATTGACCCAACAGATGGGACGTTGGACACACAAAAACCTTCACCATCAAGCTCCATTAAGGGATTTAGAAAGGTACTTGACAGTTTTTTTTCTGTCAGGCTGTCCCATGACAATCCGATGCCACCCTTGACATATGATGTAGCGAGCTGGTATTTTGAAGCCCCAGGGCGCACTCATGGTGTGTGTTACTGTTTTTACACAACCAGCCACACGGCTTTCCTCTAGAGAGAAGTTGCCGGTGGGACCATTCGTCTTTCTGGCCACGCTTTCAATTACAGAGCGGTGGCCTCCAAAACAATCCTTCAGCAGCAAGCATGACAGACAGAGCCGGGAGTTTTGAGAGACTTCGAATAAAACCACAAAGGGTAATCGATAAGTCATCAGGGACAGGGGGAGGAAGAGAAAGTGAAGAGGAGTGGGAGAGAAGTAGAGAGAAAGGCAAGGAGAGGAGACATTTGAGAAAAATAGAAAATTAGGTATAATATATTTTATAAAGACCCCTAATGCCATGTTTCTTTTTGCTGTGGTATTGTTTGAAGTGGCATGTAAATACCATGGTATATGTACATGGTTGCTGTGATAATTTTAGTGTTGTTTTTGTGTTAATTACCTAAAGTCAAAGCATCTGACATTTGAATGTTCCAGTATACTAGTAGTATATCAGTACCGATAATCATGGTTATTGGCCAATATTGTGTCAGTCAAAATTAGCTATTTAATTACGCATGCTCATTTCCCCTATCTTTGGTGTCATCTAATGCTCAACTTTTCACTTGTAATCACTTGTCAAATGTAATATTTATCATATCTCAAAATGAATATCCATTTTTCATAATGTACATTATACATGCACTACTTTTTATTCATCAAGAAACTCTGAAAAATAATAGTGTCACAGTTGCTGAACTGCTTTGATTTATTGAGCATCAAAGACTGGGGTAATGATGTTGAAAATTCAGCTTTGCCATCACAGGAATAAATGGCATTTGCAATTATATTAAAACAGTTATTTTACATTGTAATAATATTTCATATTTTACAGTTTTTACTGTATCTTAAATCAAGTAAATGCAGTCTTGGTGAGCATCTTTCAAATACATTAAAACATCTTACTAAATTTTCCAAACTTATAGATAGTATATTTTGCGATTCTTAAATTCATTTATATAATTAAAAACAATTGATGTTACCTTTTTTTTTTTGTTGTAATATTTCAATATTACAAGCAATATTTTTTTTACAGTGTGTTTATACCTCCTTATGACTCTACGCTGTCCTGTTTTGCATTGATGCTGCCAAAAACTGTATATTGGGAAGTGTGGAGAGAATGATTGAACCCAAACCCCTCAGAGCAGGTATCAGCTGTCTGCACACACTCCCTGAGCTCTCCAAGTTGAGAGGAGAAATTGTACGATAACAAAGCCTGCGCATGTTAATGGAGCCTGTTTAAGTGCCCCGCAGCACCGACAGAGCTGTCAGTCATTGCCCTCACGTGTACCACTTATCTGACCCCGCAGCAATGCACGAAGGGATGTGACGGGCGGCCCGTCAGCCATGGGCATTACAAGATTAGCAGAAATGCGTCAGACAAATTTATCATCTTCTCCTGCCACCCTCATCCTGTTTTTTTCCTTTGCTTTCAGTCGTTTCTCAACTGTTTTTTTTCTCGCTCTCATCTACACGTTCTTCATGAGGTGTGAACTTTTGACTCCTGAGCTATAAAACTTCTGTTTATTTTCTTTATGTTCAAATTTGCACACTGTTGACTACTTAAATTAAATTCAATTCGAATTAGAATTTAAAATGCACTGTCTATTCAATTCAGACTGGTGCACAACCCTGGTCCAAACTGAGTGCTAGTGTATGTTCAATTATAAAACACCACTCAATATTCCTTGGACCTGCTGCATGAAAACAGAGCTTTCATCAGCAAGTGTATAATTCATATTTAATGAATGCTTTCTTGTCATTATCAGTTCTAGTGCTGATTAAAAGTCAAAACCTTCCAGTGCAATGTCATTTCTTCTCCTTCCTGATTACCTCTCCCTTCTATAGTGGTGCAGGTATGACATCACTTTGTATAAAAATAAAAATAAATAATAAAAAATTTTTAAAAATTCTCAGAGTAACCAGGCACTGTTTTATGCAAATGAGTGGCCGGATTGCATTAAAGGTTTTCTGCTACGGTGTCGTGTTAGCGGCCCCTAAGTTAATAACTAATGATCATTGCGACGGAAGTGAATCAATCAAAACCAACTTTAGCTGGACAATAACTTTATTCTAGAGCTGCTGTAAAGCCAAAACAATCTCTGTTACTTTAATTTCCTATTATCACTGTAAAGCTGCTTTGAAACAGTCCATAGTGTTAAAAGCGCTATATAAATGAAGGTGACTTGACTTGACTTGACTTGACTTGACTTGAAATGCGGAAACGAGTTAGCATTTTAGCACTTCCGGTTCCATTGTCCCGAAAGCAATGTTTTTTTTTTTTTTTTTATCAGATTTTGGTTAAATGGCTGAAATAAGCTCTGTGGTGAACACAAGACATAAAATACATCCGTATTACCCCACCTGTTATTTTTTTTAAGCTGTCTTGAAAAAGGCATTTGCTTACAAGTCTCTAATTGGGACCACAGGGACATTAAACGTCATCACGCCAAACTGGTTAGCTCAGTCTACTTTTACAGCTTCGTTATGCTTATAATTGTTCTCTTATAAACTATTCTAACTCAAACTTTTTGAGAAAATATTTTAGATAAAAACTGAGTTGTCTGAAGCTTAGTGGTGCTGATGTTAAAGTCGTGCGACCGTGGTGTAGTTCGTTTATAGCCTACTTTTAGCTTTTTGCTTCTGAATTTAGGCTTAAAAATGCATAAAAGTTGTGTTCTTCTGTGGAGATTATCTTGATGAACAAAACATGTAAGTATCATGAACTTTTGTTGATCACAGAGCTTGTTTTTTTTTTTGCAATAATCCAAAAGCCTATAGAAAAATCCTATTGGGTTTTTGTCGAGGGAACCAGTGTGATGCTAAATGCCGATTGGCCTACAAAGTGACGTCATACCTGCACAACTATTATTCTATTTTATTCTCTACTCTCTTGCAGTACCTTTATTGCTCTCTCTCTCTTCACACACACTCACGTTTGTGTCCTCTACCTCCCTCTCTTTCCTACTGTACTATTTCAATCAATCAGCAAGCGTTGGTGTGAGGTGTGAACTTTTGACTTCTAAGCTATAAAAGAAGCATTTCTCAATCATACTTCACTAGATATTCATCTTGAAGAGTTGCTTCAAATCTAGGCTGAGTTGTCACCACTCAAGTCATGGCTGACACATACTATTTCTGTCACAATTGCGAGCAAAACCAGGCTTTCGATGCATTTATTTGTCTGACTTCGGCCTCTTCTTTTCATTATATTTTTAACGTGAGGCTGCCTAGAGTTCTTTGCTAGGTCCTGTCTGCCTTGGGTCTAGCCTTAAGTCTAGAACTAAGAGCTAAGCGCTAAGGATAATGACAACTCCTCTCCTATAAGCAATGTGTATTTCTGGAATCTTCATTTCACAGTGATCGGTGTATGGCAGAATCCACAGGCCAAAACAACCTTCACAGAAACACAAAATCTACTCTAGGCTCGCTTTATTGACTATAACTTTTTTTTAAAATAGTTTTAAAATGCTGCCCGCCTTCCCGAATTCACCTGAAGCATTTTTTCTTTAATGGAGCCTCACTTAAAAGCTGTTGTTGTCAGGGCTACATATATTACCTCAGTAATAACTAAAGGCAGACATGGCCCATTTCCTGCTTTTCATCATCCTACAGCCGCATTTAACCTTGACGCACAATCTTTAGTCTGGCCCTCTGAAGCGAGTCCAACTTCAAAAGAGGGTGAGATTAAGCGAGCGTTAACTGTGATTCAGACCCAAGTGTCCATTTGGTTCTCACCAGGTGTCAAAATGCAACTGATGAAATGAAAATCCTTGAATGTTAAAGGAGCTGTATGTAAGAAATTTATTTCAATTAATCATAAAATGGCCCTGATATGTCACAAGACATTAAGAAATCATGTTCATTTCAAATACTTATATCACTGACGACAGTAGTTCAGCCAGGATATTGTCATTTAAAAAGTGAAGTTGCAGCCCTCAACTGATGTTGATGTTGTCATGTTGTGTTTTGGTCTGATGCGCCACCCTCCACCTATCTACCAATCACGAAGTCAGTAGTGTTGCGGCATCCGGGTTGCCAGCTCTGCTCTAGTTACCACAGCTGCAGCTACAAACATGTCGGAATCGGATAAAAAAAAAGTCTAACGTTGCGAAACCAAAAAAAACCTTGTTATGAATCCGAAATACTTCGTGACAAAGTCCGAAATAAAACAAGGATCTGTATAGGAGATGCCTTTGAAAGATGGAGACGGCTGAAAACGGAGAAGAATTTTAAGACAGACGCCAACGTTGCTAATTTTCTCCTGGACAGGTAACTAAGATTCATCTATGTTTGGCTAACTTGTACTTGATGTAAATGGACATTTCAAATATTCATGACAGTCGAACAAAGTTATGCATGTTTGTGCAAAGTAACGTTACGTTAGCTCATATGGAGGAGGTGGGTCATCGAATTGAAAAGGTAAGGAATTGTTTGGGTAATAAAAACGGCGAGTCGTCATTGCTAACATTAGCAATGCATTATCAGAGCCCGTTTCTCTGTCATTATGCTGAGATGCTGAGGAAAACAACATTAGCACGCCCATTATTGTTTATCATGCAAGTTCTACAGCCAAAAATAATAGAATGACATGTAATCTTTCACATCACATATTTTAGCGTTATGGATGTGTACTGAGTTAAAAAATACAGCTGGTCGCTTTCACTTATAGCGTCAGCTAAATGAATAGCTGTATCTTTGATATCGGTTACACACAGTGACAGAGGCTTGTGCTTGTACTTAAGTTAATGACAGATACCTACCGTTACAAGTTAGACTAACAGCTACTGTTCTAACAATGTACTGTCACATACGAGCGTACATCTTTACGATTATATTTGGCTAATCGCCATTAGTAAATTTTTGCGATATATAATTACTTTGTAAAACATCTCTCATTTGAAGCATACACATAATTAACAGAAAGAGCTTCTTGTAGCAGCCTACATTCCTGCTGGATCCTGCAGCCTATCTGGCAACCTCGAGTCAGGGAGGAGGGAGAGGGGATACACCGCTCTACAGTAATTTGAAAGTGATTGCAGTACCAGTTTTGGCCACAATCTTACATACGGCTCCTTTAATATGGCATGAAACAACTAAATAAATAAATAAATCGGAATTGAACATGAATCATTTCAGAATATCTTAAGAAATAAAAAATGTCAAGGCTTATGCTCAAGTGCTTGAAATTATCCAGTATAATGGATGGATTGGAACTAGATAATGAACGAAACACACATCCTATATGGTGAACTTCAATCTGGATGCACGTCATGAAGCTGGATGAAAGAATGTAAACATCCATCCATCCGTCCATCCAGGGTTTTTCCTGGGTCAAAAATGGTCTTCATTGGTGGTGGACGAACACAATCATCCACACTCAGTACAATCAAAGTACCCTGCCCATGTGAACTGAAAACCCAGTACTGACTACTGACTAAATGCAAAGAAACAGTTTGTAATGTTAACTTATCCTATTTTTTCTTGAAAGAAAAAAATAATCACTATTAGGACAGATCATAAAACAAAGTGCTTCAAACTATTTTATACTTAAAAATCTCTAAATTTATAGACGTTACATAAAAAAGTTGCAGGTCTGTTTTTTGCATTTACAGATTTTGTTCCGTCCACTGCTATGATGATCACTGTCAATTGGATTAAATCGCACATTTAAATACGGTTGTCAATTCAGAAACTTTGCAATGTGTAGTTAGCAGCATGAAAAATATATATTAGTATATACAGAAAACGAGCAAAGATCGCTGCCATTATAATCACTGAAGCTGTCAATTATAGCGCGAGGTACACAAAGCTGTACTCTTGCGAAAACTACTGTTATAATCAATGAATCTATCTACTTTGTGCAATGAATCTCTTTTTGACATCGTTTATACTTGACATTGTTTATACTTTGTTGGTTATAATGAAAAGCCCTACATCTATCAAACTGTCTATCTGCCTAAGTATTTAACTTTCTGCCTGTCTAACTGTCTGTATATCCGTCTATCTGTATGCCCATCCATCCATCCATCCCAGTATTTTCTTTACGTTCAAATTTGCACACTGTTTACTACTTAAATTCAAATTCAGTTCAAATTGGATTTTAAAATCTAGTCTATTCAGTTCAGACTGGTGCACAACCCTGGTCCAAACTGAGTGCTAGTGTATGTTCAATTATAAAACACCACTCAATATTCCTTGGACCTGTTGCATGAAAACAGTGCTTTCATCAGCAAGTGTATAATTCAGTAATATTTAATGAATGCTTCCTTGTCATTATCAGTTCTAGTGCTGATTAAAAGTCAAATCCTTCCAGTTCAATGTCATTTTTCTCCTTCTTGATTACCTCTCCCTTATTATCTACTCTCTTGCAGTACCTTTATCGCTCTCCCTCACTTCACACACTCACTTTTGTGCCCTCTACCTCCCTCTCTTTCCTACTCTTTCAATCTATCAGCATGTGTTCCCGGCACCTCGACTCTGCAGTAATATAACTGTAGCTAAACAATAGCTTACAGTAAAACCCTGGAATGAGATCAATGATTTGTTTCATTATCGGAGGAAACAGACATGTCTGGATCCATGTCTTTCCTTATAATGATAACAGTAACTTGATTGTACATTGTCTGATCCAATTAATTTATGTTTAAATCCTTGTAACAGCATTTTTAAATGTCTGCAAGTAAATATTATCTTCAGTACAGAAAGGTCAGCAGTTATATCTCTGCCTGAATAGACAGCTGCCTTCTAAAGGGGTATTTACACTGACAGTGATTAAATTGCTGGAGATGGCCAAGTGTCCGTGCTGTTGGTTTATAGTAGGTGTTTATATGTATCCAACTGTATCAGGCAGCAGATTACTTTCTGCACACTTATTGGTAATTGCCGCATCATGTCGTAGCTCATTTGCATTGTTTAGCTCTGCTCACCTTAGATGCATCACCAGAAATCAACTATTTCTACTTGAAATGAATGCATTTAGGCTGATTTGCCACTACTGATAATAGTCGTAGTATGTAAATGTGAACACTTGGCAATTATGATATGTTTCACTGGCTTTTTAGTGTCTCGTGCCATGAGCACTGTGCTTTTAAGATGCATGTCAAATGAAAATAATTGTGACATGCAGCTCAGCAGAGGAATCGAGTGGGGATAAACACATTTACATATAGACAAGCGGACTATTTATGCTAGCAATGAGGTATGGGAGTTGTTGCACCAATAAACACGCCTTTTGTTGATTCAAGTAAAGTCAGCTTTATATTTGTATTATTATTATTATTATTTTTTTTTTTTTTTACAATCCATATTGTTTCAAAGCGATTTGACATAAATACTGCCTCTTATTACTCAGTGAGCAAGCCAAAGATGACAGATGCCAGAGTTTATAGAGTCTATAGATTCCAAGAGACTTTGGAATTAACATGTTGCTGAGCTAAAGTTGGATTAGAATTCTCTCAAAAATTGTAAATTTTAATTAGACTGTTTATTTGAATTTGATTAAAATATTTTTACATTTTAAAAATATTTACATTTGTTTTAAATATATTTTTAAAGTCCATTTCGCTTGATTTGTCTGATCTTAAAAAAAAAAAAAAAAAAAAAAAAAAAACTTAGCAGTACATTAAGTATACACACTTTTTTGAAAAGTTTGGGGTTCCATATAGAACTCTAGGATTCTTTAAAGAACCATTTGGCACTATATTAAGGAGAAACGTCTTTAATGATTGCATAATAGGCTACTTTTTTAATGTTTAACAGGTTATATATTTATTTATCAAATTAAATCAAAATACAAAATGAATTAAAACCCAAATTAATTCATTAAAACTAAATCCATAAAATATTCTCATGATGGGAACCCCTAAAAGATTATCCATATAAAGTGCCTCACAGATCCCTTTAAGGTACAATATACAGTAGAACCTTTTCTTCTAAGAGTGTACATAGAATTTGGACAATTTTTTGTCCCCATTACAAAGACGACATAAATATACAATTTACATTTTTATATTTACACGTGTTTAAAAAGCTGTCTAAATAGATTTTGGATCAGAGCTTATACGCTCACATGCTCAGTTGAGTCATATGTTATATGGCCAAACAAACAGTATAAAACATTTTTTTCTGTGCATCTTTTTACAGTACCCATGCATGCTTCACGTATAAAGACCATTCCACAATAATTCTGCAGTATGATGAAGATTTCAAAAAGTAGCATGCAAAAGCACAATGATTTAAGTCCTGAATCAAATGGAACGACCTCCTCTGCTATATCTCGGCAAATTGAGCCATCAATCTGCAGATTTAACAATGATAGGGCAAAGAGGAAGCAAATGAACACTCCCATTGCCCTCTTAAATTAATTAATAAAACAAAGGAGAGATGGGTCCCACACAGCACTTAAATTATTCAGAGGTGTCTTGCCGCTTTGATTAATGGACCTGCAAGGATGCAATGTCAGAGAGAGGTAATCTCTATGGTGACACTCCATGTTCAAACATAAGATTTTAAGGTTGGTGGGATGGCACGAGGGTCATTTGGGTGAGAAGTACAGTATTCATAGCATAGGTGTAAAATGTATTCTGATGGAGGGGGGAACAGGGCTTTTCACATGGGTAAGATGTCATTATATCTTTACAGATATAGATCATATAGATAAAGATATATCTTGGTAACTGTAAGGTTCTGTTACATAAGGCAAAAAACTATTATAAAACAATGAAACCACTTATGTACCACAGCATACATTCAACTACAATGAAGGACCGACTGGTTGAAATGCGTGTTTTTCATTATTGTCATGTTGGGTAAGTTAAAGGGATAGTTCACCCAAAAATGAAAATTCTGTCAGTATTTACTCACCCTCATGTTGTTCCAACCCCGTAAGACCTTCGTTCATCTTCGGAACACAAATTAAGATATTTTTGATGAAATCTGAGAGCTGGATCACTCCTCCATACTCCTCCATAGGCTTCAAAAGGATTGAAACTTGCCGGCCTCGAAAAGTTATTAAAGACATCGTTAAAATAGTCCAAGTGACTACAGTGGCTCAATCTTAAGTTTATCAAGCGACGAGAATACTTTTTGTGTGCAAAAACAAACAAAAATAACGACTTTATTTCAACTATTCATTTCCTTCTCTGTTGGCCTCTAGTCAGTTAACTTAGTGTAATAGCGTAGAGCTACGTCACACGTAGGCTCACTATTGGCCGACGCTGGTCATGTGTGTGATGCGTGTGATGTACAACAACAGAAGCGTACGCTATTACACTAGTGAACTGACTCGAGGCCCACAGAGAAGGGAATGAATAGTTGAAATAAAGTCGTTATTTTAGTTTTTTTTGCGCACAAAAAGTATTCTCGTCGTTTGATAAACTTAAGATTGAGCCACTGTAGTCACTTGGACTATTTTAAGTCTGACATTATTTAATGTCTGTAATAACTTCTCGGGGCCTGCAAGTTCAATCCCTCAAGAAGCCTATGGAGGAGTGATCCAGCTCTCAGATTTTATCAAAAATATCTTAATTCGTGTTCCGAAGATGAACGAAGGTCTTATGAGGTTGGAACAACATGAGGGTGAGTAAATACTGACAGAATTTTCATTTTTGGGTGAACTAACCCTGAATTGTTTTCCCCCACTTCCATACATTATAGTTAATGTGCTATTACATAGGAGGTTTCAAACCATTGTGACAACTTACCCCATATAGTGCGTCAACATGCCCCAGGCTTGAAGAGTCATTTTATTTTATTTTTTCTTAGGCAGTAACATTGGACTTAAATAGCAGAATTCAACAACCAGCCCTTGGCTCCAGTACTTCTGCTTTTTTGTCATATCAATAGGCTACTACATTTAATGAGCGTTTGTTGAGTTTTAGCTGGAAGAAAGCAACATATTTGTTTTATACTACCAACGTGTTTACAGTAATTACAATATATAGGCAAAGGATTGTAGCCTGTTGCTTAATAATGATCTTTGTTTTTTTCCCCTTACTACTTCTCTCTCCTCCTTTTGGTTTTATCTGTGCATTGCTATGGCAGACTGACTAACTCGAGGGAATTTTTGAAAATAAGAGGGAAAATGTGTGCGTGCGTGCGTGTGTGTGCGTGTGTGTCTGTGTGCGTGTGCGTGTGTGTGCGTGTGTGTGTGTGTGTGTGTGTGTGTGTGTGTGTAGGAAGCTGGCAGAGCTGTCTTGCCTAAAGCCAGCCTGGCTGTTGATCAGACTGGCTGCAGGCTGAATATCTCCCATCACAGTGGCAACCCAAACACCACAGCCTTACACTCACCTCAACCCTTCCTCCTCCTCTCCTCCACCTTTCTCACAATCTCCCTCTCTCTGGCTTATCTGTCTTGTCAGGTCAGTTTCTTCATCGGCTTTCTCTCAGCCTCAATAGCTCAGTCTTGCCAACAAAACAGTTCCCAGAACCGGAGTCTGTCCCTCAGTGTAAAGAAATACTGTCACTGAAATCCACTGGAATTCACACCACATAACACTACCCTGTCCTCACAGCACACATTACAACTGTGCCATCTTAAACAGGGTGTGTCCAAACCTTTAAAATGCCGCCCGCATCGAATGTTAGTGCAGCATCCTGTCTACTGAAATATAATTTTAATAAGTCTACAAATGTTAATGGAGAAACGCTGAACTTTGGAGGCATTTTCTTGGTTAGAGAGAGTGCTGTTTAAATGCTTTTTGAGTGTTGAGCCGAAGCTGTCAATGTGATTTATTTAATTAAAACAGCCTGTTAATATCACGTGGCCTCTTAAAATGGGAATTTCAGCTTAATTCAGATAGGCTACTAGAAATATATTAAATGTACATTACTATACGTATGTGGAAATTATTGAAAATATTATTGCCTTAGATTAATAAATGATATTATTTAATTATCTAATGTAACCACACACACACACACACACACACACACACACACACACACACACACACACACACACACATTTTAGCCTTTAAATGTGTGCTTGGTTATCTCTAAAACTCACTTGAATGTACTGTATTTTAGGTCATCAGACACTAGCCTACGTAATGAAGTCTTGAAGGCCACTCTGACTAACCGGCCGGTAGGGCAGCTGTCTTGTTTCATACATACCCAGCGCTGTACATGTTGTGGGCAGTGTTTGTCTTTCGACAGAATGAGGATTTTCAGATCTGTGAATAGCCTCCTTCAAGGAGCTGAAAGCTCTCTGAAGCTCTCGTGTACCTCATCTTCTGAAGACAGGCAAAACCGTGGAGACGCTACAGCTACAGGCGTGAGTTTGAAGCACAGGTGTCCCTCCAGGTGTTGTATTTTTATCCTTTATGTGTTTTTATGATGTGTTCTTCTTTGCTTGTTCCTTCTTGACATCTTTAAAGCTCCTTCACTATACTGTCTTCTCATGGAGGGAATAAGTCTCAGAAAGACACAAGAAACTAGGGCTGTGCGTAATTTACAGTGTAGCCTATGTGTGGTTAAATCTTGCGTACTAGTAAGTCTTTGTTGAGTTGCACTATTAAAATGAAATTCCTCACATATAAACTAAATATTTACAGAAGCCTTCGATCGATTGGAAAGAACTCGTAGGCTGATTTGATTACATCAATGAGCTTATGTTTTGTGTGACAGACTTTAATCCTTTAAATATATTGATTGATATGTACATTAACTGAATTTTTATTGGTTGTCCAGAATTAAACTATTAAACAGTGCAATTTATTTATGCATTGCCATCTGTCACTGTGTGCATTTACAAAAAAAGTAAATAAATATACACTACCATTCAAAGGTTAGGGGTTATTAGGATTAAAAAGGAAATAAATGAATACATTTATTCAGCAAGGACACAGTAAAAATCTTTATAATGTTACAATCTATTTCTGTCCCCCTCCCCCCCCCAAAAAAAAATAAAAATAAAATAAAAAATATTAGTTGTCACACAAATATTAAGCAGCACAACTGTTTTCGAATGTGAAATACATATATATATATATATATATATATATATATATATATATATATATATATATATACAGTAATCAACATTTGAAGTGGATCAAAAAAGTTCATCAAAGTTTTCCTAAGACAAGAACAGGTATAGTTCAAAATTCATGTATAACTTTGATAAAAGGTTTTGATCCACTTCAAATGTTGACTATATATATAAAAAATGTACTTCTTTTTTTTTTTTTAAATGGAAGCGTTATATGTTACTGCTGTCATTTAAATTTGCACAGTACGGACAGCTTCCAAAGTACAAGCTAACAAATAGTGCAACCAAACAAAGTACAGAGTTTTGTTACTTGCTAAGGTTAACTTTTTGTCCAATTTAAGAAAGACCTCACGGATGGCTGGTGCAACCCTGCCCTGATGAAATAGATTCTGGAAAGACAGACAGAATCATTTCTCCTCATCCTTTGGTGATGGGAGGTCTTACTTTTGCATTAGTGCCTCTCCAAACAAGCTCTTCACGTATCACCTACAGTTAATGGCCGGCCATGTTCATTAAGGAAAAAGCATTGCCATAGACACCACAACAGCCTTTCATCCGCCTCCCACTGACAGTCTCCATGGCAAAAAAGGCCACCATTAGTAGCGCGTGTCTTCGAGTAAGATCATCAGTGCTTTTAATGACTGCAAGGCCACAAACTCCTCACACACTCTCAAACACACACCAGAGTCCTCTGGCATCATCAGACCTCGCAAAAGTGAAATGGTCAATTAGGATTCTGGCCAGCTAGCTCCATTACAGCCCAGCACATGGTCATCACTGGTCATTAAGACACCCGTGTCACCAAAAGCCACCAATTAGGCTCCGTTCCAGCAGACCCTGAGATCAGCTTTCAAATGCTAATGTCTGTTTCAAAGAGATTTCGTATTTATTTCGAAGTTCTTTAAATAGTTGCATGGCTTTAGATGGAATGTACGTAAATGAGTCACACGCTCGCTCGTATGGTGAGGAAGGGGATCATGGGTACGATGATGGCGAGTCTATTAACAGTTGTGTTTAAGTAGCTTTGACCCGAACCACGGCTCAGAAAATAAATAGATATCAAATTAGCAAAGGAGACGGGGATGAAATTCGGTGACATTTTAGCCAAATGAATCTCCTTCATCATTATCACAGGGGCTTAATTAGCAATCCCGGCGGAAGGACGAGAGGAATGGAGGATTGCTCATTCCACCTCCATGGCAGCTGAAAACGCCATCCCGGAGGTCGGATCATCTGAAGACTTCGTCTAATCTCTCAGATTAATTCATGGAGGCATTTGAGCCCTTGAGAAAATGAGAAGGCAGATATGCGTAACTGCTTCCTGGCCTTGCTGTTTTCCTGTTTTTAGCTGTTGTTTTACTCCCCACCCACCCACACCCGGTAAGCACCCTTGAGCAATGCAGGTCTGGCTGACACCAGGAAGAACCCATTCTGGCCTCTGAGTCTCACCGTATCAATGCCATGACTACTAATGCCTTCATAACCGAGGAGCATCTGCCAAGTAACAGAGAAACCTGTGAGAAATGATCTTTCATTCACCACCTACACCTCTTTTATAATTAATTCAGTAGTGATTGCTTAAAGACTGTGAAGTACAGATGGGTATATACAGATCATCTATTTTTTGGGGAGAGCATTATCTGTGTGGTCATTAACTTTGTGAAAATATACTTTTCTGGTTTAATTGTTTTGGATACAATCGTAACACTTTAAAAATGAGATTCAGTTTAGTCTAGGATAATGTTATCTCCATACGGTAAGATTCTTTAATAGAAGTCTCTTATGTTCACCAAGGCTGCATTATTTGATCAAAGATATTGATTCTGAAACAATAGATAACTGTTCAAAATGTAATTTATTCCTGTGGTGCAAAGCTGAATTTTCAGCATCATTACTCCAGTCTTCAGTGTCACATGATCCTGCAGAAATCATTCTAATATTCTGAATTGTTGCTCAAGAAACTATTGCCTCTATTATAAACGCTATTATTATCAATGTTGAAAACGTTTGTGCTGCTTAATATTTTTGTGGAAACAGTGATAATTTTTTTCAGGATTCCTTGATAAATGGAAAGTTGAAAAGAACAGCATTTCTTTTTTTGTAAAATTATCAATGTCTCTACTGTCAATTTTGTTTAATTTAATGCATCCTTGCTGAATAAATGCATTTCTTTCTTTCTTTCTTTCTTTCTTTCTTTCTTTCTTTCTTTCTTTCTTTCTTTCTTTCTGTCTTTCAATTATATATATATATATATATATATATATATATATATATATATATATATATATATATATATATATATATATATATATATATATATATATATATACATATATATATATATACTTTTGAACCACAGTGTATGCTAATACATTAAGTTATAGAAGTTACCATGGTGTAAATGAATTATAAATGTAAATGAAAAATAAATAATTATTAGCAATAATATATTTATTTAATTTTAATGCATCATTTTTATAAATGAAATAATTTTGTACTGTAAAAGTATTAGTAAAAGTATTATTCATTATGAACAATTTAAACCTTATTCTAAAGTTTTACCAAGCACTTAATGTACACATTTTTTATATTCATATTAGTCTTATAACAATGAAATGTAATAAACAAATTGGCTTCCAAGGCAATAAACAAACGGGCTTCCAAGGCCATAATTTCACGTTTAATGATCTAAAACAAATTCAAGTGAGCAGACATAACCAAGCAAATATGTTGTCTGCAGTGCTTATTTCTTTGAGTTATATGTTGAATAAAATGGAAACAATTGATATATAAATTAACTCACTCCTTTCAACTGCTCCTTCGGATGCCATTTTTATTCTTTCAATCAAATCGCACACAAGAATGTGGAATATAACAAGCAGTGAAAGATACACCTGTGCTCCCTTCAAAAATCAAACAGATGAAGGTGTGTTAGATGACAGGATGTGACATAAACATTGTGTTCAGACCTGCTTTGTTGCAATCTCCAAATACTGTCTTGAAGACAGCCTTTTTACAGCACACATGAAAGGATGTTGGATTGTTTATTGGATAGTGGCACTTTATCTTATTCATTCCTTGAGAGCTCAACCAATATCTGAACATGTACTTGACTGACAACATTTAAAATTAAGGGGGCATTTGAAAACGGGTTTCAAAGTGCAATTTTTTTAAAACAATACCGTCATTGTCTCCATGCAAACTGCAAAAATAAACAGCGATGCATATTACGTGTTATAAATATGCATATTACGTGTTCAGTCTATAATCTATAATATGCATATAAAATGCATATCACGTGTTCAGTCTGTAGGCGCATAGTTTTTCTTTACAAAGTTACATCGCCAACTACTGGCCTGGCAGCATTATAGAGCTTTTTTAGTCGTTTTTGCAGATCTGTGGGAACGGATCTTTTTGACAATGTTGTCTGCGAAACTTCAAAACAAAGGAAAGGCTGCAAGGAAAAACTTTTCCGTTTTAAGTGAATCTTTGTCATGCAAACGTATCGCCAAACACTGTTGTATTTCAGTCACAGTCAATGCTTTGAGAGAGTAAGTCTTTCACAATCTGTTCACAATCTTGTCTTTTGGCATTTGAATTTGATGCAGATTATGTTTTTAAAAAGACAATTCAGAGATTGCATCTTATTTGGAGGCTAAAACACTGACATGAGAAAGCACATTTTAGAAATGGTCGAATCTTGAGACGACTATGGCCATTTCTCAATATGCGTTCTTGTCTGTGCTTGTGTTCTTGTGGACTTGTGAAACGTCATCAGTCGCTGCCAAAGTACTGTTCCAATTCAAAGTTCACATCTAGCCAAGTCCAGTTCAAATCCCCGGATGTGTTCTTGATCCGCCCCTTTTACCGAGGATGTATCGAGAGGTGACTTGTGCGGACTTGAGACAGCCAGGTATCCCAGAATGCATCTCGCACCAACTATAGCAGAGGAGAAAACCCGCGTAATATAAAAATACTAGGCCTACTGTTATTGTATCACGAAATGTAATTTTAATAGTGTTTAAGGCGAGAATGTAGTTGTTTAAAGCTCAAATCTGTGGTTTATTTATAAAGATAGCGCCTATTTGAAAAATGTATCTGACGTTTTCGGAGTTGTGAGATCCAGGCGATCACCGGGCGTTCAGCGCTCATTAACCCCGACTGGAACAGCTTTCCCTCGGCTAGTCCTTCTGATGTTTGCCACTGGCTCTGATGTCTGTAGTCTAGTGGTTATATAGATATAATTTGTCTTGTGTATAAATCGATCTTTGGTCTAATTAATCTATAGTTTGTTCCATGGCAAATCGTTTTGGCTGAGGGCAAAGTGAAGTTTCATAACTTTATATATTTAGGCTATTTAAATTTAACTTTGTAGCCTATTAGAGAGCTGACTTACAGGTCCTTCTAAAAAAATTAGCATATTGTGATAAAGTTAATTATTTTCCATAATGTAATGATAAAAATTAAACTTTCATATATTTTAGATTCATTGCACACCAACTGAAATATTTCAGGTCTTTTATTGTTTTAATACTGATGATTTTGGCATACAGCTCATGAAAACCCAAAATTCCTATCTAAAAAAATTAGCATATCATGAAAAGGGTCTCTAAACGAGCTATTAACCTAATCATCTGAATCAACTAATTAACTCTAAACACCTGCAAAAGATTCCTGAGGCTTTTAAAAACTCCCAGCCTGTTTCATTACTCAAAACCGCAATCATGGGTAAGACTGCCGACCTGACTGCTGTCCAGAAGGCCATCATTGACACCCTCAAGCAAGAGGGTAAGACACAGAAAGAAATTTCTGTCCGTTTTAATGATCAAAAATGTTTCATATTTAAAAATTAAAATTAAAACAAAAAGAAGCAGGGTTGTGTTTTATATTTCGTGTTGTTATAAATATATGCAGTGAAGATAATCTGTGTTGCCTGAACCACATTTGTGTGGCCATTAATATGTTTAAGATTTTTTGAAATGAAAAGAGGCAGAGTGGTGTTTTATTACATATTTAGTTTTATTGTTGATAAAAAGAGGCAAGTTGTATTTTATACCATATTTCGTTTGATTGTTGCCTAAAATATACATAAAGAGATAACCGGAGTAGCCAGAGCGTGCTGCGTGACGCGATCAAGAACGCACTGTTCCATTTGCAGAATAACCGGACTTGCGTCCTCTCGTCCTCGGGAGTTCGTTCTCCTGAGTCGAACTTGGCAAGCCTGAACTACCAAGGACGCAAGTCCGAAGTTTGCGAACTTGGTATTGAGAAACGGCCTATGTCTTTTAATGTGACTATGTAATATGGAATGCTGACTTTTAAAGGGATAGTTCACCCAAAAATGAAAATTCATTTTTTCATTTTTGGGTGAACTGTCTCTTTAAAGCAAAGCAAAAATTGTCTAGGCTGGTTAATGTAGCTAGTGCAATTGTAGGAAAGGCATAAAGACCACTGAATAATGTCTATCAACAAAAAGCATTGGTTATTAGAGGATTCTTCTCATCCCTTACATTCTCAATTTCAGTTGTTACAAGGTGACGTGTGGGCGAGTAAAAATGTGTACCAGATGTCATTTGTACCAACTGCCACTAGAATTTTAAATGTTGAGACATGAATATGAGTAGGTGTGAATGTGTATGCATATTGTATCTACACATTATAATTTCATATTGTTTTTAAATATGTATATTTTTATTTTGTGTTGGTGTCCTTGTGTGTTTGATGTATAGTGAAGCCAAAGACACATTTCCACTTGTGGACAATAAAGGAACTAAACTAAAACTAAACTAGTTTAATGTTCAAAATCCTGTATGGCAAACATAAATGACAGAGATTTATTGTGTATATTAGGCCCATATTAAGTTATTCCACTGTTCAGTTGTAGATTGAGAAGGAGATTTTGGGAGCAACATTGCAAACGCATAAATCACACATTTTAGCATTGATAACTCTGCTGGTTCACTTTTTAAAACTTTTATAATATCTGCTTATTTGTGGTCTGTGTCCTGCTGAAAGAGCTTCCCTTGACTTAAGACTTAAGTGGAAGTGAGCGACAACTTGCTTTCTGAAGTACGGCCAAGATGAGACCAGAGTAAATTCAAGTTTGATAGGATAACAGGGTCGTTAATGTGAGATAATAAAACCATAACCTGCAGCTAACGACGGCAGTGACTTTGACGAGGTCATTCTTGCTAATTTGGGTCAATCTGTGTGATGTGCATATCTGCTCTAACAGCTTAATTGTGCAGAACAGAAGAAAAAAAAAGATCAATAATTTACTCTGAAATTATAAATAATAAAGCAAAAGTTAAGCAGTGTCCAAAGAAGGCTAAACTTCACTTCAACTTTAG
This sequence comes from Gila orcuttii, assembly GCA_026230005.1. Lineage (NCBI taxonomy): Eukaryota > Metazoa > Chordata > Actinopteri > Cypriniformes > Leuciscidae > Gila > Gila orcuttii. Next base: position 32,282,272 of record JAPDVR010000022.1, on the reverse strand, counting down.
CCAAAAAAATGTGTTAAAGCCAGAGAAGCAGCAGCCATTACAATATTCCCTCTTTTTGAACTGTACTAAATGTGTTGTGAAATATTAATAATTATATTATTCTCTGGTCTTGTGGCAGGATCATGGCAGACCCATGTTTTATGTACAAGCGCATGGTCTGTTATTTGGACCATGTGCTTGTGTTGTCTCGTCTCGTTACCCCGCCCCCTTGTTATCCTCGTCTCGTCATTATTGTCTAGTCAATTTCACCTGTCCTTGTCATTAGTGTTCCCTTTATAATCCCCTTGTGTTTGCTGTCCTGTGTCGGTTCATTGTTTGACTCGGTTTGATGTAGTGTGATTCTAACAGTGAGTAATTCATTGAGTAACCTGTTATTCAAGAAGTGTCTGTTCGTGTCTTAATTTTGTTCCTGTCTTAGTTTCTAGTCTTAGTCTGGTGTGTCCTACCCTGTCTTGTTTTGCCCCCTCGTGGGTTTTGTTTTCTGTTTTTGTCCTAAATAAATCCTTTGAACATCATCTGCTGTCTGCGCCTGGGTTCTCCGTCCTTCCACATAACAGAATGAATCGCCCAAAGAAGAACCCAGCAGACCGTTTGTCCTTCTCTGCCAAGCATCGTCTGGACCCCCTTGAAGAAGTCTGGTTGTCATCCCCCCTCAACAAGAAGAGTGTCACCCTTCCATACTCACCCAAGGGTGAGTGGATCTTGTCAAACTTCTCCCGGTTGTATGACCACTTCTCCCGGGAGGAGTCTGGGGCGGCGTCCTCGAGGTCTTTACCTTCTGCCTATCTTCCTGTCATCCCGGAGGGTCGTATGATAGGCGTTGCGACGCTTGGGGACCAGGCTGGTTCCCCCACGACTCCAGAGGCATCTTCCACACCCACTGACCTCCGTGGTAAACGAGGGAGATGGGTTTCGTGGGATTCCCCTTCGGAATCATCTTCATCTGAGCTGACCCTACCAGAAGTGGTCTTCCCAGTTCCCGTTTTGTCCTCCACTGAGCCTGTCCAGCCGATCACGAGTCCTGCTGTGACCATTGCTTCGCGACCCAGGAAGAAGAAGAGGAAGAAGGGAGCCTCTTGCCCTCTGTCTGTTCCAGAGCCCGCTACCGCAAGCGCTGTTCCAGGGCCCGCAAGCGCTGTTCCAGGGCCCGCAAGCGCTGTTCCAGGGCCCGCAAGCGCTGTTCCAGGGCCCGCAAGCGCTGTTCCAGGGCCCGCAAGCGCTGTTCCAGGGCCCGCAAGCGCTGTTCCAGGGCCCGCAAGCGCTGTTCCAGGGCCCGCAAGCGCAAGCGCTGTTCCAGGGCCCGCTACCGCAAGCGCTGTTCCAGGGCCCGCTACCGCAAGCGCTGTTCCAGGGCCCGCTACCGCAAGCGCTGTTCCAGGGCCCGCTACCGCAAGCGCTGTTCCAGGGCCCGCTACCGCAAGCGCTGTTCCAGGGCCCGCTACCGCAAGCGCTGTTCCAGGGCCCGCTACCGCAAGCGCTGTTCCAGGGCCCGCTACCGCAAGCGCTGTTCCAGGGCCCGCTACCGCAAGCGCTGTTCCAGGGCCCGCTACCGCAAGCGCTGTTCCAGGGCCCGCTACCGCAAGCGCTGTTCCAGGGCCCGCTACCGCAAGCGCTGTTCCAGGGCCCGCTACCGCAAGCGCTGTTCCAGGGCCCGCTACCGCAAGCGCTGTTCCAGGGCCCGCTACCGCAAGCGCTGTTCCAGGGCCCGCTACCGCAAGCGCTGTTCCAGGGCCCGCCTCTGTGAGAGCTGCGGCCGATCAAGCTGCAGAAGCAGTCCTGCAAGCGGTGTCTGCTCGTAAGCAGATGCCTATCATTGTTGCTGCCGAGACTCTAGCAAACTACCTTGCCAAGCTTGTCAAGATCCTCGATGTGCCCGTCATGTCTTGTCCCGAGCCCACTGTGTCTGTGAGCGCTGCACCCGAGTCTGTCGCCGAGAGCGCTGCACCCGAGTCTGTCGCCGAGAGCGCGGCACCCGAGTCTGTCGCCGAGAGCGCGGCACCCGAGTCTGTCGCCGAGAGCGCGGCACCCGAGTCTGTCGCCGAGAGCGCGGCACCCGAGTCTGTCGCCGAGAGCGCGGCACCCGAGTCTGTCGCCGAGAGCGCGGCACCCGAGTCTGTCGCCGAGAGCGCGGCACCCGAGTCTGTCGCCGAGAGCGCGGCACCCGAGTCTGTCGCCGAGAGCGCGGCACCCGAGTCTGTCGCCGAGAGCGCGGCACCCGAGTCTGTCGCCGAGAGCGCGGCACCCGAGTCTGTCGCCGAGAGCGCGGCACCCGAGTCTGTCGCCGAGAGCGCGGCACCCGAGTCTGTCGCCGAGAGCGCGGCACCCGAGTCTGTCGCCGAGAGCGCGGCACCCGAGTCTGTCGCCGAGAGCGCGGCACCCGAGTCTGTCGCCGAGAGCGCGGCACCCGAGTCTGTCGCCGAGAGCGCGGCACCCGAGTCTGTCGCCGAGAGCGCGGCACCCGAGTCTGTCGCCGAGAGCGCGGCACCCGAGTCTGTCGCCGAGAGCGCTGCACCCGAGTCTGTCGCCGAGAGCGCTGCACCCGAGTCTGTCGCCGAGAGCGTTGCACCCGAGCCTGTCGCCGTGAGCGCTACACCTAGTCCTGCCCTGTCGCCTGCCATGTCCCCTGTCAGGAGTCCCGTTACCTCATCCTCTGTGTCCTCTATGTTTGAGCCTGTTGCTGCTCCCTCTAATGCAGTATCCCCATCTGTTTTCCCGGTCTCCACTAGTCCCCGGACTGTTTCACCATTTGTTCCTGTCGCCACTTGTCCCCGTACTGTTTCCCCTGTCGCCACTAGTCCCCGGACTGTTCCCCCTGTCACCACTAAACCCCGGACTGTTTCGCCCAAGCCCCGTCCTTGTGTGTCTTCCTCCAAGTCCCCCCGGATTCCCCGTCCTCAGTCCTCGTCCCGAAGACCCAAGACCCCTGTCCCGCCCATCCATCCTGGACTGTCTCCCAAAGACTTTGTGTTTCCTCCACCTCCTCTACCCTGTTTGTTGTTTTTGATGTTTCACCCTAACCCTGTTATTGTTTTTTCATGTTTGCCTTTATTAGTGTTTTCCATGTTTTGTTGGTTCGTGTCTTTGTCACAGTCTGTCATGTCCCGTGTTTAGTTTCCCTTTGAGGAGCGTCTGGAAGCCGCTCCTTAAGGTGGGGGTTCTGTCATGATTCTGCCATCATGTCTCTGTTTTCTCTGGTCTTGTGGCAGGATCATGGCAGACCCATGTTTTATGTACAAGCGCATGGTCTGTTATTTGGACCATGTGCTTGTGTTGTCTCGTCTCATTACCCCGCCCCCTTGTTATCCTCGTCTCGTCATTATTGTCTAGTCAATTTCACCTGTCCTTGTCATTAGTGTTCCCTTTATAATCCCCTTGTGTTTGCTGTCCTGTGTCGGTTCATTGTTTGACTCTGTTTGATGTAGTGTGATTCTAACAGTGAGTAATTCATTGAGTAACCTGTTATTCAAGAAGTGTCTGTTCGTGTCTTAATTTTGTTCCTGTCTTAGTTTCTAGTCTTAGTCTGGTGTGTCCTACCCTGTCTTGTTTTGCCCCCTCGTGGGTTTTGTTTTCTGTTTTTGTCCTAAATAAATCCTTTGAACATCATCTGCTGTCTGCGCCTGGGTTCTCCGTCCTTCCACATAACATTATATGTATTTACTATTTGCTTTCTTCTTTTACAAATGTATTTAAAATAATTCTAGATTTTTGTAAAGTTATTTATATGCTTTTTAGTTTTTTTAAAAACAATATTGTTATTATGACAACATGATTTTTTACATTGATTTAACTCATCAAAATAAATTAAGCAATTTTCAACTTTATATATACAGTATGTGTGTGTATAGCTATATAATATTTTAGGAATTATATTTTTTCTTCTCCATTTTTATTTAAAATAATTCTAGTTTTTGTGAAGATTTTTTCTAGGTTTGAGTTTTTAAAATATAGCCTAATAAGAATTTTTTTTTGTTATATTTTAAAGATTTTATTATTTAATAATTATTATGCTATATTTATTATATTACTTTATACATTTTTTCCTTCTCCATTTTCTTTTAAAGTATTTCTATTTTTTTGTAAAGTTGTTTTTGTATTATTATTATATTATATTTTTCCTGTTGTTTGGTTTCCTTAAATCTGTCATTCTTGTATTCCCAGGCTGTTAATTAAATAATCAAGCCATCGCAAGGAGTGTCCATTTTGGTTTAGAGTTTCCTGTTGTTTTCATTGTCATTTGCACTTTTGTTGTTGTGTTTTTCAGTTTTAACAAGCAGGGCAAATTCTGTTGCACCCATGAAGCATCGAACGAAGAGATTCTGATTCAAATTTCTATAACTAGACGCTAAACAATTCTGAGTAATGGCATTGTGGATCTCTCGTGTAAGAGACGGTCTCAGCGTGCAGGTAAACAGACAAACACACTCCCACATGCACCATTTATGCAAACAGACATATCCATCTGCTCACGCACTGACATTCATTTTATCATATACACAATGTGCCAATCAAGGACCCATTGTTTCCACTCATTGATGCGAGCTGCAAGCAAACAAGCATTGTTTAAGTCTATCATCTCTAAACAGATGATTGTGCTGTGTTCCTATCAGTCTCACGGTGTTGTGTGGCTGCAGATGCTAGCCTAGGTGTCAACTAACACACAAGAGGAAGCGAGCACATTAGCATCGTTATTTTGAGACTTATCCTCCACGTGTCAATCAACACTCCAATTACAAACTGCTCCCAATACCTCTCATCTGTCAGACATATCTGATTGGCTTATTTGCTTAGGTGCTGGTTGTTCAAAAGCTCAAAGAGCAAACCCTGACTGAATGTCATGTCTAAATTTACACTTCCCTCAGCCTGCGCACTACGTGTCACAAATGTATTTTTTGAGTGTGCCCCGTCAAGCTTGGCATCCTAATTAAAAAGTTTTAAATATTTGAACTTCATTAAAATACAGCGGGTGCATAATTATCGGTTTGTGATGGGTACTACCCACTTTTTTTGATTTAGCTACTTGCACAACTGTTTGGCTTAGCTTCATTAAAGCTGTGATTCTTGTATTCCCAGAGATCGTGACACATATGATGTTTTTGAAATCATTCTAATATGCTGATTTGGTGCTCAAGAAACATGTTATTATCAAAGATGAAAACAACTGTCATGCTTATATATATATATGCTTTTATTTTCGTTCTGTGTAACACACAGAATTTATAAACATTAATTTGTATACGCAGATTATAGTGACAATGTCTGTGAAACTTAAAAAAGGACCAAAATACACTATAAAATCACCATAAAATGTATTTAATTCTGCATTTTATGGTGATTTTATAGTGTTTTTTGGTCCTTTTTTAAGTTTCACAGACATTGTCACTATAATCTGCGTATACAAATTAATGTTCATAAATTTAGGCTTTAAGGTGTTTTAATTTTAATTCTGGCTCTTTTATGGTCACTATCTTGTTTTGAAAAGAGTTGTGGGAAAATTCTACAAAATATTTCATGGGAAAATTAACATCATATTGCTTTGGAACAAAATGAATCATTTTTCTTGAATTGCTTGAATATTTCTCTTTAGATGTGCTGTACAGATCGATCATGCTTGTGAACATGGAAACAGTTGTTTACGGCTATTTCTGTAAAGAGAGATGACAGACGATCCTTACACCATCTCTTTCAGAATAGAGATATTACCCATATTGAATTTATGTCAGCCACAAGTGGCTTATTAACTGCGAATATCCATCAGTAGAGTCAATACAGCTGTGAATGTTTAATTACATTTCAGCCAGAGAGAAATGTGATCTATAATTTCACACTAGCACAAATTAAGCCGTTCATCCACGGCCAATGCGCCACGGTATGTTCCGTGTTGGGATTTCTTGCATTGCAAAATCCATTTCACTTTAAAAACCTCATTTGAGCTACAGCTATGATTATGTTGAATGGCTTCCTCTCCTCTGTTTCTCCCCCAGTCAGTCTGTTCATAGAGTTTAATGTTCAGCTCCCGGTTTAGCTTGGTTTGCTCTGAAAGCGATGTCTCTGTTAGCTGAGCTGCCGCGTTCGTCGACCTTGGCCTTCGGAGAGAAATTGCAAATGCCAAGGAAATACTTCCTCATTAGTTTTACCCTTAGCCTACAGCCTTCACGGCGGGAGACATGATATAATCAGAGTCTTTGCGAGGCTCGGCTTGTCTAGCCTTTCTCTATACAGTCAAAGTCCGCCATCAAAAGCAATTCCCCTTATTTATGGGGTTTTCACCAAGTGGTCCACAAAGAATCAAGCTCGGAAAGGGGAGAGAATCCCTAAATTGACTGACATGGGGGAAGCCCATGTAAAACACTCTTTATAGCTCTAAAACCACACGTAAATGGAGGCCCTTGCCGTGTGAGAGGCCATAAAGATTGAATAATGAAATCAAAACAAGCTTTTTTATTATTAGGCTGTTATTCTATGTGCACGACTGTAACTCATTACACTTGTGGCGTGAGATGGCGTTTTACAATCCATCTTTATGCATCAAACTCTGTAATCAATGCCATGGTTTGCTGTTTGTCCTGCCGGCACATGGGCACAATGCGCAGCTCATCCATCCTGATATCAAATATTGTTGATGTTATTGTTGGTTACAGACATTACTACTCAGCTATGTGTTATGTGAGCATATTTCACAAGCATTTCTGATGCAAATGCGCATTATGTGTTTAACGGCCCCTGCAGAACAGGACAACAGCCTGAATAGGAAAATGCTGCATGATGCAGTATTGTATTTTAAGGCTCTTCTTTGTGTTCATCTGAACGTTATCATATGCACTCTCAGCAGTCCTTGTTTTCATTTTCCATGTAAAGAATCCATTGATACAATTTTATTTTAAAATCACATCGCTATTTGTACTGTTATTTCCTCTGCTTACACCAAGGACGCTTTCCTGCATTGATTCTGAGTGAGAGGGGTAAGAATATCCCCCCCTTTCCTGGCCCATTAAATTCCCTTAATATGTCTGCATGATATCGATTTCATATGAACCCCCACTTTGATGTTTGCAATTTCAGAGTCATATTTCAGTCCGGCGCACACCGGCCGACCTCTCTTTGTCGATTGGTTTGTCTTGACTGTACTTGAAGATAAGATTCAATAAAGGCAACCATATTAACTGCAGGCAGTTTCAGAATCATGTCTTGTTTGATGCAATTAAGTGTAATTTTCAAGCAATTTTAGTATGTTTCTAGGACTGCACATTTAACATTCATTTAGTGTAATTAATTTACACAACAAAGTAGCACAATTAGTTATGCTCTTTTATCTGTAAGGATTTTCTTAACAGCTTGAAGTACTGTTATTAATTGATGAATCCAATTAATCAACATATAATTAATTTGATTTAAAATATATAAATGGGTATGTGTTTATGTATACAAATATGTAGCCTGTATCTATATATACGAATACAAGCATAAAAGCTGCTCTATTTTCTAGGATGATCTTTCATGTTGCTTTCGCAGTTGAACATTCCAACTTTTGCATTAGCGTTATGTACCGCCATAGATCCGTGGGAGGTCTCCGCTGAGCTGCATGGGAGATATATATATTTTCTCTGCTTTCTCAGAAGCGCCATTCCCACAGAGCATAAAGTAAAAACTCAGTGACAGGCTGTGCGATTAAAAAAACATCTGCACACTGTCATTCAGTCCTATATTAAAGTTGTATAGAAAGTAAAACTAAAGTGTCAAAGTACAGATTCTGAACACTGCCAAAGTTTTTGTATGGAAAAACTCTGATATAATGAAACCGGAAACTCAGGAGCTACCATGGGAATTTCATGAGAAAAGTGGTTGACGTGCAACATGACATTCTTCAGTAATTCTTTAGATTAGATTCACGGAATATGAGTTTGTTTGACTGTTACACAATTTTTATATTTGCAAATGTTTTATATTTTGTGGCAATGGTTTATTGCACTTGTGTTATATGTTGTAGCTCTGTATTTGCTGAACCTTTATGACCATAAACATTTTATGTGTGTATAGACATGAACCTTGTACAATGAACCCTGAGATATTTGTTAAAATATGCCATTCTGTTCTATTTTAAGCTCTTTATGAGCCTAATGTCCTCTCCTGTTCTCAAACCAGTTTTGTTGCGCAGAAACCTTATAATTTACCAAACACAAACTTTTTAAGTTCAACACCTTTCCTTCACAGATTGTATCGATGGTCAGACAGTATTAACCTGATAAATGGTGTTATCATTGGACCTGGTGTGTCTTGGACCTGGATGTGTGGTTAATAAGTGCAGATGGTTTTTCATGTTTTTGGAGAAAATGGTTTTTACAGTCTTTTGTTTGTGTTTGTGTTTGTGTGTGTGTGTGTGTGTGTGTGTGTGTGAGAGAGAGTGAGTGTGTGAGTGAACTTGGGTACATGTTCTATTACCCTTTATGCTACACACTTTAAAAATAGTTTTATTGTTTGTTTTTTAATTCATACAGAAATTACATTCAGGAATAGTTTCATTGAGAATCATTGCAAAATCTTAATAGCTAAGCAAAATAAAACCACTTATTCCCATTATCAATAATTCATCTTACACATTTGATCTGTTTGAAGACTGAAAGAGTTCTGCATAACAAAGCTCTATTTTTAAGTATCATTGTTTGTTGAGTAGTCTGATTCACTGGTGTACATTTACAGTCTTATTTTTGCCTCATCTTAAGGAATTATATTTTTGTAGTGATACAGTATTGTTTACTAAAACAATCTTAGTCCACTGAATGCATGCACAGGAGGAAAAATGCAATGATGCAAACCTCAAGGTCAGTTATACTGCTTAACAGCTATGGTCAGATGAGCATATGACCACTCCAGGGTTTGTGGCATCTGGAAGAGTTTTTGCCTGAGCTGGCCGACTAGGAAGTATGACCCCTAAGAAATGAATTTTAAAAGTCGTCCATTCTCCCAGAGTCATTTGCAGGACTTGCCTGAGGTCTTTGGTGTCACTGAAGAGGATCGTTCTGCCATCTATGAAATTTTTCCTTACTGTTTCATGGTATTTCTCTGGGAAGCTTAGTTTTGACAGCTAAAAAAGAAACAAATGCACATATTTATATAGAAGACCATATAATTTGGAAAACAGTCAAATATATGCAGCATACATAGATATGTTTGGGGTCAGTAAAATTTTTATTTGAAAGAAATTACTTTCATTCAGCAAGGACCCATTAAATGATCAAAAGTATGTTTTATTCATAAGAGATTATTAAAAGATTTATATTCATAATTCGATTTTATCACGGTTTGTGCAAAAATTTTAAGGAGCATAACTGTCTTTCAAAATTAATTATAATAAAAAATATTGTTTGAGCACAAAATCAGCATATTACAATTATTTCTGCAGGATCATGTGACACTGAAGACTGGAGAAATTATGCTGAAAATTCAGCTTTTCCATCAAAACAGTTATTTTAAATTGTAATAATTATTCACAATATTTTGTTTGTAACATTTGTAAAATGTTTTTTTTTTTTTTTTTTAAATAAAATAAATGTTGTCTTGGTGAGTAGAAGAGACTTTCATTAAACAAATATTTAAAAATAAAATCACCAACCCCAAACTTTTGTATATATATAGTCACCTTGGAATTATAAGGTTCTATCTGACATTTTTTGTCAAAATTGAGTTATTCACATATTCTTATTCTATTCTGACTTGTTTTTTTTAAAGCTGTATAAGGTTCTATCTACAAAGTCGAATGGAATGCAAAAACTTTGAAGCTCGATATCTCAAAACTGTTTAGAATACAGATACAACCTTACAATTCCAAGGTGGTGATTATATATATATATATATATATATATATATATATATATATATATATATATATATATATATATATATATATATATATATATTATATATATATATATATATATATATATATTATATATATATATATATAAAATAAAGAGTGCTATGTCGAAACTAACTGCTGCTTTGACTTTTTTCGTACAAACCTCCTGACAAATATCATCAGTTTTCATGTTCATTACAGTTTGTGATGAGAGGGACAGGAAAGCATTTCTCCCTGCTTTCTTCAGTCTGCGGTTCCCACGAACCTTGGCCAGCTCGTTCTTGATAGAGTAATTTAAGTTCACTGTGCAAAGCTGAAACATTTCCAACTCCCCTACAGTGAACCGGAAGTCTTTCTTAAGGAAAACCTCAAACAGCTCAGGGTCTCCATCTCTTTCTAGAAAGTTCTCCACCTCATGTCCAATGATGCAGAGTTCCAGGCTATTGTAATTGAACACTTCCCATATTGTCTTGGTATTATCAGCAGCACAGAATGATCCGTCTATCTCGTTACTCTGTTGGTCATCTTCAACACATTGAATAATCCAACTTAATCTGCAAGGCCAGCGGTCCACCAAAACCACCCAAGCTGCTATCTTCTCTGGAGGTGGAGGCTCCAATTTTTGGGTCTCCATGATCATAATGGTTACTCGAATTGAGTTAATCACTCGTCTCATGGACATGGTGTCTCCGGATATATATGATTGAAGTTTGCTTTTATGTCTTGAGAAGATGCAAGAAAATGTAGACTCGATTAACCTATTCGCTTCATTTAGATTAAGTTCTGTTGCAGCAAAGGTTTTAAAGTTTCCCTTGTTTGCAATCAAAGGGGTGACTTGTTCTTCTTCAGTCTCACTGCACTTTACAGAATACTCATCTTCAACAGAGAATGATGTCACAGGACCTCCTAAAGTAGATGCAGCAGTCCCCTCAAGAGGAATGTCTTCAGAGATCTCAGACTGACCACGGACAATGTTTTCAAAGAGGCTGGACTTTGATGCATCAGATAGTGCAGGTACGGTGAAGGGCAGTGTGATTATACGATCTAGAAAGTCATATGCAGAGTCTCTTTTGTTTAGACAATCTTCTGCCTGTTGGACCTGCCTAACCAGGACTTCTGGATCAACAGCAAGCACAGAAATAAAGGGACTCTCTTCATCAGATAGGAGAATGTTGATGGCATCCAAAACACCGACAATTTTCTTGGGTGTGCAACGATCCAAGTTGGTGATCTCCAACACCACCCTGATCCTCCTCCTTTCGAAGATCTCCATTAAGTAAATAAAGCAGCACAGCAGTCTCATCTCCTTACGAACTACATGCATTAGTCCCAGCTGCTGACTTACCTTCTTGTTGTCCAGCCTTTGTCTAATTTTAAGGTCTTGGTTGAAGATGAGGTTCTTCAACAACAATAATATGAATCGTAGAGCTCCAACTGCAGGAACACCAAGTGCAGCGATGGCAAAACCTTCTAGCACACCATACCCACTTGACGACTCAACTTTATCTCCTTCTTGATAGTCCTTCATATCTGGAAATCCATATATAATGATAGGAACCAGAATAAGAAGTGAACCAATGAATCCCATGAGTATTAGTGCCCAAATGGGGATGCAGCCCAACTTTTTGGACCTCCAGTTCTTTGGAATATCCTCAATCTTCTTCTTTCCTGCATCTTTCTCTTCGTCGTGTTGGGCGATCCGGAAAAGTCCCAGCTGGAGCTTACCAAAGTTGTTTTGAAGAGCCTTGCACAATTGCATTACCAGTCCAGCCCAGAGCAGGTCACTGCCTGCAAAATGCCATGCGCTGAACCTCACGAACAGATAACGAATGTTCTTCATGTTCTGGTTCTGCTCCGTCCACACGGGCCGATAGAAGAGGAGCCGCAAGATCAGAGAGAGCATATCAGAAACAGACGGTGTAATTGAGCGAGGCTTTGATTCCTTAGTGTACTTCTCTTCTCTTCTTTTTGCCTCTCGATTCATATGCACTGCAAATGGGAGATAAAGAGGCAAACACATCAAAATATTCAGGACATCTGGGAGGACTTGTAGGGTCAGTCATTATAAGTTGTTTGAAAAAAGAGTGCACACTTACCCTCGATGTTCTTGAGCACCGTGTTGATCCTGTTGTGACATTCTGAATACAGACCCACCGTCACAGGAGAAGAAACCTTTGTGAGGGTTTTTGATAATGCATAAGCATACACATTATCAGAGGGAATATCCATCCCTAGGAATGAAACGAAGTTAAAAACGCTGTCATTTTTAACTCTAAATTTGAGATTTCATAACACAAATAATGTGTTATCTTGAGTAAAACAATGATTTATGCCTTTACTACACTACAAGGAATAATTTACTCATAACCTATATCTTTGGCCAGTATTTGATTTCAGGGTGAAGTCTACCAATTCATCAATTTGTTTTCAATCATGAGCTGCACAATGTTGACACACATGGGTGAAGCAGGTCGCATAAATGTAGATAAGACCAATAAATACATACAGTGCGATAAATGCGCAGAGGACAATTTTTCATGGTTATATCTGAAAGGGTAAAGTCCCGGTTTCATTCAAACAGAGAAAGAATAATGGATTAAATGTTAATAATAGGTGGAGGACTCTCAGATAGAGCTATAAAGCTGAATGTGAAGCATGATTATTTTGTATCACAATCATATTGTGTACAGCTGCATTTTTTGTTTGTCTAGTATCTTGAATTCTTGAACTCAAGAATTCTCAAGTATACTTGAGTATTGAGTTTGCAATTCCTTTGTATTATGTATTACGTACCCTTTTCGATTGCCATCTGTCCTGTATTTTTCGGTCTTTCGTGTTCCTGGAAATTAAACCAAAATACAGAGCAATTATATTGCAAAAGATTCCAAACGCATAAATGTTGATGTGCATTAACACTAATTTATTGCGCTCTTTTGCTGAATTTTTGAAACAAATACCATGAAGCAATGCATTTCTTTCATTTAATTCAGCTAGGCAATATCTTCCCAGAAAGGAAAAGCATACCAGATAATATGGCAAAAACGTACCAATCTACATGCTGACAGCAACATATTAAATTGGAATGTATATAAAACATATCTTTTTAACAGTTTGTGTTGCACTTTTGAAATGAAGCCACCATGCAAAGCTATTTGAATCTCTTACTATGAAAAATATGATAATGAGGAACAGAATGTCTCACCTTCACCCAGCAGAATTAACAAGCAATCCTCCAGGCACTGTTTACAGCAAAATTGCTTGTAGACTAATGTCATTCTCCATTTTCAGAGATATTTCATGTAGACAGAGGAAGAAGGCTTTTGTTTTACCAGATGCAGTAGAGTAGAGAGAAAGTGGAAGAGTGTGTTTGCTGGTGTGTAAACATTAACTGAAAAGTAATAAACTTTGGGTCAGTTGTAGTTTAACTTTGGAACAAACCTTAAACCTGACTCTGTATGTAATTGATAACTCCAATATAATGTATAACTGATATTTATGTATTTATTGCTACATTTATTAGTGATACAGTCATGCAAGTTTACTTATCAAACATCCAAACATAAAATGGATCACTATTGTGCAAAGCAGCAGAACTGGCACTATTTCATTTCTGTTGAATTTTAATGTACGTTACGTGTAAAATTGACATCCGCATTAATATTTTTACTGCATTTTAATTATATAATTTTATATTGAATATTATTTTTATGTAGCAGAGCTCAACAGTAAGGATGACCTGCAGGTCAGAGGCCAGTGTGAGAGTTTGAGACCAATTGATGTCGGTTTTTCCACAGTTTGTTGCATAAGATTGATTATGTACTTTTGTACATGTACTGTATATAGATTTGTGTAACTTGCGAACATTAGGTTGTGACATTTAGTTTGAATTCCGCTTGTTGGCTAACATTGATGAGGTTTTGTCGAAACCGCAGGAATAACTTATGAAAATCTTGGTGTGATAGCATCAGTAAGAGTGGGTTGACAATTACAAGCTACTTGTACTATGTTTACTACGTTTTTTCCTTTCCAATTTTTTTTTATGAATTTATGGCTGTCTTTAAATTTCCTGTAATTGTAGCCACGGTATAAAATTCATAAAAATGATTAAAGGGTTAGTTCACCCAAAAATGAAAATTCTGTCAGTATTTACTCACCCTCATGTTGTTCCAAGCCCGTAAAACCTTCGTTCATCTTTCGGAACACGAATTAAGATATTTTTGATGAAATCTGAGAGCTGGATCACTCCTCCATACTAGTCCATAGGCTTCTTCAGGGATTGAACTTGCCGGCCTCGAATGGTTATTAAAGATATCGTTAAAATAGTCCAAGTGACTACAGTGGCTCAATCTTAAGTTTATCAAACGTCGAGAATACTTTTTGTGCGCAAAAAAACCAAAAATAACGACTTTATTTCAACTATTCATTTACTTCTCTGTGGGCCTCGAGTCAGTTCACTAGTGTAATAGCGTACGCTTCTGTTGTTGTACATCACACGCATCACACACATGACCAGCGTCGGCCAATAGTGAGCCTACGTGTGACGTAGCTCTACGCTATTACACTAAGTTAACTGACTAGAGGCCCAAAGAGAAGGAAATGAATAGTTGAAATAAAGTCGTTATTTTTGTTTGTTTTTGCGCACAAAAAGTATTCTCGTCGCTTGATAAACTTAAGATTGAGCCACTGTAGTCACTTGGACTATTTTAACGATGTTTTTAATAACTTTTCGGGGCTGGCAAGTTTCAATCCCTGAAGAAGCCTATGGACTAGTATGGAGGAGTGATCCAGCTCTCAGATTTCATCAAAAATATCTTAATTCGTGTTCCGAAGATGAACGAAGGTCTTACGGGGTTGGAACAACATGAGGGTGAGTAAATACTGACAGAATTTTCATTTCTGGGTGAACTATCCCTTTAATGTTGGAACATTTGAAAGGTTTGAAAGGGCAAGTAGAATCTGAATACTGCAGTAGGAAAAAATCATAGCATTGAGGCTTAGGTATTCTTTTTTATTCTGAGGCAACTTACAACTTGTGCCCTGTCCCAAATGCCACACTTCATGTACACTTGCAGACTTTTGGGGCTCTGTTTTAACGATCTCACTGCATGGTCTAAAGCGCAAGTGCACTTAGGGCGTGTCCGAATCCACTTTTGCTAGTTTAACGATGGGAAAAATGGTCTGCACGCCCGTTGCATGCTAAAAGGGTTGTCCCTATTCTATTAATGAGTAATGGGTGTGTTTTTGGCTTAACATGCAAAAAAACTAAACAGAGTGTAATTTCCCATTCCCTTTAAAAGCCAGTTGCGCTTGCGCCACGGCGGACTCGCTGTTAACAATGGTGGAATTTGCAAGCGGAAAGACCGAACGCGTCTCCAGAGAGCACACGAATCTGCTCGTGCGTGAGGTTAAAGCATACAAGCCGGATTCCACCATATCTTTATGTACACAATATTAATCTTTTACATTGTAATCCTTTTATTTTTAATATTTGGCTAGTTTGTGTGCTTGCGTCCCTGTGTAATAAGGAGAGTGTAATTGTTGTGGACCCGCCTATCAGAGCACATTACTAACGTGCTCTTTAAATAACAAAAAAATATTGCGCCATTGACTTTAGACCAGGTTTTTGTTGGTCAATGGCGCAGTCTATTTCAGTTGCCTCAAAATAGCAATGCACCAACAATGAGCCTGAACACACCTCGTTTTCAGACCAGTACGCCCATAGGCACACAAATGGACGCAAATGCATTTGATATTTAAACAACGTGGTGCAGGACGTGAAAATGATAACTGCGTCCGGCTGAAACTTGCAAAAAACACTTGCATTGCGCCGGGTGTATGATAGGGCCCTTGGACTGCCATGTGAGTGTGTTCGTTCAGTCCACAAGACCATAGGGTGTCCCATTTGTCATTTTAGGTTACAGATGCATTTTATGGCCAATATATGTGCACTCAATGCACACTGTTGCCAAGCACGCAAACCTGCAAGCTGTGCTGCAGACTTCTACCCAACAGTCAAAGTGGCATTTAGTCACGAAAGTGTGGCCTTTAAGGGTTCCATTTGGGACAGGGCCCAAGTGGTCTGATTTGTATGGAGCCCCTAAAGAGATATGGTGGTGGAAAAAATCTGAGATGGGAGGAAAAAAACATATTTAAAAACTTTTGCATTTGCTTGGAAAAGTATTGCAGTCCCCCATGAAACTTTCTCGGGGGAACACAAACATTTCGAGAGCAAACGTAAAGTTTCTTCGGGGAGCGCAACATTTTGCAAGGGAATGCAAACTCCCTATATCTCATATTTTTTTCCCCACCACCATGTCCCTCCGTAGATTTGACCATGTGGCTCCGTAGATTTGACCCAGCTACGGTAAACCTGAATATGCATTACTTAAAAACATGATGGAGCCATTTGTGAGCTGCACTTAGCTCTGATAATGCATGCCAGTTTAGAGTCTGAGCCACAAGTGCCACAGATTTCAGCATGACTACCACATGCTATCTGCCAGCTCTCCCAAACAAAGAGATTAAGAATTTGAGTTTAGGAATTGTATTACCATTATAGTTTGATGTATGTTAATCACTGTATGATTTCAACAATTTCAGTTTTATTCTGTTCGCATCTACAATCGCATTTGCTTCTGTGTATTGTATTTCCTGCAGCATGATGCAATAGAGAAGCGTAGAATATAACAACAGAATATGCTGTTTTTCTATGAAGGAAAATTTTTATGTATTTTTCCTTGAAGGCACATCTGTCGTAGTTGTCGAGGATACAAACAGAAGAGGGGAAAAAAAAGCTCAGCACAAACTAAACATGCTATTACGACTCTAAAATAGTACAATATATAGAAAGAAAAAAGATGCAAGGGCTGACAGCTCTGTGGCATTTTTAAAATAAATAACAATAATATGTTGTATTTACATGACCGGTAATACATTCTCAATTCACAAAACCACCTCCCCGGTAGTGATATTTCTAAAACCAAAATCATGTAGAAATTTTGAGGTATTAACATTTTGAAAGCCCTAGTTGCTTTTTATTGGAAGACCGTGTTTAAAAAGGCCTCAAGCTAATTCACTGCAGCTCTATTCAGCATGAACTTTATATTGAAAATGCTTGAATGACTGGTACTTTGTCAGGAGCTAATAACAGTTGGCTGTGCTTTCATGACTCTTTCAAAGTCACTTTTTCATTGGAGGTGCTGGATTTCCCTTTGTAGAGAGTGTGGGATTCTGTTAATTTCTGTAAATAGATTTCCCAAATTAGATTCCCTAGGCTAAATTAAGTGTGCTAATTGGAAGTACAGCACCTCCCAAATGTTTCCCTTAGGATTAATTACAATTGCAGAGACAATCTATCCTGCCCGTTTTCTGCTGCGTAAGATACAGAGGATGTTCCCTGAATAGGTCATTGTATTTCCTCGTATGCATTACAGGAGCAGCGGTTTTCTATGAATGCAAACCATAGACTTGTGTTTAGAGCTGTTCATTGCTCTTTGAAATAAAAACGTATAAATAAAGAATCACATAAATTAATGACTGAAAAAAAGAGGCTCGAGTCCAGAGTCAGGAGCACATTATTATTCATCAAAGAAAGTCATACCAGAGGACTGTTCATATTGGACTTTTGTTTAAAAAAAAGTCTCTTTACACGCTTTAGGTTTTAATCATAGGTTTACCACAATCTAGATCACTCTGAAATAAGCCCATCCATCATCTAAGACAATCAGATTGCTGTTTCCATCATAGCTTTCCTCAGTAATTGCCACAATATTACAAAATTAAGGCTTTACGACTCTTTATTCTGCCTCGTTCTGCCTCGTGACTCTCAATTATAGCCTGCAATGAGACGTTATAACTTAAATTATGTTTTTATTCTTTTTTTGAATGATTCTTCTCCTGGTTTTCACACTTTTAGGGTGTTACATTTTCAACATTGCAGATGTTGCACGCCAAAGTGGGATAAATGGGAATGCGTTCAAAAGAGAAGGCTGTCTGGATGTATTTTAATATTGGTACACCTGGTGTGATGTATGGACCCTGGATTCCACTTCCAGATTCATTACTGAGGGTATCATCTGACTATGCTGTAGAAACAGTAATTTTTATAGACAACAGCACTGCAACGCAAGGTTTCTTTAAAATTATACCTCATTAGCATTGCATATCCAATATCAAAAAATGGTTTTATCTACTAATGTGACAGTGTCTGCTTGCAAATGTCAATTGTCTTGAACTTCACTTCTTTAGTATTCCAGAGGCAACTTGTACAGATACTTTTTTTTAGCTGTATTGCTGCATTTTAGGTGTCCCTTTTTATATTTTGGTCATTGTTTAAAAGCTGTGCACCAGACGGTCGGCCAGCATCTGTAGAGCTAGTTTTTGTGACGTGTTCCACACTTCTGTGGGAGTTCGTCTGATTCAGCATGTTGAATCGGCATTGGCCGTCAGTGAGAGAGAAGGCTATGATTGGTAGACAGTTTAGCGAATTAATCAATGCAGGAGGAATAAAAGCGAAAGTGATGAAAGCTAGCAAAGAAGCCAAGACGTGTAAGAGAAGAAATTGATGAGCGTGATTGATATTACGGTTTATAACGGTTTGAATATCTGCAGTTCTAGTTTCAGTTTCTCTTTTTGAATGACGAATATACTATTGATCGGCCTACCTGCTGATATACAGTTATTTCCTTAGTCGTAGGCACAGAAAGCACATGCTGCAATCGCTTGTAGTCCTATTGTACGGTGGACGAGAGAGCTCAACACACTGCAACTGAAAAAAACACATGGAAAAAGAAAAAACACCAGAAAATTAAGAAAACATCAGTTCGACAATACATGTGCCGCAAAGCCTACTCACAACACAACCAAACATGCTGCAATCCATCTAACAATTCCCAGAACATTAGTTTTTGTTTCCTAGAACCATTTTTAAGGTTTGTTTTTGGTTAGCCAGGAAAGTTCTCTTAACGGAAATAGAACGTTAGTTTTTGGTGTGTAGAACGTTACGTTCTCCTAACATTATTTTAACGTTGCTCTAACATTATTCTAATGTAATGATTTGGTTGTGGTGGTAAGACAGCATTCAGCAGAAAGAGGAGAATCCAAAAGCAGTTTATTAACAAATATAATCCAAGGTCATAATCCAGACAGGAACAAGAAATCCAAAACTCAGGAACAAATATATAAAGGAACCAGGAACTGCTCAAAATGCTGACAGAAAGTGTGAACCAGATCAAACAAACAAGACTTCATACTGAATGAAGGCAAAAAGGCATTTAAATAGACAGGGTGATGATCAAATTAAACAAGACACAGCTGAAACAGATAAACTAATAATAAGCAGGGGGTTCTGGGAAATGAAGTCCGCGAATAACAGAGTCTATGGAAACAGTGAGGGACTAGGGTGCCATCTGTTGGTACAGCTGACAGATGTAACATCTAATGTTCCCAGAACTTTCCAGATTCAATCTAGGTATATTCTAAATAAAAGATACAGATTGTACTGAATGTCAGCTTGCTTATTTTGTTCAAGGATTTATTCAGCAAACAATAAACTATGCTTCGAACCACAGGTCGAGAGCTGTTGTTCCAACCATACAACTTTGCTATGCTGTTTGCGAATGTTCGTTAGAACGATGGTTTCGGGAAACACCGACTCGTTTAACTAGGCTATTCTTCCTACTGGCACATCCGGGAACTTAACTGTCGATTTCCTCACCGCCACTTTTTAGGGGAAAATAAACTGGACTTCAATACAAAATAGCGTCACAAAACAACGTCTGTACACAGCCGTCAGTCGTGAATAACTTAAGAAATCACTAAGATTCTATATACATATAGAATAAACATTTATTTGACTTAAAGTAGGATATCAGTAGCCTACATTTATTTCTTACCTCTGAATTGTAGTTTAGCGGAACATGCTTCTTTTGGAGAGAAAAAAATCTCGATTAACAATTAGGTTCTCTTTAATAAAGTTGTCAAATCTATCCGAAATTATATTTACTCTCACATAGGCTATTAATTAAAAGTAATTATTAAGAGAGAGAGAGAGAGAGAGAGAGAGAGAGAGAGAGAGAGAGAGAGAGAGAGAGAGAGAGAGAGAGAGAGAGAGAGAGAGAGAAACGAATATTAGTCAGTTAGCCAGTAAAAGGAAATGAGTATTAATTTTTAAATTACGCGAGTGCGCGGTTTTCTGTGGAAGCGCGTGCAGATGAGAGGCGGCTTTATCTGCACGCACTTTGGGTGTGATCACAAAATGCAGGAATGAGTAAAATTATGCGCCAACATAATATACTAATGGCATATAGTAGCTTACCGATTTAATGATAATGTCACAGATAAAAACTATGGAATCACTTTCACAATGCGAACAATTTTTTTCTAGCCTGACCAGAACCATATCTAGTTTTCGTTATAACTAGGCTACCTTTAGTTATCATTTTTGGTATGAATGCTTTAAGAGCTGTATTTCTCTTTTATGAAGCTGTATAGGTGCAGACAGAATCCATGGCCTTGTTTTTACATTTTCTACACTCATTTTGGAGGGAAGTCTTTGGAATTGTGCATGCGGCATGGATTTTAAACATGGCAAAATTTGTTAAAATGTTCTGAGTGCATTCTTATCACTTGCTGAAAGGATTACAAAATTGGCCAAAGGCACAATCTTTAATGCCATCTATGAGAGAACTCCTGACATTAAAAAGGATTTGAAAAGCCTTGTGTTAATGTCATGCTGCCCCCTGTCATAGTATGGAAGCATATGGGTAGGCCTATGTCACAATTATATGTATAGTTAGTTTCGTTTTCATGGACTTTTAGTTTGTATTCATCTGTTGACTGTTTCCTTTGTTCAATTTCCCGCCACTCATCAGTTTCCAGTTTCACTGATTTGTGCCGGTAAACATTTATTTTGTGCTGTTTCGTTTCTTAGATCTATATTAAAATAATATAGGCTATTTATTGGTCAGTCTGAGGTCACGCAGCTCCCATGCTCCAAATTCACGCAAAATAGTCTCGTTTGTTTGTGCCGGTAAAAAAATCGTTTGTGCTGCTTCGGTTTTTAAAATCATAGACACTGAATTATAGGTCTATGAATTTGACCCGTCAGATTCCGCGACCCTATATATTTATCAATATCTGATATGCTTTATAAAACAGGCAGGGGCGGTCACACATCACATGAGTCACTTTATTGAACATTACATTCATTTATGGTCACATTTTTCGGTATGAATTAATTTGACCCATCATATTCTATCAATCTCAGAGTAAGGCGGCGCCTATGCATTTGTAATGAAAAATATAGGATCTCCAACATTATTGGGTCATTATAGTTAATAGTAGCCTAATAAGAATAAAAATAACCATATCTGTATCAGACAATGAGAATATTTTATACAAAACGAAACCATCATTAACACAGTCCAGCATTAAACAACAGCGTAACATAACGTTGACACCAAACGGCTGTCGACGCCTTTAAGGCAGAAAATTATCCCAGCCGTTAAACAAAGTGGTTCTATCACCTGCAGACGCTTAATAATCTTCGGAAACACCAGATACTATAGCCTACTACAATTTCTCTGTTCACGCTTACTTCATCTGCCAGTTAATTTACCGTTCGTATCAGCTCTGCCACCGGTGTGTTTCCTTCCAACACCTCAACATGAACATACGTATGTTTACCTGTTGCCGAGCCACGCCTTGATGCAGTGATTGACAGGGCGGGACGGGGCGTGGATGCGTTTCGGGGAACGGCTCGGAATGCATTTTTCATTTGCACATTGAATTTTGCTACATTCATTGCGGGACATTTAAGGAAAATGCAATCACACGTGTCTTAACTGCAATTAAGAAAAATAACATTTAAATGATCATTTTGCAACTGTTTTTGCTTGAACATGTTAAACATATCTATTAATTTCTGTAATACATTTTCATTTCAATTTTGCAACTTATAAAGCGTTAAAATATGTATTCAATAGGAATATACATATTAGGCTACAACTAGTGTAAAATGGCAAATGTAATTTATATAATTTCATTTTCATTTTGCACCAAACGTTGCACAAATGTAATGGAAAATGTAAATTTAAATACAGAAATGTATTACCATTTTACATATTGTATTGTCATTTTGCATTTCAAAATGTTACCCATATGCTTCCATAGTATGATGAAGAGTGTATTGGTGCTTTGAAATCTGAACTTTCTCTTGCACAATGCATTCTTTACACAATACTGCCCTCATCTGTATGTACTGTGAAATCAGATTAAGGCTCCTTTATTTGAATTGAAATGTACACACTGTTAGTAACATTTAAAGGCTCCCAAAACACATAGGCCTACACTATCTCAAATGTGTTATGAAAGAATCTGAATTTCCCAAGACTAAAAAAAAAAAAAAAGTGCCATAAAATATAGACAAAGTGGATAAGAAGTATAATCCAGTAGCAGTAGTATAATTGGGTAAATTACTCTTAAAAAAAAGTAATTTATTAATAGCTACTATTACATCTTCAACAGTGCAGCTATTTAGATTAGCCTACTGTACAGATTATTCTCTATAAAAAGTACTGCATTACTTATTATTACTTTCTAAGTCTCAACCATGACCAGTAAATCAATACAAGGATATACATAAATCTGCTCTTCTAATTCCTTTAAATAAATAACATAAAATTGCATAAATTATTCTTGAACTGACCAATGTATTTAAAGGGAGAAGGTTAGATTTAAAAAAAAAAAACACATACATTTCTTCTTTAGACATTACGTTTTGGTGTTATATCCACTACTATTGTTTTTATAATGTTTCTATAGTATACACTTTTTAATTTAATTAGCCTACATCAGAAGTAACTGTATTAATTACAGAAAATTAAAAGTAATCCCTAACTTTACTTTTCCAAGGGAAAAGTAATTAAATTACAGTAATTAATTATAGTAATGCATTACACCCAGCACTGTCCAGTAGCGCCATACGAATACTGACCATGTAATAGCCTAATCAATCCTGGCTCTGTGTTTTTGAAGGGGAAGAACGTGGTTAAGCAAATGTCCCCATCGTGTACGCAGTGTGAATAAATGCTATAGCTTAACATCTGCTGAATTCACTGAAAACCCTGTGTAAAATTTGATTTGCATAATTGAAAGCTCAAACTGTCAATCAGTGACCAATTTATAATCATGCTCGTGACACGATGATGAGATTTTCGCTTAGGCTGGCTAATTTTGAATATTAATTCAATGAGCAGCACGAGTTCATGTTGACAACTAACGTTCGGCCCATGCGGTCTCAAGCAGCTTGTAAGCAGTGGGAACTGAATGTGTTGATGGAAATACGCTCCCTTGAGCCTGAACGTGCAAGTGATGTCCATTACGATGCTGGTCGGCTTCCTGACAGCGGATTGGTATGTGACTGATAGCATTTGCATGAAACAAGTCTTAATTAAAAAGCCTGAATGTTAAATGAACATCCTTATGGTTATTTTGATCAAAAGACAGTAAAGACATTTGCAATGTTACAAAAGATTTATATTTCAAATTAATGCTGGTTAAGTTTCTATTCATAAACGAATCCCGGTGTCACAGTTTTCTGCAAAAATAAAATAAAATAAAATAAAATAAAATAAATTAAGCAGCACAACTGTTTTCAACATTGGTTATGAAATGTTCTTGAGCAGCAAATCAGCATTTTAGAATGATTTCTGAAGGATCATGTGACTTAAGACTGGAGAAATTATGCTGAAAATTCAGCTTTGCCATCACAGGAATAATTTACATTTTAAAATATAATATTAATATAGAAACTTATTTTAAATTGAAATAACATTTTACAATTCACAATTGTTTTTACTGTATTTTTAATCAAATAAATACAGCCTTGGTGAGCATACGAGACTTCTTTTGAATATGAAAAAAATCATACCAACTTAAGTGTGACTCTACAGATTTTTAGTGGCAATGATTGCTTTCTATGCTTAAACTAATTTTTATTATTCAAAATATCAGTCTTATTGTGCATTTTATTGGATTTTCAGCTGTATTTATGTATTTAAATCTGATGAATCAAAAGTGAATTGCTTTTTTTTTTAATGTAATGCAATGTTTTGACCCAACAAATACAGTTTTGTATGGATGCAGCATTATGTTGTTTACCAACCAGTGCCAGGCAAGCATATGAGCGCTCGAGGGCACGCGGCTTTTGGAACCGGTGCTGCTGGACCTGGTCAGCTGTGAGGCAGGATATATAAATTTTAAAAGTCGTCCAAGAGACATTTGAAACACTGTTACATTCGCCTTCAATGTTTTGCCATAGGAAACCTAGTCAAACCTAGTCATTTTTCATATTCATCACCGTTTTTAGAAGGTATTTCTTTCAGCTCTTTTCTATCTGCGGCTTGCCTGGATTCTGGTCAACTCATTTTTTTTATTGAGTATAGTCTAAATTAACTTTTTTCCAGCACGCAAGGAAATGATGGGTCTCTCTGCATGAGCAAGTTATCAACACCTTACTCCACTAAAATACAGCAGAGCACTACATTCAATTTTAAGTTCAGTTCTAGTGTTCTACTGTCACCAATATCATTATCACACAAGTCTTATTAACATTATATTTTATCTGTTGGATCATGACCAAAAGGCATCAGGTCAGTCTCATAAGAGAATGTCTCAAACTGGTGTAGGCCTAATCATGATTCGAAATGCACTTTTTATTACATTGGTGGTGAATTCATTTTTTTTATCATTCAGTTTATACTCAAATGTCATCACTCTCTAACCAAGGAGTGTGCTGCACAATTTGAAAACCACTAAACAAGTCGATGTTGGCGATCTCTAAGACCAGTCCCCTTCTGAAACGTTCCAGCTGTTGACTGACTCGACGATGAGATTCTTCACCAACATAAAGGTAAAACTATAAAGACATGAAGGGCAAAACCACCCATAATGGCTTCATACGGTGAGCTGAATTAGAATGAGGAACATTCTAAAAAAAAAATTTTTACTGTATATTAAAAATCATATTAAATTGTGTTATGATTAACCAGTAACCTCTAAAAAGTGAAACAACAGCTTGTACACAATAGGATGCACGTCCCTGCTCAATTTGGCTCTACATAGTGTAATAATCCCATGTTTGCTAGGGGCTGTTCTGGCTATTTAATACACAAGGAGTCATATATATGCCATTATACTACATTGACATTTGGTAAAATAGTTTACAACCTTGTTTAAAATGTGATTAAAGTAATTAACTTACAATTCACTGCTGAGTTATTCAGTATGTGGGCTGAAAGGCTGTACCTGAAACTGTGTTCTTCTGCGGCTCTGTAGTTATGAGTCACAAGCAGTGCTCGAATTTAATCAAGTCTTATGGGGGGTCCCCACCATAAAAGAAATTTCACCATAAAAAATTGTTTTGGGCGGGGGGTTGTTTAGTTGGTTAAATAGTCTCGCAATATACAATTTATACAAAATATACAATATATTTGATCATAATATGCATATACTATTTATTAAAAACTGTTGATAAAGAAATATATATATATATATATATATATATATATATATATATATATATATATATATATATATATATATATATGTATGTATATATATATATACAGGTCCTTCTCAAAAAACTAGCATATTGTGATAAAGTTCATTATTTTCCATAATGTAATGATAAAAATTAAACTTTCATATATTTTAGATTCATTGCACACCAACTGAAATATTTCAGATCTTTTATTGTTTTAATACTGGTGATTTTGGCATACAGCTCATGAAAACCCAAAATCTCAAAAAATTAGCATATCATGAAAAGGTTCTCTAAACGAGCTATTAACCTAATCATCTGAATCAACTAATTAACTCTAAACACCTGCAAAAGATTCCTGAGGCTTTTAAAAACTCCCAGCCTGTTTCATTACTCAAAACCGCAATCATGGGTAAGACTGCCGATCTGACTGCTGTCCAGAAGGCCATCATTGACACCCTCAAGCAAGAGGGTAAGACACAGAAAGAAATTGCGGTGGCATGGAGACAATCAGCCTGTGGCACTGCTGAGGTGTTATGGAGGCCCAGGATGCTTCGATAGCGGCCTTAAGCTCATCCAGAGTGTTGGGTCTTGCGTCTCTCAACTTTCTCTTCACAATATCCCACAGATTCTCTATGGGGTTCAGGTCAGGAGAGTTGGCAGGCCAATTGAGCACAGTAATACCATGGTCAGTAAACCATTTACCAGTGGTTTTGGCACTGTGAGCAGGTGCCAGGTCGTGCTGAAAAATGAAATCTTCATCTCCATAAAGCTTTTCAGCAGATGGAAGCATGAAGTGCTCCAAAATCTCCTGATAGCTAGCTGCATTGACCCTGCCCTTGATAAAACACAGTTGACCAACACCAGCAGCTGACATGGCACCCCAGACCATCACTGACTGTGGGTACTCCAGTGCTGCTTCTCTGTAGCCCAGGTCAGGCGCTTCTGCCGCTGTTTCTGGTTCAAAAGTGGCTTGACCTGGGGAATGCGGCACCTGTAGCCCATTTCCTGCACACGCCTGTGCACGGTGGCTCTGGATGTTTCTACTCCAGACTCAGTTCACTGCTTCCGCAGGTCCCCCAAGGTCTGGAATCGGTCCTTCTCCACAATCTTCCTCAGGGTCCGGTCACCTCTTCTCGTTGTCCAGCGTTTTTTGCCACACTTTTTCCTTCCCACAGACTTCCCACTGAGGTGCCTTGATACAGCACTCTGGGAACAGCCTATTTGTTCAGAAATTTCTTTCTGTGTCTTACCCTCTTGCTTGAGGGTGTCAATGATGGCCTTCTGGACAGCAGTCAGGTCGGCAGTCTTACCCATGATTGCGGTTTTGAGTAATGAAACAGGCTGGGAGTTTTTGAAAGCCTCAGGAATCTTTTGCAGGTGTTTAGAGTTAATTAGTTGATTCAGATGATTAGGTTAATAGCTCGTTTAGAGAACCTTTTCATGATATGCTAATTTTTTGAGATAGGAATTTTGGGTTTTCATGAGCTGTATGCCAAAATCATCAGTATTAAAACAATAAAAGACCTGAAATATTTCAGTTGGTGTGCAATGAATCTAAAATATATGAAAGTTTAATTTTTATCATTACATTATGGAAAATAATTAACTTTATCACAATATGCTAATTTTTTGAGAAGGACCTGTATATACATACATTTACAGTCCAATGTTATTTAACAAAGAGAGATAAACTGCTATTCTTCTTTTAAATTACTTACTAAAGTAATACTGGATTTAGAGGGTGACAAAGCAGCAGATCTAAAAGGTCAACTATGTCAAATGTACCAGGGCATTACATAGTATAAGGCACTTGAAGAGTAGTAAAAGCAAGTGGAGGTCCTCTTTACCTGCACACTAGATAATGCCATGGTTTGGTTTCAATTTTTAAAAAATAAATATACATAATAAAATGAAATATATACTTACCGTTCAGAAGTTGAGATCGATAAGATTTTTATGTTTTTTAAAAGTAGCCGAGTCTCTTCTGCTCAAAGTTGCATTTATTTGATAAAAAAAAACAGTAATATTGTGAAATATTGTTACTGTTTTCTATGTGAATATATAGTAAAGTGTAATTTATTCCTGTGATCAAAGCTGAATTGCTAAAATTAGCTTTAGCGGCGCCAATCAATCAGTTCTGCAAACGATGTCTTGCGCACAGCGCTCTTTAGATGTGGGGTGGGGCGTTTACATTTTAAAGAGACATGGCAAAACCTTTAACAACAAATTTAACATCAATTATTGTAAATAATTAATTCACGAAATTGACCATTTATTGCATGCATTTAATCAGATTTGCCATTATTATTTTTACTAAAATAAAAATATCCGAGGGACCCACCTAAGTCTATTTTTTTACTTCTTATGGGGGGTCCCGGATCCCCCCAGCCCCCCCCCCCCCCGTTCCCCCCCCCCCTCCATTCGAGCACTGAATTGAGGTTTTATATATATATATATATATATATATATATATATATATGTATAATCAGGTGAATGGTTAACTGTATGGTAAACAAGACAAATTGACAAATACAAGCAGACTTTACCAGACTCATTCATGTGACATTTCTCAGAGAGAGAACAACTCTACTGCTCCTAGTGGTCAACATCAGATCTGCATGTTTATATTTCGTAATGACAAGGGTTTTAAAATATTTGTGTTTTAGTTTTTCTCTAAAGAGGACTATTATATTATATTATTATATATAAATCAAAAAGTTTGTGATCGGTGAGATGTTTTTTTTAAAGAAGTATATGCTCACCAAGGCTGCATTTGTCTGATCAAAAATACAGTAAAAACAGTAATATTTTGAAAATATTATTGCAATTTAAAATAAACTTTTTTATTTTAATATATTTTAAGATGTAATTTATTCCTGTGATGCAAAGCTAAAATTTCAGCATCATCACAGTCTTCAGTGTCACTTGATTCTTCAGAAATCATCATAATATGCTGATTTACTGCTCAAGAAGCATTTCTTATTATTATAATTGTTGAAAACAAATTATATTACAAGTTATTTTATATACATGTTATTTTTCTTTCTTGAATTTTTAATTAATAGAAATTTCACAGAAATCTTTACAATTGTCTTTCTTTCACTTTTTATCAATGAAATGCAACTTTGCAGAATAAAACTATACTATAATTTTTTTTCTTCTTTTTTCTTTTTTTTTAATTAGTTTCTAATCCAAACTTTTTAACTGCAATGCATATAAATGTATTGTATTATATTATTAAAGCACTGGGCCAGTTGCACTGCCCTAAGGACGACCCTGATGTTGTTGGTATGTTCAAGAAATGCAGCCAGCTCTCATAGTTTTAGCAGCAAGAACTGTTAACTTCCAATGGCACAGTGTAGTGGTGCAAAATACATACAAATGTATATGCTTTTGATTTTAGGACCTAGATCCCTGATGGAATAAAACTACATTATATATCCCCAGCTCTATTGAATGGATTTATTAACCAACATGTGTCACTCAGACACAAACATTCATTAATAGTAGCAGGGACGTTGCAATATGAATGAAAAGGCTCACTGTTTCAGGGAAAAATGGAACCGAGAAAAAGATGAATCTACTAAAAGCCAAATCAAGCTGGAGCGTTTGGAGGTCAAGTGAGTTGAGAGAGAGGTGTTGAACTAAAGAAAACTGAATATAAATGCAGTGGATCTCAGAGACAGAAGCGTAAATTAAGGGTACGGTCATGTAGGCTACAGTATGCACACTCTATATGATCTCTGTCTTGTATATCACTGGCAAAGTAGGTCTGCAAATTGCAACACGATCTGAGCGAAAGTGCAGCATTTATTTTTATCCTTTAGAAGTCTGTTCTAAGAAACTGAAAGACTTGGAGGCAGTTAGCTGATCATGTTAATTACTGGGAAAAGTAAACATTCATGTTAGGTTTCCCACAGGGTTAAAGTTTAATTCATTCTGTTATGATAAAGATAATATGCAGTCAGCACTGTCATTAGTTCATTTATTTGAGGGTTTTATTGCTTTAATTAAAGCAGATTACAGTGATGATTTGAGAAAGGAGAGGGAGATTAATGAATAGATACATTTTCCAGCCGTAGTGCTGTGCATATGAATATAGAATACAGAAGAAATTTGCACCATGCCCTTAAAGGTGAAGTGTTTTGATTATTATTAAAAAGTTTTTAAATAATATCCTATCCCAGCTTAATATGCAAAGACAACAATTAATTTACATAAAACTGTGGCCCTTTAAAAATTCAAACAAACTCTGTTTGTTTGAGTATCTCTACCAGGGGACGTTGACCGATGCATCGTTGAAGAAATCAACTGTTTCCCGAAACCAAATTGTCGCAAAGTGGTCGTTTAACGTGGTGGAGTAATAACTTATTTAATGAAACAGTTTGAGATCGAATTAACGCTTGATGTTTTGATATAAATTACAGACATGGCATCTGAGCATAGATGTAAACACTAGATGTTGCCTTGGCTACGGCAGTTCATTGGAACAAATGCATCAATAGAGCCGCCATCTTGAAACAGGGGAGCCCCTCATCAGCGCCAATATAGGAAAAGGTCTAACGGAAATAAAATCACCATAAATCGTCATGAATGCGATTTTCTAGTTGTTTTGGTTCGTTCCAACTGTCAGATATGTATTTATTATAGAGTCCAGAGAAATATATATATATTTTTTTTAATTTCACAATCTTGTGAAATGTAATCCCTTGCTGTCTGGTTTTTAGATTTAGTTCGTGTGAACATCCATATGCAGCACAAAAGTCCGGCATCATCCATGAATTCAGCGTTACCTAGCTACTTCCTATGACAATACCCCTGTTCCAAGATAGCGGCGGTTTTGACGCATACTTAGAACCCCAAGGCGACATCTAGTGTTTATATCTATGTCATCTGAGGACCATTTCTCTTTTTTCTCTGTTATCTTGCTCTATTTCCAGATTCAATCATAGGATCGTTCTTAGAGCACGTTGCACATGGGCAGTCTTCAAAAAGGGTGGTTTAAATTGACAAACTAAAAGACGTAAATTACATATGTATTCTAAATAAAAGACACAGGTTGTACTGAATGTCAGCTTGCTTATTTTGCTCAAGATAGGGATTTATTAAGTCCACATGTCATACAAACTAGAAACTATGCTTCTAACCACGGGTCGAGAGCTGTCGTTCCAACCACACAACTTTGCGATGCTTTTTGCGAATGTTCGTTAGAACGATGGTTTTGTGAAACACAGACTCGTTGAACTATGCTGATAACGACGGCACTTGCGACCATAGTTGGCTAGTGATGCTTTTGGGAAACGCACCTCAGCTTAGTATAGCAACATTAGCCAATGGTAGCCAAAGTTTAGAGGCAGGGACTATGTTTTGTTATGTTTTTTCTTTCTTTTTTGCCATTCTTTTTTGCACAGAAATTACAAACAAACAGGTCTGCTAAAAGTATATTTTATCATATTTGATACATAGGCTTATGCACATTTTTGTAAAAAAGCATATATTTTACAGCAAAAGAAGCATGTGCCACAACCTGAATTACATTAAAAAGGCATTTTACTTGCTGAAAAAAAGTATCAATCAAAGAGAATACATGTAGAAGATTTAGTAGCCTACAGCAGTTTTGATCACGTTGATAATTTGGAGGCCCGAATGCAAGTTTCAAATATGATACAAGAACGTTAAAACGTTACAGCATTGAATAATAGTGGATTATATTGGTAAAAAAAAATCTTCCTGGAGGTCAGAGTCTCCTGCAGTGAAGATTTTGGCCTGTAGGTGGAAGTGCAGCACTGCGGTTCTGTTCTGATCAGGCGTAGCATTTCTGATTCTTGTTGTGTAAAGCTTTCAAATGGTCCAAGATTCACACATCTTAGTTTCAATTTCATGTGAAATGTGATGTGTCTGATGGAATGTTACAATGAAATAACATCCAATTTTATTTTGTTCTTAGCGGCTGAATGAGTTGAATCAAAAGCCTTAATCAGATTTGTTCATTCAAGCATTGCAGAGGCCCGTGAGCTGAGATTTCCCATAATAAAACAATAACCAAGACTGGCTCCATTTTTAACATCAGAGGTGTAGATGAATGGGAATGCTAACACATTTCTTAAGTGTCTCATTTTTAATTTTTGACCCCATTTTAGATGGTCTTTAATTGGTGTGCAGTGCAATTTCTCTCTGTGTTTTTCTGTCCCCCATCTCACTAACATGATGTGAAAGATTTAATCCACTCTGGAGATCCAGATCTACGCCTCTGTGTAAGGCCTACACAAGCAGGTTGGTATGCTTACCTTGTCTGTCTTGCAAATCGGGTGTGTTCGCTAATCACAGTCCTATGAGGTGTGCATTCTCTCTCTCTGTGTGTGTGTATGTGTGTGAACTTCTCCCGCCTAGTTTTCATCCAGCCACCCCTCACTCGTCTAAAGGATGAACATATTCCAACTCAAGTTGAGCTATGTGGCTCAACAAGCAGGATGTGAGGTGATTATTAAACACCGGTGCAATCTCCCCTGGCCAGATAAAGCTGGATAAAGGGAACAGGTATGTGGTAGAATCCTTTTTCCTCCTCCACTTCCTCATTACGGACTGCGGCACCTACTTGAAAGTCCACTCGCATCTCCCGCTCTCTGTGCTCCTGCGCAACCAGGAATACCTTTATTAAATCAGAAAGGGAAGAAATCTAATTTAGGCTTGATATCATGAACAGGAATGTCCCTCGTCTGCCATGATGTCTGGTGAGAAAAATTTTCCAACCTTTTTTTTTTAGTGGCTGCTTTTTGTTGCAGGTCACTCAAAAAAAAATACTTTAATTTTTTCCTCAAGCTTGTTCTCTGTCTATAAAAGGGTTAGAGCTCACAAACTAAATGTTTTTTTCATTTCCTTTCACTTTCCTTCTTTTGCTAATATACTTTCAGAGACTTAAGTAATTCATTTGAAGGTTAATTTCCCAGTATGTGTTAACGTATCTCTGTGGCACTTCCACAATCCCAACCAGCCCAACAACAGCAACATTGGCTCAACCAATAATGTGAGTGTGGGGCGGGATCTGTTTTTGTATGACCAATGGGAAACTGCAGGAGGGTTTGTTTAAAAGCAATCACTATTTTTATAATTCTGGCGCCAATCATAGGGCAGAAACTACACACTTCAACTTCAGTGGTGCCATATTTGACATTTGGCTTATTTTTTGCCCCCAGTAGTTTGATTATAATGTCAAGAATTTTTTTTTTCCATACCATTTTCCTCTCTCTGATGCTTACATTACACGGACGGTGGTAACTTTAAGACTTCTATAAGTAGATGCTTTTTGTTGCAATTGGCTATCCTCTCCTTATTGGCATGTTTGTATTGTTGTTGTAAATGTGGGCAGTCAAATAGTTAAAGGGATAGTTCACCCAAAAATAAACATTTTGTGATCATTTACCGACCCTCATTTTGTTCCAAAACTGTATGAGTTTCTTCTGTGGAACACAAAATAAGATTATCCAGATCTGAAAGTTTTTTTTTTTTTTTTCATTTAATGACATTCAAAATATCTTATTTTATAGGTTTGAAACAACATGATGGTGAGTAAATGACAACTTCATTTTTTAAATTTTCAATATGTATTAATGATTGTGACACTATGAATGAATGAATGAATGAACCTTGACAACTGAATTTCAATGAGCTGTTTTTGCATCTTAGCTTTCATAAATGGACAGGGAGCTTTGCTTTTGAACGCATGTCAAAATAGTTCAAACAAGTAAACAAAAGAGCAAGACTTATGCTTTGAAAATATTTACACTTTAAGGCTAGACATGATAAAGTCATCTGAGGGAAATCACAAGATCACAGTATGTTTCTTGAATGCACAAAAAGCTCAACTTAACAAAAAGAGAGACTGGGAGTATGAACCTCAAAGCCAAAACCTAGGAGATTACTTCAAACGTGCAACTATGTTTTCTCTTATTCGTATAGTGTAAAGGTCAGTACAATGTCTAAGAGAAGGAGCAAGTTAACAGGCATCGGTGTCAGCAAATGTTGTTTTGTGGCATCATAAACGTTACCTCCGTGACCACTAGGGGTCAGAAAACATGCTTGTTTTAGCTCCTCTGAGGTTGTTGGGATTTTATCCTGTAATGCAGCTCTAATCTCTCAGTCTTTTGCATTGTTTTCGTTTGCTCATTCAGGTCATGTGTAAAGACTTGTTTCCACAACAGTTGCATAATGTAGAAATATTAAGTCGTAAAATGTTAAGATGTCAAGAATGTTGATGAAGTGCTGCGGGATTTGGTTTCAGAAAAGTGGGAGAGAGTGAATTAATTATGTTGGATGACTCATTATTCTGGAATTTAAGACGTTCCCTATCGGAAAAGACAGAAAGCCAGAGAAAATGTGAGGGAGCGGTTCTTCATAATCCATTGTCATAGATGGGATTAATTTGCATAATTCCCTCATTTTCTGGGATAGTCTTATTCAGAGTGGACCACAACCTGTTGTACAGAGAGTAGAAGAGAGGGAGATCAGAAGAGGAGACTGCTCTGAATTGTGAGGACCAGATCAATAAGTTGTTAAGGGAAGATCAGACGTGGCTGAGATTGCTCATCGTGTACTGACGCCTAAAACGAAATCTACATATGTTTGTTCATGCAAACGGACGTCTAGGCATAGAGCAATCAATGTCTCAATGCAGGCTTTGAAGGTCTGTATTAGAAACAGCATACTTTATAACGTTATTATAGGCTATTATGTATATTAGGCAACAGATTCCAATTTTCTGCAGGAATATCTGCTACACAAAAATAAAGGTTCTATAATGGCATCGATGATTCCATGAAGAACCTTTATCATTCTTGGAACCTTTCCATTGCTCAAAAGGTTCTTTACAGTAGAAAAGGAATCTTCTCTGAAAGGTTGTTTTGGGAGCCAAATATGGTTCTTATGACATCGCTGTGAAAACCTCCTTTTGGAACTTTTATTTTTAAGAGTGTACATCTTCCAATAGTGCAGGAATATGGCATCCCATAATGCAATTCGCTCTTGACTTTTGGCGCTGAATTAATTTGAATATATATACAATTTTGCATGATATTTGGTATTTCAAGCTAGTATTCCATTCCAAAAATAGCCTAGGTCAACTCTGCAGTTGAGTACTAGTGTCTCCCCAAACCTGAATATGAATCTTTAGCTGGAGCACTGTTACCCTTGACACCTAACGTGATTTACCTGAGTAGGACATGTTCCTGGATCAATATCCTTGTCGGTCCTGGAACTGCATTCTAATCAACCAATCAGGCTGTAGGGTTAAGGATAGTGTTTGCTTATCATTTCCATCTGATTTTAGGAGAAGTTGTAGGTTTTGGTCTGTGATTGTTTGATAGAAACAGATTGAATGAATCAGTCAAGCTGACTGCTTGCATCTAGTGTTGGAATCGTGTTGAGTTTTAATTAGCGATTTGCCATAATTACTGAAAATTCATTAAAGGAAATGTGACCCCTGCTCACAACTCATAACCCCCTGACCAACAACTTCCACTGTTATCCACCCTTTTAATATGATGTTTTGGTGCAGAATAAACAGTTCTTCTTATTATAAATGTTGAAAACAGCTGTACTGCTTAATATTTTTCTGAAAACTGTGATATTTTCTTTCCAGAATTCTTTGGAAAGTTCAAAAGAACAGCATTTATGTGAAACTGACACTTTTTTTTAACAATATAAAAGTCTGTTTTGACCAATTTAATACATATTTGCTAAATTAATTTCTTAAAAAAAAAAAAAAGATAAATAATGACCCCGAACTTTTGAACGGTAGTATATATTATCAGCATAACAACATAAATACACAATTTAATAATTTGCTAAATGTACACTGTGAAAAATGTTGCTGCAATTAGTTATAAAACAACTTAAAATTTGTAGAAACAACTAAACTAAAGTTAACTAAACTTAGTATGTTAAGTCAAGCACAAACACATACTTGTTTAAGTTGAAACAACACATTATTTCTTATTCTAATGTTCAATTTTAAGTTATAATCACAGCAATCATTTTTCACAGTGTAGGTCATTTATTTTCTTTGCCTACATTTTGCAAATAATCAGACATTGTGTTTTATTGTTAAAGACATCAATGAGATTTGTTGAATTGACGTGGCATAATAAATGGTAGGAACGATTATCTCCAGTATTTCTAGAAAATAAAATGCTTGTCTTAGTTTATTGTGAATATGCTAATTTCATGAAATAGTCCAGAAACTGCATAACATGTAGATGTCTTTCAGAAAATAGGAATATAAACCTTAATTTGAAAATTAAGTTTGCCTAAACACTAGTGCACATTGCATTTTATAACACTGAATCTAATAGGACATTCGCACAGCAGCAAAAAAGGCACTAAGACCTCATTATAGTCTTATATAGCCTCATTATAGACCAGGCCATTATAGCTCCCTGTCCTACTGAGCTGTAGTATCAGTACTGGATCCCAAAATCACAAAGGTCAAGGAGCTTCACAAACAAGAAGCACTCATTAGTTCATTGTCCCATTAGCTTTGGCTCTAAGTGTTTTATTTCTGGTCTTTTGGGGTGAGTATGTGTTCGAGAAGGAGAGTCATAAATCATAACATCATCCTGTATATCCAAGGCTCATAAGTATCCTAACTGTTCTGAATAACTATAATGTGTTTTGAGCAATCTGTGATATAGCCATTTTTCTCTCCTAATCACACCTATGGTTAGCTCTTATGCCTCATAAAAATAAAACATAATTAAACTGACAAATAAAATACCATTCGAATCGTTCACAACAGTAAACATCAGCCTTGGAAACTATTTGAAAGAATAGATTCTGCCATTGTGTATGATAGCCCTCAATGTTGTTTCAAGCCTGTATACTGTTTTTTTTCACCCATGGATCACAAAAGATGTTTTTAATATTCATGCAGTGCATGTGTCTATAGCTTTCATCAACTTTGTTCTTTTACATGATAATTAATAGTGCCCACTGCTACCGGAAAAGTATCATAAAGGTAGTAAATAAGATGTGCGCTGTGTTTTGAGTCTTCTGAAGCCATAAGATATAAGGAACAGACAGAAATGTAAGTTGATATTTTCAGAAAATCTTTCCGTTAGCAACTGTTCTGTTAGTTTAAACTATTTTTTTCACTTATAATAATGTTCAGAATTAGGTTTGCCTCAGTTCTGATTTGCAGTCAGCATAGTTTGTAATTGTTACTGCATAATTTAACAGTTTCTTTAAAGATAAATGGCAGATAGAAATGCATTGCAGTCAAAAGTTTTTATAATTTCATGACCACATTTGACTGAAAATCAATTATTTACTATTTTATTTGTTTTATTCAACTACATTTTAAAACATAAATGTAATTTTAAATGACTTATTTATTAAAATTATTTATGTATTGGTTTATTTTATTGGTTTATAGTTTAAAACATTAATTAAATAAAGAGTTTTAAATGTCTATTAATTTGTCCATTCAAAATTAATTTTTTTATTTCCATTTTAATGTTTGAATTATTAAATTACTAACTTATTCCTTCATTTTACTTTTGTCACATATGCACAGAGATTCCCTGTCCATTTAACGAGATTAAGTTCATTTTTATGAGAACACAATTTGGTCTATTTTTATTGTGCTTTTACAGCTGTTTCTCTCCTTTTTGTAGACACTGTCAAATACAGGATGAGTAAATAATAATTATTTGTTCACTTTTGATTGAACTATTCCTTTAAGCTAAAGAAGCATGACTGTTGAAACAGGACACGTTCTGAATGTAATCAAGAGATGAATAAAACCCAGTCTGCCCTGTCTGCCTTCCGCCTGCAGGTCTCAATCTGCGAGACAGCGAACCCACCCCGAGGAGAGACAGACAGCTCCACTCAGGCAGAGATCTGAGCTCACCGTGGCTGCAGAATGTGTGGTGATTAGAGTAATGTGGGTTTTTTTGGAGCCCGTCGGCAGCCGTGGCAGGTCGGGGAGCAGAACAGGCAGATAAGAGCCAGCGGTGAGGAGTTTAATTAAATAACGGGACATTATACGGCTGGATTATCCGAGTCTCTAGCGTGAGGACTCAGAGCGGTAGGACGACTGGACAATGGGAATGCTGAGTAGAGCAAGACTGGACATGGGCCAAAAGAGGACAGGGAGAGAGAGAAAGAGAGACAGGAGAGAAGGCTGAAATCCAGTGGTTGTGTATGTGTGGGTGCAACAGACAGTGAAAGGGAAGACACAAACCACAGACTTTGTGTGTGCGCGCACACACACACACACACACACACACACACACACACACTTACACACACACACACACACACACACACACTGAACCGAGCTGTTGCAGCAGAGCTCTAATGAGGCTGAACAGAAGATCTGGACTTAAGGTTAAATCAATGATGTGTGTGTCTGAGCCACCGACACACTAAATGCCAGTTACTGCACACACACAGGTGAAATAATTAGCCTCTCCGCTACACACCGTTATCAAAGAAATGGCATCATTACGTGACTACTTTTTTTCCCCTATGGTCCCCATTCCTGGCTAGACAAACAAAAGTCCGGCCCTTACCAGGGTTTGGACAAGAGTTTACTTAATTTACATTTTTACTATGCTTTCTCATCGAAGCGACTTAATAAGGTGCACAAGTCACAACAATACCACCCGGACAGGTAGCTGAGAATGCAAATACAGTGCCTCGAACAGCAAGAAGCAGCTCGACGCAAGTGTAAATACATTGAACTTCTAATCCTGTTGCCGATAAATGAATACAAAGCTGGGCTGCTACTGTACAAGTGCTGACTTAGAAGATACAAATGAGTCCCTAAAGATGAGTCAAAACAATGAAGGCGAGGCATTTGCAATGCAAGTATGGAGGTGATTACATTATATTAACAACACTGGGCTGGACAGAACAACATCAGTGGTGTGTAAGGGGCCGTCCTGACCCGATCTCATGAGAAAACGTGTATGTTTTGCAAGGTGGCGATTTTGTATGAATTTGCACCATGTGATTCATAAAGAAATGTACAAGTTTTAAGCAGATCAGGAAAATGAATGGATAAGATTGTACGAATTCATATGAATTAGCCACCAATTAAATTATAATTATAGTTAAATTATAATTACAAACCACTATGTTGGCTGTTCTCATAGAACTTGTTTTTGCTTCTTGTCCATTGTTTTTTTGATGTAGAAATGTGCTAGACGGACATGTTTGTCATCTTTTGAACATCTCGCACATGACACAGCATTCTACAAACACAGGACTCAAGTTAAAAGTTCAGCTTTTAAAAAAGCGTCTCTAGACCTTTTGTGTTTTTGCATTGATCGGAAATGGGAAAATAGGTCTCGAGACGCTTTTTTAAACTTTGAGCAACACGATGTAGGCTGGGAGGATGCCTGTTTTAAATGTATGAATATATATGGAACAGTATATGGAAGAGGTTTGCCCATGTCATGTAAATATCCCATTCCGCTTAATCCTACAATTTCTTTTACATTTTAGGCCACTAGTACAATGGCAATGGTCTCCTGTTTGACATTTATAGATAATACATAAGGATGCCACACTCATCTCATATTCAGCTTTGTCTAGGAAATGAAAATCAGATTAAGAGGTTACAGGATGTAGTCTATGACATCTGACGATGGCAAAAATCATTTTGAGCTTACAGTATGTGTAGCACTCTTTGTTATAGATTAAATTACACTTTAAATAGCTTAGTTTTCTCTGAGATAAGATATGTTAAAACTTTGGGTGTTTATGCACCAAGTGTTCATTTCAATTTCCTCCGATTTTGTTTTCCCATAGTTGTCTTGGTTCTCTTGTGTCTGGCCTGGTTCGAGTGCTGAATTCTAGGAATCCAGGGCTGTTGCTGTTCCCAGCATGATTGATTATCCATAAAATATGCTTGGCACTGTTGATTTATGGTTGAAGAACAGCCAATAAATTGTTTTAGATGGCTTATTACAACAATGTTACTGGAATGGCATATTAAATTATCGTGGACTTTTTTTGGAACAAGCTCATTAAATTGGTGATAATTATGTTCCTTAGTCTCTCTAAACATTACCACTGCTGTCAGTGTGTATTTTTTTGGCTGATGTAAATATTGTCATCTATCAGATATGATTATGGTCATAATGTGGCTTAGTTAAACACAACCACAAAGCTTTTATATCTGATATCTGTTAAAAGCCAGTGAACTTAACACTTCTTTCAAAAAAATATTTAGTGACAGCACAAAGTTGACATGATGTAATTAGTAAAACTGCACAGATTATTAATGGAAAGCAAAAAAAAAAAAATGTATTTTTAAAAATACTGAAAATATAGTAGGTTAAAACTACCATGGTGATGGGGATTTTTTTTCAGTGATTTTTTTTCTGTCTTTTTGAGTCTTTAAATCCATCCAACCAATCCTGAAAGGAATGATTTAATTGAATCAGTCCCCGAATCATTGAATGAATCATCTGAAACATTCAAATACACTGATTCATTAACAAGTGACTTTCTGAGTGAATCATTGATTCATTCAAGAACGCCTATGCGTGCTGGCTGCTCAGAGACTGAGTCCAAAATCACATAGGCCTACTGTCTTACTTATTTTTGAATAAGTAATTATTTCACGACTGCTGAATAAGTAGTTTAGTTAGTATGAATGTTTGTATATTATCTGGATGTACTACATTTGCCATGCTGTCATTATCATTTGACCTACCAGCGTCAGTTACTTAATTGTCATTCACAAATCCTCTCCCATGGCCTCATGAGATAGTAAAGTGTCCATCGTATGCACACTTCAGAATCTCACCGGAAGAAATAAGTCACCCAGGTACTTTTTCCCTTATTTATTTTTTTTGTGTACTGTGGATTCTGCCATATTTTTATGTCACACACTGTTTTTCACCTACTATATAGTATGTAGGTATGTGATTTTGAATGCAGCCACTTTCTTTATGAGTGAATCATTGGTTCATTCAAAACGCTGATTCATTCAAGAATGCCTATGTGTGCTGGAGGCTGCTTCCGAAATCGCATACTTTCCAACTAAATAGAAGACGAAAAAACAGTATGTGACAAAAGTAGTATGTCTGAATTCACAGTACTCAAGCAAATTGTACCCGGATAACCGACTACTTTCAGGGAGATTCTGAAGTGTGCATACGATGGACACCTTTTACACTTTAGTGATGTAACTTACGCTGGTAGGTCAAATGATAATGACAACATGGCGTATTTAGTATGCCCAGATTACATTCATACTACACACATTCATTCTATATAGAACTAACTTGTTTAGCAGTTGTGCTGTAATTACTTATTCAAAATAAGTTCCTTCTCAAGAGAGAATGTGATTTCAGATGCAGCCGAAGATACAACATTAAATCGCTTTGTTTGGAAATGAAAGCGTAAGCGTAAGTTCTATCAGAAAGACTCCACTGCCACGTCATTAATTCATAATTTTGCGCAGGGAAACTCAGCTTGACATCAAATATAAAAAGACTGATCTTACCCTCCTATTTTGTTGCCTGTAGGCATCGTAGCGAAGTTCCCCTCCATCCTCCCCACCACCACCAGGATGGCTCCCGTCCACTTGTTCAGGGGGTAGGCTCCGCCCCTGCCTCTATCATCAGGCAGGACCTACCAGTTAACTTCCAAACCTGGACGAGGACGGGGCCTACGCCAAAGAACTTTGATACGGAGCTCGTTGAGGGTTTTACTTTTATTTTTGTCTGTAAAATCATTTTATAAAATGAATCCATTTCATACGAGAATCCTCCTGAGTCTTTTGATAGAACTAGTAACTGCCATTAAACTGTAAGTTACTCTTTTAACTTCTGGTTAATTTAACTTTTGTGTAAAATCAGTATCTTGCTGTCTGAATATGAGATATTACACTACAGCACTCATGTTTGTGTGATATTGCTTAACTATTTTCTGAGTTTTGTCTGTGAAATAATACTTTTTGAGGGAGAGAAAAAAGATTAACCACTTTTTTTATTATTATTATTATTTATTGTTGTTTCGCAAGGTTCGCAGTGACTTCCAAATCTATTTTTGTAATATCAGTTGCATCAGATAAATCCTCTCATGTAAAAACAAAACAAAGTGTGGTTGCTTACTTTACATGTTCGTCAGACGGTGTCTTCTTGTTACTAGGTTAGAACAAGCTGCAGTCTGGACCAGACAAAGAAAACAAAGGAACAACAACCCT
The DNA here is from genome assembly GCA_026230005.1 of Gila orcuttii. NCBI lineage: Eukaryota > Metazoa > Chordata > Actinopteri > Cypriniformes > Leuciscidae > Gila > Gila orcuttii. The sequence continues at coordinate 32,240,662 of JAPDVR010000022.1, read as the reverse complement.
TTCCTTCTCAGATTATATCCCCTCCAAACTAATTTGAAAAGAGCAACTGCGTGCGTTTGTGTTTGCGTTTGTACACGTGTGCTTTTGACCCTCCTTCACCCGAACTGTCCCATGATGAGTCCACAAAAAGGAGGGGTCTTCACCTCCAAAATCGGCTACAGCCCAGCTCTCCCGGGACTCTTGTGAAACTCTGTGAAAAAGACATGTCGAGTTTGACAAATAGAGACAACATGTAGAGGAGAAAGGGACAGGTGGACAAAAAGAGAGCAAAGGCAAACAGAGAAAAATAGCTGGAGAGGAGAACATTTCAAATAAGACAGCAGAAATGAAAAAAAGGTATAGGCCTACATGACAGAGACCGAAAGAAAGAAGCTGAAAAAGATTGTGTGGGATGTTGTGGAGGACAAAAGGAGGGAGGGTAGAAAAGAGCGAGAAGGTTACATACCTGGAAATAAAGGGGACCGTGAGCTGAGAAGAAGTGAGTCATAAGTAACATAGGTACAACGGCTGATTCGCCTATTTCAGCCTTGAGACTTCAAGCAATGAACTTTACCTGCTGTCAGACTTGTTCACAGATAATCTATGCCTTGATCAAAATTCTGCGCATTGTGAACTAAAGCCAATGTCAAACTGAGCAATTGAAATTCATAAATTCAGCTGATGTAAGATTCAGAAATCTGAAAAATGTTCACCATATAAATAAACCCAGACTGACAATGACTTGTGTTCTAATTGCAACAACAATATGTTTTAATAGCTTTTTGGATTCAAATCTACCTTTACAAAAAGTACTGTGTTCGTGCAGTTATGGTATCAGATTATAATACTATGGTACCATAGTACTTCTAAAAATGCATATTAAAAACATTGTACTGCCATGTTACCATGTCCTAAAACATAAAAAAGCATGATACAGTATATGTGTTCATAAATATAATATCACTATCGTCATTTATGTTGTTTTGTTAACTGTTAGTTTATATTAGAAATAACCAGTTTGGTTATAATGCAGGTGTACTTTTTTCCCTATCCTATCATGCATCTCTAATTTGAATTCTGAACATTTTCTCTTTTTGTGCAGTAGAGGAGAGAAGGACATTGTTAAAAAGAAGAGATAGGAATATCTGGACATGGGCAGAAGTCCACCCAGGGAAGGAAAGGTGAGGAAAGGGCGGAAATGAAAGATAAACAGACAAATTGGAAAGTTTTAAAAGTGACAGAAGGAAAAAAGTTAAGGGGAATTAATTCAGACTTTTTAAAAGAAAATTTGAGCATTGTTAGTAGATATTGTGGTGAATATTTAACTGGTTAGAAGTGCTGATACCTGCTAAATACTAATATTATTAAAACACACTACATTTTTCTCTTTCTGTGGTGTTGTAATAGTTAGGCCCACCCACAGTGAAATCTCATTGGTCCAAGCATAGCAACAAGCTAACAACCACGCAGAACACCGTTCATTCAATGGGCTTTATTAAAGAGGTCCTATTATGCCCTTTTACAACATCTTGATTTTGTTTTTGGGGTATACTAGAAATGTTTTTATGCTTGATTGTTCAAAAAACACATTATTTTTCACATATTTTACATTATTACAGCACCTCTCTACCCAGTCTGTCTCGAGAGTGCCATCTAGGTCCTGTTTTGATGAAGCCCCTCCTTCTGAAATATGAAATGTGCTGTGATTGGTTAGCTGGCCCAGTGTGTTGTGATGTGTTCGGGAAATGTCCTGTCCCTCTAACACAGTCTCATCCCAAGACGTCATATGACTGACGCTTTTGACCATACGTCAACATCCGACGTTTTAGGGTACCCTTTAACGTCAGTTAGATGACGATCCTAGGGCGTCATCTACTGACACTTTACCTTTAGCGTCAGTTAGATGACGCGGGTAGGTTTAGGTCTGGGGTAGGGTTAGGATTAGATAGCGTCATCTAACTGACGTTAAAGGGTACCCTAAAACGTTGGATGTTGACGTATGGTCAAAAGCGTCAGTCATATGACGTCTTGGGATGAGACTGGGCTGGTCGCTCCATAACTGCGAGTTCTTCTTTAGTGTAAATATTGAGGATGGTGTCAATTTCAAAGCAATTCGAGCCCGATTCAGACCCTGACAATGTTAACAAACAAGAGGATCATGCAGAATGGATTTCATGCACAGACTTTGCAAGCACGGATTACACAGGATGTTTCAGACTGGTATGTTTTTTGTAATTATCTAATACATTATAGATACAATGTTATCCACCACTTAATAGTGATATTTGTCGGAAAACTAAGGTAATACAATCAGCAATCGGTAACAAAACCATGGTTAATTTTCCGAAGAAGCAGTCAACCATCTTACAAACGCGAGAGCTTACAAAAGTAACAGAAAACAAGTTGTTCTTCATAAAATGTGCAGCGCACAGATAAATGTTGGGGGTTACAATGTTCAGGAACAGTGTTAAAAATATATTTTGTTTGTAAGTTTGTCCACCTTCAGAAGACCAAACAAAGAGTTTTGCGTTGTAGTTCAAACAAGCTGTTTGTTGTATTTCTTGTATTCTGTTAAATTAAATATCTCCCTTTGTAGTGAACTTTGAGCTTCGTAACCTTGCATATCTTTTTTATGCTCTAACAGCAATATTACACACTAACTAAAGCTGAAAAAGTGAAAAAGCATTATAGGACCCATCTAAAACATCATTCTTGAAATCTCATTGGTCCAATATTCATTCTTTCTTTCTTTCTTTCTTTCTTTCTTTCTTTCTTTCTTTCTTTCTTTCTTTCTTTCTTTCTTTCTTTCTTTCTTTCTTTCTTTCTTTCTTTCTTTCTTTCTTTCTTTCTTTCTTTCTTTCTTTCTTTGACAGAGAGAGAACATGACACAGCGGTTGGCATCAGTGGACTCATCACATCAGTGAACTACATACAGTAGAAACATCACTCCTGTTATCAATAACACACATGCACTCAGATAGGAGCACATGACATGTAAAGCTGCAGGGATGTAATGTCATTTGTTCATAGTTCAAATTTTTACTGCTCTGCACAAAAAGGTTGAGGGATGAACAAACACACAGAGTGTTTGATAATGCCGCTCAGAGGCGCATTCGATGTCTGAACACATGTGACAGGCAAACAGGGGGGCCGCCCATTTGATCCCATGCCCGCCCGGGCACATATCACTCAGTCTGAGCTAAAGCAGATCCCCTGTGGCTTGAATCTCTCTGTGAGCTTACCCTGCTCTGGGTGGCAGAGAGATAATAACTAGGAATGAAAGGCAGATAAAGAGAAAGATCCGTCTATTTTGCACATATGTTAAGCATGGCCTGATATGCGGACGTGTCACATTGCAGCCGCATTAGTGTCTTTTGTGCATGTGTGGGAGATAGGAAGAAAGCTGCTACAATGAGACAGTTTAACCATGTCAAATAAAATCCTCCGCTTTGAGTTAAAGAGGGGGCAGAGAAAACCCGCAATAAAACCTCAAAGAACAATGTTTTGTGATCTGCTGTTTTGTGAAGGATATGAATAGCTGTAGGCGCAGAAATGGAAGCATTTTCTTATAAACATTATATAATTATGCTCTCTCTGGAGGATTGTGCTTTTTTTAATTGTAAATGTTGAAGATGGGAAGCTGAGGGAACAGAGTGAGTCAGTGTAAATTATTTTAGACTTTCTAAGAGAACTAAAAGTATGTAGTATGTGGTAAAATAGGTTGCGAGCCGAAGCAGCCGAGCACCATTTCATGTTGACTTTAAAGGGTAAATTGAAGATGAGAAGCTATTCTAAATATGCCAGTGTAACTTATTTTTGAACTTAGTAAGAAAACTGAAAAAAATTACTTTCAGTGTTGTTAATGCTTGCCTTATCTCTCCTATATATGCTTGTCTTGATCTCTCCTATATTTCAACCACCTGTCATATAAAAATTTTCATGGTCCAATCAATTTCCTCATCATTTTTTTTATCGTTGAATATCCTGTTTCCTATTAAAATGTGTAATATTATTAACCCTTTCATGCATAGAGGTCACTACAGTGGACAGCTATTAAAAAATAATTTTGTTGAATTTGCACGGGTTTTGATGGCATAATTGCACATCAACCTCTACAGTGGATCCTGTTGCATCATTCTATACATTGCTACCAAGTTGCAAACCGTTGTGGGTCGATCCCCCCCAAACCAAGATGGCCAATGATCAGTCAGAAATGCCAAGTTGCTCCGGAATACCCATTCCTTCTATCCTAGGAGACTCTTGCAGGTAAAAAAATATTATAGCATCAAGCAATATCTAATGAGTCATACCACAGTTACATTTTCCAAGTTTTCCATCATCTGTCCACTATAGTGAACCTCATGCATCAATGACTATATTTCAGCTACAGTTCTTATGCTGTGAATGTTGTTTTTGAAAATACTTAATCTGCAGTAACTTTTTTTACTGTAAATAAATGTAATTTTCATTGACATCAAAAAAGTAATGTGATTAAATAATGTATGTGACTTGTAATGCATTACTTTACTTGTTAGATCAAAAAGTAATCTGTTTACGTAATGCACGTTACTTTGTAATGCATTACTTGTTAGATCAAAAAGTAATCTGTTTACGTAATGCATGTTGCTTGTAATGCATTACTTTACTTGTTAGATCAAAAAGTAATCTGACACTGCTCATTTCAGATGAGATTTAAAACACCTGATTGCAAGGTTTTCTCAGAGGATTGCTATGTTAGAAATGTGTCCATAATCAGAATTATCAGCTAATAAGGGTTGACATACTCTGGAGGGAGCAGAGTAAGAATTCACATGATTGTATATAATTTTATTGATTGGTTTGTTAAATACACACATTTTGTGTTATTATTGTATTATATTTAATACAGTATCTCTTCAGTTTAAACCATAAACGCATGCTGTCCACTCAAGTGGACATCTGAAAATCTCTTTGAAAAATATGTGTAAAAAATAAAATAAAAAGTAAAATCTTGTTTTTCATGCCAAAGAGGGCTCAGCCTGTGTTGATAGATTGAGTTCTTGTAAAGTGAAACAATAAGTCCGTGCAAGACACTAAACATTTCTTACAACACTACCTGTAATCTACTGCCAAATTAACTTGCTGTGAACTTCCTAAAAGAACTTAGACATAAATCTACTTTTCGGTGTATTAAATGCACCCCTTAGTACTGAATGAGTGAGCGAGGTCAGATGGATGCTGGTTGATGTGGCAGTTGTAATATCCTGCTGGAGGCTGCACTCAAACTCAGGGTGAGATGGGAAGATGGTGATTGTGGGATAGCACGGTGATAGTCATCTGCCTCCCACGTAGTTGACAGGGCTGGGGTCACGAGGTCAGGGGAAGTGAGGATGCTCCCTGTGTAGACACATTGACTGCTTTATTTGTAAAGAAATCAGAAAGGCACGACCCATTTACAGCTCTGTCTGTGGACACGCACTCCCATCCTGATAAGAATAGTACTTCATATGCTGGAGATGCCTGTCTAATGCGGCAGCTGGGGAAACAAATAAAAACAAGACAGGAGAAGCACCTGTGAAATTAAAAAAGAACAAAAGAGAGAAAGAAAGAATGAGATCCAGAGCTCAGTGGAGTGTGACGGAGGGACTGGCACTCAGTACAAGACTATATAAAAACTCTCTCTCTCTTCCCTTTTAAAAGAGCCAAACCTATTTTATTGATAGATATTTCACTTCATTTTTAATTTCAGAAATTTGATTGTATACCCACACAGAGGCAGAGCTATGGCCTAATGACAATTGAAAATAAATCAGTTCTGTTTTTTGTTTTTTTATTATTTGTTGTGCAAAAAAACACTTTTTGGAGTATTTAGGGGGGTTTTCTTTGAAAGCTTGTTTCCGCCACTGAATAAAAAATAAAAGGTAATTGCTCATAATTCTGACTTTTTTTTGTGCAATTGCGAGTTACAAAGTCAGAGTTGTGAGTTTATATCCCACAATTCTGACTTTATAAATCACAATTCTGACATTATAACTAGCAATTGCGAATTTATATCTATTTACATCTGAGATAATAATAAAACTGATAATAAACTATACCACCAGACAGGAAGTTACAGGCAAGTACAGAATTGTGTTGTTTCAGGTTAACCTGCTTTAGTTTATGTAACATTAACTTAACTAATATTTCCAGCAATTTCTCATTGCTGAGATAATATTTATTTCTCATTGCTTCTGACTTACTGTATATGTTTTAGTTTTTTTAAGCACTGTTCTTACTCTACTGACACAATCCATATATGTATGGTTTTTGTGTGTGAGCACAAACAGCTCAGATGTACATGTTTTATTGTGGTACTAAAAACAGCCATGGACCGTCTGTTCAGAAAACCCAAGGTCAGGATGTTTATGGCCATGAAACACAATAAACCAGCGGACATTGCCGGTCTATCAACTTTGACGCTCACCGTCCCTGAGGAGAAAATCAGACCCTTCAAATCTCACACTGCTGTGCACAGTCACTATGGTGACGGTTACTACTGTTGCTAAAACTGCTGCTATCACCTCAGATACATATTCAATGTCATACTGAAATGTTGCTTCTACAACATTTATTTAATCATCTGGGCTGCGTTTTACAAATTTAGTATCGTTGATGCAACGTTACTGGTGTTTTCAGCTATTCCCTGATGGTTTGTTGGTCTTAGCTGGTTTAAGTTGGTCTCCTAACCTGGCCAAGCTGGTGTTAAACTGGTTTGACAGCTGTTTTTCTAGACTGACCATTTACAAGTGTTCATGTAACTGATCCTACTCGACTCGCTCCGAGCGGGATTCGAACCAGGTCTCCGATGTGGGAGATGGGCGTACTAACAAGGACGCTAAAGACCGCAGTCGCTAGCACGTCTCTTTAGGTCAGGGGAGTGAGGTTTACACGCACAGCTCTTACTGGGCTACATTCCTTACACTCACACCCCTATACCTCACTCCCATCCGGGTCATGGCACCAAATGCAGCCAGTCCTACTCAACCCACTCCGAGCGGGAGTCGAACCGGGATCTCCGACGTAGGAGGCGGGCATGCTGGCATGCTAAAAAGGACACTAAAGACCACAGCCGCTAGCGCGCCTCTTGAGGCCAGGGGAGTGAGGTTTACACGCACATCTCTTACTGGCCTACGACAGTTACACTCACCCCCCTAAACCTCACTCACATCCGAGTCATGGCACCAGATGCAACCAGTCCTACTCGACCCGTTCTGAGTGGGACTTGTACCGGGGTCTCTGGCGTAGGAGGTGGGCGCGCTAACAGTGACGCTAAAGATCGCAGCTCTTACTGGCTTTCATCCGTTAAATTCAGAACCTGTCTCAAACCATCAACCTAGACTACCTAGGTGGCTAGTTGAGACCAGAAAACATCTCAGTTACATATGGTAAACCTCGTTCCCTGAAGGAGGGAACGGAGACGGACAACGTGACCGACGAATAGGAATCTCTCTAGAGATGCCAATCTACTTCGAGTGAAACTAAACAAGCCAATGCATATTGAAGTGCAATCATTTGCATCAGCTGTTCAGCCACGCAGCACTGGTATATAATGAGCAGCAGGTGCGATTGCACTTCAGTTGTTTGCTGAGGAGCCGAGCTGATGAGCTGGCTGCCCTGGCGGGTCGAAGCAGATGTGGCGACGGGACGTACGTATCCGTTCCCTCCTTCAGGGAACGAGGTTTACCATATGTAACCGAGACTTTCCTTATCAGTCGGTCACTCTTGTCGTACATCGTGACCGACGAATAGGAAATTCTACCAAAGTGCCACAACTGCTGACCCCATCCAGAGCCCTGTGTGAGCCTCTTGACCCTTCTTGCCTGGAAGGACGATAGGAGAGGGCTTACACAGGGTATATCTGTCACTGTTGTTCAGTGATAATCCATACAGTGAGATTATTGGATAACACTGGGAAAGCGTGCCCTTTCTGTTAGGAAGGAGAATGCTGCAGTGCCCACATTCTTCCCCAAAGGAGTTATGTGGCGATATACATATGGACTAACCCGAAGGTTGTACTGCATATGAAATACTGGGGGACTTAGCCCAAGGGAAAGGCACAGGCTTCTGTTTAGGAGCAGCCGTGGAAGAAATACATATATGGGATCCCCGCAGGGTCGCACATATGGGACCCAGCCTAGACCCGGTTCTCAAGGATTCAATGGATAAAGGCCTGGCGCCAGAAACTCTGCCACGTCCTGGCCGAGGGTGTTGGAGGACTCAACAGGTTTTTCACTCTGGAGCAATAAGGGTGCATAGTAGCGTGCAGCAAGCCGGTTACGGCTTGCTGCACGGTTGCGGCACGCTACTACCACAAGTTACCACTTGCGGCAGGAGTCCCGGAGCTGTTAGGCCATCACCCGCTGCAGGATGGCCCTCTTGAGGTTGTCGAAGACCAGGAGGTTCTGGACCGTCAGTTGTTGGGCGGCCGCCTGCGTCTAGACCGGTGGGGGCGTGGCTTCGGTCCGAACCTCCCGGTCCATCCAGCTCCGGAACCTCTCGCGGTCCTCTCGCTGACCCTGACGGCGTTCCATGTCGCTCCTCATACCCACCAGGGCCTGCTGCTGTTCGTGGTGGAGGGCCGCGAGGGATGTTATGACGTCCGCAAGTGGAGACGTTGATGTAGACGGAGTCGGTTGGCTGGCGGCGGCTTCCATCTCCCTTCCTTGGTTTCGGCACCAGTGTAGTGGATTCAGTATGCAGGGAAGGAATAGGACAGGGTCAGCTTACGGAGAACACGTGGGTTTTATTTAAATCAAAAAGGAAAACAACCAAAACAACAGGCGCGCACTCACGCTATGTTCTAACAGTCACTGGGTGCTGAGTCAGCTGAAACTCCGGCCGTTTCACTCACACTCTCTCTCTCTCCTCAATCACCGATCAAAGTCCATACTGTTTTGGTCGTTACGTTCTACACACAGGTTCTCCGTGTCTCTCTTCCTCTCCTGCTGTTTCGTCGTGGCTTTTACGGTCTCTCCACACCAATCATTGAAACCAGACACAGGTGTTTACAGATACACCGTACCTGTCTCCCAATTTTCTCTCCTGTCACAGACTTCGCTAGACCACGCCCCCCTTGCCACAGATAGCAACGCCCCGCTCCACTGGTGGGATACACGTGTAACCCTTAGCCCCCCCCCCACCATCAAGGGTGGTGAGGGAGGAGGAGCCACCGGGATGGTTTCTGGCAGTAAAAGGTGCCGTCCACGCCTCCGTGAGCTGGATGAGATACCAATCATCCAGCCTCGAGGGCTCGGGACACGGTGGAGGATCCATTGCCACACCCAACGGGGGCAGCGGCACCGAATCGTCATCAGCAGAGAAGTCTGACCCACCCTCTGATGCAGCGATCGACATCTGTTCATCATGAGGAGTGCCGAGGGAAAAGACGTGCTCTACCCATGTATGCTCTTTTAGGGACTGCTCTCCTTGGTGCTGAAGCACACAGGGGAACGGTCACAGCGAACACAGACAGGAATGTGCACCTGTCGTGCGCTGTCTCTCTTGCTGGTGATCTTACCAGCCATGAAAACAGCCTTTCAGCGCTCTCACGGCGTACCTTACCAGCTGTAAAAACAGCTTTTTTTGTTTTTGCTCTTACAGAAAACAAAAAAGACAGAGAGAAAGAGAGAGAGTGACCGACTGATAGGGAACCATATTAATCCATTTTTGTTATTAAGGAGGGTTAGTATATGCAGTGTTTTTTTTTAAATGTTCAGAAATACATCATCATTAATCAACACCAATCTTCACAGTTAGATTTTTTAAATTTATTTTATAACTTTAAAAAAAAAATGTATTAATCCAATTATCTCTACATCTCATTAAAAACAGAAAAATCTAATTCCTCAATCATGCCATTAGAAGCCAGTGGTTTTAATTTATTAATCCAAAATGCTTCTTGTTTCAATAATTCTTTATTTATATTACCCTCTTATTTATATTGATTTCCTATATTATAATATTATAAAATTACATCCCAGCTCATTGAACTGTCTAGCTACTGGATAAGTTATGTTGTCTAAAACTTGATCTATGTTCATTAATCTGTGATTATTGTGTGTGATGATTTTCAAATAAATATATTTTGGCAAGGACACTTTACAGATCACATTGTGAGTAGTACAGATGATGCAATATTTAAATTTGAAGTATTCTTTTTGTCATTGGATTTATAAATTGATTACATTTTTATCAAAATCTGCCACACGGCACAACTTACATTTTATATTGTACATATCAAATTACATTGAAAACATCAAGTTACCATTTTTTTTATTTGATGTACCATGAAGCACCATGCAATTATCATAGCAGGTAAATAATCGTGTGTATGTAATCTTTTATTCAGCAAGGACACAAACTGATAAAATGTGACTGTAAATACATTTATAATGTTACTAAATTAATAAATAAAACAATTGTATTTTATTTAATGTAAATACTATTCTTCTGAACTTACTATTCTATGCATCTTTCTATTCCACAAAAATATTAAGCTGCACAACTGTTTTCAACATTGATAATAATAAAATGTTTCTCAAGTGATTTCTGAAGGATCGTATGACTGTCACGGGTGGTTGCAGGAAGGCAGACGGAGGCGAGGATATAATTCCAAAAATGAAGGTTTAATTATAATATAACACAGGAGAGCAGAACAGGCAGCAACACACATTAAATACAATGGGGATCGGACCAAGACTGACTGAACAGACGGAACTTAAATACAAACACAGATGACACATATTTAACGGAACACAGGTGATACAGATGATGATATGATGATGATGAGGATAGAATCTCTTGTCTTAATGATTATAGGCCTGTGGCTTTAACTTCTGTCATTATGAAAGTGTTTGAGCGTCTGATATGTAAACATCTGTCCAGTATTTCACTTGACCCCCACCAATTTGCTTATAGAGCAAATAGGAGTGTTGATGATGCAGTTTCACTATGTTTGCACTCTATTCTTCAACATCTGGAGTTTAAATCTACATATGCACGTGTCCTCTTTGTGGACTTTAGTTCAGCGTTCAACACTATTGTTCCTGTGAAGTTGATTAACACTTTACAGGAGCTAGGTGTTAGAACATCACTTTGCAAGTGGATTTTTAACTTTTTATGTGATAGGAAGCAGGTGGTTAAAATGGGTGATTACTGTTACGGTAAAGAGGCAAAGGATTCAAGTGCAAGTAAAAGTGTTATTTATTTAAGGAACACAGAAGGATGATGGAAGTCTCTAGAAGAAGGCACAAGGTAGCACAGGGACGCTGTGGGTGAATCCACCACAAACGGTCGACGAGTTGAATTGAAGAGCGTGCAGTAAATCCAGGTGACAGGAAGAATGGAGGGATCGCTGAGACAACCAGGGTGTCAAGACGAGCGAAAACCAACAGGACTGGAACAACCGGAAACACGGAGAACAAGGGACAGGCGAGACCACTGGTACATCCAACAACGAACTGACAAAGACAAGGTAAAAACAGAGGGATTAAATAGGGCGCGCTGATCGACTACAGCTGGCGTGCTGATGAGCCGCAGCTGGTGAAGATCAGAGGTAGTGATCAGCGCTGCCGCCCACACGCATAAACACACACCCACAACATATACACGAGATAAGAAGGAAATAGCGATTTCATCAACCGTGACAGTACCCCTCCCTCTAGGAGCGCCTCCTGGCGCTCCCAGAACTCCTTACCTGCTGATTGTAATCATCAATCAGGGAGTGATCCAGTATGTCCCTAGCAGGAACCCAACTTCTCTCCTCCGGACCGTAACCCTCCCAGTCCACCAAATACTGAAATCCGCGTCCCCTCCGTCTCGAGTCCAGAATACGATTGACCGAATACGTGGGTTCCCCATCTACGAGTCGCGGCGGTGGAGGAACCGGGGCCGGCGGATTAAGGTGAGAATGAAATACAGGTTTCAATTTGGAAACATGAAAGGCGGGATGAATTCTCCTGTACGCCGGAGGAAGTTTGATTCGGACTGCCACCGGACTAAGGATTTTGGTGACAGGAAACGGGCCAATGAATTTGGGAGCGATTTTATTAGACACGGAGCGGAGCGGAATGTTCTTGGTTGAAAGCCAGACCTTTTGACCCACGACGTATACGGGAGGCTTTGACCGGTGGCGATCGGCCTTAGCCTTGGTGCGCGCCCCCACCTGGAGCAGAGTCTCACGGGCTCTGGTCCATGTACGGTGGCACCTCTGGACGAAGGCGTGAGCGGAGGGGACCGCGACTTCGGATTCCAGACTGGGAAAAATTGGTGGCTGGTACCCTAGACTACACTCAAACGGAGAGAGGCCCGTGGATGACACTGGTAACGAGTTGTGAGCGTACTCAACCATAGACAGTTGTTGGCTCCAGGAAGAAGGATTCTTGGACACCAAACATCGCAACACTCTTTCCAAATCTTGGTTGGCTCGCTCGGTTTGACCATTGCTCTGGGGATGATAACCCGAAGACAGACTGACAGTAGCTCCCAGTAATCTACAAAACTCCTGCCAGAATTTGGACACAAATTGGGGGCCCCTGTCGGAAACCACGTCCATCGGGAGGCCATGTAAACGAAAGACGTGATCTACGACAGTCACCGCTGTCTCCTTGGCAGAGGGTAATTTAGGCAAGGGAATGAAATGTGTCGCCTTCGAGAACCGGTCCACTACAGTTAAAACAACTGTCATGCCATTAGAAGGCGGGAGGGCGGTGACAAAATCTAGCGCTATGTGGGACCAGGGTCTCGAAGGGACAGACAGCGGTTGGAGCAGCCCATCAGGAGGACGGTTAGACGTCTTACCAATGGCACAAACCGAACAGGCCAGCACAAAACTGTGAATGTCGCGAGCCATTAATGGCCACCAGAATCGTTGCTTTACTAAACAGCTGGTGCGGTTTACTCCTGGATGACAAGCCACGTTGGAGCAATGACCCCATCGAATAACGTCGGACCATAACCCCTCCGGCACAAATAAACGACTCGGTGGGCACCCGGGCGGAGGCGTTACCCCTTCTAAGGCCGTCTTGACCTTCGTTTCGATCTCCCATGTGAGTGTGGAGATAACTATTCTCTCGGGTAAAATACACTCGGGAGTAGCTGGGCGTTCGGATGGATCAAAAATACGAGATAAGGAATCGGGCTTGATGTTTTTGGAGCCCGGGCGGTACGAGAGAGAAAAGTCAAAACGTCCGAAAAAAAGTGCCCATCGAGCCTGCCTGGAGTTGAGTCTTTTAGCAGATCTAATATATTCAAGGTTCTTGTGATCGGTCCAAACGATAAAAGGTACCCCCGACCCTTCTAACCAATGACGCCATTCCTCCAACGCCAACTTGACTGCCAACAACTCTCGGTTACCAATGTCATAGTTACGTTCGGCAGGCGATAGACGATGGGACAAAAACGCGCAAGGATGCATCTTGTCGTCTGTGGAAGAGCGTTGAGAAAGCACTGCACCTACCCCCACCTCTGACGCGTCGACCTCTACCACGAACTGACGTGAGGAATCAGGGGCGACTAAGATGGGAGCCGAAACGAAGCGGCTTTTGAGTTTAGTGAACACAGACTCGGCTGTGTCAGACCACCTGAACGTCACCCTGGGAGAGGTCAAGGCGGTCAGCGGTGCGGCTAGTTGGCTGAAATTGCGAATGACACGCCGATAGAAGTTGGCGAATCCCAGAAACCTCTGTAGGGCCTTACGGGAATCTGGACTTGGCCAATCCATCACAGCCTTAACCCTGTCAGGATCCATACACACTCCCTCAGACGAGACGATGTACCCTAGGAAGGAAACAGACTGTGCATGAAACGCGCATTTCTCCGCCTTGACAAAAAGCCCATTCTCTAGCAACCTCTGAAGCACTCGTCTGACGTGCTGAACATGTTCCTGGAGAGACGATGAAAAAATCAATATGTCATCCAGGTAAACATATATGAACTGGTCTACCATGTCTCTCAGCACATCATTGACGAGTGCCTGGAAAACCGCTGGGGAGTTGGACAGCCCGAACGGCATGACCAGATATTCAAAGTGACCCCTGGGGGTGTTGAATGCGGTTTTCCATTCATCTCCCTCCCTGATGCGAACCAAATGATATGCGTTACGTAAATCCAGTTTTGTGAATATAGATGCTCCCTGCAACCGCTCGAAAGCTGAAGACATCAGCGGCAAAGGATAAGTATTCTTTACCGTGATGTTGTTCAGCCCTCGGTAATCAATACACGGTCGCAGAGAGCCATCCTTCTTACCCACAAAAAAGAATCCCGCCCCCGCTGGAGAAGAGGAAGGACGGATGAATTTGGAAGCTAGAGAATCAGAAATATATTTCTCCATGGCCTCCCTTTCTGGGACAGAAAGTGAGTAGAGTTTGCCTTTAGGCGGAGACTTACCTGGGAGTAAATCTATGGCACAGTCATAGGGACGATGCGGAGGAAGAGAAGCAGCACGGGACTTACTAAACACCTCCTGCAGGTCGTGGTACTCCGCGGGCACGTTTGACAAATTCGCCGCCTCCTTCTGAAAGACAGAACTGGACACAGACGAACAGGCAGACACAAGACAAGATTTATGACACGAAGTGCTCCAGGCTGAAACGGAGTTGTGTCCCCAGTCAACCCTCGGGCTATGCTGTATGAGCCAGGGGTGACCGAGGACAATGGGTGCCATGGGTGAGTCCAGAAGAAGAAATGAAATCTTTTCGGTGTGATTGCCGGAAGTGACCAGTGTCAGGGTGTGAGTGCAGTGAGTTATAGCAGGGAGTTCTTGTCCATTGAGTGCACTGACTGCGATGGTGTTCTTAAGAGTGGTGACGGGTAATCCAAGTGTGTGTGCCAAGGTGAAGTCTAAAAAGTTACCCTCCGCTCCAGAGTCCAGAAGGGCCTGAGTGGGATGGGACCGGACTCCCCACAGCAGTCTTACCGGGAGGAGAGTAGAGGACGAGGTCTTGCTTACGGTGATTCCGCCCGACAGTAGCCTCTCTTTCACTGCCGGGCTCGGTCTTTTACCGGGCAGGTGTTCAGGTAATGCCCGGCTCCACCGCAATAGAGGCAAAGACCTCGGGATCTTCTACGCTCTCTCTCCTCCCGGGAAAGCCGAGCTCTACCCACCTGCATGGGCTCGGGATCGCAGACTGGGCTGACCGCATCACTGCCGCTGGACGGAAATTCCCTGACGCTCGCGGAACGCTGAGTCGTTCTGTTACATTGCTCCAGTTGGTGTAAGCGGGCGTCCACCCTTAACGCTAGCTCAACGAGTCCGTCAAAACTCCCAGGCAGGTCCAGCGTGAAGATCTGTTCTTGGATGCGGTCAGCCAACCCATGCAGGAACATGTCCCACCGCGCTTCCTCGTTCCAGTGACACTCGGCAGCCAGGGTTCGGAAATCGATGGCGTAATCAGACACGGAGCGGTTCCCCTGGCGAAGATCGGTGAGCTGACGAGCCGCCTCCCGTCCGGTAGTGGCTCGATCAAAGACCCGCTTCATTTCTTCCGATAGTGTCTGGAACGAGGAACAGCACTGATGTTGATTTTCCCACACCGCCGTCCCCCACAGCGCTGCACGACCTGTGAGTAGTGTCAAGACGAAAGCCACCCTCGCTCTCTCAGTACTGAAGGTTTGGGGCTGTAAGGAAAAGAACATAGAGCACTTAGTTAAAAATGCTCTACAATAGTTCGGTTCTCCAGCATACATCTCGGGTGCGGGTAGTCGTGGTTCAGGTTGACGAATGGGTGCTGATGGGGGTGGGGGAATCGGCGGTGGGCTGGGCGCGGTGGGACCAGCCAGGTGTTGGAGCTGTTGGGTGAGCTCGGACACCTGTGCTACCAAGGCTTGAACGGCACGTCCGGTGACAGCCAGATTCTCCTCCTGTTGATCCATTCTGGCCATATTACGAGATAGGAACTCGTTTAACTCCGGCGTGCTACTCGCTGAATCCATCCTTGGTCAGTTCGTTCTGTTACGGTAAAGAGGCAAAGGATTCAAGTGCAAGTAAAAGTGTTATTTATTTAAGGAACACAGAAGGATGATGGAAGTCTCTAGAAGAAGGCACAAGGTAGCACAGGGACGCTGTGGGTGAATCCACCACAAACGGTCGACGAGTTGAATTGAAGAGCGTGCAGTAAATCCAGGTGACAGGAAGAATGGAGGGATCGCTGAGACAACCAGGGTGTCAAGACGAGCGAAAACCAACAGGACTGGAACAACCGGAAACACGGAGAACAAGGGACAGGCGAGACCACTGGTACATCCAACAACGAACTGACAAAGACAAGGTAAAAACAGAGGGATTAAATAGGGCGCGCTGATCGACTACAGCTGGCGTGCTGATGAGCCGCAGCTGGTGAAGATCAGAGGTAGTGATCAGCGCTGCCGCCCACACGCATAAACACACACCCACAACATATACACGAGATAAGAAGGAAATAGCGATTTCATCAACCGTGACAATTACGTCTCGCAGTCAAAATTCCTGAACATTGGTGTCCCACAGGGCTGCGTCCTATCTCCACTTCTGTATTCTTTATACACACAATTCTGTCAGTCACACAGTAGTTCAGTTCTGCTATTTAAGTTTGCTGATGACACTTCTGTAGTTGGTCTTATTACTAATGGAGATGAGTCTGACTACCGCATAGAAGTGGAGGGGCTGGTAAAATGGTGCGAAAGTTTTAACTTGTCACTTAACATCTTAAAAACCAAGGAACTGGTAGTGGATTTTAGAAAGACCTCTAGTCCCCTCCGTACGCTCACCATAAATTGGGAGGAGGTGGAGAGGGTCACTTCCTTCCAGTTCCTTGGGACTACAATCCAGGAATCCCTATCATGGGAGCTCAACACTAATATTAAGATCAGTAAAGCTCATCAGCGACTCCACTTCTTGCAGCAGCTCAAAAAGTTTGGTGTCAGCCGAGTTGCCATGACCCACTTTTATAGGTCTACTATTGAAAGCGTCCTTACTTTCTCCATGCTTGTCTGGTTCGGTCATACAACCGCTCAGGACAAAACTAGGATGGAGAGAGTAGTACGCAGGGCTTCAAAAATCATAGGCTGTATCCTCCCTTCACTTTCTTCACTCTTCTTCACTAGAATAAAAAGAAAGGCTAAAAACATCATAGCGGACCACTCTCACCCTGCTCACCATCTCTTTAATCTCCTCCCATCAGGAAGAAGATATAGGAGCATTAAGACTTCTACATCACGCTTCAGAGACAGCACCTTCCCTCTGGCGATTAGACATCTGAATTTGCACTGACTGTTAGCAGCACCTTATTAACAGCAGGCACTGGGCACTTTCTTGGTCGTGGGGTATTATCCTTTGAACGACTGCAGGTTCTGGTCTAATGTCTTATTGTTGTTGGGGACTGTTGATGTACATTGTTGGTGTATTTTTGATGTTTGTCTTTTAGGTTATTTATGTCTGAGAGTTGTACTAAGACAAATTCCTATCAACTTGTTGACATGGCAATAAATGAAATGAAATGAAATGAAATTATTAACTAAAGACAGGTGATACAGCTGAACTATTAATGACAGTGAAGATGACACGTGGCATGTGATGACAGGCAGACAAGTCCCAAATGAAAACAAACTAAACCAAACACCACTGTGACAGTGACACTGAAGACTGGAGTAATGATGCTGAAAATTTAGGAATAAATGACATTTTAAAATATATGACAAAAGTTATTTTAAATTGCAATATATGTTTTTGGTAAAATAAACACATCCTTGGTGAGCATAAGAGACTTCTTTCAAAGACAAAAAAGACATCTCTTCTGAAAAAAAAGATCAACAGAGCCCCCTCCGCCGAGGTCACCGCCTGCACCTGCAGTGCTCCACTTTTTGCACTCTTTGGAACCCTTTAAAATAATGAACCAAAGAGTTGACAAAATTTAAAATCAGATGCTTTCCTTTTCACCCCTTTCTGAACTAAGATCAAAGGAGAGTTTGAGAAAGAGTGCCGTGTCTTTTGACTGTGACAGATATAAACAACGGCTTGTTTTCGTCTGTCTTTGTGGCTTTTTGTGTGTTAGGAAGAGTGATGGGGAGAAAAATGGACTTCTAAAAAAAGTGCCATAGTATTTTTGGACATAAAGCATGATATTATTTGTAGTACCTTGCAAGGTTGATGTACAAATATGTCAAAGTACCACCATGGTACAGATTACCATCTGATACAATCAATGTATTACATTATAGCCACATTTCTTTTGTAGGTGTGTGTGTGTGTGTGTGTGTGTGTGTGTGTGTGTGTGTGTGTGTGTGTGTGTGTGTGTGTGTGTGTGTGTGTGTGTCTGTGTGTGTGTGTGTGTGTGTGTGTGTGTGTGTGTGTTTGTGTTTTCAGTGGTTGTTTAGCCTGGATCCCTTGCCCTGTATGTAAGCTGCACTGAGGAAAGCAGTTGATTTATTTGGCTATAATTACCTAATTCAACTAGTGTACATCCACTCAGAGAGACTCGTCCCCTAGTTCACTGTCTCCCCTCAGTGGAACAGTCCACCAATGTAAAGCTGTCAAATCCAAATAGTGCCTGCTGTGATTGATCACCCCCTGCTCCCGCTTTACTTTCCAGACAACAAACCGTTATTTCAACTGAAACCTGGGGAGTTAAAGCAGGAGCTGTTGAGAGGAATGTAGTGAGTCCCTGATGAAAAAGCTTCAGTAGTCTGTGTTGATGCAGCCTGCCCAATCAGAATGCCTGAAGGTCATTTATTAAAAAAGAAAAAATCATATTCGATGCAAATATGTTTGATTTTTTTTTTAACAGCATGCTTTTTGGATTTGATGTGTGTGTGTGTGTGTGTGTGTGTGTGTGTGTGTGTGTGTGTGTGTGTGTGTGTGTGTACATATCCTCATAAACCACAAGAACACACACATTGATATTCCAATCCTTTACACTAACTCTACCCCAAACCCATCATAGAAAACTTTCTGAATTTTTACATTATCAAAAAACATCACTTAGTATAATATAAGCTGTTTTCCTCATGGCGACCAAAAAATGTCCCTACAAGGACAAGGGTTTCGGATATTGCCATATTTTGGGGACGATTTGTTCCCATAATGTAGTGTTTACTCAACTTTAGGTGTTTTTAGGGCACTTTATGGGCACACTGTAAAAATATTTTGATGATTTATCAACACAACTTTTCACAAATATTTTTTCAAATCAGCTTAGGTTCACAAACGTTTTTCAGATGACAATATTTAGAGTTTCTGTTGAATAAACTAATCTCTTTCTTTGTATCAACTTATATTTTTGTGTAAATGAACTGAATTTTTTTAAGGCAATCAGGTTATACTTTTTAAGGCAATCAGGTTATACTTACTAAGTTAAACCAACAAATAATTTTTACTGTGCAAATAAATGAGTCATTACAATCATTTAAATATTTATGAATTTGAATTATGCATGCTATTCTTGAAAGCACTTTGGAGTATTATGAATAAATGATCAGCTTACCATGGTTTTACCATTTGAAACTGTACCATGGTACCATCATAGTATGTTTTTGTAAATGTTTCAGGACAGGTCCAATGCTATCTGATGTGTTTCCAACAACAGCAGACCAAATATTGAGATTTGAAGTCCTTGCATTGGGATTGCATGTTTATTCAACTCCACCTGAGGCTAAAAAGAAAAGGTGGAGGTGAGGGAAAATGAGTGAGTCACGAGATAGCCAGATCTCAGTAGCGATTTCTCTTGAGCTCTGTGCTATACCTTCTGTCTTTACCCAACTTCCTATGCCCCTCATTTACATTTCATTATTTAGCCTGGAGTGCTGTTTTGCAGCATGGGCTGCATCTGCCTCCATAGCAACAGTGTAGCGCTGTGTTTGGCAAAGTGACTGCAGGAATCAGAGGAGCATTATTCAGCCTCCCATCTGTCAGTCAACCGCGCATGCCTGACTCTCTTATGGACTTGTGTGTGTAGACCTCGATTTCTCTTTGATCAACATCCCTCAGAGGGCGCAACGTAACGAACACCACAAAGCCATGAATCTTCAACAAGTGGAACAAATAAAAAAGGTACACATCACAGTTTGACTATAATATAATATTTGTTTTCGCTACATAAAATAGCAGTTAAGTGAATCAATCCAAACTAAAAGAAATAAGAAATAATATTTTGCATTAATAAAATGGGACCTTTTATTGTATTATTGTGTTATCAGTTATCATAACATTATTTTCAGAACAATTAAGCACATTTTACCTCCAAATTCTTAGTGCATCTGCTATTTTTAATGATGACTCTCATTACTCTAATTGTTTTACAGTAAAAATACTAAAATTTATATTCAGGACTTTACAACAAATGTTGTATAGTTCAAGTTGTTATATTAGACTATGTAAATGCACACTTTATTTTATATTCTTTTTTTCCTTTTGAATTGTGGGGTAAAATGTGTACTGGACTGCTGAACTGTTTGTGATATTCACGCGTTCACATGTCAATACAATTCTTCTGTAGAATGAGTGTGAACAGATTTGGCTTGCTGTCCATGATGGATGGAAGAAACTACACCCTAAAACTGTTGTTGTTTTGACTTAATGTAAGTAACATGTTTGCCTTCAAATTTTGAGTTCATTGAAGTTAATTTTGAGTTAATACAATGAAGGAGACTGGTTTAATCAACAGAAATATTATGTTATCTGGACACATAAAGTTTTAAGGCTACTAGGTAACTTACTTTTTTAAGTTAAACCAACAATATTTTTTTTACAATGGCAAACACATTGGTTGAGAAATAGATGCGTTTAGTAGTATCAACAAGTACTTGTCAGTCCATTGAAATGATGGTTTTAGCTTTTTTTCAAATTAGAGAATGAAAAGATGTTATAAAATGTGCCACACAGATTTTAAACTGAATGATAACTAGCATTAGAGTTACATGGAAGACAGTTGTGCATTTATTAAAGTGACTTTTTAATCCATTTCTTCACCTCAGAAATACAGCAGTTCTCACTCTTTCTTTATGTTATTGTTTTAGCACATCTGTGTTAATGCAGCATATCTTCATGGGTTTAAATCACACCTTTATTTCAGCGATTTGTCACACTGACTGGCTGCCGTCTGTCGCCTGGATCTCAGGAGAGTGTATTAGAGTGAGTATGAATGATATCTCATAAACTTCAGTGGAAATGAGCCTTTCGTAAACCAGGTTACGTGCCTTTAGAGGGTTAGTAGAGCTACAATTGAGAGAACAACAGAAAGGTACTTAATATTCATTTTATGATATATTATTTTGATAAAAATAAAATTACATTTAAAACACCATTCTTTGAACCTAAAATGGACACTCTTAAATGACCAAACAAACAACTGCAGTGTCTAGGAAGTCAGCCTCCGAAGAAAAAATTACCCAGTTTTTTTTCAGGTTATGACAACTGAACATGAAATGTTTGTTAATGTCGCACTCCATTGA
The DNA here is from genome assembly GCA_026230005.1 of Gila orcuttii. NCBI lineage: Eukaryota > Metazoa > Chordata > Actinopteri > Cypriniformes > Leuciscidae > Gila > Gila orcuttii. The sequence continues at coordinate 32,219,242 of JAPDVR010000022.1, read as the reverse complement.
ACATCTACTGCTGTGCATGTGCAAGTTTCTCAGAAACCCTGACGTTCCTCTTTCAGCATTGTCAGCATTGTCCTTTTCCTGAGTCACAAGCTCTCCTCCTTCTCAGAATGATCTCAGCCAGTCAGAAGATGAATTTATGCAATGTGAAGTTCAACATGGCAGCCTTTGCGTGCATGTTCACAAGTTCTTATGCAAAACCATAGCCTGCCAAGCTGATTGAGTGGTTTTCACAATAAATTAGCAATTGTAATCTTGAGCATTTTAGAGGAACAAGCTGTTGCTTCCTCTTCATTTCTCTCTCTCACACATACTTTCCAATCTCTTTTTTCCCTCTCTCTCTCTCTCTCTCTCTCTCTCTCTCTCTCTCTCTCTCTCTCTCTCTCTCTCTCTCTCTCTCTCTCTCTCTCTCTCTCTCTCTCTCTCTCTCTCTCTCTCTCTCTCTCTCTCTCTCTCTCTCTCTCTCTCTCTCTCTCTCTCTCTCTCTCTCTCTCTCTCTCTCTCTCTCTCTCCACTTAACTCTGGGTCTTAGCTGTCTTCATACATAATTAGGGCACGCCAAGTCACATTACCTGTCTGGTTTTTCAGCCCTCATTTTCTTTTTCTGTCGTTTACGTGTCAGAGAATATTCGCCAAAGTACCCTACTAATGGAATCGAGGGAAAGCTCAAAATTAAAAAAGATTTATGACATTTTGCTCTTGAACTTTTTTCAGTCGTCTTTCTTCGGAATAAGGGTTTCATTCGGAATAAGGGTGAGTTGGTTTCTCCTGGAGTGTCAGGGTGTCACTGCTATTCACTCGAGAAAGCCTCAAAATGGCCACCAGTACTGACTGACTTATCATTTTAGAGCCCAGCGGGACTCATGTTTTGTGCCTTAGTTATTCACACAGGTGTGCTATTAAAACACTACTAAGAAGCACAGTATGAAATGAATGCTCAGAGACTCTTAAATATAAGCATTTTAAACTCAAAAGAGTTTGTCTTGTGTGCAAGGACTTTCAAACAGCCCTGGATATTTCTGACCTGTCTTAGTCAAACATAATATTACGTCAATTATGGTGACACGAACTTCAGGCAAACCTCATTGATTCTCTCATGTCACATGACCTAAAGTAATGCTGTATGAGCTTTGTTGCAATATTTGATGTAGTCTGTGTCAGGTTTTATATTGACATTTTTGTTAATTGAAACAAAGCGGAACTAAAACTCATTTGAAGATTTTTTTTTTTAAATCAGCTTAAGTGCTAAAATAGTAATGTTTAAAAATTACTAATTTACTAAATAAATAAATTCAAATGAATTCAAAATGAAAATATAAAAATAAAAGCAAATTCAATATGTGTATATATATATATATATATATATATATATATATATATATGTATTGCTTCAGAAGGCTTTTTCTTCAGTTTTGGCTTACATTGTCATTCATAATATGGACAAATACAGCTGAAACCTTCTTTTGTGTTTTTCAGAATAAAGAAAGCCATGGGAGTTGAGATGGAGGTGAGTAAATTATTGAAGAATTTATTTTTATTTTTGGATGAACTGTCCCTGCCACCAATGCACAAGTTATAAAACATAACATGCTTCATTATAGGAAAAGTAGCATCAATTTATATGCAAACTGTCACCATTATGTTCAGTTGTATTCAGTTCAAGAACTTTTAGTTTGTTGTCATTCCTGTCTGTAGTTTGTTGTCTGTTCCTTGTTCCATTTTGCCGCCACTCATCTGTCACCATGGACACTGACACAATCATCACAGCTGTTCATCGTTTAGTTAATCTCTGTGTATTTAAGTTCCTGCCTGTGTTCTGTTCATTGTCCGGTATCGTCAATGTTAAGTGTGTGTGTCACTTCCCGTTCGTTGGATTATTGTTAATAAAACTTTGTTAGATCTGTTCTCATCCCAAGGCGTCATATAACTGACGCTTTTTGACATCCGTCAATATCCGACGCACATGGCACCCTTTAGCGTCAATATGACACGCAGATAGATATGGGCCAGAAGGCGCCTCCTAGCGGTGTAACCCTAACCCGACCCCAGACCTAAACCTACCCATTTCTATATTGACGCTAAAGGTTGCCTTGTGCGTCGGATGTTGACGAACGGTCAAAATATGACGCCCTAGGATGAGAATGCGTTGATATTCGTCTTCCTCGCCTGTTTGCCAGCAACCACCCGTGTGACACTAACATTGATATCAGGTTAAGAGGACACATGCCTTGTCTGTAATGTTATGAAAAACCTGTTACTTTAATTTGTTCCCACCATTTTCATTTGGTCCTTTTTGTATTTTCCTCTTGAGTGCTGCAGACTTTAGTTTTACCTCCACAGAGAGAGAGAGAGAGAGAGAGAGAGAGAGAGAGAGAGAGAGAGAGAGAGAGAGAGAGAGAGAGAGAGAGAGGTGCAAAGAGAATATTTCTCATGTCTGCCATCGCTTTGAGACAAAGCCTGTGTGTGTGCAGATACACCTCTCTCTCCTCACCGATCTCATACACAGACGTGTGTGCGAGCACGCAGGAGAAAGCTGATAGGACAGGGGAATGATGTGGGCCAGTGGCCATTGTAATGCTGTGTGCTGCGTGTGGCAGTAACAGCTTCACCTCAAGGTCAACTTCCTGTGAGGAGAATACACATCAGACCAGTCGGGCTAGAGCCCACCTTCTCTACTTCTCTCTTTATCTTTCCAAAACTAAATATGAGTGTGCGCGCAGGTAGTCAGAATAGAGTGTAAACTATGGATTAAGAGTCCATGTTAGTGTGACCGAACGGCTACCAGCAAGACAGAAATTAGCCTAAATTACAGGAATAATTAGGTTATGGATATAATTTTGGTTGTCGACTACGCCATCTAGGGACTTGCACCCTAAAAATATATCAAAGCCACCGGCTTTTATGTACTCAAAGCACCCAGGTCCGTTATTGGCGAGTAACTGGGCAGAGGCATGGGCTCTAAGAAAATACACTTTATTCAACAAACTTCAGACACATTATAAAAATCACCCCTCAATGGAGCATTATACAAAATACTCAATGGCGACTGAACACACAAGAATGAAAAAAATGAAAAAAACTAAATGTCAATAAACAGCAACAGTAAATCACCCCAAGACAAATATTCCAAACACATCCATACAGGGCTGAAGGGCATCTACTTGGGCACCCCTGGCTGGAAGTGGCCTACAAGGGAAGCAAAAAGAAAAACTCACTCAATACTCACACCCCACCACACCACACAAGTGAAATAGAGCACGCTCAGTGAATGGGAGACCCCACTACCACAGTCCCAGGACACCCTCGCAAGTGGCCCTCAGCTCCTGTATGGAAATACAAAAAGAATGAATACAGAAACAATAAACAAAGTAAATAAAAAAAATGATAAACACAATGGATCTACAGACACAGGAGAATCACTCCTTTTAGTCACTAACACATAGACAAAGACAAAATATTCAGTAAATCAACTCAATCACGAACACATATAACCAAATAAGCACAACAATGAATCTACAAACACAGGAGAACAACTCCTTTTAGTCACGAACACATAGACAAAGACAAAATATTCAGTAAATCAACTCAAATCACGAACACATATAACCAAATAAGCACAATAATGAATCTACAAACACAGGAGAACAACTCCTTTTAGTCACAAACACACAGGAAAGGGCAAAATATTCAATAAATCAACTCAAACCACCATTGCATGTTTAGACGAAAGAAACACAAACCAGATTAACTGAAAACAAAAGACGAAAAAGTCATAAAATCTGAGCGAGACAACAGCGCCGACCGGGCTGCTCGCGCCACTGCCAGATACTGCAGCATGTGATGCCCAGCCTATCCAATAAAAAGATTTTAAGAGTCCGGATATGGTCAATCAATTCGAATAGCAAAAATACTCAGTACATACCACGGATGACGATTTCTCTTACGTAAATGAACTGGTGTACACACGCCACAAAACGGCAACGCCACAGAATGCTGCAAATGATGATTTCCCTTGCGTTGATGAACTGCAGCTGGTGTACAGACGCCACTAAACGGCAACGCCACAAAACGCTGCAATGATACACACTATAAGCGCACATACACCAACCCCGAACCCACGTGAACGCCACTCACCTGAATAAACAACTGGCCAACCCCAGACCATCTGCTCGTCAAGTGGTCCAAACGATTCGCATACTACCAGCCTATACCAACAAGGAATATTTATTATCATATCTCCAGCAAACAGATCAAACGCAAACACTTACTCATACCTTTTCTCCTGCAGCAAGTCGAGCCGGAATGATAACAAACCAATAGGGCGGGTGTTACAACCGATCGCCTCACCCCACTGGCACAGCCCGTTTAAATACGTACTTCCTCATTTGACATAACCAATGGGTGACACCTACGTCACCCACACACTACATTCGGAAGGGAGAATTTATTGCACAGTATTATCTACGCTGACTGAACATTATCCCTCTTTTTACATCATTTTTACACACACACACACACACACACACACACACACACACACACACACACACACACACACACACACACACACACACACACACACACACACACACACACACACACACACACACAAACAAACAAACAAACAAACAAAAGATCAGCAATCACACAACTGGTTTTAACATTGATAATAATAAGAAATGTTACTGGAGCACCAATTCAGAATATTAGAATGATTTCTGAAGGGTCATGTGACACTGAAGACTAGAGTAATGATGCTGAAAATTCAGCTTTGCACCACAGGATTGAATTACATGTGAACATAAATTAAAATACAAAACAGCAATTTTAATGTATTTTTACTGTATTTACAGTCTTGTTGAGCGTAAGACACTTCTTTAAAAGCCTTAAAAAAATCTTACCGACCCGAAACCTTTGAACTGTAGTGCAATTAAACATGAAATATTGTTCATGAATGTTATCGGATAGCTTTTCCCCAAGGTATTTTCAACTCTTTGGCTGACAATTTTGTTTATAGCTCATGTCTCCAGTAAACATAATAATAATAGTAAAAGAAAATAATTAAACTCAGTTAAACAGTTTGCAACACCAAGGTCATGGGTTCATTTTCCAAGTAATGTGTAAGCTAATCAAATGCATAACATAAATGCAATGTTGGTCATATTGAATAAAAGCATTTGCCAAATGCATATATGTATCAATTTGAGTTAAGTTGTATTTTTTATATGAGAAGAAAGATAGAGAAATTCTATTGGAGAAAGCTTTTTCCATTACAATTTGCTTTCATCTCAATTATAGTAGCTTGGAAAGGAATCACCTGGAAGTACGCAATATTTCACTCTTAGTATTGAAGCATTTTTTGAGACTAATCACTGTAAAGCCTCAGGAAAATGGAGTCATGCTCACTAGCCAAATCTTGACATCTTCCTTAGGACAACAGTAAGTTTAAATTTAGAGGTCGTTGTAATGAAATACTTTACCACTGAAGCGACTGACCAATCAAAATCAAGAATTATTTTGAAATCAAATCAAATCAGAATCAAAGTCTTTTAATGAAAAATGAAAATGGCTTCTTTTACCTTTTTATCTTGTTCTCAGTTCGAACCACAGAAAATCACAAGGGGAAAATGTCACTTTTGTTTTCTGATGTCTACATTTAAAGAAGCCCATAATAGCCATAATCATTGCCACAATAATGTACATGCATGTGTTGTGAAGCACATGGCTCCAGCTGGTGACTCAGTGCTGTAACGTGTCACAATGGGGGCCACTAAACCACCTGAAAAATTTGTTGTGATAGTAATTTTCTCTGCTCCATGCTGGCCTTAGATACCATCTGTACCTAAACTACCGTGAACATACAAAGAGAATGAGGGGAATAAAAATAAATAGAAAAATGATTCATGTAACATGGGTCCAGCGCATTCAGAAACTGCTTTCTCACTCCTAATTGAAGGCGAAATTCAAAACAGGCATTTTGACCCAGCGTGACACGACTGGACTTGTTTGCACTGAAACAAATAAGAAAAAAATATAGACATCCCAGCGAACAGGGAACGTTCTCATAACCTTGGGTTATGTGAACAAACATTCTTCTAGTAAGGTTAATTGAATGTTCGTTCAAAGTTATCTGGTCTTTATTAATGTTCTCAAAACTATAGCATGGAAATGTTATTTATACATTGTTCATGTTCATGTTTAGTTGGATTTTCGTCCTATATGTTTCAGAGTGTTCAGAGAACTTTCAAAAGTAACGTTCTCATAATATTCACAAAATTATGAAATGGAATGACCCCTTAATGGGATAGTTCACCAAAAAATGTAAATTATCCCATAATTTACTCACTCTCAAGCCATCCTAGGTGTATATGACATTCTTCTTACTGCGAATCACAATCTGAGTTCTATTAAAAAATATCCTGGCTCTTCCAAGCTTTATAATGGGGAGTGAATGTTTTTTAAAGCCCATCATTTGCATCCATCCATCATAAAAGTAATCCATACGGCTCCAGGGGGTTAATAAAGGCCTTCTGGAGCGATGCTATGGGTTTTTGTAAGAAAATATCCATATTTGTAACTTTATAAACTATAATAACTGGCTTTCGTTAACTGCCGTATGCGTGTAGGTCCGGTGGAAGAGTGACATCTGACCCGATGTATGACGTATGAGCCAGGATATATTTTAATATAACTCGGGTTGTGTTTGGCTGAAAGAAGAAAGTCATATAATATTACACCTAGCATGGCTTGAGGGTGAATAAATTATGGGATAAAAACGTTCACATCATTTTTTTTTTTACAAAAAATAGGTTTTAAAAAGTTTGAAAGACTGGACGTTCTGAACGTTCAGAGAACATTCAGAAATAAAGTTCCCTTTCGTTGTCACTCCGAGTTACGTCGGATGACGACGAAATGGGGTTTCGCTTAGAAAGCCTATCAACTTCGAGTATTACAAAACGAGTCAATGGCAAAGAAATGCCATGGGTCTGCGGAATTTGCATAGCGTATCTCCGCCTTACCTCGTGGGTATAAAAGGAGGACGCTGCAACATGCAGGTATGTTTTCGCTTCGGAGCCAAGTTAATCCTTCGTTCCACAAGCCATCTCTGAACTGTCAGCTTTACAGACGAGCGAGATTCTCTGGTGTTGGTGTGACGGCGATCTCCCGGCGAGTGCGCGCTTCCTGCTTATCTGTGCAGTGGTTTGCCAGTGAGTGTGTTTCTCCCCGGGCGCTTCAACACTCTCAGAGTTTCTTTCTCTCACAAAAGAGCTTGCACGCGGCACGTCTTTTTAAAGACGGCTCGCCCGTGCATTTCTGGTCGCGGTTGACTCATTTCCGATTTTGATGGGCGCATTCTCTGCTCTGCGTGCTTGGGCTTGATCGCGCTAGAGCAGCGTTTGTGGATGACTCACGTTCTTCCCGCGGGAACGTGATCATCGCGTCATTATGGTCGAGACTCAATGATCTCGTTAGAGAGAGAGTCCCCTCATCCACACCCCGATCTAACACTCTCCACGTGAAGTGCTACTTCGGCTGGTGGCCAGGGTGACCTGAGGCTGTTGGTGTGGAACAATGGCGCCGACTATCTGTCCGTGCCCCACGCCCCCCTCTTTATTGACGCAACCCGTGAACGTTCACCGGATGCCCGCGGGCCCGTCTTCGGACCCCCCGCGGGTTTTCCCTTGACGTTCCAGAATCGGATCTGTTGTCCATCGCAGCATCACAGGGCGGGCAAGAATTTTCAGGAAGTGAAGATTTGACAGTGCTGCCACTTTCGGGTGTGCATATGGCATTTGTCAAGTCAGATCCTGAGATGACGGCCATGCTTTCCCGGGACGATTGGTTTTTGGGGTGGCCGCGGACCCTCGTCGCCGTCTAACCCCAATACCTTTCTTCTCGGATGTGCATCAGGAGATCTCGAAATCCTCGAAGACCCCAGGTCTTCCAGCGATCCCTCGTTGATCTCCTCCGCCCTTCCTTCCCCCTGGGGCCGCTGCCCATGGGTACACTGGGGTCCCCCCGGTTGAACGCTCTGTTGCGATGCTAATGTGTCCTCAGAGTGCTTCTTCTCGGCGCGATCCTAAGCACCCATCCAAAGCCTGTAGTTTTTCGTCTACATTTGTGGCGAAATCCTATAGCGCCCAGGACAGGCAGCCGCCTCACTGCATGCCATGGCCATTCTGCTGGTCTACCTGGCCCAGGTGTTCATGGACATGCAGGAGGGTAGGACTGACCCGGGGCTCTTCATTGAGCTGCGCGCCGCCACTGACCTTGCTCCCCGAGCGACGAAAGTGGCCGCATGCTCCCTGGGTCAGGTGATGTTCACCATTCAAGCCTGTGGCTAACCTGTCCGATGTGCAGGATGTCCGGCGGACCCGTCTGCCCGACACCCTCATATCCCAGGTCGGCCCTTCGGCGGTGCCGTTGAGGGCTGTACAACAGTTCTCAACCACCCATGAGCAGACTCTGGCATTCTGCCCCGACGGCCCTGCCGTCCGCTCAGATCCCTCAGTCTGCCCATCCGCCGAAGGCGCCCTCCCGCGGCTCCCACCCCGCCCGTTCACCCGGGTGGGCTCTGGAGGCCGCGGGAGGGACGCCACAGCCCTCTCCTGCCCCGCCCCCCGCTAAACGCCGGGCTAAGCGGCGCTCCTGAGACGGGCTGCTCAGGGATGATGGTCACTTCTCAGGAGATGGTAGCAGGACCACTCCTTCCCCCGGTGGAGGGCCGGGGGAGAATCCCTCATTTTCCACTCTCCGCTGCTCACCCCCGGGTGGGCAGCAGCCTAATGTGGTTAAAGAAGTGACACGTTCATCCCTGAGCACACAGAGTTCTCGGACGACACGGTGCGCCGCCTCCGAGCCGTGCACCCCTCGTCCTCCTCTGTCCCAGAGCCGGATGACAGCACGCGCCGTCCCCGGACCGTGCAGCTCTCATCCCCCTCTGTCGCCAGACCCCTGGCAGAGAAGACCCCCGTGGAACGTTCGTCCTTCCCTGGTCTCCTCTGTCAGGACGCGGTCTATGACTGCGCCCCCACACCGGGCCGCTATGCCGTCCACGTCCGGGCCAGTCATACCGCCTCGCTGCCCCACCGACGGGAAGTCTGTGGTTCGCATGACCCCGCTGGTACAGTTCTTGGGAGCCTGGCTAGAGCTCCCCAACTTGTCCCGCTGGGTCGCACGAACGATCAGGCTCGGCTACGCGATTCAGTTCGTGCGATCTCCTCCCCGCTTCAGGGGAGTTCGCTCCACTATGGTCGGTGGCAATGCCCCCATCATGAGAGCGGAGGTTGCTACCCTGCTGGCGAAGGGTGCGATCGAGACTGTCCCTCCAGCCGAAATGAGGTCCGGCTTCTACAGCCCGTACTTCATTGTCCCGAAGAAATCCGGTGGGTTACGGCCAATCCTGGACCGGCGCGTGCTGAACCGCTCCCTTCACAGGCTGCCGTTCAAGATGCTCACTGGCAAGCGCATTTTCGAATGTGTACGGCCCCAGGATTGGTTTGCAGCGATCGACCTGAAGGACGCCTACTTTCATGTCTCCATTCTCCCTCGACACAGGCCGTTTCTACGGTTTGCTTTCGAGGGGCAGGCATATCAGTACGCGGTTCTCCCATTCGGGTTAGCCCTGTCTCCTCGCGTCTTCACGAAGGTCGTTCGAGGCAGCCCTTGTTCCTCTTCGGGAACACGGGGTTCGCATCCTGAACTATCTCGACGACTGGCTGATTCTAGCTCACTCTCGGGATCAGGTTTGCGAACACAGGGACCTAGTGCTCCGGCACCTAGCCCGTCTGGGCCTTCGGGTCAACTGGGAGAAGAGCAAACTTTGCCCCGTGCAGAGGATCTCTTTTCTCGGTATGGAGTTCGACTCGGTCGCCATGTCCGCGCAGCTTACGAGCGCGCGCGCGCAGTCACTGCTGACTTGCCTGAGACAGTTCGAGGGCAAGAGTGCGGTTCCACTGAAACTTTTTCAGAGGCTCCTGGGGCATATGGCATCTGCAGCCGCGGCAACGCCGCTCGGATTGCTTCATATGAGACCGCTTCAGCTTGGCTTCACGACCGAGTCCCGAGGTGGGCATGGCAACACGGCACCCTCCGAGTACCAGTTACTCCGACCTGCCGTCAGACCTTCACCCTGTGGGCGAACCTCAGCTTTCTACGGGCCGGAGTGCCCCTGGAACGAGCTTCGCGGCATGTTGTTGTATCGACAGATGCCTCTTCCACGGGCTGGGGCGCCATGTGCAATGGACGTGCTGCCGCGGGCTCCTGGATAGGACCCCAGCGCCTATGGCACATCAATTGCCTCGAGTTGCTGGCTGTACGTCTTGCTCTGCGCCGCTTCCGGGCCGTGCTCAAGGGCCAACACGTACTAGTCCGATCAGACAATACCGCCACTGTAGCGTACATCAACCGTCAAGGTGGTCTGCGCTCCCGCCGTATGTCGCAACTCGCCCGCCACCTCCTCTTATGGAGCCAGAAGCATCTGAGGTCGCTTCGTGCCATTTTTATCCCCGGAGCTCTGAACTGTGTAGCCGACGAGCTCTCACGGTTTCAACTCCTCCCGGGAGAATGGCGGCTCCATCCCCGGTCGGTTCAGCTGATTTGGGACCAGTTCGGGGACGCACAGATAGATCTGTTTGCCTCCCACGACTCGACCCATTGCGCCCAGTATTATTCCCTGACCGAGGGCACGCTCGGCTCGGATGCTCTGGCGCACAGCTGGCCGCAGGGCCGCAAGTATGCGTTTCCCCCAGTGAGCCTTCTTGCGCAGACCTTGCGCAAGGTCAGGGAGGACGAGGAGCAGGTCATGCTGGTTGCGCCGTACTGGCCCACCAGGACCTGGTTCTCCGAACTGGTTCTCCTCGCGACAGCACCTCCCTGGCCCATACCTCTGAGGAAGGACCTCCTTTCTCAGGGACGGGGCACCCTATGGCACCCTATGGGACGAGGCAGATTTGAGTACCCTACCACCCCCGGTGGTGGCTACCATCACTTCCGCTAGAGCTTCGTCCACGAGACATCTCTATGCGTTGAAGTGGAACCTCTTCGTCAGCTGGTGCTCTTCTCACCGAGAAGACCCCCGGAGATGTTCGATTAGTGTCGTGCTTTCCTTCCTACAAGATGGGTTGGAGCGAAGGCTGTCTCCCTCCACCCTAAAGGTCTATGTCGCCGCCATTGCCGCACAGCATGACCTTGTTGAAGGTAAGTCTTTGGGGAAGCACGACCTGATCGTCAGGTTCCTGAGAGGAGCGAGGAGACTGAATCCTCCTCGCCCTCCTCTCGTTCCCTCTTGGGACCTCGCAGTGGTGCTAACTGCCCTGCGGAGTGCTCCCTTTGAGCCTCTGCAATCAGTGGAGCATAAGTTCCTGTCAATAAAGACAGCGCTCCTGGTTGCACTGGCCTCCATCAAGAGGGTAGGGGACCTGCACGCATTCTCCGTTGACGAAGCGTGCCTGGAATTCGGGCCGGCTTACTCTCATGTGATCCTGAGACCCCGGCCTGGGTATGTGCCCAAGGTTCCTACCACTCCCTTCCGGGACCAGGTGGTGAACCTGCAAGCGCTGCCCCTGGAGGAGGCAGACCCAGCCTTGGCACTGCTCTGTCCAGTACGTGCTCTTCGCGCCTATGTGGACAGAACCCAGTGTTTCAGGACCTCAGACCAGCTCTTTGTCTGTTATGGTGGGAAGCTGAAGGGAAGGCTCTCTCCAAGCAAAGGTTGTCTCACTGGATAGTGGACGCCATTGCTTTGGCATACCAGCAGCAAGGTCGACCATGCCCCCTTGGTGTGACTGCCCACTCCACCCGGAGTGTGGCGTCCTCTTGGGCTCTAGCGCATGGCGCCTCGCTAACAGACATCTGCAGAGCTGCAGGCTGGGCGACACCGAACACATTCGCCAGATTTTACAATCTCCGAGTGGAGCCTGTGTCCTCTCATGTACTCGCTTCAACTAGCTAGTACTGGACCCGCTCAGGTGTCTTCGCTTGCTCGCCATTCCACTCCACGGACTGGATACGTGCGATATTCCCCTCCGGTGAGCTTCTCCGAAAGCCCTGAGTTCCTCCAGCACTTCTGACGTCGCCGCCAGTGTCTATTGCCTGCGCGCCGGCTAGGTGCCTCCCGTGTGCATGGTCCCTCCCCTGAGCGACCCCCACATGTGTATTTCCACTGTAAGCCTCTTCGAGCATGTGTCTTTCCCTTGGCAAGCCACCTTGCCACCCCTGGGGTTGAAATATTCCACCTGCGGCTGGACACCCCAGTGTTCTCCATATGCATCCTTCGGGTCATATGTGTATTCTCTAAGTCCCCCCCTCTGGGTTGGCAATAATTGCATATTTCCTCTAAAATTGTGGGATATGCTCCCCAGTGTACCTTGGTATTCCTGTGCTAAATAGGAGTCCTTCGTCCGTGCTAGTCTCACGACAGGGATCTCAGATTTACGCAGGGCACTGGAAGACAGCTGAGAAGGTGGCGTGATTAGACTGGTAACCCCATTTCGTCGTCATCCGACGTAACTCGGAGTGACAACGAAAGGGAACGTCTCGGTTACGTATGTAACCCTCGTTCCCTGAGTAGGGAACGGAGACGTTACGTCTTCCTGCCACTTTCCGCTGTTCGCGGGGATCGCCTGACCTCGGTTTTGGCTCCTCAGCGAAGAAACATACCTGCATGTTGCAGCGTCCTCCTTTTATACCCACGAGGTAAGGCGGAGATACGCTATGCAAATTCCGCAGACCCATGGCATTTCTTTGCCATTGGCTCGTTTTGTAATACTCGAAGTTGATAGGCTTTCTAAGCGAAACCCCATTTCGTCGTCATCCGACGTAACGTCTCCGTTCCCTACTCAGGGAACGAGGGTTACATACGTAACCGAGACGTTTTCAACTTAATGGGAATATTAACGAAACGTTATTAGACCATATTTTTGTTAGCTGAGTTGTAGAAGATAATATATATTTTTGCAGATTTTAAAGGAATAGTTCATATAAAAAAATAGCATTCTACCATCTTGTTGGCACCTTAATTTCATTCCAAACCTGTGAAACTTACTTTTTTTTTTCTGAAGCATACAAAACAAACAGATTTGATAAATGTTCACACTGTTCCATAATGCAAGAATATAGACCAGAGGCTGTAAGTTAGGACAAATAAGCATAATAAAAGTGAGTCGATTTGGACAAATATGTCTCTAAATGAAGTAATGTAAATGTAAATATGACTCACATGCTTTATTTCAAGTCTTCTGAAGCCATGCGATAGCTCTGTGTGGGGAACGGACTAAAATTAATGTCATTAATCACTGACAACTGCACTTCTGCATATTCTAAAAAGTTGCAAGACATGAGAACCAGCAGCGTTTGGTGTCACCAGGAATATGAAAATGTTATTGGAGAGGTAAGATTGTACCATGACATATTTCAAGTGCCTTGCTAATGATATATGTTGAAATACCATCCTGTTATTATCTGATAACATCACTGTACCTTGGTATCTCTGCACTACTCTTTTGTGAGGAATTGTACAGACTTTATTCTTCATATAGGCATTCCATCTTTCATCTTTTTCCTCAATGAATGAATGACAGCTTCACATAGCCCAAGGTAATTTCCCCCTGTCTGCATTGTAGGTGTGCATTTGGTATGATAATAACCAAGCAATGCTGTTAAAGGCTCATATATTATGGCTGATAAATGGGCCCTTGAAAGTTCACAAAGTAAAAACTAAACACATTAAATAATGGTTGAATCTGCTTTCACACATGCTCTCTCTTAGCTCTTGATTTAGATGACCTCATGAATACATTTTGATGTGTAAAAGCTACTTAGAGTATGTCAAAAGTCAGATTATCTAGCCAAAAACATACCTGAGTAAAAGTACTTGTGTAAAGATTTGACATTTAGACCGACCGTGTTCACACACAGTCAAGTTAGTCCATCTTCAGCAATATCTATAATTAAAAAGCATTGCTTTAGGTCAAAGACTATGTCATTGAGATGTCTCTTCACAAGAACCACTGACCTTGGTTTTGTCCAAATACAGCTTTTTAAAGATGTAATATTATTATTGTAGAATAATTGTATTTGCAAATTTACAAGTGTCATTTTATGGAATTTGCAAAAAGTACAAATTTAATTACAAACATAATTATTAATATAAACGCATATTTGCATTTGTAAATGTACTATATTGTATTGCAATTTCTTAAGTACTTGTCGGTTGAGATACGCTCGGAAAACTATTGATTCTGAGTCTGACCTCACTAACCTTGAAGTAGGCCTTAAAATGTAGCTCAAAAAATTCACCATGTTCAATTTTTCATCCCTTTTAAAGTAAAGAACCCATCCAATAGCGCATGAATATATTGGACGGACTCTTAGAGGAGATTAGATACTCTCTGTCGCTCTCATCCTGAGCCTCTCTGTATGTCAGCGGGCCCAAAGCTTTTGTGTCCTGTTCTGAATTGAACTGGTGTGCAAATAGAGTTTCAGTCTGGCCACAAGAGGGCAGGACGTCTCTCCAAATGCCCATGCAGGTCTCAGAAAGTTTCTAATCCAACAAACGTCTGTTATTCGCTGCCTCTGACGGACAACCTGTCCCCAACAGTCAAGACGACTCTCTAATTAGAGACTTTGTAGAAGATTGGTAATTCGAATTCAGAAAGATTTTAATTGCTGACATGTTGGTGGTTTAACAAGCAGATTCAGTGCCTGACTAATGTGCGACCATGAACACACACACACCCTCTCGCATGCAGACTTGCTCACAAACCCACGCACTTGCAAATGCTAAAAGGATGCAAATCTACTCTGAGAAGCCCACTGACCACTCTACAAGCCCCCCTACACAAACACGACCAACTCTTACCATGTCAAGCTAATGACATTAGAGGAAAGAAAACCTCAGACAGACTCTCTGTCTGTTCAGCTTTCCTTCCATGACTGAGCACACAGTGTTGAACAATTCATATGACTCAATGTTTTTCATTGGAAACCCGGTGCTTCAAGTGAACTAAATCAGAGAGGTCCGGTAATTATTCCTGAGTCCTAGCTCTTATATACTGCCGGTGCTCTCTTTAGTATCAAATGAGAAGCTTATTCCGGCCATGAATCATCCATTCTAATATGAAGAGACCATATGACTGACATGCAATCACACCTTTTTTTTGTTTTCTTACAATGTATATAAATTGTATTTGTAAATATAGGCTACAAAATTATGAATGTATAAACAAACTATATAGCCTATATATTTATATACAGAAACAAAATATAAAGTAGCCTATAATACATTTCATATTTTAGCTTAATTTGCAAACAATAATTTTACTATTAATCAATTCTTGCTCACTTTGAGTGCTCATTGTCTGCCTTTCTGCTATTTCACTTCCTCTGAACTGTGCTGAAGAGAAACTTCTCTCATAGTTGGTAAGGTTGTGCCAAAGCTAACTCTCATCCAGGGAATCCAATGACCTTTTCCTGACCATTTATTCATTGGAATGAGCCTCATAAAAGTGGATAGAGGCAGAAACATGGCAGAGAGGTGCTAAAAATGTCAGGCCTTAGTGTGGATTTTCTCTCCTCGTTGCTCTGTTTCTCAAAACTTTACCCTGTAATGATTTTTGGAAGGTAGACTGCTGCGTTTGGGCCAGAGGGGTGCAAGTGAGATCAGAAGGTGTAATAGGACGTGATGGCTAACTTTTCCTCTCATTATTTACTGCTCTGTTTCTTTAAAGGGTTTTGAACTCTTATAGAATAACATCTGTGAACTTTCACTTTATGGACAGACTATAAAACAAGAGTGTAGCTTTTATGGTATTCATAACTTTGTGCTGGCTTCCTGTAACTCACAATACATGAAAAGAAACCTGCATGCCATGTATTACATAATTTATAAAACTGCTTTATTTTCTAATTGTCTCTCACTCTAAAAAATAATTCAGTGGCTTAGTAAATGTAATAATAATACTAATAATTAACTTTATTAAATAAAATCTCTGAATATAATTTACTTGATGGTTTGAGTTGAACATATCAAAATAATTTTGATAAAATACAACAGTTAATTTTGTCTAAAATTGAGTTAAAATATATAAAAAATATATAATATAAAAAGTTATATATAAGTTTTTTTTCACTAAAATAATTTAGTATTTGACTATTGGACTATTTATTTAAAATAGCCTACACTTAATATATTTGTGAAATTCCTATCAAAATATTTGAGAATGTAGAATTAAACTGATCTGTTTCAAGAATGAAGTAATATGTGTGGTTCTTGAAACAGATCAGTTTAATTCTCAAATATTTTGATAGAAATTTCACAAATATATTAAGTGTAGGCTATTTTAAATAAATAGTCCAATAGTCAAATACTAAATTATTTTAGTGAAAAAAACGTCTCGGGTTACGTATGTAACCCTTGTTCCCTGAGAAAGGGAACGAGACACTGCGTCGGTTACGACACTAGGGGAACGCCCTTCAGCGTAGCGCGTCTGAATCTATGAATGAAATCGAATCCAATCCTATTGGCTTTGCGTGATGACGTAGCGAGTGACGGCATACGCGGATGTGTACAAGAGCACACCGGCACAAGCAATGTCAGCTCTTTGCTATGAAGCAAGTGCTCCAGGCGGGGTGAGGTGTGGCGAACCGACGCAGTGTCTCGTTCCCTTTCTCAGGGAACAAGGGTTACATACGTAACCCGAGACGTTCCCTTTCGAGGGAACTCGAACTGCATCGGTTACGACACTAGGGGAACGAGATACCCACTATACCACAACGAACCCCGCTCATCCTAGTGTGAAGCTGTCTTCAGGCACAACTAGGACGAAAGCACTCGTGCACCGGGTGTAGAGGGAAGGTCCAGACTGTAAAACCTCATGAATGTGTGCGGAGTGGCCCAGCCAGCCGCATCACATATGTCATGTATAGAAACCCCTGAAAGGAGGGCTCTAGAGGATGCTATGCCTCTGGTGGAGTGAGCCCTCACGGCCATAGGTGAAGGCAAATTGCGCACCTGATAGGCCAGGGAAATAGTCTGAACGATCCAGTTGCTGATGGTCTGCTTAGAGGCGGGAAGCCCCTTCTTGGGCGACCCGAAACACACCAGCAACTGGTCCGACTTCCGCCATGAGGAGGACCTATGGATATAACACTGCAGTGCTCTGACCGGGCATAGCAGATGAAGTCTCTCCTCATCCGCCGTCACATGAGGTGGAGGATGGAATGCCTGCAGAACCAAAGGCCGTGCCATATTAGATGGCACCTTGGGCAAATAGCCGGGCCGGGGGTGCAAGATGGCCTTAATGTTGCCTGGAGCAAACTCCAAGCACCCATTGGAAATAGAGAGCGCCTGGAGATCTCCTACCCTCCTCAGAGAAGTAATGGCCAACAAAAAGACTACCTTAAATGAAAGGTTCTTGGCCTCAGCCGACTCCAATGGTTCGAAGGGGGCCTCGGCCAGCCCTTCAAGAACCACTGCCAGGTCCCAAGAGGGAACCCTGGTGCGAGTCGCAGGTCTCATCCTCCAGGCTCCATGGAGGAAACGTACGACCAGGTGATGCCTCCCCAGGGGACCATCACTCAGAGGAGCGTGGAATGCCGCAATGGCAGCCACATAAACCTTGAGTGTGGACGGGGTAAGCCCGGCAGAAAAACGGTCCTGGAGAAACTCCAGCACTGAAGCCACTGGGCAGTGAACTGGGTCCAAAACACGCTCTCTGCACCAAATGGAAAAAACATTCCACTTAAGGCCGTATAACTTCCTCGTGGAGGGAGCTCTGGAAGTGAGTATAGTTTCAACCACTTCAGCTGACAGGCCGGCTTCTAGGAACTGCGCCCCCTCAGGGGCCAGACCCACAGTTTCCACAGCTCGGGATGAGGGTGGAGAACTGAGCCCTCTGCCTGAGACAACAGGTCCCTCCTCAGAGGGATCTGCCATGGCGGGCCTGCCAGAAGCAGGATGATGTCCGAAAACCATACTCGGGCCGGCCAACACGGGGCTACTAATAGTAGGCTGACCCCGTCCCGACGGACCCTTTCCAGAACTGCTGGGAGCAGAGCGATTGGGGGAAAGGCGTACAGACGCAGCCTCGGCCACGTCTGCATGATGGCATCCAACCCCAGCGGGGCTGGATGTGTGAGGGAGAACCACAGTGGACAGTGTGTCGTCTCTCGAGACGCAAATAGGTCCACTTCCACTGGGCCGAACCTCTCGCATATTAACTCCACCACCTCGGGGTGGAGTCTCCATTCCCCGGGCCTCAGCCCCTGCCTTGACAGTACGTCTGCTCCCTGGTTCTGGTCCCCCGGGACATACATCGCCCTGAGAGAAGACAGTCTCCGCTGGGACCACAGGAGTATCTGATGCGCCAGTCTGCACAGAGGGCGCGACCTCAGACCCCCCTGACGGTTTAGGTAAGATACCACCGACGTACTGTCGGATCTTACTAGGACATGGCGACCATGGAGGTCTGGCAGAAAGCTCCTCAGAGCCCGGAACACCGCCAACATTTCCAGGCAATTTATGTGCCAAGAGGAATGATGGTCCTGCCAGAGACCTCTCGTAAAGCGGCCGTCCATGACCGCGCCCCAGCCCGTGAGGGAGGAGTCTGTCGAAATAGATATCCGGCGACATGACGCTCCCAGTCTGGGACCCTGGGACAGGAACCAAGGCTTCTTCCAAATTGATAGGGAACGAAGGCATCTGCGCGTAACCCTTATCAAGCGGAATGGAAACCCCTTGGCTCTTAACCACCACTGAAGAGCTCTCATGTGTAGCAGGCCAGAAGGTATCACGCTGGACGCTGCCGCCATGAGACCCAACACTCTCTGAAAGTGTCTGACAGTGATGGCTTGGCCTAGCTTTATCCTGGACACCGTGGTCAGGATGGACTCGATCCGAGCAGGAGACAAATGTGCCTGCATCGTGACTGAATCCCACACCACTCCCAGGAACAAGGTTATCTGGGCTGGTGCCAACACACTTTTCTTTGTGTTGAGTCTCAACCCCAGGCTTTGGATGTGGGCGAGGACGACATCTCGATGCCGAATCGCCAGCTCTCGTGACTGTGCCAGTATCAGCCAGTCGTCGATATAATTGAGCACTCTGATGCCCTCGAGCCTCAGAGGTGCTAGAGCTGCATCCATACACTTGGTAAAAGTGCGCGGGGAGAGTGCTAGGCCGAATGGAAGAACCCGATATTGGTAGGCTTCGCCCCCGAAAGCAAACCTCAGGAACTTCCTGTGAGATGGAAGGATTGAGATGTGGAAGTAGGCGTCTTTTAGATCTATCGTGACAAACCAATCCTCGGATTGAATTTGACTCACGATGATGGGAATAGTGAGCATCTTGAACCTGAATCTCCTCAGAGACCGATTCAGATGCCTCAGATCTAAAATTGGACGCAACCCTCCATCCTTCTTTGGAACTATGAAGTACCGGCTGTAGAACCCGGACTCCCTGACTGGTAGGGGAACATGCTCTATGGCCCCTTTTTCCAGCAGCGAGTGAACCTCCTGTTCCAACACCAGACCCTGCTCTGGGTGAACTGAAGTCCAGACCACCCCGTTGAATCTCGGTGGGCGGACCCGGAACTGCAGTCTGTACCCAGTTTCTACAGTGCGCAGGACCCATGGAGAAATATTCGTGAGGTTCTGCCATGCCTCTGCGAATTCCACCAAGGGAACCAGCCCCTCGGGGCTGGTGTCCAGTGTTTTTTGCAGGATGTTGACGGTGCCCTGAAGCGGAGGACCGGCAGGGGAGAACCGACAACGCCCTACATTGTGCGAACCCGAACACTGGCTGCCTGCAAGCCTTTGGGGCAGGCAGACCAGCGTGAGGTCGCTGGGAGCTAGCGTGTCCCGAAGCGTCAGAGACGGCGGGATACTGACGCCAACTCCCTGAGGGCCCGACGAGAGAGGGGACCTCAGTCTTCCTCTCTCGGGGAGGGCGGCCCTCTGAGGCCTTAAAGTAGTTAGGACCTCTTTCCCTTAGCCTTCCTAGACTGAATAACGGTCCTCAGATCCGTCTTCTCAGGAGGCTGAGGGCGTGAGCATCGACCAGAGTCCCAAGCTCTATGAGGGGGAGCTCTGGCAGCGACACTCACCTTCTGTGCCTGGCGGTGAGAGGAGGAGGAGGCCTGCTGTGGTTGTTCCCTAGCAGCCGCCCTCCGAGACCTTGAACGGCGAGGGAGATACCGCTTGAAAGCTTCGCCCTGTTTTTTTGCATCCTCAAACCTGTCCACTACCGCATTAACAGCCTCACCGAATAGACCTGAGGCTGAAACGGGTGCATCAAGAAGGAAGGTCCTGTCCTTCTCCTTAATGCCCGACAGGTTGAGCCACAGATGTCTTTCCGTGGTTACCAGGGCTGACATGGAGCGACCGATGGCACGGGCCGTCTCCTTGGTAACCCGGAGCGACAAGTCTGTGGCTCTGCGAAGCTCAGCGATATCGTCTGGAGATGGACCCTCGCCTTGGTCTATATCCTTTAAAAGATCGGCTTGGTACGCCTGCAAGATGGCCATTGTGTGCAGGCTCGCACTAGCTCGACCCGCCGCCATATAAGCCCTGCCCACCAAAGCGGATGTGGTGCGGCAAGGCTTGGAAGGCAACGCCGGTGACTTCAGGGATGATGCAAGGTCGGGTGAAAGGTAGCTGGCTAGGGCTTCCTCAACCCGAGGCATCATCCCATATCCCTTATCTCTAACCCCCACTACATCACTGTAATTCAGCATTGGGGGGTTAGACAGGCGAGATGAAAATGGCCTGTTCCAGGATTTACACAACTCATTGTGTAAATCCGGGAAGAAAGGGAGAGACCGGCGTGAAGGTTGCTTGCGGTGCTGCAGGAAGTGCTCATTAAGTTTGCTCTCTGTACGTGCTTCCTGCCGCTCTTGTGGCCAAGAAATATCAAGCTTGGCCACAGCCCGCGTCAAAACCTCCACTAATTCATTGTAGTTAGGTGCCGGCTGAACAGAATGGTGTGTGGTAATTTGATCCTCATCCCCAATACTCAGCACGTCTAATTCCTCGGAATCAGACAGCTGAAAGACAGGAACGTCATCCCGATCGGGAGAAGCCGCGGAGCGGGCTCCCGAACGGGGAATGGGGGAATCGGACTCATTAGAAGAGGAACGAGAATATGCCGCGGCAGTCTCGCCCTCGACCAGATCTCTTTGCGATCCCCATGATGAAAGCCGCCGCATTGCCTCGGCAGATGCGGGACCCGAACCGCGGGGGGGACGCATTTGGCCATCTTCAGTAAATAAAGCCAGTCGAGAACGCAGCATTCTCACAGAAAGAGACTCACAATGAGCGCAAGCAGCCCCCTCGAGAGCTGCTTGAGCGTGCTGCCTTCCCAAACATGACACACACATTTCATGTGTATCCCCAGCCGTAAGAAAACGCGGGCATGGGAACACACACTTTTTAAACTGTTCGGACATACTGTTAGCTTTAAAGCAGACAAACAACACCAAATAAGACTCACAGATACACAGCGCTTGCTGAATAGCAAAAAGCTGACATTGCTTGTGCCGGTGTGCTCTTGTACACATCCGCGTATGCCGTCACTCGCTACGTCATCACGCAAAGCCAATAGGATTGGATTCGATTTCATTCATAGATTCAGACGCGCTACGCTGAAGGGCGTTCCCCTAGTGTCGTAACCGACGCAGTTCGAGTTCCCTCGAAAGGGAACGTATATATAACTTTTTATATTATATATTTCACCAAAAAAAAAATTGTAAATCATAGTAAACGTTTTTAGAGTTTATGTCCTGAGTGTAAAAACATGCATATAGACCTACTAAACTAGTTAAGCTAAACTGGTGACTAGTTTGAATGACCAGCAAACAATTAAAAGGTATATGTTTTTGGACACTTTCGTGTTTGTTTTAGCATGGCTTTACTGTCCAGTGTGTTTACCTGCAACAGTAGCATGCAAACCAACTCAATCATATTGTTTTAGCAGGGATGCTAAAGTGTCTTCATATAGCTATGTGATCCTCGCAAACATAAGCCTAATTAATATCAACCACTATCATGTCTGAAACCAGCCTAAACTAATATTGAAACTTTATGCCGTGATTATATTGATTTAGACCACCAAATAATCTCTAGAGTTCCCACTCCCTCTGAACCAGTGTTAGCGCTATGCTAACTTCTGAGTTAACCCAATTCTCCAGTTGAAGGCGGTTTTGACGGATGTTTCTCATCATTAGTGTCCTCTCATGGGGCCGGATAAATCGCAGGCATTATGAAATCCATGCAGAGTGTGAACCTAATCAGAATGTATTTCAGATTTAATTTCATGAGGTAAAATATTATTCTCCATTTGTGTCTCATTTTGTCATATTAAGCAGGCGCGATAGCTAAAACAGATTGACTTCAATTAAAGAGACGGGATACAAATGTTCAGCAAAACGGTTAATAGAAGAACAAAATGTATTAGGGATCATTATGACATAAATATGCCACCTCTTCAAAGTCTTTTGTCTAAAAACAGTTATCTATTTAGCTGGGGCTTCATTAGACATATAACAATATGTGGGGCTAAACCCATAGCGTCATAATCATAAGCTGCTACACATGTAAATTATTCAAGCCAGACTTTTTATCTGAATTTTTAATGTGCCTATTAATGATGTCGAGAAGGTATGCTAGAAAATATTAAATGAATGGTGATGATTATTATTTAATTACATTTTAATTTATTTTGTGATATATCTTGACCAAGTAAAATTGTAACTATGGTAGTTGCATGACTTATATAACTATAACTATAATTAATTTATTTTGTGATTTTATAATCTTTTTTTAAATAGATCAAATAAAATTGTAACCATAAAATATTTATTTTTATGTAATTTATTTAATTTGAATGTTTTTAAATTATTTTTTATTCAATCTTACACAGTTAATCAGATTTAGATGCACCCCTGCTTGTCAGTTAAAGCCAAGGCGAACGATGATACCAGGAGAATACAAAAATGTGAGCGCAACACTGACAGACGAAAACAACATCAGCATTCATGCTTTGGGTATTATGGCTACATGGGAGAACAGGAAGTCCTCCCGGGCAGAAAATCCCTCCTTTAGCATCCTCCTTCTCCAGGATCCATGGCAGAGCCTGAAGTGTACCTGCAGGCTTATTGGCAGTTCTAATCAAGTTAAATATCTTCCAGGCTCTTGAAAAAAAAAAAAAAAAAAAAAACATTGCTGATGTTGGATTCGTGCTCAAGTGTATGTCAGCCAACAGCATCTCTCCTTGCAGCAACCAGAAGGCCATTTATGTTCCTTTTGTGCGAGCTGGCTGCAATTAAGGGTCAATTCCATATTGACAGTTTGACTTACTCTCTCTTAAGCTGCAGGTTTGTTCACTGTTCTGCCTCTCAAGGATGGAGTTTGTCAGATGGAGGACTGTCGTGCCAAGTGAGGGTAAAGGCTTGAATGTGGAGGAGGCAATCGGAAGTTCACGTTCAGATAAAACCATCAATATCCTCCTCTGCATTACCTGTCTACCAAACACTGCAGAGGAGGAAAGAGAGGAAGACGGAAAGAGAGCAGCCACTTCATTACAGAGAAAATATCAGTGGTCAGAGCAAAGATCATCGACCCGAGCAAAGATTGGTAAGTCAGAGCAAAGATCATATTTTGTGTGATGTGCATTTGTGTTAAAAACATGGTAAATGTTGCCTTTGGATACATAAATTAACATTTCAAGGGGTGTGACACTTGGCCTTTAAGTTACGGCCTCATGAATACAAATATATGGAGTATCAGCTTCACTAAAGATACGGAAAAGAGATCTAAAAGGGATTTGCACTTCTCTATGACTCTAGACTTCTAGCTTTTGCATCAGGATCTAGAGGTGACAGCAGCCATAATATTATCATGTCAAAATTCAAGTTTGCAATGACCCCTTGTGTCAACCTACGACATCCTGCGTGACTCGCTTAAAGTGTTTATGATTTACTTCTAGAGGTGGCAAGGCCACAGTCGAGCATGAAATGAAAATTACTCAGTGCCATTAGCAAGAAAAAAAATGGAGAAATATTTACACTAAAAGAAAAATGGAGAAAAATTACACTCCCAGTTCTCATGGCACTACACAGCGACCCTTATAAAAAGCGCTCTGAAAGACTGCGTCTATTTAACATTTTTGTACAGCTGCACTCGCAGTCCTGTCAGCATTGTTGCATCCAGGGCTGAGGTAAGCAATAAAATCCAATCTGCCTATAAAGCTTGGTTTGAAAGGGGGGAAAAAGTCTGGATTTCCTTCTGACATTAGCATATAAACCTCATTAATGACCATGTTATTGTTCGGTTCAATTTAAATTGCCAGGTTAAATCCAGTGAATGCGCAAACTGCCCTAAATTATAAATTTACTCTAAAACTGGTTCTCAAATGTCTTCAAGAGGTTTTACATTGGACAGCGTTCAAGTGGTGTAACAACAAAATACTAAACCTATAACCTATAGAATATGTATGCAAATAAAACAGGAAGGGTGTTAAGAGTTGAGAGTTTAAAATAAATGTATTTCATTTTGTTTATAACATGCCCTTGTTGGCATCTATTTTATAGTATTATTACTATTATTATTATTATTGATAACCTGCCCTTATTGACGTGTTTTATTAATCTGCCCATTTTGACTTTTTATTTATGTTATTATTATTATTATTATTATTATTATTATTATTATTATTATTATTATTATTATTATTATTATTATTAACCTGCCCATTGTGACATATTTTATTAATCTGCCAATGTTGACTTTTAAGTTTTTTTATTTATTATTTTTTTTACCTGCCTACATTGGGAGGTTTTATTATTGTGCCTCTTTTAATGTTTAAATAATAATTACATTTTTATTTTATTTTAAATTTTGTTTGATTATATTTATTTATTTTTATTTTATTATTTTATTTATTTTATCATCTACCTAATTTGACTAACTTCTGCCAGTTTGAATAGACAATAAAGTTGATCAACTTCACAGATCGTCAACACATCGTTGATTTTTCTTTCAAATAAAATGCACAATTATATGTTTAGTTGCATTCTATTATATGCATTTTTTTTTCTCTCTTCAACAGCCCTGTTGATGTAGGAAATGTTAGATAGGAACCACTGATTTAAAAAGTTTGTTTGCTA
Source organism: Gila orcuttii (assembly GCA_026230005.1). Classification (NCBI taxonomy): domain Eukaryota; kingdom Metazoa; phylum Chordata; class Actinopteri; order Cypriniformes; family Leuciscidae; genus Gila; species Gila orcuttii. Next base: position 32,194,085 of record JAPDVR010000022.1, on the reverse strand, counting down.
TTTGTGCATGGGGAGGATGACATTTAACTTCACCATCATGTCATCAAGCTACACCAGCAAACACAAACAAATAAACATACCTGTGACTTTCATTATTTAAGCCTCATCTCACATTAAATACATCTTAGATTTATATGCGTTTCCTCACTGAGCTTCAGTCTTTGTGATATTGTGACATCTTTTGTCTTGAACTAATTAAAAAAGAAACAGCAATGACAGCTCCCCCTCCCTTACGTAGCTATTAGCATCCGCAGAGACCCAGGGAGAAAGGTTTCCCTTCATTAACAACAGTGGAATTGTTAATGTCTAATAAAGGAAAAAGAGGAAGCTCTGTTTAATTCAACAGCCAGAGGGACAGAAAGAAAGGAGAGTGTTTTGGAGACACACTCCCAGCTCTGCTTGCATTGCACGTTAGTACATCCCCTCCTCTGCGTTCGGTTGCCAGGTCCTCATTTACAGTCAAAAGGAGGCAAATCATATGTTCCCATGTAATCAATTATTGAAGCCCTGCAAATGTGAATTGGCTTTCATAAAGGAGCAGCCCGGGAAGAGGAGGATGGAGTGATGAAGTCCTGTCTGTGGAGAGGAGTTTCCGTGTGGGAACAGTCAACACCGAGCACAGCGGTGTAATCCCAACATTACACGCTCCGTAATGGCTGATGTTTGCGCCACAGGCTGGAACGGTGCGGTCCGTTGGGGAAAGACTTGTGAGGCAGGAGCCGAATAATGGATGGATGATGAGGTGATGAAGAGAGGAACGGATTGATGGATGGATAGCACACAAATGGATGCGTGTACTGGAAGCCTAAGTGTGTTTTAATGCATGGCTGGTCACTTGAGTCCCGCAAGACAGTGTTAAAAATGAACAGCATCCCACACCTTATTCTTTTTTTCTCTCCGCTTTACTCTCTTTCGCCCTTTTATGCATCCATATAGTGGTAGAGCAACGTACGGCCGGTTTGACCTCATCTCGTCTCTCGCAAAGCAGCCTGACCCCGCTTACAATATCTGACCTTGGGAAACTGCAGTCTCTCCGCATACCAAACAGACCTCTGGCCTCTGGCTAAACAGAATGATTTCATTTCTCACAATTAATAAAACCAATCGTTTAATAAGGGAGCTAATGCATTTTTTGATCTGTTGAAATATTCATTCAAGACAGAAAGAACCTACCACTGTGATAATGGTGGCTGACTCAAATGCATCATGAGATACTTAAACCTTAAATGTTCCACAATGACCGTCTATGTTGCCTCCAGCCAAACAGCTGGACACCAGAGCATAATCATTTGCCAGCTATATTCAGATTATGCATGAATAGGACTATTATCTTCATGGGCTGTAATCCAAAACCTTGAGAGCTGCCTGTGCTCCAGATGCAAATTCTTCATTATTTTAATTATTTTTATCATTGTAAATATTAAATAGTACGTGTTTTTAATTTTATGAAAATTATCATAAAATTACAATAAAATATGAATAATGTTTAAAATATATTTGATACATTTCAGTACATTTTAATTTGACATTATTACTAATTAATGTTAATAACAATATAATTAAAAAAAAATTAATTATTAAAAAGTGTACACTATACAGTGTCAGCATCATTGAAAGTAAATATTTTACTTATTTCACGGTATAAAGGCAGAATCATATATACCTTTCAAGAAAAAGCCAATCCCACAATGCACCGTGACAAGGTCAAGGTTTTAGAAAAGAGCTGTAAAGTCTTACATTCATATTAATTGGGCTTAAAAAAGCAATGTGCAAATGTATGAAGAAAGGGTGGCAATTTACTACAATAAAGTGTCTGATATTTCACCTTAGCAAGCTCAAAATACAGGGGCAATTCTAGGATTTTCATTTTAGGGGGGCTCAGCCCCAAATGAGTGTATGCTTTAAACATTTTTTTAACACTTTAGTTTAGGATCTAATTCTCACTATTAAGCTGCTTATTAACATGCATATTAGGATATCGGCTGTTTATTAGTATAAACGCAGGCTCCCCAGAGAACATTTTAAGATGTTTTGAAGGTCAAAAAAAACAAAGGATAACAATAGCTTTAAAACCATTTCAGTGGGCAGTAGATTATTTTTCTCTCCTCATCTCCATCACTCTTTTTCTCTTTGTTTTTCTCTTGCCCTGGTTCTTCCCCTCCTAAAGCTGAGCTTTGACTGATATAGGCTTTTCATTTTTGTCTGTGTCAGAGAAGAAAGTAAACATAGGGTCTCAGACACATTAATTTACACATATTCACACAAATATGAAATGTTTAGTTTAGCACTAACATATTATCTCGCACTTGAGCATAAACAACTGAAGCGCCGAGTCGCGCCTCGCGCTACTAAAATCCGCGCTCTGCAGTGTCTGTGAACATAAAGCCTGCCTACTTTGATTTGATTGGTCATCTTAAATATTCTGAGATTTATTTATTGGTCTGACACGGGCAGTGTCAGACCAATGAGGCTCAGATGAACACACACCCTGTGTCCACTGTTTCTGACCAGGGGTGGGTGATACTGCAAAGTTCGGTTTCGATCCGATACCAAGTAGCCTAAATACGGGCCAGTATATCGCTGATATCGATACTTTTCATCAATACTTTTTAATTTTAAAAGCATGCACTTGAACTAACATGTACTTTCCTGTGCTAGAGCAGTGTGTCATGATTTACGAGGTGAATGCATCATTAATATGCTAAATCTCAATTCGTTTTCATGACCACTAAATATTTTGTGATTTGTGCTCTCAACTCGCCTGTAATTATATAGTAAATGCACTATTGTACTCTAGCCTACTGTTCAAAAGTTTGGGGTCTGTAAGATTTTTAATTCTCTTCTGCATTTTATTTGATCAAAAATACAGTAAAAACGGTAATATTATTACAATTTAACATAGGCTATCTGTTTTCTATGTCATAGTAAACTGTAATTTATTCCTGTGATCAAATCTGAATTTTAGCATCATTACTCCAGTCAATTCATTTTAATATGCTTATTTGCTGCTCAAGAAACATTTCTTTTTATTATCAATGTTGAAAACAGTTTCATATTTTTGTGGAAACTATGATACATTTTTATGCAGAATTATTTGATGAACAAAGTTGAAAGAACAGCATTTATATTAAATAGATTTTTTAACCGTGTAAAACCCTTGACTGTCACTTTTGATCAATTTAATGCATCGATCCTTGTTGAATAAAAATATGAATTTCATTAAAAAAACTTACTGACGTCAACATTTTGAACCGTTATGTACACTTTTGTTTACCGTTTGTTTATTGTGAAATAACTCCTGATTGTGTCACGGTGTGGGTTTTGTGTCTTGTTCCTTGTTCTTGTCGGTCATGTGATTCCCTGTTTGCCATGTGTCTTGTTAATTGTCTGATCATTGTTCCCATGTGTTTATGATTAGCCACGCCCCCTTGTTATCTTGTTTAGCTTGTTTGCCTGTCTATTTATACCTCTGTGTTTCAGTTGTGGTTTGTCGGTCATTGTTGTTGCTTCAGTGTTCGTGTCCTGAGTTCCGTGTTCCTTTGTTTCACCTGTTATTTTAATTAAATTAGCTGCATTTTTGGATTCTCTCTCTGCTTCGTCCTTGCTGCATCATCACAGATTGCTTCTCTTTCATCTAAGCAAGGCTTCGTTTTCCAAACACACTGTGGGCCTGTGAGCTCAGCGAAGCACCAGCATTGAACGCTCTCTGGGATTGATTGGTTTCGTCTTGTATCCAGATTACTAGGAGAAATAGTTCTATCCTACACAATTATTTGCTAACATTTGCTTATTTTTCCACATAGCTAAATTATGCTAAATGCTAAATTAATAAAAAAATAATGGTAAAAAACCACACACATTTCGACCGATATTTTTATGTGAGGATCGATCCTTTTCGATACCACGTCAGTATCGATACTTCAGGATCGATTCGCCCACCCTTATTTCTGACGTGCGCTCGGTGCGAAGCCGAAGCCTGTGGCTGCCTGTTTCATGTTTTAAAACGGACTGAAGCGATCATGAAGTCAATCACAATTTTTTGGGCTTAAGCCCCCCTAAAAAGGGCCGAGTGACGCCCATGTCAAAATATCTTTAGCCTAGTTCACAGCACCTTTGTCGCTTGTCATCGTTCCTTGTGCTTTTGCTCTAATGTTATTGGGAGACAGTTGTTTTATAAACTACGATAGTGCTAGTGCATTAACAAGATGAACAATCAATCAAAATACAATTTACACTCACTCATGCTCAGAGCCGGATTAACGCAAAGGCAAACTAGGCACGTGCCTAGGGCCCGATTGGCGGGATGGGGCCCAGACAGAGGGACACAAATAAAAAAAATAAAAAATGTACAAATGTCCTATCTACAATTTATTTCAATATTTATTAATTAACTAAAAATAGTGACGATGTTTATCTTAATCATAGACTGTTACATTACGTCACATTAACGCCAGTGAGCCCACCAGGTGCTGCGAAGTAAAAGCCTAAATAGGCACGCAAAGAAGCACAGCTCGTAATGCAGGTGTGTGCTTTGTCGTCATCTATTTTGGAGTGATTGCAATGTATTCTAAATATAAACTTGTACTGTAGATCAGCGTCATTTCTGGAAAAATCATTCACCGCTTTATTACGAGTTTAAAAGAGCGCGAGCGTCATTAACGTGCCCAGACGCAACGCTTTGAATTTGCGCATAGGCCTACAATGAATAACATCGCGTCGGGAGCTGACTAAAAACGCTACAAAAGTAAAAGACAAGACGTTTGTATTCAAAGTTAAAAAGCCAACACACTACAACATTTTTAAATGTTTCAAATAAAGGATCTCATGGGTCTATCTTCTAAATTCTGCTGATGATTAGATTATACCCTGTCTGACATCAGCCTTACGCCAATAATATCAGTTTAATTTTTTTTCTAATCAGTATCGATCGTGTCTTTCTCTTCCACTTGATTTGTGTATAGCATATTTAAGCTAGCAATGCAATACATAATATCATATTACTTAATAATATGACAATATCTGCAGTCAATATTGATTAAATGGGAGGGGAAAATCCTGCCCATACCGCAGCTATGAAAAAAAATTATAAAAGCACTTATGTTCATCTCCTGAAGTGGTATTCTGGAACTTTGAATAAATTGAATAAAACAGCAAAATAACAATAACAATAACATCTTCATTAAACAAAAAAGAGATTACCTTAGATGAAGTTTGATTAATATGCACATACAGTAGCCCACTGGTAAAAAGTCTGGACCACCAATTACTATTTTTAATGTTTTTGAAAGAAGTTTTTTTATTATGCTCTACAAGCCTGCATTTATTTGATCAAAAATACAGAAAAAAACAGGAATATTCAGCAAGGATGTGTTAAATATATAAAAGGTGATAGTGAAGACTTTTTTTAAAACAACTTTTTAATAATCAAAAAAATCCTGAAAAAAAAGTATCACAGGTTATAAAATAAATATTAAGCACCATTTCTAACATTTGATAATAAATCAGAATATTATAAAGTTTTCTGAAGGATCACATGACACTAAATTCAGCTTTGTATCACAGAAATATATTTTAAAGTATAGTAAAATAGGAAAACCATTATTTTAAATTTGAATAATATTTCACTATATATAATTTTTCTGTATTTTTGATCAAATAAATCCAGGCTTGATGAGCATAAGAGACTTCTTTCAAAAACATAAAAAATAGTAATGTGTCCAAACTTATGTACTGTGTAAGTAAAAATATACAACATTTAAAATTAAATGTTGTATAAATTAAAAGGTTAGGAATCATATTTGTTTCAAGAGTTTTTTATTGGGGGTGGGGGGCCTCCAACATGAATATTGCCTAGGGCCTCCAAATGTCTAGAACCGGCCCTGCTCATGCTACCAAAAAATTCCAAAACATCTTTCAAATTTAAAAAAAAATCAGTTTTCTTGTCCATAATAAAGAAGATTATGCAGAAGAAACTGTTTTGAACTGCATCAGTTCTAAATTGCTAATTGCATCATATAATCAACAAGAACTATCAATGTATGAGGCAAACTCACTGAGACTGCTGTCACTGCCACGAGACTGCTTTTTCACAATTCTTTTTTAATGCGTTTACAGACATACAGAACAGAGAAATTGCTCCATAAATTATCTGTTCTGTCTTGCTTACACTCAAGATGGGTGACATGTGACTGACAGTCTATACTTCTATTAGTTGTCGTCCCCGGCAGTCGCTCTTCATTTGCATAGAGTTAAACATTTATCAACTTTGTTGCCTCTTTGGACACGCCATCATGCTGCTTCCAACGGTCACTATCATTCGTGTCACCGGAAATCAGCTCTCCATTGAAATGTATGAGATCTTGACACTGGCTGCATCCGGATTCACATTCTTCCCTATAGAAGGTGAATAACTGTGTGTGACAAGAGTAGTATGTCTGAATTCACAGCACTCATCAAAGAGTGAGAGTAAAGTACCCGGATGACTTGGAAGATTCTGAAGTGTGCATACGATGCACACTTTACTATCCCATGAGTCAACGAGAGAGGATTTGTGAATGGCAGCAAAGCGACACAGCTGATGCCGTAGGTCACATGACAGTGTCAACATGGCGAATGTATATGTCCGGATTACATTCATACTACATACATATAGTACACTTTTTTTAGCGGTCACCAAGTAAGACTCCACCAAGGTCTTAGACTCCTAAATAGATATTTTAGCACTGTGTTACAAATTATGGAGGAACAGTAATAGATGAATTTATGACAAGAGTGTACCTCAAAAAATCTACATCATAACAGGAGTTCTGACCTCTGTCACAAAAAGTTTATTAATTTGTTATGGCAGAATGCATACAATTAAATTCAATGGAATGTATGTCACCCGGTGGTTATTTTTGGTATTACGCCTAAACAAAATCTCATGGAAACTTAGATTTTTGTGATATCAACTTCAAATTTGGAACACAACTTGGTTAGATATATGGCTTTGATTTTATAGTAATTTTAGAGTAAAAATATTTTGTAAAATATATTTGCTATATTCCAAAGCATTCTTGAATTACAACCATTTAAGTTTGAATAGTTAATTTTAATGTACATTCTCAAAAAGGGGGGTGACAGTTAAGGGGTCTTAAAGATATCTTAATTTGTGTTCCGAAGATGAAAGAACATCTTAC